>JASEVX010000011.1:32587030-33061654 GCA_031761405.1 Serripes groenlandicus
AGACATAATGAAGTTTGTTCGTACCCGCTCTACTTCTCGCCACAGTACTTTGAACATATCGTAGCCGTTCCATCAATTTTATTATTATGAAGGAAATAGAACAGATTTCGACTATTGAATGCTATATATATTATTCGCTTGATAGCATCTAATGCAATGCAGTTATCATGCACGAAGCATAAAACACTCACCTGCCTAACGACATCATACAAATATAAATAAAATTCAAAACCCATATGATAAGAATATATTGGAGAAATAAAGATTATATTATATATATATACTATATGTATTAAACGACATACAATTTATGTCTTATGTATATGTATATGTATGTTTATATCTGACTATGCTTCTATGCTTAATGTCAGATATAATTTTTCTTCTGTGCTGTTCTGTTAGGTGACCCGTTTCTACGGTGTTCTAATAATATACCACCTGTATTGAAAGCGTGTAGACAGTCCTTATGATAAAGTGTTTGACAGAAATGATAACGTGTGGAAGAGTAGTCGTTCTATAGCAAGAATTACGCGTAAGTATATTACGCTTTTGACTTTCATTACAAGTGTAAAAGACAAAATCAAAACGTGAAGCCAAAACGTGAAGTAATCCTCCGAAGATTTTCCACCGTCACAAAAAGGCTACAATCATCATCAACAACAACTTTTCAATATGTTACTATGATCCAAGTTTGAAAGCCATACACTTTCACCTTTTGATAAAATGTAAACAAAAACCACAATGAATCTTTAACATTGAGCTCAAACACACTTTTTTAAAAAAATATAATTAAAAAATATCCCAATGTATGACTCCTGAGTCTGTTTTAAACATAAAACTATTTGATTATTAAAAATGTGGGCAAAATTATAAAACAATCTTACAACAAAAATGGAGAAAACTATATGCAATTCTCAAAATTCATGACATTTACCCCCTAAAAAAGGTCACACACAGCATTCTCAGCAGTACAATGTGAAGACGTCTAGATAAGATATAACTGTGATCCAAGTTGGAAAACAATGATACTTATTGAGAACAGCTTTTAAAATAACGAAACTTTGAAAGGTTGAGATAAACGCAATTGTTAGATATACAATCATTAAAAAATACCCTAAAAAAATACAAAACCAATTGGCCAAATGTATGCAACTGGTCGCAACAAATGTGGACCGACGATGAATGCCCTTTTCGCACAAGCAACATGATTTCAAGTCGCACAACAGAGATCGAATTGAATTTAAAACCTGAAAATCGTCTACATTGCTATTTCAAAGTTGAGTGATGTTTTAAGGAACGTCCTAAGCGAGAATAAAGTATACTATCAATCACACAATCCCTGTTATCGAATCCAAACAGCCACTATCATTTCCTTGTACAGGCGCTTTCATTCAAAGTATGAGATTATTTATGTCAGGTCGATATTGACGTTTCATTTATAATTCTTTCCGTTCAGAAGAGGTGCATTTGTTTTTAAAACGATCTTAAACAGGTAAAGAACGCATCATTGAACGGTCATTGTGATAAATATCCATTAATGATACAAGGGCGCCTCAACTTAATAGAATTTAAAACATGTATAGTAGTTTGCTTTTTTTATTATGTTCGAAGTAAAGTTTATCACAATTTCAATGAAAATTAACTGTTAAAATATCATAGTTCAAGAGTGGTCTGAGAAAGACAGTGGCTGCAAGTGGTAAGAAAGCTCCGCCTCTCGTACACAATGGTTCCGGTCTCGAATCCCATTGGTTTTTTTCCAAACAATCAACGCGAGTACTTGGTAAGTCTCCAGAATGCAGACATCGAAATTAATTTACATTATCTTAAAGCTTGTTCGCATTTATGTCAAACAAATAAGTTTAACTGAGGTTGGTCTATTTTTAACATTACATGTTAACATATGTAAAATTAATAGTGTGGTGATTATGATGAAAAGGAAATCTCATTTTGAGAAAAAGGAGAAAACTCTTGTCCTTCAACAACTTTTTTTTTCTTTCTGTTTTTAAAAAGTTCGGCTGCAAAGGTTTCCAATGTTGCTATCGAAAGGGAATATATTAAACTGACTTTTATTGCACGTTCAATCCCATGTTTTTCTTTTTTGTAGTATTATTGACCAATGGCAAACTTCCTATATCTGACTAAAAAAATCCTGAAATTTGTATATTGAATTTCAGAAGTCCCTGGAATCAAGTCCTTAATGAATTCAATAAGTACATATTGAACCTCACTATTGACTTTCCTTCTCAAAGATTTACCCCCGTGATTTGCTTTCATAAAGCATGCTTCATTGGTACATGTAACTAGATCATGTTCAAACCAGGATAGATTTAACCATTTTACACGAATACAACGTGTGTGTGTAAAGGCTAAGATGGATCAACATGAACATTTAATACTTCCATCTTAAACCTTATCGTGTTATTAGTCGCCGGGCAGAAGCCCGCGACTTCTATTTTAAATAGGTTTTCGGAAATGACATGGGAGGGGTGTTATTAATTATTATTATTATTTTAAATGTCTTGAACATATTACAATTGCGTTTCTTTAACAACACTAAGTTATGACACATCTAAAATGCAATAAATATTCGATGTTTTAGTATGTGCAGTTTCTTTATTTGACTCGCATTGACGTGTTGTGTTTTATTTACGAAGACAAAACAGTCCTTATTAGCTAGAACGGAGCTACTTTAGTTTCATAAACTATGTAATCAAAGGCGATAACTACACACCTTTCCGTCGCACAGTCTACATTATTTGCATACGCGCACCTGCTTGCAGAAGACTATCGATATGAAAAACACGTCGAATTCTCCTTTTAATAGATAAGTATCAACATACACTGGTAACAAGAAACAAAAATAAAAAATATTTTGTGAAATATGTCTCAAATATAAGCCTGTTATCGGTCGTGAACGTCGAACGCCTTTTCCTCAGTTGGTGACCTAGTTTCATATTGCCAACATGTAAGAGAAGTAACCGGAAGTAAATGTAAACTTAGAAAAGTGACTTGTATACCACTATTTGCAGGTGTAAACGTTTCAGTATAAAAGTGTGTCTCGTATCTTAATACACATACTAAATTTTGGTCATGAAAAGCTTTATAATTGTGATATAAAAGTCGCGTGCTCGTGTATAGATATCTAATCATTTCAGGTGGAAAATAAAAGTAGTAAGGTACGTCTATCCTATTATTTTAGACTATTCCGCATGTCTGTCGCCCTTGTTAGCCTGTCTGATCTGTCTGTCCGTCTCCCTTTCTCTCGTTCTCTCTTCTCTCTCTCACCCTGTCTTCTCTATCTCTCATTCTCTCACTCTCTCTCTCTCTCTCTCATCTCTCTCTCTCTCTCATCTCTCTCTCCTCTCCTCTCTCTCTGCTCTTTCTCTCCTTACTCTCTTCTCTCTTCATCTCATCTCTCTATCCTCTCTCTCTCTCTCTCTCTCGTCTTCTTCCATCTCCTCTCCTCTCTCTCTCTCTCCTCTCTCTCTCTTCACAATCTCTCCTCTCTCTTCCTCTCTCTCTCTTCTCTCTCTCTCTCCTCTCTCTTCTCTCTCTCTATATATCCTCCTCTCCTCCCTCAATATATATCTTTCCTCTCCTCTCTCTCTCTTCTCTCCTCGTCTTACTCTAGAGTTCTCTTCATCATGCTCTATCTCACTCTCTCTTCACTCTCTCTCTCTCTCTCTCTCTCTCTCTCTCATCTCTCTATCTCTATCTATCGCTCTCTCTCTCTCTCTCTCTCTCTCTCTCTCTCTCTTATCTCATCTCTCTCTCTCTCTCTCTCTCTCTCTCATCTCCTATATATATATAGTATATATATATCGGTCTCTCTGTCGCTGTCTATTTCTCTCGCTCTCTCCTTATTCCCATATCTCATCTCCCTCTCTGTCTGTATGACTTTCTCTATAATGGATGTCTCTCTTATTATATGTCTCTCTCTCTCTCTCTCTCTCTCTCTCTCTCTCTCTCTCTCTCTCTCTCTCTCTCCTCTCTCTCCCTCCCTCTCTCTCTCTCTCTCTCTGTATATATCTCTGTTTCCGTTTCTCTCTCTCTCTCTCTCTTTCTCTCTCTCTGCTCTCTCTGTCTCTGTCTCTGTCTATGTCTCTCTGTCTCTCGCTCTCTGTCTCTGTCTCCCTCTTCCTCCCTCTCTCGCCCTTTTCTCTCGCGATATGCCAATCTCTGCTCGGTCTATCTCTGTATCTGTCTCTCTATCTTATCTCTTTCTCTCCCCTCTATCACTCTCTCTTTCTATTTCTCTCAAGCATCTAATGCACTGCAATTATTATGCACAGAAGCATAAAAAACTCTATTTTAAATTATATTTAATAAATATGCGTTCGTTCAAAAATTATTTAAGGCTGAAACAACGTCAAAATACAGTAATTAAATTAAAACAAAAACAAAATGATTCCTTACAGACGGGGAATTGAACCCCGGTATCCCGCGTGACAGGCGGGGCTACTTACCACTATACTATCTAGAAGATGAATAATTCAAGTGTCACGAAAGTACATAAACACTTTACAAAAAATATCTCATACGAAAAAAGAAACGTCAGCTTTTGGTAAAAATAAAGATATTTGTTTAAATGATGTTGTAAAAACTACCTCCTTTCAATAGTACTTTGAATATATCGTAGCGTTCCATCAATTTTATTATAATGAAGGAATAGAAAAGATTTCCGAATTTGAAAAAATATTAAATATTTTGCTTGATATCATCTAATGCAATGCAGTTATCATGCACGGAAGCATAAAACACTCACTGCCTAACGACATCATACAACATCCCCAATTGGAACACTTACTGATTTGACACATCTTGTTTGGATCAACACTGATGGACGTAACGCTTCCTATAATGAGACAAATCAGAAGCAGACGACTTTGAAAACATCTAGTCAAAAATATGGTAAAGCTCTATAAATAAAATTTAAAACCATATGATAGAAATTTATCTTACTCATTCAGAGCAATTTCTGCTTCTCGTATTTCGTTTTTAAATGACATTTAATAATTATTCTTTCGTTCAAAAATTATTTAATGCTGAAAACATTGTCAAAATACAGCAATTAAATAAAAAACAAAAATAAAAATATTCCTTGCAGACGGGGAATTGAACCCCGGTCTCCCGCGTGACAGGCGGGGATACTTACCACTATACTATCTAGAAGATGAATACTTCAAGTGTCACGAAAGTTACTAAACACTTTACAAAAAATATCTCGTACGAAAAAATGAAACGTCAGCTTTTGGTTACAGCATGGGACATACATGTAGATAAAATCTACGTCCCTGAATACAGTAAAGATATTTGTTGTAATGATGTTGTAAACACTCCCTCCTTTCAATAGTACTTTTAATATATCGTTGCGTTCCATCAATTTTATTATAATGAAGGAATAGAACAGATTTCCGAATTTTAATGCGATTATATAGTTTGCCTGATAGCATCTAATGCAATGCAGTTATCATGCACGGAAGTATAAAACACTCACTGCCTCACGAGATCATACAACATCCACAATTGGAACACTTACTGATTTGACACATCTTGTTTGGATCAACATTTGTGGACGTAACCCTTCCTATAATGAGACAAATCAGCGGCAGACGACTTTGAAAACATCTAGTCAAAAATATGGTAAAGCTCTGTAAATAAAATTCAAAACCATATGATAGAAATTTATCTTACTCATTCAGAGCAATTTCTCCTTCTCGTATATCGTTTTTAAATGATATTTAATAATTATTCTTTAGTTCAAAAATTATTGAATGCTGAAAACATCGTCAAAATACTGCAATTAAATAAAAACAAAAAGATTCCTTCCAGACGGGGAATTGAACCCCGGTCTCCCGCGTGACAGGCGGGGATACTTACCACTATACTATCTAGAAGATGGTTACTTCTTGTGTCAAGAAAGTACATAAACACTTTACAAAAGATAACTCATACGAAAAATGAAACGTCAGCTTTTGGTTACAGCAGGGACATAGATAAGATCTACGTAGGGGTTACAGTAAAGATATTTGTTTTAATGATGTTGTAAACACTCTCTCCTTTCAATAGTACTTTTAATATATCGTAGTGTTCCATCGATTTTATTATAATGAAGGAATAGAACTGATTTCCGAATTTTAATGCGATTATATAGTTTGCCTGATAGCATCTAATGCAATGCAGTTATCATGCACAGAAGCATAAAACACTCACTGCCTAACTACATCATAAAACATCCGCAATTGGAACACTTACTGATTTGACACATCTTGTTTGGATTAACATTGGTTGACTTAAACCTTTCCATAATGAGACAAATCAGCAGCAGACGACTTTGAAAACATCTAGTCAAAAATATGGAAATGCTCTATAAATAAAATTCAAAACCAACTGACAGAAAGAGAAATTTATCTTACTCATTCAGAGCAATTTCTTCTTCTGGTATTTCGTTTTTAATTGACATTTAATAATTATGCTTTCGTTCAAAAATGATTTAAGGCTGAAAACATCGTCAAAATACCGCAATTAACTAAAAACAAAAAGATTCCTTCCAGACGGGGATTTAAAATCCGGTCTCCCGCGTGACAGGCGGGGATTCTTACCACTATACTATCTAGAAGATGACTACATCAAGTGTCACGAAAGTATATAAACTCTTTACAAAAAATATCTCATACGAAAAAAGAAACGTCAGCTTTTGGTAAAAATAAAGATATTTGTTTAAATGATGTTGTAAAAACTACCTTCTTTCAATAGAACTTTGAATATATCGTAGCGTTCCATCAATGTTATTATAATGAAGGAATAGAATAGATTCCCGAATTTGAAAAAATATTATATATTTTGCTTGATATCATCTAATGCAATGCAGTTATCATGCACAGAAGCATAAAACACTCACTGCCTAACGACATCATACAACATCCCCAATTGGAACACTTACTGATTTGACACATCTTGTTTGGATCAACATTGATGGACGTAACGCTTCCTATAATGAGACAAATCAGCAGTAGACGACTTTGAAAACATCTAGTCAAAAATATGGTAAAGCTCTATAAATAAAATTCAAAACCATATGATAGAAATTTATCTTACTCATTCAGAGCAATTTCTCCTTCTGGTATTTCGTTTTTAAATGACATTTAATCATTATTCTTTCGTTCAAAAATTATTTAATGCTGAAAACATCGTCAAAATACAGCAATTAAATAAAAAGATTCCTTCCAGACGGGGAATTGAACCCCGGTCTCCCGCGTGACAGGCGGGGATACTTACCACTATACTATCTAGAAGATGAATACTTCAAGTGTCACGAAAGTTACTAAACACTTTACAAAACATATCTCATACGAAAAATGAAACGTCAGCTTTTGGTTACAGCTGGGACATACATGTAGATACAATCTACGTCCCTGGTAACAGTAAAGATATTTGTTTTAATGATGTTGTAAACACTCCCTCCTTTCAATAGTACTTTGCATATATCGTAGCGTTCCATCAATTTTATTATACTGAAGGAATAGAACAGATTTCCGAATTTTAATGCGATTATATATTTTGCTTGATAGCATCTAATGCAATGCAGTTATCATGCAGCATAAAACACTCGCTGCCTAATGACATCATACAACATCCCCAGTTGGAACACTTACTGGTTTGACACATCTTGTTTGGATCAACATTGGTGGACTTAACCCTTCCCATAATGAGACAAATCAGCAGCAGACGACTTTGAAAACATCTAGTCAAAAATATGGAAAAGCTCTATAAATAAAATTCAAAACCAACTGACAGAAAGAGAAATTTATCTTACTCATTCAGAGCAATTTCTCCTTCTGGTATTTCGTTTCTTAATGATATATAATAATTATGCTTTCGTTCAAAAAATGATTTAATGCTGAAAAAATCGTCAAAATACCGCAATTAAATAAAAACAAAAACAAAAAGATTCCTTCCAGACGGGGAATTGAACCCCGGTCTCCCGCGTGACAGGCGGGGATACTTACCACTATACTATCTAGAAGATGAATACTTCAAGTGTCACGAAAGTAGATAAACACTTTACAAAAAATATCTCATACGAAAAAAGAAACGTCAGCTTTTGGTAAAAATAAAGATATTTGTTTAAATGATGTTGTAAAAACTACCTCCTTTCAATAGTACTTTGAATCACATGGTACATGTACGTGACCAATCAACATTGTATATGAGCCGTCTCATTAGAAAAACGAACACTATGGACTCTGCGAAATGTATCCGGACCTAGATCAGCCTGCGCAGTCCGTGCAGGTTACTCCGGGACGACACATTCCGTCCAAGGGGGATATATGTGTAGAGTAATTATTCCTGAAACAGAAAATGAAGAGGAGGCGAAAAGTGTCTGTCCGGGTTAACCTTTGCGGTATGTTAAATCTGATCCGGTCGATACTTTACGCAGAGTCCACAATGTTGGTTTTTCTGGTGGGACGGCTCATATGTAAATCATACTTACCTATTAAATAACCCCGACTATATCCTATATCTACGTACATGTACACGTTACGCAATACGAGATTTTGGTCGATATTAATTATAAATATGATCAGTTTCTTCAAATTCAATTTAGATTACCACGAGAGGATCTCAATCTCTGTAGCGGACGCCTTTTTAAAACACCGTGGGGAAAGGAAACATTTCTCATGATGAGGGGGTTCTCCTTTTACATCTGTAATTTATATCTTATTCGAATTAGCAAATTATTTTGTAGAATGTTCATGTTTATTCATATGCATTTGTTGGAAATAGTCCAAATATTACAGATTATGTAAGGAGTGAACATAAATGGCGTGTTTTTTCACAATGTTACAAATATTATATTTGTAAATTATTTAACACCAGTATTGTTCAGTATTGTTCACAAAGTATAAAGGAAATAGGTGTGATTAAGTGATCTGTTCAAAAGAACGTATGTTAAACGGATATTGTTTAATTCTGGAACGAATGGCTACTTTCCAAAATCGAAAAATTGAAATAGGATCGTGACAATTTTGTACTTCAATAATATTAAACTTGACCGACTCAAGTTTCCTTCCCCTGACAGTTTTCAAATGGAGTAAACTTACATGTAACTAAACATTGAGATATTTACGATAAATCTGCAATATGAGCATACTTTTTTATTGTTAACACTTTCAAGTAGTTAAGGGCATTATACTGGCATATATGATAATGCATAATGCATATTATATTTGTTATCAGAATGGTATGTATATTGGACCGGAGGCCTTTTGAAATTATACAATTATGAGTTCTGAGCTGTAAGTTGGTTAAAATGTTACCAAAGTTATACCTGTATGGAAAAGAATGAACCCTTTCCCACAAATAGAAGCTTTCTGACGCCTCTGCAGCAGACTATTTTGAAAATATTATTGCAAATGGAGAAATTGCTCAAAACGAGCAATTTCTCCTTTTGCCACAATGAGTTCAACTCTATTCAATAATCATACTATTATTTATAGAGATTTTCTATCTTTTGGACTTGATAATTTCAAAGTCTTCCGCTGCAGATTTATTGTATGTGGGAAAGGGCTAATAACATGTTAGCCAGTTTTATCTGTCGTAACAAGGGTTAAGAATGTTATCTGTTGTTAGCGTGTTTTAGCATAACTGTCTTCTTAGAAAACCGTCATACAGATCTTTATAGTTAATCCTGAGTAGCACACTTTGCGGACTTAATTTATTTGCTGAGATTGCGGTTGATTTGTATCGAAATAAGGTAAAGTAAGTTCTAATTAACCACGCGTTTTCAAATATACCATGTTATATATTTATTTATGAACGAAATGGACACTTGCACTTATATAAGGTGACTAATAGGCCCAAGGGGCCGGATGCTATTTATTGTGTTGTATTGTTTGTATTGCTTGTAAAATATGCACATGTCACTATAATAAAATATTTACTTACTTACTTACTTACTTATACCTGACTTGGTATATTTCTCTTAACTTTTCTAAAAAAAATCTCTCAAAATGTCACTTGTTCAGCTGTAACTGCTCAGTGAGTAACGCCGAGCGCTACCAATGTAGGGATAGTGTGTTCGAACCCCAATTCTGCCATTGGTTGCATCAAATGATTGACAAATGCATTTTGTACTAGCGGCAGCCGTCTGCCTCCGAAAGGTTAACTATATGTAGACTATGTGGGAAGGTAGCCAGTTCCATGTGATTAATTTGTATGGACCGGTGGTGCGGGAAAGCCAGGAAACGCATGGTAAGGTAATGGCATTACTGATAAATTTTTTGAAAACGGTATACACTCTCGGTAGTGTAATGGCTGCATCCTCCACATTGTGAATGAGAGTACCTGGTTTTGTCTTCCAACGGGTCATAACAAAGTGTATGCAACGTGGTAGTGGTTGCTTTCGACTGATTACTATTGATGTACCGGTGTCAAAGGATAGGTGCACATACGTATTGCCAGTCTACTGTCGATGTTTCAGGTAATTGATTATTTCTGTACATTGAATACGTACATGTCTCAATCTCAGTCTCTCACATTGTTAGATAATTCTCTTTCACAACTGGTCTATGTTGCAATGTTGCAAGTTGTCCGTGAAGACTGTTTTACGGATTATCAGTTGCAGGAAATCAGGGAACACATAGATAAGTGAACTGGCCGCCATTACATAAATATGAGCCGTTCCACTAGAAAACCAACATTATGGATTCTGGTTAATGTATCGACGCAGATCAGCCTGCGCCGACATATTCCGTCTCAGGGAGTCTAGAGGTATAGATAAATGATTCCTGAAACAGAAATTCACAGGACGCGAAAAGTGGCTGATCCGGTTCGATACTTTACGCAATGTTAGTTTTCTCGTAATTCGGCTCATGATATATTGTTAACTATTGCGTTAAGCCACATCCAATTTATTAATCATATCTCTACAGAGAAAAGACGAAAAACAGACCGATGCTTACGGACGAGAATTATAAAGAGCTGGAGGTGAAAGGTCATACGGTAGTGCCTGGTATTCTGACGCATAAAGAATGTGACGAGGCTATAATTTGTTACAGATTTGTTAGATCAGTTCAAAGATGGCGACTGGCCTCAGTCCCAAGATTCTCTGATTCAGACGTATGCTACGGGTCACTTAGAGGCGTCCTGGTCCGTCAGACTAAAAGCAAAGCCTTTGTTTGAACAGTTGTGGAAAACGGATATACTTCTATCAAGCTGTGATGCAATTGCCATTGGACGACCACAAGAAGAAGTTAAATCGTCGTTCTACAGCGCAGACGCAGAGGCATGGCTCCACCTAGATCAGAAACCGTCACGTGACGGTCTTCATTGTTACCAAGGAGGGATAAGTCTAGAGGAATCCGACATCGACGACTGGACGTTTATCGCTATGGACGATTTAAACAGTCCTTTGAAGATAATCCGAAGGCAGCCGAGCAGTCAGAGAGTGATGAATACTACCCTTTATTGGAGCATGAGCTGAATAAATTAAAAGACCAGTGCCCTGTTAAAAGGGTTGCAGTCTCTAAAGGTGGTATTGTGTTATGAGATTCAAGAACAGTCCACGCCAATGGGAGACCACTTAAAGGGCGAAAGAATCCCGGCAGATGGCGCTTCTGTGTACCGGAAATAGGTAGATCAGATGATGCACAACTGATAGCGGGTGTGAAGGAATATGACTTTAACGATGGAAAGCAGACTGGAGAAGAATTTAGACCTAAATGGATTGAGAGTAAATTCCGACAATCAGAATCGGAGTTTCAATAACTATGCCACACCATAACTGTATAAAGTGAACCACGACTGGATATTCGACTTTGTATCATCTTCTTTAACCCTCCCCTACAAACAGACTTTTTTCTGATGCCTCTGCAACAAACGACTTTTGAAAACAATGATGAGCAATTCCTCCTTTTGCAACGATATTTTAAATTGTACACAATACTTATTGTACTTCCATTCATAAAATTTATCCATCCTTTTTGCGAGATGTTTTGAAAAGCGGCTGTGTCCAAACAGTATGTAGCTGATTATCAATCCGAATCCTATGCAGTGGGTACTCGTATTTAAAAAGATAATTTTAAGTACCATATGAGCTTTAACGGATTAAAAACCATGAGATGAACACTCCTTTTGTAGTCTAGAGCTCTGAAGATGAAGAGAGAGAGAGAGATACTCGTATGTTAAAAAGGTATAAATTGGCATTTCTGATGGTCGGGCTCCAATCAGCTTTCAGCAACTTAAACATGCAGTCCGAAGAAGTCAGTCTAACAATTCTTATGGTGATAAATAACACTGGCAATGTTTCTTTCAAAATCAGAACTGGCTCTTCTCTTTCAAGTGACATTTATTTCTCACTGATTTCTCACACCAGTCGGTATATACAGTATGTGAATGTTTGGTTTTTTGTATCTATGATTGTGTTGTAAATTATGTACGCTGTACTCAACATGGTATTTTTTGGCGAAGTGATATCTCGGGTGTTTAGGGTAATGACTTATGCAGTGACATGTTATGTATTTACCAGAGTTATTTCCCTTAGTTAGTATATCCCGCTGTTTTAGTGTACGATTGATTGACTGATTGATTGTATATCGTTTAACGCCGTTTTCAACAATCGTTTAGTCGTATCACGGCGGCCAGTTCACCTACTCATGCGTGTCCTGGCTTTCTCATACCAGTATTCCACACAACATACTTTCCAAGCATCTGGCTGCTTTTCCACATAGACTGTTAGCACATTAGTGAAAGACGAATGACGCCTTTCACAGTGACTTTTGTCAAACGTCGGAAAGAATGTTGATCGATCTAGGATTTGATCTCACATAGCCTGCGTTGATATCCCGCATCGTCACCGACTGAACAACCGGTGCTCGGCTTGAGAATATGAATACTTATTCATATATATATATATATATATATATATATATATACGATAAAACTCGTTTTTCTTTGCATTCAAAACATGAATACCGCCACAGTGTTTTTGTCGTCAGACTTTCAACATCGGGAAGTGGAGACCCTGGGTTCGATCCCCGGTCGGGTCATACCAAATACTATAACAAATAATAGCTTCCTTGCTTGGCTCTCAGGGCTGCTTGGAAAGCATAACGACCGCTGTATCGATGTATGGATAAATAATACCGTCAGTACTAGGCAGTACTAGTCAGTTACCCATGAAAGGCAGCGATTAAACTGAAATACTGACGACAGTACTAGTCAGTTACCCATGAAAGGCAGCGATTAAACTGAAATACTGACGACAGTACTAGTCAGTTACCCATGAAAGGCAGCGATTAAACTGAAATACTGACGACAGTACTAGTCAGTTACCCATGAAAGGCAGCGATTAAACTGAAATACTGACGACAGTACTAGTCAGTTACCCATGAAAGGCAGCGATTAAACTGAAATACTGACGACAGTACTAGTCAGTTACCCATGAAAGGCAGCGATTAAACTGAAATACTGACGACAGTACTAGTCAGTTACCCATGAAAGGCAGCGATTAAACTGAAATACTGACGATAGTACTAGTCAGTTACCCATGAAAGGCAGCGATTAAACTGAAATACTGACGACAGTACTAGTCAGTTACCCATGAAAGGCAGCGATTAAACTGAAATACTGACGACAGTACTAGTCAGTTACCCATGAAAGGCAGCGATTAAACTGAAATACTGACGACAGTACTAGTCAGTTACCCATGAAAGGCAGCGATTAAACTGTAATACTGACGACAGCGACATATAACACAAATGTTAATAACCTAAGTTTGCGAATACATTAGTAGAAATTAATCAGGCTTGAAACATAACCATTATATGTATCACAACACACTGGACAGAGGAACTCAGTGCAATACAAGGCTATTGAGAACAAATAATTGACAGTTTATGTACTTGGGAAAATGTCATTTGGTCTAATGTTTACCTAATCTCTCTATTCATAATCAGTCCCATGGACAGGAATACACGTATAGTGTGCAGTGGGTCGATTATGGGAGCCGTCCCGCTAGAAAACCAACATTATGGCGTAAAGTATCGACCCGGATAAGCCTAAGCATGCCGCGTGGGTTTTCCGGATAGACACTTTTCGCCTCCTTTGGATTTTCTGTTTCAGGAATCATTATTCTCAACCTCTATCCCCTGAGACGGAATGTGTCGGTCCGGATCACTCTGCACGGACTGAGCAGGCTGATCCGAGTCGATACATTACACAGAGGCCATACTGAAAAATTAGTTAACGCTGAAAACAACGTCAAAATACCGCAATTAAATATAAAAAAAAAGATTCCTTCCAGACTGGGAATTGAACCCCGATCTCCCGCGTAACAGGCGGAGATACTCACCACTATACTATCTAGAAGATGAATCCTTCAAGTGTCACGAAAGGAGATGAAACACTTTACAAAAAATATCTCATATGAGAAAAGGAACGTCAGCTTTTGGTAAAAGTAAAGATATTTGTTTAAATGATGTTGTAAACACTCCCTCCTACAATAGTACTTTGAATACATCGTAGCGTTCTATCTATTGTATTAAAAATGAGGGATTCTAACACTATTGACAATTTCTCTTCTATACACAAAGAAGGATTTGAGCGTGATCTAAATGCAGTATATCACTCTAAATTTCCGGAACTATTTTTGGCTGTTGAAATTCCCTCCCGAGTATTTTTCATACAATGTTTCTCAGAGCGCATGCGTTACTACATTGGGCTTGACATGTTATGAATGAAGTAACGAGCTTTTGTTGTAAATGCCGTTTGGAAATTTGAATTGTTACGGTGACGTTATTGTTTTAAATGACGTCATTCACGTGTTTTACCAACATTTTTGGCGCGGTCGAAAACGTTGTGTTAGAATGAGACAGTAACAAATTGCCCATGATGAGTTTAAGAACAATTAAAAAAGTTATAATAATAATAAAATGTTCATAGACTGTTAATATAATTGATTTCAAAATGTTTTGTTAGTTGAAAAAGTCGAATATTACCAAAACAAATACAATGGGGAGTAAAGATAGAATAGCCTACACGTGATTTTATCAAGGAAAACAACGTCATGTCAAAACATAGTTCACCCTTAATTTGTATCCCTCTAAGTTATAAAAAAGTGCTAGAATTGAAATAGATCTCATTTTTAGTGATATACCGACTCTTATATCACGATGTGTCATTCATGTGTGTATAAATTAATCACTCAGGCCATTTGGCCTTCGTGATTAATTACTACACACCTGAACTCCCAATCGTGATATACGAGCCGGTATATCACTCAAAATGAGATATATTTCCTAAATAGAACATGATTTCAATTGTCGCTTTGACCATAAACAAATTTTTTAACAGGCCCAAGCGGCCTTACATAATGAAGTTTGTTCGTACCGCTCCACTTTCGCCACAGTACTTTGAATATATTGTAGCGTTCCATCAATTTTATTAATTGAACCCTTCTCATAATGAGACAAGTCAGCAGCAGACGACTTTGAAAACATCAAGTCAAATATATGGAAAAGCTCTATAAATAAAATTCAAAACCATATGATAGAAAGAGAAATTTATCTTACTCATTCAGAGCAATTTCTCCTTCTGTTATTTCGTTGTTAAATGATATTCAATAATTATGCTTTCGTTCAAAAATGATTTAATGCTGAAAACATTGTTAAAATACCGAAATTAAATGAAAAATAAAAAAAAAAGCTTCCTTCCAGACGGGGAATTGAAACCCGCTCTGCCTCGTGACAGGCGAGGATACTCACCACTATACTATCTAGACAATGAATACTTTAAGTGTCACGAAAATACATAAACACTTTACAGGAAATATCTCATACGAAAAGATTGATTGATTGATTGGGGTTTAACGTCGTTTTTAACAATTGCTCAGTTATATCACGGCGGTCAGTTCACCTACTCATGCATTTCCTGGTTTTCTCACACCAGTACTCCACACAACAATCTTGCCAAGCAACTGGCTGCTTTTCATACTAAAAAAGAAACGTCAGCTTTTGATAAAAGTAAAGATATTTGTTTAAATGATGTTGTAAACACTCCCTCCTTTTAATAGTACTTTGAATATATCGTAGCGTTCCATCAATTTTATTATAATGAGGGAATAGAACAGATTACCGTATATGAATGTGATTATATATTTTGCTTGACAGCATCTAATGCAATGCAGTTATGATGCACATAAGCATAACACACTCACTGCCTAACGACATCATACAACATCCCCAATTGAACACTTACTGATTTGACACATCTTGTTTGGATCAACATTGATGGACGTAACCCTTCCCATAATGAGACAAATCAGCAGCAGACGACTTTGAAAACATCTAGTCAAATATATGGAAAAGCTCTATAAATAAAATTCAAAACCATATGATAGAAAGAGAAATGTATCTTACTCATTCTGAGCAATTTCTCCTTCTGGTATTTCGTTTTTAAATGATTTTTAATAATTATGCTTTCGTTCAAATATTATTTAATGCTGAAAACATTGTCAAAATACCGCAATTAAATGAAAAAAAAAAAAAAAAAGATTCCTTCCAGACGGGGAATTAAACCCCGGTCTCCCGCGTGACAGGCGGGGATACTTACCACTATACTATCTAGAAGATGAATGCATTAAGTGTCACGAAAGTACATAAACACTTTACAAGAAATATCTCATACGAAAAAAGAACCGTCAGCTTTTGGTATAAATAAAGATATTTGTTTAAATGATGTTGTAAAAACTACCTCCTGTCAATAGTACTGTAACGTGTATGGGTCGATGAGCAATAATACATTTAAACAATGATTAGGAATTTAAGCTTGGACTGCCTTGTCCGCTGTTTCTAAACTTGATCGCAAAATGATTGGTTGAACAGTTGTAATTAATACGAATCAGCTTAATTATAACAATGTGCAAAAGTGATCATGGGCAAAGGTTCCCAGGCTATACAAGCCTGTCGCTCAGCTTATCGCTTATAGCTCAGCCTATCGTTCAGCCTATCGTTCAGCCTATCGCTCAGCCTTGCGCTCAGTCTATAGCAATTTAACCCAGCTATAGCTCAACAGTACAGGCATTAGATTCTTGTATCTCAGTGGAGTGTCTGCATTTGCTACTTTTTAAGCTGAGGATAGGTTACTAAGATGAACTAGTTCACTGTTCGCCTAACCACAACACTCTACTACGATAGCAATTTACAGAACAAACCACCTTGATTTAACGGAATTAATAACCCGCTGTTAAAGTTATCATGCACAGAAGCATACAACACTCACTGCCTAACGACAGCATACAACATCCCCAGTTGGAACACTTACTGATTTGACACATCTTGTTTGGATCAACATTGGTGGACTTAACCCTTCCCATAATGAGACAAATCAGCAGCAGAAGACTTTGAAAACATCTAGTCAAAAATATGGAATAGCTCTATAAATAAAATTCAAAACCATATGATAGATTATATTGGAGGAAACAAAGATTATATATATATATATATGTATTAAACGACATACAATTTATGTCTTATGTATATGTATATGTATGTTTTTATCTGACTATGCTTGTATGCTTAATGTCAGATAATTTTTCGTCTGTGCTGTTCTGTTTATGTGATCCGTTTCTACCGTGTTCTAATAATACCCGTGTAGACAGTCCTTATGATAAAGTGTTGAAATGATAATGTGTGGAAGAGTAGTCGTTCTATAGCCAAGAATTAATTACGCGTAATAATATGTCTGGCCGTCCCCCGCTTTGACTTTCATTACAAGTGTAAAAGACAAAAACAAAACGTGAAGCCAAAACGTGAAGTAAATCCTCCGAGGATTTTCCACCGTAAAAAAGGCTCCAATCATCATCATCAACAACATTTCAATATGTTACTAAGATCCAAGTTTGAAAGTCATACCACTTTCACCTTTTGATAAAATGTAAACAAAAACCACAATGAATCTTTAACATTGAGCTAAACACACTTTATAAAAAATATATAATAAAAAATATCCCAATGTATGACTGACTCCTAAGTCTGTTTCAAACATAAAACTATTTGATTATTAAAAATGTGGGCAAAATTATAACCAATCTTACAACAAAAATGGAGAAACTATATGCATTTCTCAAAATCATGACATTTACCCTCTCAAAAAGGTCACACACAGCATTCTCAGCATACAATGTGAAGACGTCTAGATAAGATATAACTGTGATCCAAGTTGGAAAACAATGCTACTTATTGAGAACAGCTTTAAAAAAAACGAAACTTTGAAAGGTTGAGCTAAACGCAATTGTTAGAAACGAATACATGTACATTCAAAAGTACCCCTCAAATAAATACCAAAACAATTGGCCAAATGTATGCAACTGGGTCTACAACAAATGTGGACGGACGAGGAATGCCCTTTTCGCACAATCAACATGAATTCAATTCGCAGAGCGCAGGTCGAATTAAATTTAAACCTAAAAATCGTCTACATTGCTATTCCAAAGTTGATTGATGTGTTAAGGAAACGTCTTAGCGAGATAAAGTAACTATCAATCATACAATCCCTGGTATTGGAATCCAAACAGCCACTATTATTTCCTTGTACAGGCGCTTTCATTCAAAAGTTATGAGATTATTTATGTCAGGTCGATATTGACGTTTCATTTACATTTCTTCCCGTTCAGAAGGAAGGTGCATTTGTTAAAACGATCTTTACTCTTTCAGCGCCACAGGCAATATTGAGATTTTTGCAAATTATGCAGATTCAGTTGACCTGAAATCAGCATTGTTTGCCTTTTAGTTACCAAAATAATCCAAAACTTTCATAAATTGAGAAATGGACACACCCGATTTTGAACATGGAAGAGTCTACTTTAAACAATTCGGCGCTGAAAGAGTTAAACAGGTAATTAACGCATCATTGAACGGTCATTGTGATAAATACCCGTTAATGATACAAGGGCTCTCAACTTAATAGAATTTAGAACATGCATAGTTTGCTTTTTTGATTATGTTCGAAGTAAGATATACCGCACTTTCAATGCAAATAACAATCCAGGGATTTGAGTTCGAGTCCCGTCTCGGCCTACTTTCTTTCCGACGATTGACAAAAGTCAATGCGACATGCATCATTCGTCTTCCACCAATGGGCTAAGTCTATGTGGAAAAGCAGCCAGTTGCTTGGGAAGATTGTTGTGTGGAGTACTGGTGTGAGAAAACCAGAAAATGCATGAGTAGGTGAACTGGCCGCTGTGATATAACTGAGAAATTGTTAAAAACGGCGTTAAACCCCAATCAATCAATCATTCAATGAAAATAAGCTGTAAAGTTATCATATTTCAAGAATGGTATTGTGAAAGACATTGGTGCAGTGGTAGAAAGTCCATCCCTCGAACCAATGGTCCCGGGTTCGAATCCCGTGATGACGGGGTTCTGCCTGTGAGGGTTTTCCACACAAACAGCGCGAGTATTGGTTAAGTCTCGAGAAAGCAGACATCGAAATTAATTTACATAACCTTAAAGCTTGTTTCGCAATTTATGTCAAACAAATAAGTTGGTTGGTCTATTGTTTAAACATTCATGTATTAGATTACATTTTAACATAGGTAAAACTATAATTATTGATTATGATGAAAGGTTAATATCATTTTGAGAAAAGGAGAAAACTCTTCAGCAATTTAACATTTTTTCTGTTTTTAAAAGTTCGGCTGCAAAGGTGTCCAATGTTGCTATCAAAAGGGAATATGTTAAATGACTTTTTATTGCACGTTAAACCCATTTTGTTCTATTTTGTGGTAGTATTGACCAATGGCAAACTTCATATATTCTGACTTAAAAAATCATTCGGCTTTTATCTTACACGTTTACTAATCATGGACGATGTTTCCTGGAAACTTAACCGTATTTTTACCGTTTGCGTGGAAAAATCCCAATGACTGAACCAGCGCATCACAGGATTCTAAGCCGGGACCTTTGGTACTGCCCCAATGTCTTTCACATGCTGCTACTTGAGAGTAAACAAGAATGTTCTTCAATTGTGAATGGCGAGCTAGTTTTTGATAGGTTTTGTTTTGCAGTTTTACACCATTTTCAACGTTATTTCAGTTACATCACACACTACGTTTGGAGATGTGCCTTCAAGTTCCAAGGACGCTCGGTTCTAAAATCCCCGACGCTAATCACTCGGTCACGGCGGATTCCTGTTTTGACATGCTTTGACCTATTTTGAACATAGCCCAGATATCTTCAGTAAAAACACAGCTTCTAGAGTGTTTACACTTGTTTTTATTTTAAACTTACCCTGAGAGTAATATTGAAAATCGCAAGGCCTACATTGAGATACTGTTTGTCACATTGCAATATTTTCTAAACAAACGTCACTACAGTGCCTTCGTCGCTTTGATTTAATTTGGTCGAGTACATGTATCACACTTATATCGTATGTATAACCACGTTGAACGTTGTGACGTGTTAGTCGACCGCGATTGTTTACTTTCGTAAACCGAGTGTGGCATGACACAACGGGTGCATCTAAATGTAGAGGTATGAAAATGTACAATCAATATACTTTCGGAGGCGTATCTATTAATTAATAAGTAGATGTATATAAATTATAACACGCGAAAAAGCAGTAATGTGTTCTTCGTTGCTGTAAACACTATTTGTGATCTAAATAGACAAATAATAGGCTGCACAATCACGCAGTCTAATATTGGTCCTCATTATTGACTATCCCTTTCAAAGATTTACCCCGCGATTTTGTTTTCATACAGCATGTCTCATTTGTAACTAGATCACGTTCAAACCAAGATAGATTTAACCATTTTACACGAAATATTTATCGTGTGTATGAAAGGTAAGACGGATCCAACATTAACATTTAATCTTCATTAAACCTTATCGTGTTATATACATTTCAATAACTCTTTGCAGGCAAAACGTTTTGTATAAAGTGTGTCTCGTATCTTAACGCACATAACAAATGATTCATGGCTAAATATAGACTCTGACCAGCTTTATATTTGATATATAAGTCGTATGCTTGTTATAAATATCTAATCATTTTAGGTGGAAAATAAAAAATTTAATAAGGTACGTATCCTTCTATTTAGACTATATTTCTGCAGGTCTGTCTCCCTTTGTTAGCCTGTCTGTCGGTCTGTCTGTCTCCTTTCACTCGTTGTATATATCTCTGATATACTGTTAGATTTATTTCTATCTCTCTCATTCTCTATCTCTCTCTATATATATATCTCTCTCCCTCTCTCTCTCTCGCTCTCTCTCTCTCTCTCTCTCTCTCTCTCTCTCTCTCTCTCTCGCCCTCTATCTCTCTATCTCTCTCTCTCGCTCTCGCTCTCTCTCTCTCTCTCTCTCTCTCTCTCTCTCTCTCTCTCTCTCTTCTCTCTCTCTCTCTCTCTCTCTCTCTCTCTCTCTCTCTCTCTCTCTCTTTTATTAAGCCTTATCTGTTAAAAACATGTCAATAACTATTTGCAGGCAATACGTTTCTGTATATTTTAATACACATAATAAATGATTCATGGCTAAATATAGACCCTGTTTGTAATTTGATAAAAAGTACATATCTTAAATCTGTTTAGTCTGTCTGTCTGTCTGTATGTATGTCTCCTTTCTCTCATTGTCTGTCTCTCTGTCTCTGTCGGATTTCTTTGCATCTCTTTCATTCTCTCTGTCTCTCTGTCTCTCTTTCGCTCGCTCCCCCTCTCTATCTCGCCCCCCCCCCTTCTCCCTCTCTCCCTCTCTTTCTCTCTCTCTCTCCCTCTCTTTCTCTCTATCTCTATCTCTCTCCCTCTCTCTATCTCTGTCTCTATTTCTATGTCTCTCTCTCACTTTATCTTTTTTGTTTGAAGTATTACGTATATGTTTGTAGTATCATCTAATTGAGATCGTGCGTCATAAAATAGATTCCAATTTAAGAGGGACGTCATAATAATCCGTATCTTTACATAAACGTAAGGATCAGGTCAGTTTTGTCGAGAAATAACTCGAACGTATTTTGTCATATTACAGTAAGATGTTATCCGAAGAGAACTATAACGACCTCAGGGTGAAAGGCTACACGACGGTACCAGGTGTCCTTACACACGACGAATGTGACACGACAATAGCGGAATACCAGCAATGGTGCTCTCAATTCCAAAATGGCGAATGGCCCCACTCCTCAAATTCCCTAATCCAACGATACAATACAGGCCACATGCAACCGACATGGTTCGTTCGACTTAGGGCAAAGAAGGTGTTCGCACAGATATGGAAGACTGATAAGTTGCTCACAAGTGTTGACGCCATTGCCATTGGGAGACCACCTGAGGATGGTAATGAGGACTTCCATCGAATGGGAGAGCATTGGCTTCATCTGGATCAGGCACCGAATCGTCAGGGTCTGCATTGTTACCAGGGCTCAGTTAATCTAGCGGAGACGGCAATGGATGACTGGACGTTTGAGGTAATGGAGGGATCACATCTTCAGTTTGAACGTTTCTATGAGAGTAATGCTAGAGCGTATATGAGAGCCGAAACCAACGAGTTTTACGCTCTTTTGGACAAGGAGATTATCGAATTAAGATCTAAATGTCCTATCAAGCGAGTGCCAGTTCCGAAAGGAGGTATCGCTCTGTGGGACTCAAGACTAGTCCACGCAAATGCCCGACCCCTGAAGGGACGTACAAACCCCGGACGATGGCGCTACTGTGTTTTTGTGTCAATGACTCCTGCAATTTGGTCTTCAAAAGAAGATTTGGAACTGAAAAAGAAAGCGTACAATGACTGTTTGATGACGACGCATTGGTCTTCACAAGGTATCCGCCTGTTTGATAGAAGGATTCCGTCATTTGCTCCGAGAAATGTAACATACCCCTCAACAGTGCCTGATATCGCCAAATCAAAGGAAGCACAAATGCTTGCTGGAGTTATACCTTATGATTTTAAAGATGGGCGACCGACTGGTGTTGAATGTAAGCCTAAATGGAAAGACGGAAAATATGATGACACTTATATAACAAAGAAAACAATAGTTATTGGTGTACTTGTGTCGAGCTTGTTTATTGGTGGTGTGATCTATCTAGTCCATAGACAAAAGTCTAAGTGAAACTTGAACTATATAACTCGCGCATTGGTTATATGTCAACAATGCCTATGCATGCCCACAAAACTAAACGTTGGTCTAGATATACGTCTATATGTGTCTGTATAAATGTTTGCTATTTAACAATCGATTGAAAATACATTGAACCCACTAGGACCTGATTAAAACTTCGCGTACAGTAGATGTATTTATCAGAACAAAGGCCAGATGCGAGCCGTTCCATTGGTAAAGGTACAAGTTGGCTTTTGAGAACAGTGTAGAGTCGCATAAGCCTGCGAATACGCACAGTCTGATCAAGCATTTTAATATTAATCTATTACTTGCAAAGGATTGTTAGAAAATTAGTTCAACTTGTGTAGATTCTGATGAAACGGTTCATATGTACATGGTAAACTGAACCAATATTAATCAAAAATGATAACTTGTACCTTTTACCATGTACGGACTTGTGTTGCGTTTGATACAATAATATGGATAATTTGAAAAGTAATTTAGAGATGAAAAAAGACGCACAAATTAAAATGTTTAGTGTCTTGTTTTCGTAATGTTGTTTTACACAGATAAATGTCATGCATGTCCATGATATGTAAAACGTACAACGTTACATGAAACTATTTGTGAGAACATGTACATATTTTGAAAGTATATTTTTTGCTAGTGTATGTAAACAACAAGAATAGAAATATATTCACATTTAAAAATGAGTTGTTGTTTTTTGTTAATGGTTTTCCCACCCCAATTGTGGATTTACCATCGAACCCTTATTCCGCTTACGTTAAACAACATTTACACATGCCGGATAACAAGCCTTATAATCACATTTGCGAATAAAATGTAGACCAAGGGTGAGTGGTTGGTATTAAACATCGTTTTCATCAATTTGTCAGACCTATGCTGGCGGCCTATACACCTACCCATGTGTTTCCTGGTTCTTCCCACACCTCCAGACAACTGTCTTTCCAAAACAACTGGCTGCTTTTCTACAAAGACTGTTGCCCCATTGTAAGCGTTATCCGCTACCCATGTGTCAATACGCAGATTTACATACATTTAACTACAACAATTTGTCAAATTATATTAAGATTCAGAGACGATCATCCCAGGTGCAGAAAGTCAGCGAGCCCTAACATTACATTACTGGATCAGGCATACGCCAGTAATGGCGGCATCTTTGAACATGGAGTAGCAAACAAACGGCTATAGAAACCAAACCAGTTTAACCTTTCAAATTCAGAAACTATTTGGCTTTAGTGTTCATGTACTGATTTCAAACATCAATTTTTGATTGGACCGCTGTAGAGTTCGCGAAAGTTCAATTGTATATTTAAATAAACATCGATAGTTGATACATGATCAAACGTATTCTCTTCTGTATTATACAATGGCGATTAATATAAAGTTTCGAGAAAATAAATGAATACATGAGCCGTTCCGCGAGGAAACCAACAGTATGGCCGCTGCGTATTGTATCGACTCGGATCAGCCTGCTCAGTCCGCGCAGACTGATCCGGGCCGACACATTCCGTCTCAGGGGGATAGAGGTATAGAGTAATGATTCCTGAAACAGAAAATCCACAGGAGTCGAAAAGTGTATATCCGGAAAATCCCAAGCGGCATGCTTACGCTGATCCGGGTCGATACTTTACGCCATAATGTTGGTTTTCTAGCGGGACGGCTCCCATCATCGATCCACTGCACACTATACGTGTATTCCTGTCCATGGGACTGATTATGAATAGAGAGATTAGGTAAAAAATAGACCAAATGACATATTCCCAAGTAAATTAACGGTCAATTATTTGTTCTCAATAGTCTTGTATTGCACTGAGTTCCTCTGTCCAGTTTGTTATGATACATATAATGGTTATGTTTCAAGCCTGATTAATCTCTTCTAATGTATTCTCAAACTTAGGTTATTAGAATTTGTGTTATATGTCGCTGTCGTCAGTATTACAGTTTAATCGCTGCATTTTGTGGGTAACTGACTAGTACTGTCGTCAGTATTTCAGTTTAATCGCTGCCTTTTGTGAGTAACTGACTTGTACTAACGGTATCATTTAGCCAGACATCGATACAGCGCTCGTTATACTTTCCAAGCAGCCCTGAGAGCCAAGCAAGGAAGCTATTATTTTTTATAGTAATTGGTATGACCCGCAAGGAAGCTATTATTTTTTATAGTGATACGACTAAACGATTGTTGAAAACGGCGTTAAACCATTTACAATCAATCAGTCAATCAAACGTACACTAACACAGCGGGAAATACTAACTAAGGGAAATAACTCTGGTAAATACATAACATGTCACTGCATAAGTAATTACCCTGAACACCCAAGATATCACTTCGCTAAAAAATACCATGTTGAGTACAGCGTACATAATTTACAACACAATCATAGTTAAAAAAACAAACATGCACATGCTGTATATACTGACTGGTGTGAGATTGATTGATTGATTGGGGTTTAACGCCGTTTTTAACAATTTCTCAGTTATATCACGGCGGCCAGTTCACCTACTCATGCATTTCCTGGTTTTCTCACACCAGTACTCCACACAACAATCTTCCCAAGCAACTGGCTGCTTTTCCACATAGACTTAGCCCATTGGTGGAAGACGAATGACGCATGTCTCATTGACTTTTGTCAATCGTCGGAAAGAAAGTTGGCCGAGCCGGGATTCGAACTCACAACCCCTGGATTGACAGCCCGCGTCGATACCGACTGAGCTACCGGGGCTCATCGACTGGTGTGGGAAATCAGTGAGAAATTAATGTCACTTGAAAGAGAAGGGGCAGTTCCGATTTTGAAAGAAACATTGCCCGTGTTATTTATCACCATAAGAATTGTTCTTTGTTATACAGCATATGTTACGCATTTCGGTGAACAGTGATTATGTAATGTCATTTAGCAATGGCTACTGGGGAAGTTGATGCAAAGCGTGTGTTGATATAACAGTCATTGAAATATATATATTTATTCACGTTATATTATAGAACCAACTAGTTTCACTTCAAACGGCGACGTCAGAATGACGTTACCACCGTGGCCCGATTCCATGGTACTTAATCTTTTCATAATATCATTTCATTTTTCAATCAATTATTAAAATAATTGTCATATATGATCAGGTTTATTTTCTACAATTCTAATTTTTGCTCGAAATTATAACAAAGGCCCTATTACTTCTGTATCACCCTTCGTACATTGTTTGGAAGACTGATCAACAACGTCTAAAAGAATCTAAATTGACCAGAAAAGCCGTATACTTAAAAAGTAACATAAGTATTGTGTACAATTAAAATTATCGTTGCAAAAGGAGGAATTTCTGATCATTGTTTTCAAAAGTCGTTTGCTGCAGAGGCATCAGAAATGTCAGTATGTCGGGGAGGGTTAAAGAAGATGATACAAAGTCGAATATCCAGTCGTGGTTCACTTTATACAGTTATGGTGTGGCATACTTATTGAAACTCCGATTCTGATTGTCGGAATTTACTCTCAATCCATTTAGGTCTAAATTCTTCTCCAGTCGGCTTTCCATCGTTAAAATCATATTCCTTCATACCCGCTATCAGTTGTGCATCATCTGATCTACCTATTTCCGGTACGACTTTGGGATATTCGATCTTAGATTCATGAGATAACTTAATTATTTCTGGATCGAAGAAACGGATACCTTGGGATGGCCAGTGTGTCGTCATCCAGGCATTGCTGTAGGCCTTCCGTTTTTTGCGAATGTCGTCTGCTGTCGCCCATATTGCAGGCGTCATGGACACAAAAACACAGAAGCGCCATCTGCCGGGATTCTTTCTCCCTTTAATTGGTCTCCCATTGGCGTGCACGGTTCTTGAATCCCATAACACAATACCACCTTTAGGGACTGGAACCCTTTTAACAGGGCACTGGTCTTTTAATGTAATCAGCTCATGCTTCAATAAAGGGTAGTATTCATCACTCTCTGATTTCTCGGCTGCCTTCGGATTATCTTCAAAGAACTGTTTAAATCGTAAATGCGAGCCGTCCATAGCGGTAAACGTCCAGTCGTCGATGTCGGATTCCTCTAGACTTATCCCTCCTTGGTAACAATGAAGACCGTCACGTGACGGTTTCTGATCCAGGTGGAGCCATGCTTCTGCGTTTGAGCTGTAGAAAGACTCTTTACCTTCTTCTGGTGGTCGTCCAATGGCAATTGCATCACAGCTTGATAGAAGTTTATCCGTTTTCCACAACTGTTCAAACAAAGGCTTTGCTTTTAATCTGACGGACCAGGACGCCTCTAAGTGACCCGTAGCATACTTCTGAATCAGAGAATCTTGGGATTGAGGCCAGTCGCCATCTTTGAACTGATCTAACCATGTTCTGTAACAAGTTATAGCCTCGTCACATTCTTTATGCGTCAGAATACCAGGCACTACCGTATGACCTTTCACCTCCAGCTCTTTATAATTCTCGTCCGTAAGCATCGGTCTGTTTTTCGTATTTTCTCTGTAGAGATATGATTAATAAATTGGATGTGGCTTAACGCAATGGTTAACGATATATGAGCCGAATTACGAGAAAACCAACATTGCGTAAAGTATCGAACCGGATCAGCCTAAGCATGCCGCGCAGGCTAACCCGACTGACACTTTTCGGCTCCTGTGGATATTCTGTTTCAGAAATCTTTATGCTATACCTCTATCCCCCCCTGAGACGGAATGTGTCGGCACAGGCTGATCTGCGTCGATACATTAAGCAGAGTCCATAATGTTGGTTTTCTCGTGGAACGGCTCATATGTATGGACTGGCGGCCAGTTCACTTATCTATGTGTTCCCTGATTTTCTGCAACTATTAATCCGTAATCTTCACGGACAACTTGCAACATTGCAACATAGACCAGTTGTGAAAGAGAATTATCTAACACTGTGAGAGACTGAGATTGAGACATGTACGTATTCAATGTCCAGAAATAATCAATTACCTGAAACATCGACAGTAGACTGGCAATACGTATGTGCATCTATCCTTTGACACCGGTACATCAATAGTAATCAGTCGAAAGCAACCACTGCCACGTTGCATACACTTTGTTATGACCCGGTGGAAGACAAAACCAGGTACTCTCGTTCTCAATGCAGCCATTACACTACTGACAACAATTATCAGTTATGCCATTACCTTACCATGCGTTTCCTGGCTCTCCGAACCACCGGTACAAATTAATCACAGGAAACTGGCTACCTTCCCACATAGTCTACATATAGTTAATGTATCGGAGGCTGCCGCTAGTACAAAATGCATTTGTCAATCATTTGATGCAACCAATGGCAGAATCGGGGTTCGAACACACGATCCCTAGATTGGTAGCGCTCGGCGTTACTCACTGAACAGTGACAGCTGAACAAGTCACATTTTGGGAGAAAAATAATTAAGAAACGTTAAGAGAAATATACCAAGTCAGGTATATTTGAAAACACGTGTTTAATTAAAACTTACTTTACCTTATTTTGATACAAATCAACCGCAATCTCAGCAAATTAATTAAGTCCGCAATGTGTGCTACTCATGATTAACTACAAAGATCTGTACGACGGTTTTCTAAGGATACAGTTATGCTAAATCACGATAACAACAGATAACATTCTTAACCCTTGTCACGACAGATAAAACTGGATAACATGTTATTAGCCCTTTCCCACATACAATAAATCTGCAGCGGAAGACTTTGAAATTATCAAGTCCAAAAGATAGAAAATCTCTATAAAAGATAGTATGATTATTGAATAGAGTTGAACTCATTGTGGCAAAAGGAGCAATTGCTCGTTTTGAACAATTTCTTTTTTCTTTTTTGTCATAATGTTTTAAAATGTCGTCAGCTGCAGAGGCGTCAGAAAGCGTCTATACGTGGGAAAGGATTCACTCTTTTCACGACAGGTATAACTTTTGCAACGTTATACCCAACTTACAACTCAGAACTTATAATTGTATAAGTACAAAAGGCCTTCGGTCCAATATACATACCGTTCGGATAACACATATAATATGCATAAGACCTTGTTCTGCCCTTGAACTACTTGAAAGTGTTAACATTAAAAAGTATGCTCATTATGCAGATGTTCGTAAATAGCTCAAGTTTTAGTTACATGTAAGTTTACTCCATTTGAAAACTGTCAGGGGAGGGAAACTTGAGTCGGTAAAGTTTAATATTATTGAAATACTCGAAGTACCAAATTGTCACGATCCTATTTCAACTCTTCGATTTTTGAAAGTAATCATTCGTTTCAGAATTAAACAATATTCGTTTAACATACGCTCTTTTAACCATGAGATATTTTGAACAGTTTTTGTAAAAAGGAGTCTACGTTAGAGGTTTTAACAATGACACTATATAAATAAACTGTATGTATGAGATACATTAATATCCTGTTAAACTTCTCGAAACAGATAACTTAATCACACTTATTTCCTTTTTATTTTGTAAACAATACTGGCGTTAAATAATTTACAAATCCAATGTTTGTAACATTGTGAAAAAGCAGGCTTCATATTAGTAGTCGCTATTTATGTTGACTCCTTACATAATCTGTAATGTTTGGACTATTTCCAACAAATGCATATAAATAAACATGAACATTTTTCAAAATAATTTGCTTATTCGAAAAAGATTTAAATTACAGATGTAAAAGGAGAAACCCCCCCCCTCCATCATGAGAAATGTTTCCTTTCCCGACGGTATTTTAGAAAGGCGTCCGCTACAGAGATTGAGATCCTCTTGTGGTAATCTAAATTGAATTTGAAGAAACTGTGCATATTTATGATTAATATCGACTGATAATCAAAGGCGTCAACAATCGTCCGTATAATGGAATTTCTCTCGTATTGCGTAACGTGTACATGTATGTAGATGTAGGATATAGTCGGGGTTAATTAATATGTAAGTATGATTTACATGTGAGCCGTCCCATGAGAAAACCAACATTGTGGACTTTGCGTAAAATATCGACCCGGATCAGCCTTAGGATACCGCACAGGCTAACCCGGACAGACACTTTTCGCCTATTGATTTTCTGTTTCAGGAATCATTACTCCACACATATATCCCCCTTTGACAGAATGTGTAGGCCCGGAGTAGCCTGCGCGGACTGTGCAGGCTGATCTAGGTCCGGATACATTTCTCAGAGTCCATAGTGTTGGTTTTTCTCATACAACATCCCCAATTGGAACACTTACTGATTTGACACATCTTGTTTGGATCAACATTGATGAACATAAAACCCTTCTCATAATGAGACAAATCAGCAGCAGACGACTTTGAAAACATCTAGTCAAATATATGGAAAAGCTCTATAAATAAAACTCAAAACCATATGATATATAAAGAGAAATTTATCTTACTCATTTAGAGCAATTTCTCCTTCTGGTATTTCCTTTTTAAATGATATTTAATAATTATGCTTTCGTTCAAAAATTATTTAATGCTGTAAACATCGTCAAAATACCGCTATTAAATAAAAATAAACAAAAAAAAGATTCCTTCCAGACGGGGAATTGAACCCCGGTCTCCCGCGTGACAGGCGGGGATACTTACCACTATACTATCTAGAAGATGAATACTAGAAGTCTCACGAAAGTACATAAACACTATACAAAAACTATCTCCTACGAAAAAAGAAACGTCAGTTTTTGGTAAAAGTAAAGATATTTGTTTAAATGATGTTGTAAACACTCCCTCCTTTCAATAGTACTTTGAATATATCGTAGCGTTCCATCAATGTTATTATAATGAAGGAATAGAACAGATTTCCGAATTTGAATGCGATTATATATTTTGCTTCATAGCATCTAATGCAATGCAGTTATCATGCACAGAAGCATAAAACACTCACTGCCTAACGACAGCATACAACATCCCCAGTTGGAACACTTACTGATTTGACACATCTTGTTTGGATCAGCATTGATGAACATAACCCTTCTCATAATGAGACAAATCAGCAGCAGACGACTTTGACAACATCTAGTCAAATATATGGAAAAGCTCTATAAATAAAATTCAAAACCATATGATATAAAGAGAAATTTATCTTACTCATTCAGTGCAATTTCTCCTTCTGGTATTTCCTTTTTAAATGATATTTAATAATTATGCGTTCGTTCAAAAATTATTTAATGCTGTAAACATCGTCAAAATACCGCTATTAAATAAAAATAAACAAAAAAATATTACTTCCAGACGGTGAATTGAACCCCGGTCTCCCGCGTGACAGGCGGGGATACTTACCACTATACTATCTAGAAGATGAATACTTCAAGTGTCACGAAAGTACATAAACACTTTACAAAACATATCTCATACGAAAAAGGAAACGTCAGCTTTTGGTAAAAGTAAAGATATTTGTTTAAATGATGTTGTAAACACTCCCTCCTTTCAATAGTACTTTGAATATATCGTAGCGTTCCATCAATGTTATTATAATGAAGGAATAGAACAGATTTCCGAATTTGAATGAATTATATATTTTGCTTCATAGCATCTAATGCAATGCAGTTATCATGCACAGAAGCATAAAACACTCACTGCCTAACGACAGCATACAACATCCCCAATTGGAACACTTACTGATTTGACACATCTTGTTTGGATCAGCATTGATGAACATAACCCTTCTCATAATGAGACAAATCAGCAGCAGACGACTTTGACAACATCTAGTCAAATATATGGAAAAGCTCTATAAATAAAATTCAAAACCATATGATATAGAGAGAGAAATTTATCTTTCAGAGCAATTTCTCCTTCTGGTATTTCCTTTTTAAATGATATTTAATAATTATGCTTTCGTTCAAAAATTATTTAATGCTGTAAACATCGTCAAAATACCGCTATTAAATAAAAATAAACAAAAAAATATTACTTCCAGACGGGGAATTGAACCCCGGTCTCCCGCGTGACAGGCGGGGATACTTACCACTATACTATCTAGAAGATGAATACTAGAAGTCTCACGAAAGTACATAAACACTATACAAAAAATATCTCCTACGAAAAAAGAAACGTCAGCTTTTGGTAAAAGTAAAGATATTTGTTTAAATGATGTTGTAAACACTCCCTCCTTTCAATAGTACTTTGAATATATCGTAGCGTTCCATCAATGTTATTATAATGAAGGAATAGAACAGATTTCCGAATTTGAATGCGATTATATATTTTGCTTCATAGCATCTAATGCAATGCAGTTATCATGCACAGAAGCATAAAACACTCACTGCCTAACGACATCATACAACATCCCCAATTGGAACACTTACTGATTTGACACATCTTGTTTGGATCAACATTGATGAACATAACCCTTCTCATAATGAGACAAATCAGCAGCAGACGACTTTGACAACATCTAGTCAAATATATGGAAAAGCTCTATAAATAAAATTCAAAACCATATGATAGAAAGAGAAATTTATCTTACTCATTCAGTGCAAATCCTCCTTCTGGTATTTCCTTTTTAAATGATATTTAATAATTATGCTTTCGTTCAAAAATTATTTAATGCTGTAAACATCGTCAAAATACCGCTATTAAATAAAAAATAAACAAAAAAAGATTCCTTCCAGACGGGGAATTGAACCCCGGTCTCCCGCGTGACAGGCGGGGATACTTACCACTATACTATCTAGAAGATGAATACTAGAAGTCTCACGAAAGTACATAAACACTATACAAAAAATATCTCATACGAAAAAGGAAACGTCAGCTTTTGGTAAAAGTAAAGATATTTGTTTAAATGATGTTGTAAACACTCCCTCCTTTCAATAGTACTTTGAATATATCGTAGCGTTCCATCAATGTTATTATAATGAAGGAATAGAACAGATTTCCGAATTTGAATGAATTATATATTTTGCTTCATAGCATCTAATGCAATGCAGTTATCATGCACAGAAGCATAAAACACTCACTGCCTAACGACAGCATACAACATCCCCAATTGGAACACTTACTGATTTGACACATCTTGTTTGGATCAGCATTGATGAACATAACCCTTCTCATAATGAGACAAATCAGCAGCAGACGACTTTGACAACATCTAGTCAAATATATGGAAAAGCTCTATAAATAAAACTCAAAACCATATGATAGAAAGAGAAATTTATCTTACTCATTCAGTGCAATTTCTCCTTCTGGTATTTCCTTTTTAAATGATATTTAATAATTATGCTTTCGTTCAAAAGTTATTTAATGCTGTAAACATCGTCAAAATACCGCTATTAAATAAACAAAAAAAGATTCCTTCCAGACGGGGAATTGAACCCCGGTCTCCCGCGTGACAGGCGGGGATACTTACCACTATACTATCTAGAAGATGAATACTACAGGTGTCACGAAAGTACATAAACACTATACAAAAAAAATCTCCTACGAAAAAAGACACTGGTGGACTTAACCCTTCCCATAATGAGACAAATCAGCAGCAGACGACTTTGAAAACATCTAGTCAAATATATGGAAAAGCTCTATAAATCAAATTCAAAACCATATGATAGAAAGAGAAATGTATCTTACTCATTCAGAGCAATTTCTCCTTCTGGTATTTCTTTTTTAAATGATATTTAATAATTACGCTTTCGTTCTAAATTGATTTGATGCTGAAAACAACATCAAATTATCGAAATTTAATAAAAAAAAATAAAAATTACTTCCAGACGGGGAATTGAACCCCGGTCTCCCGCGTGACAGGCGGGGATACTTACCACTATACTATCTAGAAGATGACAAGTGAGTGTGTCACGAAGGTATATAAATTTATAACCTATCTTTATTGGAGGAAAACGAAACAAAATATAAAACAATTTAAATATTATTTATGTTGTACAATAGTGGGTTATACTGAGATGTTCCTTTTACAACTGCATAGGGCTCTTATTACCTGGTTAACATTTAAGTGCAAAACACAACACTTAGCTTTAATTTTTTACTCGTTTACAACTGATAATAACCATTTACTCCATATCCTATTTTTAGAGGGGTTCGGTTTGTAACAAAGACATATGAATACACATCTCTCTGTCTGTTAACCTTTTCCCTCATATAGACGCTTTCTGACGCCTCTGCAGCAGACGGCGTTTTGAAAACATAGTGACAAAAGAAGAAATTGCACAAAACGTGCAATTTCTCCTTTTGACACAATGTTTTCCACTTTTAGTCATATGTTATCCATTCAATTATAGAGATTTTCTTTTTTTGACAAAATATGTTTAGAGTCGTCTGCTGCAGAATCGTCGTATGAGGGAAAGGGTTAAGATCCAAACTTGAAGTATTTAGTATTTAATCTGAGTCGAAGTAAGAAACCGATTATTTCGAGCGGTCTCTTACTTCCCAGCAATTATCTTGTAAAAGTATAAATCTCCGAATAGAGGTGAACTAATATAAACGCTTTCAAGGTAAAGTGTTCTAAGTAAAAATCGATATAAATAACAGCTTAACATTCTAATTTAACCCAACAGTACATGAAGTAAAGACTAAAATATGGAATTACATCGTACGCTTTGTTGACGCGTATAAAGACATCTAATCAAAGACAGTGCGCTGTGGGTGAGAGTCAATCAAATGTAGCTTTAACAAATAGCTACGAGTTGTTTAGCTTGATATTTTCTAAAAAAAAAAAAGCAAAGATTACACAATATAATAAAACGACCATAAAAAACCATCACTCCCAGACGGGGAATTGAACCCCGGTCTCCCGCGTGACAGGCGTGGATACTCACCACTATACTATCAAGGAGTGTTTACGCAGTCGTAACGATTAAGATTATATTGCCACATATAGCAGACGATCATTCAGCCGTCAATGACATGTTACTATTTATAGTTTCACCGTTGTTTACGGGTTGCTATGCCAATATTGGTTTTCACAAGGTATTCAAGCTTTTCATGGATCACGGGACAAGAATATACATGATCAATAAATTACATGTCGGGACACCGATAACGTGTGGTTAAAAGTTAAATCTTACAAATAACGTGGATTACATACCTGCAAGTTTGACTTGCTAGTAACTTACTGTTTCATGTTTCTGGACTGATTACAACCTTACAGTAAGTTTACTTTCGCTTTCTAAATCTTTGAAGTTTAATGATGTTTTTTGAACCGGCATTTTGTCTAAACTATACCGATTGAACATTCTAGTATATGTGTGTAATGGATAACACAGCACAAATGTTGCGAACACGAAGTTGGTGAATTATTTCGATTGGATTATTTTAAATTAAATAAAGAACACTGATATAGACTTAACCCTTTCCCACATAGAGAAGCTTTCTGAGGCCTCTGCAACAGACGACTTTTGAAAACAATGTGACACAGGAAGAAATTGCTCAAAACAAGCAATTTCTCCTTTTGCCACAATGCTTTTAGCCCTTTCCCTCATATAGACGCTTTCTGACGCCTCTGCAGCAGACGGATTTTTGAAAACATAGTGACATAAGAAGAAATTGCACAAAACGTGCAATTTCTCCTTTTGCCACAATGTTTTCCACTTTTTGTCATAGGTTATCCATTCAATTATGGAGATTGTTCAACTTTTGACAAAATATGTTCAAAGTCGTCTGCTGCAGATTTGTCGTATTCATGAGGGAAAGGGTTAACTTGATTAAGTAATGAAAAAGGCGAAATCAACATTGTTGGAAGAATTCTCCTTTTCCGATGCCCTTCATTACGACTCATCGAAACAGATCTATAATTACTGACATATTGAAGGTTAACGACTATTTCAACGGTAATTCAGTTATATCACGGCTCCCGGTTCCCCTGAGGTGTGTTTCCTGGTCTTCTCGCACCTGTTCACTCTATGCAACATTCTTCTCGGGAAGCTGTTTCCTGTTCACACATAGACATACCGGAATCACTATTGGTCTTCTCGCACCTGTTCACTCTATACAACATTCTTCTCGGGAAGCTGTTTCCTCTTCACACATAGACATACCGGAATCACTACTGGTCTTCTCGCACCTGTTCACTCTATACAACATTCTTCTCGGGAAGCTGTTTCCTCTTCACACATAGACATACCGGAATCACTATTGGTCTTCTAGCACCTGTTCACTCTATGCAACATTCTTCTCGGGAAGCTGTTCCCCCTTCTCACACAGACGGACGGCACAGCAGTACTCACTCCTGGTCTTCTCGCACATGTGTTCTTCTCGGGAAGCTGTTTCCCCTTCTCACACCTGTGTTCTTCTCGGGAAGCTGTTTCCCCTTCTCACAGAGACGGAAGGCACAGCAGTAATTACTCTTGGTCTTCTAGCACCTGTTCACTCTATACAACATTCTTCTCAGGAAGCTGTTTCCCCTTCTCACACAGACGTATGGCACAGCAGTACTCACTCCTGATCTTCTAGCACCTGTTCACTCTATACAACATTCTTCTCGGGAAGCTGTTTCCCCTTCTCACACAGACGTATGGCACAGCAGTACTCACTACTGATCTTCTAGCACCTGTTCACTCTATACAACATTCTTCTCGGGAAGCTCTTTCCCATTCTCACACAGACGTATGGCACAGCAGTACTCACTCCTGGTCTTCTAGCACCTGTTCACTCTATACAACATTCTTCTCGGGAAGCTGTTTCTCCTTCCTTCTCACACATACGGATGGCATAGCACTACCCACAATGACTTGTCAATCAGCATGGGGGAAAACCGGATGACAGAGCCCGGATTCGAACTCACCATCCTCGATAGCCATCATTTGTTACATACCGAGGGCTTGGCGTGAAACGGTTGTAACTAAAATTTGTATTTTTTACCAAGGTTTATCAACTCTCCATAAAGTATTTAAAAGCGTTAAATCATTTTTCTTGGTAAACAATGGAAATTTAGGTGCCATTGCTCGTTCTGAGCAATGGCACCTAAATTTGCGTTGTTTACAAAGGGGTCAAAATTGCGCCTAAACCAGGGTTTTCAAAATAGGTTTTTAGCTCGACTATTCGAAGAATATGAGAGCTTTACTACTCGCCCCGGCGTCGGCGTCGGCGTCGGCGTCCGGTTAAAGTTTTAGGGCAAGTTGGCATTTTCATTCATAATTATTTGTGCTAGGGCTTTCATATTTGGAATATAGTTACATCTTATACCTTTCTTCACATTGAATGCTGAAGATGCTGAGTTTGACCTTCTTTTTGGGGTAAAAAACATGATTTTGTGTGGTTAAAGTTTTAGGGCAAGTTGGAATTTTATTTTTATTTTATTTTTTTCTCAATAAGTACTTGTGCTAGGGCTCTCATATTTGGAATTTAATTACATATAATACCTTTCTTCACATTGAGTGCTGAAGATGCTGAGTTTGACCTTCTTTTTGGGATAAAAAACATGATTTTGGGTGGTTAAAGTTTTAGGGCAAGTTGGAATTTTATTTTAATTTTTAATTTTTGTCAATAAATACATGTGCTAGGGCTTTCATATTTGGAATATAATTACATATTATACCTTTCTTTACATTGAATGCTGAAGATGTTGAGTTTGACCTTCTTTTTGGGGTAAAAAACATGATTTGGGGTGGTTAAAGTTTTAGGGCAAGTTGGAATTTTATTTTAATTTTTAATTTTTCTCAATAAGTACTTGTGCTAGGGCTTTCATAAATGGAATTTAATTACATATAATACCTTTCTTCACATTGAATGCTGAAGATGTTGAGTTTGACCTTCTTTTTGGGATAAAAAACATTATTTTGGATAGTTAAAGTTTTAGGGCAAGTTAGAATTTTATTTTAATTTTTAATTTTTCTCAATACGTACTTGTGCTAGGGCTTTCATATTTGGAATATAATTACATATAATACCTTTCTTCACATTGAATGCTGAAGATGTTGAGTTTGACCTTCTTTTTGGGGTAAAAAACATAATTTTGGGTGGTTAAAGTTTTAGGGCAAGTTGGAATTTTATTTTAATTTTTAATTTTTCTCAATAAGTACTTGTGCTAGGGCTTTCATAGTTGGAATTTAATTACATATAATACCTTTCTTTACATTGAATGCTGAAGACGCTGAGAATGACCTTCTTTTTGGGATAAAAAACATGATTTTGGGTGGTTAAAGTTTTAGGGCAAGTTGGAATTTTATTTTAATTTTTAATTTTTCTCAATAAGTACTTGTGCTAGGGCTTTCATAAATGGAATTTAATTACATATAATACCTTTCTTCACATTGAATGCTGAAGATGTTGAGTTTGACCTTCTTTTTGGGATAAAAAACATTATTTTGGATAGTTAAAGTTTTAGGGCAAGTTGGAATTTTATTTTAATTTTTAATTTTTCTCAATAAGTACTTGTGCTAGGGCTTTCATAAATGGAATTTAATTACATATAATACCTTTCTTCACATTGAATGCTGAAGATGTTGAGTTTGACCTTCTTTTTGGGATAAAAAACATTATTTTGGATAGTTAAAGTTTTAGGGCAAGTTAGAATTTTATTTTAATTTTTATTTTTTCTCAATACGTACTTGTGCTAGGGCTTTCATATTTGGAATATAATTACATATAATACCTTTCTTCACATTGAATGCTGAAGATGTTGAGTTTGACCTTCTTTTTGGGATAAAAAACATGATTTTGGGTGGTTAAAGTTTTAGGGCAAGTTGGAATTTTATTTTAATTTTTAATTTTTCTCAATAAGTACTTGTGCTAGGGCTTTCATAGTTGGAATTTAATTACATATAATACCTTTCTTCACATTGAATGCTGAAGACGCTGAGAATGACCTTCTTTTTGGGATAAAAAACATGATTTTGGATGGTTAAAGTTTTAGGGCAAGTTGGAATTTTATTTTAATTTTTAATTTTTCTCAATTAGTACTTGTGCTAGGGCTTTTATAAATGGAATTTAATTACATATAATACCTTTCTTCACATTGAATGCTGAAGATGTTGAGTTTGACCTTCTTTTTGGGATAAAAAACATTATTTTGGATAGTTAAAGTTTTAGGGCAAGTTAGAATTTTATTTTAATTTTTAATTTTTCTCAATACGTACTTGTGCTAGGGCTTTCATATTTGGAATATAATTACATATAATACCTTTCTTCACATTGAATGCTGAAGATGTTGAGTTTGACCTTCTTTTTGGGGTAAAAAACATGATTTTGGGTAGTTAAAGTTTTAGGGCAAGTTGGAATTTTATTTTAATTTTTAATTTTTCTCAATAAGTACTTGTGCTAGGGCTTTCATAGTTGGAATTTAATTACATATAATACCTTTCTTCACATTGAATGCTGAAGACGCTGAGAATGACCTTCTTTTTGGGGTAAAAAACATGATTTTGGGTGGTTAAAGTTTTAGGGCAAGATGGATTTTATTTTAATTTTTAATTTTTCTCAATAAGTACTTGTGCTAGGGCTTTCACATTTGGAATTTAATTACATATAATACATTTCTTCACATTGAATGCTGAAGATGCTGAGTTTGACCTTCTTTTTGGGATAAAAAACATGATTTTGGATAGTTAAAGTTTTAGGGCAAGTTGGAATTTTATTTTAATTTTTAATTTTTCTCAATAAGTACTTGTGCTAGGGCTTCCATATTTGGAATTTAATTACATATAATACCTTTCTTCACATTGAATGCTGAAGATGCTGAGTATGACCTTCTTTTTGGGGTAAAAAACATGATTTTGGGTGGTTAAAGTTTTAGGGCAAGTTGGAATTTTATTTTAATTTTTAATTTTTCTCAATAAGTACTTGTTCTAGGGATTTCATATTTGGAATATAATTACATCTAATACCTTTCATTCATGATTTTTAACTTTAATATCGAGTTATTGCCCTTGATTGACTTTTAAATGTATGTAACTGTTCAGTTGCTTTTACATATAGAGTATATATAATTTAAAAGTACTTAAGTGCAATATAATGAAATAGTGCTTTATGTGAATAAGAGGCATATAGTCGAGCGCGCTGTCCTCCGACAGCTCTTGTTAGTTACAACCGTTTCACGCCAAGCCCTCGATACCATATAATTTGTGTGTACTAAAATTAATAGTCTCAACTCTCATTATTATTGAGTTGCTTGGGAAGATTTTTGTGTTGAGTACTGGTGTGAGAAAACCAGGAAATGCATGAATAGGTGAACTGGCCGCCGTGATATAACTGATAAATTGTTAAAAACGGCGTTAAACCCCAAGCAATCAATCAATCTCATTATTATTGAGACGAGTTATCATAATGTTTTGATTGGTAGTAAGGGAGAGAGTAATGTATGGACAATAACAGTTTGCTTCCCTTGATATATATATATATGTGTGTGGTTTAATTATTTGATTTAACGCCGTTGTTAACCCTTTCCCTCATATAGACGCTTTATGACGCCTCTGCAGCAGACGGCTTTTTGAAAACATAGTGACAAAAGAAGAAATTGCACAAAACGTGCAATTTCTCCTTTTGCCACAATGTTTTCCACTTTTTGTCATAGGTTATCCATTCAATTATGGAGATTTTCTACTTTTTGACAAAATATTGTCCAAAGTCGTCTGCTGCAGATTTGCCGTATGAGGGAAAGGGTTAACACTTTGTAGTTTACCTACCCACGTGTGTCATTGCTTTCTAACACCAGCACTCGACAGGATAGTCTGTCTAAGCAAACGAATTCTTTTCCAAAGAGACAGTCTATATAACCCATTGGTGAACTTGAGACGAATTACGCTTGTGTCATTGACTGTTGTCAACCAGTCGGAAAGAAAGTTGGCATAGCTGGGGTTCGGACTGACAATCCCTGGATTAACAGCCCGCGCCGCTACCGACTAAGCTTCAGATGTGACCGTGTTGTGTATTATACTGCTATGATGAATTATGCTAAAATGGCGGATTTGTGCCAGTCGATGCGGATCTCATTTCATCATCGGAGAACAGTGAAGTAAAGGGATAATCTGTGGATATGCACATACAGAGGCGACAAAGATCTGACGCCAGTCACGAGCTTTACTCTTTTCCAGCCGAAACACTTTCTGATGCCTCTATTGTATTGAGTTGAAAACATTTGGTTAAAGGAGAAGTTCCTCATAATGACCAGCATTTTCTCATTTTGTCACAATGTTTTCAAAATGTGTACGTCACAGAGGCGTCAAAATGCGTCTGCAAATGGGAAATCGCTGATTAATATCTAATTTCCGTTATAATAAAGGGATATATCAAATTACTAAATGATATCCATAGCTTGTATACGTTACAATATTGAGAAATGTTTCACACAATCGTTTTTCTTCTACTTCAGTTCTACACAATTCGTAACACACAACATGTCAATGGATAGATTCGGTAGAGGGGGCACCCTGCCCCTATATTCAAGTGGCCCAAGTCAACCCCCGATAGCAGCAAAACCAAAAGGGAGGCTCGGTGCCGGGTCCCAGTTCGAGATATCGCCATACATGATCGTTGCATCGTTTGTATTCTGGATATGTATGGGCATTTTCGCAATTAAAGGTAATTCTTTAAGCCTTTCCTCCCACATATGGACGGCGTTCTGACGCCGCTGCAGCAGACTAATTTTGAAAACATTGGGAAGGATGGGAGAAATTGCTGAAAAACGAGAATTTTTACCTTTTACCACAAGGTTTCAACATTTGTAAAGTAAATTGACATGTACATGTATATCCGTTATAGAGAGTTTACGTGTTTTTATATAGATGTTTTCAAAGTCGTGTGTTGACCCTTTCCCATATCAGACTGTTATATTTACTATAACATTATCTAGAACAAAATCGGAAATATTCTTTAACCCTTTCCCTCATATAGACGCTTTCTGAGGCCTCTGCAGCAGACGGCTTTTTGAAAACATAGTGACAAAAGAAGAAATTGCACAAAACGTGCAATTTCTCCTTATGCTACAATGTTTTCCACTATTTGTCATAGGTTATCAATTCAATTATAGAGATTTTCTATTTTTTGACAAAATAAGTTCAAAGTCGTCTGCTGCAGAATTGTCGTATGAGGGAACGGGTTAAATGAAAGTATAACTATTGAACAGAGTAAACACAACGTAATTATGATAAGACGGAATAGATGTACAGACTGTTACCAAACTGCACCGTTCAGACATACCATATAAATGTACTATGTTTGTACCTTTTATAAGTGACATGCTAATCTGATTCAATTGTGTACTAATTCCTCTTTATACACTTCCCCACATATATACATTCTGCAGCAGACGACTTTAACCCTTTCCCCCAAACGACAATTCTGCAGCAGACGACTTTAACCATTTCCCCCATACGACAATTCTGCAGCAGACGACTTTGAACATATTTTGAAAAAACATAGAAAATCTCCATAATTGAATGGATAACCTATGACAAAAAGTGAAAAACATTGTGGCAAAAGGAGAAATTGCACGTTTTGTGCAATTTCTCCTTTTGTCACTATGTTTCATAAAGCCGTCTGCTGCAGAGGCGTCAGAAAGCGTCTATATGAGGGAAAGGGTTAAAAAACATCTAGGCATAAATTTTGAATATTTCTATCAATGTATGTAGAGAAGATTGAATACAGTTGAAAACATTGAGGCAAAAAAAAATATAAAAGTTCTAGATTGTTTCAATATACATCTACATCTATTCTTTTCCTTTTATTTTTTTTGCCATTAGTCTCCTATTTGACTTTGTTAAAACTTAAGTGTTATATATATGTGGTATGTTGGGCAAACTTGACCTTTTTCCTGAATACAATTTATCTATCTAATAATAATAATCTATCTATCATTACGATGTCTTGTGACTTATTTACTGTTTTCGTATAGCATTCCAATACGGGCTGATATACCACTCGATCGACGACTCCCAACTAGATGAACTGGACTGCTGTAAAAACTTCGGCGGGACCATCGAGGATAACGTTAACTTCTTGGAAACACAGTGGGAAAAGGGGGATTCCGGCCCCTATTTGATGAGACTCGGACCCGAAACCTACGAAGGGGACATAAAAGGAACCCCGGCCCCTAAAGAGGCGGTATCGATACCCCCGCTAGTCACTGCTGTGTCCACGGAGGATTTTTACGATGTTCAAGCGCTTATTAAACAGTGGAAAGAAGAACTTAAACCCAACATAAAGAACGGGAAATTCATTATTTATGATATAGGGCTCTACAGTCGAGAGCTCGAATTGGTATGTGTAACTATAATCAATATTTACGCCCCTTGTTGTCGGTTACATGTTGATTGATTGATTGATTGATTGATTGATTGATTGATTGATTGATTAATTGATTGGGGTTTAACGCCGTTTTTAACAATTTCTCAGTTATATCACGGCGGCCAGTTCACCTACTCATGCATTTCCTGGTTTTCTCACACCAGTACTCCACACAACAATCGTCCCAAGCAACTGGCTGCTTTTCCACATAGACATCGGTTACATGTAACATGATCGTATTGGATATGTATGTGCCGTTTTGTCCTTCTTTTCTTCAAATAAAACTTTCAATTAATAAAAAAAAAAAAATCGATGTTCATTCGATTTTTAACCCTTTCCCTCATATAGACGCTTTCTGGCGCCTCTGCTGCAGACGGCTTTTTGAAAACATAGTGACAAAATAAGAAATTGCTCAAAACGAGCAATTTCTCCTTTTGCCACAATGTTTTCCACTTTTAAGTCCTAGGTTATCCATTCAATTATAGAAATTTTCTATTTGTTGACAAAATATGTTCAAAGTCTTCGTATGGGGGAAAAGGGTTAAAGAGGCTATAGTTAAACAGCTTTGCTCCTTGAATTGATTGTGTTGGGTTTTACGCCGCTTTCAACAGTGTTTCAGTTATATCACGGCATTTCCTGGGTAAGTTACCAGTACTACTGGTCCGTTTATCCTGACACCAGCCAGTCAGTCGTCCCCACAACCCTGTGCTCCAAGGAGGGCAACCACCTTTGGGCCGTTTGCAACAAGTGTAGATTCGTATGTGTTTGTGAAACTTGAACCTAATATCGTTGATGCAAAGACAGATTGTCTTAATCTGGAATTGTCTTCAACACCCTAATTGGGGTTGCCTAGATCAGGGATCAAATGTAATTCTACATCAATTGATACGCGGTTAGAAAATGGTAGTAATGGCTGCCCTCCTTGTAGGTGAGGGTTGAAGGGTTTTATTAAGACTTTCCAACATACAGACGCTTTATGAGGTCTCTGCAGCAGACGACTGTTTGAAACAGTGTGACAAAAGGAGAAATTGCTCACTGTGAGAAAGTTCTCATTTTGCCACAAGAATTTCAACTTTATTGAATAATTAAACTTTCATTTAGAGAAAAGTTCAATACTTTCCCCTATATGTTTTTTAAATCGTCTGCAGAAGATGTGTTGTATGTGGGAAAGGGTTAAGAAGTCTTGAATTTTGCAAAATATGAAAACTAGTATCCATTTATGTAATATTCAAATGAACTGTGCTCCTGGAAACCCAAGCTCGGTGAAATTCTTATCATTGTAGACAAGATGGACCTTAACATCCTTTTAAATGGACAATACTAGAAGCAGAGGTCTAGATAAAGAGGGTTATTCAGCAGCTCTTTTCCCCACAATATCTCTCTTATTATCCAACAAATCCCTATGATGTGGGTACTCAAAAGAATCGTCTCACCGAGACGATTCTTTTGAGTACCCAAAACATAGAGTTTAATGGTCAACTAGAACTAAATCAGACTGCGCGGACCGACGGGGCTGGTCTATATCTACATTGTTCGTTTATGCCTTAAAGTTGTTTTTCGCAGAACGTTGCTCTAATGTTCGATATTTATGTGATGTTTGTTGCAGATAAAAGATCACTGTGACTGTGATGTCCGGACATTTAGAACCTCCGAGTACCCTGCCCACGTGGCGGATATAACGACGTTCGCTTATCGACCAATCATTATACAGGTGCGTACGTTTAACCTCGACTATCATTCTAACAGAGCTCTTGGTATGATATACATGTACATGAATTTAATTGGTTTTTTTTAAATCCTTATTTGACCTCCAAATCCCTTATGGTACTTAAACTGAGAATGATCCCGGTGATACAGAATAGCCCAGATACCTGGGAGTTTTAGTAACTGACATAAATGTGAACTTTAAATCCCTATCTTCTTCTTAGTTTTCTTCTTCTTTTTCTTTTTCTTTTTCTTTGTTTTCTTCTTCTTCTCCTTCTTCTTCTTTCTTCTTCGTAGTCTTCGTCTTTTTCTTCTTCTTCTTCTTCTTCTTCTTCTTCTTCGTCTTCGTCTTCGTCTTTGTCGTCGTCGTCGTCTTCTTATCTTCTTCGTTTTCTGTTTCTTATATTTCGCTTCTTCATCCGCTTCGTATTCTTCTTATCTTCTTCGTCTACTTCTTCTTGTTTTTCTTCTTCTTCTTCTTCTTCTTCTTCTTCTTCGTCTTCGTCTTCGTCTTCGTCTTCGTCTTCGTCTTCGTCTTTGTCGTCGTCGTCGTCGTCTTCTTATCTTCTTTGTTTTCTGTTTCTTATATTTCGCTTCTTCATCCGCTTCGTATTCTTCTTATCTTCTTCGTCTACTTCTTCTTGTTTTTCTTCTCTTGTTTTTCTTCTTCTTCTTCTCATCATTATTATTATTATTATTTTTATCATTATAATTATTATAATGTATTATTATTAGTAGTAGTAGTATAACAAAATAAAAAATGTTTTGTTATTATTGTAAGTAGATTATATTGTTATCTTTTTATTCAGACAATTATAGAAGAACATGGCTCGGTATTCTGGATCAGTCCAAACCGACTAGTTACTAGAGCTTCCGATCTCAACCAACTGAAGTACCGCGGAGAAAGGAGCTTCTTTCTATGGCAGCCACCCTCCGTCACCGGATTGATCGCCTACACGAATCCAAAAATGTTTGAGTACTTAAAAGAATCTCGCTGTTGCTACATGTCTTCTAGTATGGTGGACATTTCCTCCATGGTGTTCTACAGAACGGAAACGACGTGGAATCATATCATGAAGCCGTGGTTGAAGTGCGCCTTGACAGCCGCATGTATAAATCCGCAACGATCCCGGTACAGCGGATGTTTTGAAATGAGGACACCAAAGACAACTGGTTGCCATAGATACGACCAATCTATTTTGACAATTATAATGGAGCGAGTGTATTCGTTTAATACAAATGCGGATAAATACATTATACCAAAGTTGACCAGATTACAGGAGACATATATTGAATATTTTCCGGAGCAGCCTTGGACGTTTACGGAACTATTTTTCGTCACAATAATGCCTTTTACAGTGCTTGGTGGATTTTTCGCTTTACTAAGACGAAGGCGTAGTGGTGTTAAAAGTACTATCAAAAAAAGATGAGCGATTCAGATTGTCTTCATTTCAAGAGTGTTATGCAATGGGCCACCGTCTGAACTATTTCTGCGCCATCGGGAATATTGGGGTTTTGCAAACAATACACGTTCGGATGAGTCAGCTCGTAATGAGCTGTATCACCTCACCTGAAATCAGCATTGTTTGCATTATAGTTATAAATATGCTAAAACTTTTATTTACATGAAAGATGGTGTAGGTCGATCTGTTAGCGTCGGGGATTTCGAAACCGGGTGTCCTGGGTTCGATCCCCAGTCGCGTCACTACGGTCATGGTGGAGTGCCCTTGGGCAAGGCACATTTTCTAGCCTAGTACTGGTTTGTTTATCCAGGGATCTTGAATAATTAAATTTAATTGCGCGCTAAATGACCTTAGCTGTCGATGCGCCATAAAACAATACACATTCATTCATTCAGTAGTCCGATCTTTTTCATTGAAGAGTCTAATTTGAAAATTCGGCGCTGAAAGAGTTATGTTGTTTTCCCAACAGGTACGTTGCGCCCATAAATGAGCCGTCCCGCGGTTAAAAACCAACATTGTACTCTGTAAAATGTATCGACCCAGATCAGTCCGCGCAGGCTAATACGAGCCGACACATTCCGCCTAAGAGGTATAGAGTAATGATTCGTGAAACAGAAAACCCACAGTAGGCGAAAAGTGTCTGTCTGGGTTAGCCTGTGCTGCATGATTAGGCTGATACGGGTCGATACTTTACGCAGAGTCCATAATGTTGGTTTTCTCCGGGACGCCGCACCAATGATTTAAAGACATTGATTAATACATCACGACTCATATCAAGTTAGTGTGTGTAATCATTTTCGATATATGAATACTTTAGTAATTTAGATGTTCAAAGAAACCTTCTACCTGATATAGCCACCTTTAGATGCTTCATCAGCAGACGACCTTAAAAAACGATGTTGATAAAAGGAGACATATCTCAAAACTGGCATCTTCTGTTCCCACAATATTTTCAATCATATTAAACTTAATTCTCCAATTATTACATATTTCACAACATTCCCCCCAAGACTTAACAAGGCTGGTGGCTTTAACATTGACCGTACACTATCAGATAACCAAACACACACACAAAACACAGATCTACAGTCCAACCTGTGTTTAACCCTTTCCCTCATATAGACGCTTTCTGACGCCTCTGCAGCAGACGGCTTTTTGAAAACATAGTGACAAAAGAAGAAATTGCTCAAAACGAGCAATTTCTCCTTTTGACACAATGTTTTCCACTTATAGTCATAGGTTATCCATTCAATTATAGAGATTTTCTATTTTTTGACAAAATATTTTCAAAGTCGTCTGCTGCAAAATTGTCGTATGAGTTAAAGAACACCCATGGGTAGGGAACAGTTTAATCTTTGTTCAAATGTGGTCTTAACCCTTTCCCTCATACGACAATTATGCAGCAGACGACTTTGAACATATTTTGTCAAATAATGGAAAATCTCTATAATTGAATGGATAACCTATGACTAAAATTGGAAAACATTGTGACAAAAGGAGAAATTGCATGTTTTGTGTAATTTCTTCTTTTGTTACTATGTTTTCAAAAAGCCGTCTGCTGCAGAGGCGTCAGAAAGCGTCTATATGAGGGAAAGGGTTAAATTGCAGGGTCGTTTAAGCAGAAAATGAGACATTGGGAAATTGAAAGTGTGGTTGCTTTATACGGGGAGTTGCTATACAAAGGTGGTCTGTATATTTATTTATTTATTTGTTGACTTCCTACATTTTGATCAGCCTTGATCGTCTTAGATGTGTTCGTACATGTAGTTACTATCTTGTTGTTTATCTTTATTCTTTATCTTGTTGTTTATTCACTTTTTACATTGTGTCTACTTCTTGTATACGATTCCATCTACATCCATTATTTTGCATTGTTCATGTGTATTCAACCACCATCATTATTTGAAATAGTGTGCCATTGCTCAAATTATATTTGAATAATATGTGACAGTATTATACGATGAGAGACAGTCTGAAGGTGTTTATAAAATGGTCCCTCAGATTAAACCGTTAAATACTGTTTGTATATGAGCCGTTCATGAGAAAACAAAAATGATGGGCTCTGCGTAATGTATCGACACAGATCAGCCAGCGCAGTCCGCGCAGGCTGATCCGGGCCGACACGTTCCGTCTCAGTAATGATTCTTGAAACAGAAAATCCACAGGAGGCAAGAGTGTCTATTCGGGTAAGCCTACGCGGCATGCTTAGGCTGATCCGTGTCGATACTTTACGCAGAGTCCACAATGTTGGTTTTCTCGCGGTTCGGCTCAAATATAATACTCGTAATCAACTTATATTTTCTCCGTCCAATTACATCCCCTTTGACCTTACTTTACATGTAAAACGTATTCTTTCAAGTATCATTCGCAAGAATTTATAAGGCGATAGAATTTTCATTTAGATAGGAAACCTATGGCTATGTCATATTGATCTGGTTGCAATTTAATTAAATTAGGGGTGGGCGGCGGGGGGAAGTTAAGCGCCTTTTTTAAACAGTTTTTCGGTTATACTACCGCGACAGTACACTTACACATGATCCATGTTGGACTGATCAGTACTACGTTTTAAGAACTGCGCTTTTACCACCCCTATGACAGCTATGAGCAGGGATTGAACTCGGCACGCTTGAGGTGCGTTTCCACGACGATAATCAATCGGCCGTGGCATAAAATGCACCCGACTACATGTACATGTAAAGATTGTTTTCATCATTACTATAAAGTAAAGATTATTTCCATAAGTAATATACAGTATATTACTTTACAGTAAAGATTGTCATCATAAGAACTATACAGTAAAGACTGATTTCATAAGCATTATATAGTTAAAAAAATATTCATGAGTAATATACAATAAAGACATACTTTTCATAAGTACTATACAGTAAAGGTTATTATTTTTTATAAGTACTATACATTAAAGTGGTTTTTTCTTGTTCATAAGTACTATGCAGTAAAGATTATTCCCATAAGTACTATACAGTAAAAAAAAAATCATAAGTACTGTACAGTAAAGATTACTTTCATTAAATATTATTTAGTAAATAATTTGTTCATAAGTGCTATACAGTAAAGATTGTTTTCATAAGTACTATACAGTCAATTCTATAATAAAATAATAAGAACTTGAAGAAATTATATCTCAACCAATTTAACTCTTTCAGCGCCAAAGGCAATATTGAGGTTTTTGCAAACAATACTGATTTAGGTGAGACGGCTCACCTGAAATCAGCATTGTTTGCCTTTTGGTTATCAAAATAGTCCCAACTTTTATTACATGAGAAATGGAGACGCCCGATTTTGAACATGGAAGAGTCTGCTTTAAACAATTCGGCGCTGAAAGGTATCATCTGCGTCCTATAGACTCACAGTAAAATGGTGCTGTAGATAGAAATCCTTGTAGGTACATGGGATATCTATCAATCTAGTATATCCATATCTTGATACGAACTAGCGCACGATCTCGTATTGATTGTCAGTATGTGTTCGCCATCCCACTTAAGCTTGGTGGTATTTCTGAAATGTTATTGTGTTTTTTTCTTATTTCTTTTCTTTCTGTTTAATGCTATACCGTCTTCTATATAATTATCAATTTCATATATGCACCAAATATGCAACAGACGACTATGAACACACGTACATGTAGGCAAAGTAGAGATCTATTGAAATTTAAAAAATAATAATGGAATAGGGTACAACATATTGTGGCAAAAGACGAAACTGTTCAGTATGTTTATTTTTGCCTCATGTCTTTCGTCAAAATGCGTCTTTATGTTATATTAATTTATTATCTTATGAACAAAATACTTTTCACTTTTTACTTTACTACCGTTTAAAGCACTATTCGAATGGATGTATAATATATTATGTATTTTATTTTCTATTTGTTTCTTTTTTTCCTCTTTTTTATTAAAGACTGATAAAGCAATTATATCCCTTTGTAATGTTTTTCAATTGACATTTGAAACAAGTTCATTCTAGAAACATATGGCAACTTGTAGCAAGACAGACTGAGAAATGGAGAAATTTCTCAAACCTAGCAATCTTCCCACAATATCTTTAATTTTGTATCTAAGGCCAACGTCAAAGTTTTAACCTGTCCGCAGTCGGTAGCGACGCGGGCTGCCAATCCATGGGTTGTGAGTTCGAACCCAGCTCGGCCAACTTTCTTTCCGACATTTGACAAAATTGACTGTGACCGGCGTCATTCGTCTTCCACAAATGGGCTTACATTTCGAGGGCTTGGCGTGAAACGGTTGTAACTTAAAACCTATTTTGAAAACCCTGGATTAGGGGCAATTTTGACCCTTTTGTAAACAATGCAAATTTAGGTGCCATTGCTCAGAACGAGCAATGGCACCTAAATTTACATTGTTTACCAAGAAAAGTGATTTAACTCTTATAAAGACTTTATGGCGAGGTGATTAACCTTGGTAAAAAAATACCAATTTTAGATACAACTGTTTCACGCCAAGCCCTCGAATCTTTAGATGTATATGGAAAAGCAGCCAGGTGCTTGGAAAGTCTGTTATGTGGAGTACGGGTGTGAGAACGCCATGGACCACATGAGTGAACTGACCGCCGTGATATGACTGCAAAAGTCACCGTGACCAACGGCATTCGTCTTCCACAAATGTGCTTACGTTCTACATATATATGGAAAAGCAGCCAGGTGCTTGAAAAGTCTGTTAAGTGGAGTACGGGTGTGAGCAAGCCATGGAACACATGAGTAGGTGAACTGACCACCGTGATATGACTGCAACATTCTTGAAAACGGCGTTAAACCCAAATCAATCGATCAATCGAAATGTCCGTTGCAATATTTCGAAGCAGACGACCACCAAACAAGTCAAATAAGGCGATCGGTGTATAGACTGAACAATCCCGGGTCTTCACTATACGTGAACAGTATTCCCTTCCAACATATAACACATTTACAACAATTGATTGATTGATTGATTGGGGTTTAACGCCATTTTTAACAATTTCTCAGTTATATCACGGCGGCCAGTTCACCTTCTCATGCATTTCCTGGTTTTCTCACACCAGTACTCCACACAACAATCTTCCCAAGCAACTGGCTGCTTTTCCACATAGACTTATCCCATTGGTGGAAGACGAATCCATTTACAACAAACGACTTTGAAAACATGTACCAACAAGTATATTAAACTTCTATACATTAATTTAGTTTAATGAATGGAGTTGGAAACATTGTGGCAAATGGAAAAACAATTCTAATTATAAGCAATTTCTCCTTTTGCTACACTATTTTCAAAATGCGTCTGAATGTGGGAAAGGGATAATAATACAAGTAGATGACCCTGGCAGTGGGAAAAGGTACTCATTTGCATTGTTAACATTGAAGGTATAGATTAGTTTGTGCATCAGTTAAGTTTAGTTTATACTTATTTATTTTCCATCGATTGCGAAACAAGCATTACGCTTATATTAATCACGCTCGATGTCTGCTACTTCTCCGGAGACATGACCAGTACTCGCACCGTTTGCTTGGGGGAAATCCCTAAGTCAAAACCTGCTTATCGCGGGATTCGAACCCGGGACCTTTCGTACGAAAGGGCGATCCTGTACCACTGACCTACTGTCTTCCACTACATATGAACCATGTCTTATAAAAACTACATAAGCTTATGTTAGTTATACAGAAGAGTATATATGAGCCGTCCCGCGAGAAAACCAACATTGTGGACGCTGCGTTAAGTGTCGACCCGGATCAGCATAAGCATGCCCCGCAGACTTACCCGGACAGACACTTTTCGCCTCCTGTGGATTTTTTGTTTCAGAAATCATTACATTATACCTCTATCCCCTTGAGACGGAATGTATTGGCTGCGCGGACTGCACAGGTTGATCTATGTCGATACATTTCGCAGATGCCATAATGTTGGTTTTCTCGCGGGACGGCTAATATCTTGGCCAGTCTGTGTGGATGCACAGACTGATCTCGATTTACACTGCTAACACAATATAAGTGTGTACCTATTCTCATGGCTCCTTTAGCATGTTCTCACCTATGACAAATCTGCAGACTTCGAAAACATAAAGGCAAACGTGTGGAAACTCGGTATAGATGACAGAATAACTATTGTATTGAGTTGAAAAAGAAAATAGCTGCAGAATAAGAAAGTATTGATTAGAATAAATTTACGTTACATTTGCAACAATGGTTTTGAAAGTCATCACTCGCTGATGCGTCAAAATGCGTTTATATGCGGAAAGGAACTAATGGTGAATTGAAAGCCACGTCGGAAACGAGAGATCGAATTTCGACTCTGCAAATATCCTTTTAGGCCATTGGCAAGAAGTCACCACGACGGGTGACATTTGTCTTCCATCATAAGATGTAGCTGTGAGCTAAACCTTTTTTCACATAAAGCAAAATCTGCAGATGATGCGCTTGAAAATAGTTAGTCAACGACATGGAAAATCTTTATAAATGAAAGAACAGTTATGCAGTAAAATCATGAGCTCTTTTTCTCCTTTTTCCACAGTGATTTTAAATATTGGCTACTGCAGGGCGGCAGAAAGCGTCTGTATGTGGGAAAAGTATAAGCTTAAATGAAAGTTTAAGATTCAGAAAGTGAATCTACTGTGGATGGTTGGTTTGATTGATCGATCGGATTGTAACGCCGTGTTCCAATGGTATGTTAGTTATATCATGGCCGTGTTTCAATGCTATGTTAGTTATATCATGGCCGTGTTCCAATGCTATGTTAGTTATATCATGGCCGTGTTCCAATGCTATGTTAGTTATATCATGGCCGTGTTCCAATGCTATGTTAGTTATATCATGGCCATGTTCCAATGCTATGTTAGTTATATCATGGCCGTGTTCCAATGCTATGTTAGTTATATCATGGCCGTGTTCCAATGGCATGTTATTTATATCATGGCCGCGGGTCAATTCACAGAACGCGTGATTTCTAGCTCTCTCACAGACAACTTCCCACATGGACTATGGTGACCATTGGAAGTAGACGAAGGACGACAGTCAAAATATTTTTCTCATATTTTTCTCAATCTTCGAAAATAATTAATGGCTGTGCAGAGGGTTCAATCCCGACTTATGTGGTTGGTAAGCATAGACCCGGATGTCAATATGAAGAAACTTCAACCATATAATACTCGTCATGTTGATTTAATAAGACGTGTTTGCTTTCTAAGGAAACTTTCTACACGAAATTGACTGTGATAATTTGAAATGATGTCGCTGAAAGTAAATTTTCTTCATCATCCATTTCCAACTTGCAGAGGATTTTAATGCATTTGCAACACATTTTGAAACCTTGTGGGGGAAAAGCGAAATTTTGTTTCAAGTCACGTACAACGGTATATCAGTGACGATGTATCCCTCTTTCTTTAATGAGTATATTTTGTTTCTGCTTTGTCTGAACATAATACGTTCATTTGTCTATTTTTTCCAATAGTTCCTCCAGAAAGCCTTTGTTGTAGAGAGTTTGGCATGCATGGTGTCGGTTTACAATAATCAGATCTGGTGGTTATTGCTCATTTGGAGTTTTAATCGGGACTTCGGGTTTCTTTCGGCAAAAGGATATTTTTGCGTTTAGCGGTGTGTAAACAATCTTTTCATCGTAACCTTGGCAACAGGGGGCGGGGCAGAAATTCACATCCCTAATGGACTTGATCCCTCTCATGCAGCATATAAACTGAAAGTAAACAATATATAAAAACATAATTTACAGCTTAATTATTTCCATCATACACACGACATATCATATCTCTGCAAGAGACGGTCTTGGGGGTGCAATATGTGGGGGAAAATTGCTTAACCCTATATCACATATAGAGGCTTAGACGCTTCTGCAGCAGACTATTTTTGAAAACATTGTGACAAATGGAGAAATTTCTCCATTTGCCAAATTGTTTTCAACTCTATGCAATAATTATACTTTCATGTATGGACATTTTGCATATTTATGCCTAGATGTTTTCAAAGTCGTCTGCTGCAGAGGCGTCAGAAAACGTCTATATGTGGGAAAGGGTTTAATACGAGCAATGTCCCATTTACAAAAAAAAACACAATCGACATAAGGTCTCTAATTTCTAAAATTCCAAATATATAACTATTATCCCAAAATATCCTCGTGGAAGATAACGAAAAAAAAAACACATCAGCTTAAACGGCTTTATCTAATCGGTCGAAACTTATCCCTTATACATGGAGATTGCTCGCTGAAGAACAAAGGCTGGATCAGATAGTGCATTGTGAATTCCATTAGCAACGGATCTTAAGATGAGAGTCGTTCTGCATGTACAATCAAACCTGTGCTACATACCCATTTGTTCAGCAATTTTCTGTCTACAGGCATCCTTATTCGACAATATAATTGAAAACATAGTGACAAAAGAAGAAATTGCACAAAACGTGCAATTTCTCCTTTTGCCACAATGTTTTCCATTATATTGTCGAATAAGGATGCCTGTAGACAGAAAATTATATTACATTGTCGCCGTTGTTCACGTATACCAAAAGAAAGCAGACTTATCCTGGCAGAAGTTTTTAGCGTCAAAATGATTGCAAAGGAAAACTGTACGCATTATATAAATGTGCCTCATCCAGCGATTTGGGGCAGTTTTTAGTCAATGTTTGACATCATTAACATTGCATCGGTGTAAAGGGATTAGAGAAACAATTCTTGTTTGTTCGGACCAAAGTTGTATTTGACGTGTTTGAGGAGAATTATGGTAAGACTGTGCGGATGCGCATGGTGGCATGATTCCTCAACGTGGGGAACCCGCCGTGGCCGAGGAGTTAGCGTCGGGTAGTAGGAACCGGGCATCCCGGGTTCGATCCCGAGTCGCGGCGCAACAGTTACGGTGGAGTGTCCTTGGGCAATGCATTATTTTTCCTAGCCTAGAACTGGTGTGTTTACTACCCAGGGATCATGAATAAGTGAACTGTCGCCGTGATATAACTGAAATAATGTTGAAAATGGGGTAAAACCCCAATGAAACATAACAAAACGTACGCAGATTGTATAAGAGTCCAGAGTCGTCAGACGTGGTTCACTTCAAAGAGCATTCTTATATTATAATAAAACGCCTCGGTGGTGTAGTGGTAGAGCGTCCGCCTCGGGTGCGATAGGTCGCGGGTTTGATCTCCGGTCGGTTAATGCCAAAGACGTTAAAATTGCAGTAATGGCTGCCCTCCTTGGCGTTCAGTATTGCGGGGTTACGACTAACTGGCTGGTGTCAGGATAAATGAACCAGTAGTAGCCACTTACCCAGGACACGCCGTGATATAACCGAACATTGTTGAAAACGGCGTTTCAACATTTTGTTTCCAGTTATACCATGACGTATTCTGGGTTAGTTATCAGTACTACTGGTTCATGTATCCATAGTGAATGATCTGGTTATGCGGACATGTAGGCTCACCGAAGTCTTCACTTTACACAAACTGGCCCAAGTCAATGCATTCTGCGATGATAGTTAAATAACAGGAATTGTTTACCGTTTGGGTAATATCGAAGACCTAAACGATTGGAGGTAATGCGACCCCCTACCCCCGTGGGTACTGGGTTGCGGGAATGTCACATCGACTGATACATCTGTGATAAATACTACTGACAGTTCTGATCAAAAAACCAAAAATCAGTGTCAAAGATCATTCAAACAAACTTAAAGCTATTGGCAGGTAAAACATTCCATCTTTGAGTTTGACGTTGCGCAAGTGCAGTAAACGTAATGATAAAACATACGAGCAGCGTTTGGCGATGTTGGGTCTTATTGCTTCTTCGGTGAGGCACCCTTTAAAGTTACGCTGTTGAACAACTAGTGGGGTTGCACTTCTAGTTTGTTGCCACAAGTTACATCTTTGACTACATCACTCGTAGACGGATGGTGAATGATCTGGTTAGATAGTGCGGATCTACAAGCTCACCGGAGTCTTCACTTTACACAGGGGCAACGATGGTACCAATCAAGGCACCAGACAAATGACTATATAAGGCTCGTGTAAATCTTACCTGGTCATCTGCGTGTGTTACTGTCAAAGTCAATCCGACAAGTAGTAAAATGGAGATATTAAGACGTGACATCGTTCCTGAAAAGACATGCAAGATAACGTCATATGATAAGAACGATTGAATATAAATTTACTTAATTTAGAAATTCTGTTTTTTACCAATGTTCCTTTTAAGTCTTCCCATCTTCCCGGATTTCGTGACATTAGCACCTGGTGCCGTTTGAAAATGATTGAGTCCGTTATAGTATGACATGATTTGCACATGAAATAAGATATATAACTAAATAATCTTCTATTTTTTTTTTTTTTTAAAGGATACGACCCAATTATGCTGCAGACGACCATACAAATATTAAGGGAAAATATAGAAAAATAGCATGTATACGTATTTAATACAATTGAAAACATTGTAACAAAAGGAGAATTTGATCATTATGAATAATTTCTCCCCTTACTGCTGTAGATACACCAAAATGGTAAAGGCTTCAATATCGCTGAACAAAGTAAATTGAACCGTCCAGCACGAAAACCAACAGTATGGTCTCTGCGTTATGTATCGACCCAGATCAGCCTGCGTAGTCTGCGCAGACTGATCTGATCCCTGCCGAAACATTCCGTCTCAGGGGGATAAAGTAATGATTCCTGAACCAGAAAATCCACAGGTGGCTAAAATCGTCTATCCGGGTAAGCCTGCGCGGCGTGCTTAGGCTGATCCGGGTCGACACTTTACGCAGAGTCCACAATGTTGGTTTTCTTACTGGACGGCTCAACTGTATAACGCTGCCGTGATACCCTTTACCAGTACAATCGTTTCGATCCTTAACAATACTACACAGAGAAAAGACCACTGTTATAATAGTTCACCTGGGTCAGTAAGAAGGTTAATTAACCCTTTTCCCTCATATGACAATTCTGAGGCAGACGACTTTGAACGTATTTTGTCAAAAAAGTAGAAAATCTCCATAATTGAATGGATAACCTATGACTAAAAGTGGAAAACATTGTGGCAAAAGGAGAAATTGCACGTTTTGTGCAATTTCTTCTTTTGTCACTATGTTTTCAAAAAGCCGTCTGCTGCAGAGGCGTCAGAAAGCGTCTATATTGAGGGAAAGGGTTAACGTATAAATGTTTCGATCGCAGTAAAAGAAAGCAAAAGAGCATGTGATTTTATTTCTTAAAATCAAATACAGCGTGAATACCTGCTGGTACGAAATTAGACACGTTAATATAACATTAAACAAGAGGGCAATGAGGCCCTGGATGGTTCACCCCCAACATGTATCTTAACTCTTTCCCACATGCAGACGCTTGTAGACGCCTCTGAAGCAGACGACTTTTGAAGATATATTGCAGCAAATGGAGAAATTGCTCATGCTGAGGATTTTTTTTCTTTTTGCCACAATCTTTGTAACACTATTCAATATTTAGACTTTCATTTATCGAATCGAGCCATTTCATGTTGTTAGCCCTTAATATTTTCAAATGTGTCGTCTGCAGACGTGTTGTTTGTGGGAAAGGGTTACATGTCATGATAATATCGATATTAACAGGACAAAGAGTTATTCTGATCAATGATATTAACTCTTTCAGCGCCAAAGGCAATATTCAGGTTTTTGCAAACAATACTGATTCAGGCGAGTCAGCTCGTAACGAGCTGTCTCACCTGAAATCAGCATTTGTTTGCCTTTTAGTGTTATCACAATAGTCCAAAGTTGTATTATATGAGAAGTGGAGACGCCCGATTTTGAACATGGAAGGGTCTACTTTAAACAATTCGGCGCTGAAAGAGTTAAAAAACCCTTTCCCACATACAGGCGCCTTTGCAGCGAACAAAAGGAAACATTGCTGATAATAAAGCAATTTAACTCTATTGCCACACTGTTTTCAACTCTCTTCGATAATCAAACTCTCATTTATGGAGATCTTTGTTCGTGTTCATGTCAATACGTTTTCAAAGTCGTCCGCTGCAGATTTGTTGCATGTGGGAAAGGGTGAACCCCAATGTCCCCCATATACATGCGGAACGAGACTGCAATAGAACCAAATAAATGAAACCAGCGCACAGGGGCACTAGTTTAGACCTGTCCAAATAATATAAATTTACATATTAATTTTAAAACCCTTTCCCACATACAACACATCTGAAGCAGACCGCTTTGAAAACATCTAGGCAAAAACAAGGAAATTCTCTATCAATGAAGATAAATTTACTGAAAATTGTTGAAAACAATGTGGCAAAAGGAGAAATTGCTCGAATTGAGCAATTTCTTCTTTTGTGACAATGTTTTCAAAAGTCGTCTGCTTCAGATGTGTTGTATGTGGGAAAGGGTGAATTAATAAGTAAATTTATATTATATTGATAGGTCTAAACTAGTGCCCCTTGGGGCTGGTTTCAATGTGGGAAAAGGGTTAAAGGGTCCAAAGGGAACATTTGCAATTGAGTACAGTCAAACAGCCAAACTTACCTCAAGCAGCCAATCACGGGAGAATAAAATTGTTGGCTGCTGAACACAGTTGGCTGCTTAATTCAAATTAAAGCAGACAATGTTGATTTCGTTTAATTTTCAAGTGGCTGCTTTTACAGAGGTGACCGCAAACACGAGTTTAATTTTTATATTGATTTCATTTTGATAGATGGTGCATGTACAATAGGCACATAAGGGGAATCTTGTCCCGGCCCTTTCAGGTCATGCTTTTAGCCCCCAAAAAAGTCGAACAATCGTTCTAAAGAGTCAGATAATAATAATATTGCAGTTTTGTTGAAATTACACAGTGGTTTAAGAGAATATTTTTATTAACGAATCGAGACGGACCTCCACGGACGACGTTCAATTGGTTATCTAAAAATATTTTTCTTTTTTAGCTCAGATGAGCTTTTAAAAAAAAAAGGGACCGTTCACCAGATATGAAAGTTTAAAGAGTGTTCTGCAGTGAAAGCGATATAGAACAAAAGACCTGGAAACCTGCAGATATAATTCTTATTTATAGGAAACATTTGTGGCAGAAGAATGCATTAATCGTTTTGAGCAAATTCTGACTTATCCATAATATTCAAAATTTATCTTCTTCCTACACACAGACGATTCCTGGCGCCTAGGAAGCAGACGACCTTTGAAAACTTTGTGGCAAAAGAGGAAATTGCTGATCATTAGCAATTTCTGCTATTGTGACACTGTTTGATTTTATTCAATAATTGTTCTTTCACTATTTAATAGAAACATTACATTTTTTTTTCTAGAAGTGTTTCGCCTGCTGCAAATTTGTTTTATGTGGGAAAGGGTAAGGGTTGATATCGGATGTATCAAGGAAATAGTGTTTGTACTGTCTAGCTTGACTCCGGTAATGTTGTCACTCCCACGCATGTTAGATGATGTGTCTAATCAACGGGATTGGAGACAGCATACATACTAAATGAAATTATATTTGACCCGTTCCACGAGAAAACCAACATTATGGACGCTGCGTAATGTAATCGATCTAGAACAGCCTTTCAACCCACGCAGGTTTATCCGGGCCGACACATTCCGTCTCAGGGGTATAGAGGTATAGAGTAATGATACCTGAAACAGAAAATACCCAGGAGGCAAAAAGTGTCTGTCCGGGTTAGCCTGCACGCCATGCTTAGGCTGATTCGTGTCGATACTTTACGCGAGTCCACACTGTTGGTTTTTCTCCTGGAACGGCTCAATTATGAAACTCGGAACAAGCAGATTTATTTCTTGACAAACTGTTATCTTAAAAAACGAAACTCGTTATGACAATAACAAATAGTTCCTTTTATAGATATTTTACATGCTTTTGACTAAATGTTTTCCAAGTCATCTGCTGAATAATATGTGTATGCTATTTATTACTTAATTGACTCTCTATCACTTGTGTTTCAATGGATCAAATTCTAGATTAAGAAAAAGAGAGAGAAAAAAAGAAACTTCAGTCACTGAAACATCGTCAATCCAAGCCGTTCTTAACAATGTCGTCTGCTTAGGGTCTACACATCGTGAAACTGTAGGAAACATCATACAACTGTTATCCGGATTACCACTCGAACAAGGCGGATTACCACTCGACCACGTCGACCACGGCGGATTACTACTCGACCACGGCGGATTACTACTCGACCACGGCGGATTACCACTCGACCATGTCGACCACGGCGGATTATCACTCGAACACGGCGGATTATCACTCGAATACGGCGGATTATCACTCGACCACGGCGGATTATCACTCGAACACGGCGGATTACCACTCGACCACGTCGACCACGGCGGATTACCACTCGAACACGTCGAACACGGCGGATTACCACTCGAACACGGGCGGCGGATTACCACTCGAACACGGCGGATTACCACTCGAACACGGCGGATTACCACTCGAACACGGCGGATTACCACTCGACCACGGCGGATTACTACTCGACCACGGCGGATTACCACTCGACCACGTCGACCACGGCGGATTACCACTCGAACTCGGCGGATTACCACTCGACCACGTCGACCACGGCGGATTACCACTCGAACACGTCGAACACGGCGGATTACCACTCGAACACGGCGGATTACCACTCGAACACGTCGAACACGGCGGATTATCACTCGAACACGGCGGATTATCACTCGAACTCGGCGGATTATCACTCGAACTCGGCGGATTATCACTCGAACACGGCGGATTACCACTCGAACACGGCGGATTACCACTCGAACACGGCGGATTACCACTCGAACACGGCGGATTACCACTCGAACACGGCGGATTACCACTCGACCACGGCGGATTACTACTCGACCACGGCGGATTACCACTCGACCACGTCGACCACGGCGGATTACCACTCGAACTCGGCGGATTACCACTCGACCACGTCGACCACGGCGGATTACCACTCGAACACGTCGAACACGGCGGATTACCACTCGAACACGGCGGATTACCACTCGAACACGTCGAACACGGCGGATTATCACTCGAACACGGCGGATTATCACTCGAACACGTCGAACACGGCGGATTACCACTCGAACACGGCGGATTACCACTCGAACACGTCGAACACGGCGGATTATCACTCGAACACGTCGAACACGGCGGATTATCACTCGAACTCGGCCACGGCGGATTACCACTCGAACACGGCGGATTACCACTCGACCACGGCGGATTACCACTCGACCACGGCGGATTACCACTCGACCACGGCGGATTCCTGTGTCTTCATTACATGTAACTCTTTCAGCGACGAATCCATTAAATAGAATGTTTCATGTTCAAAATCGTACGACCTTATTTTTGACGTAATAAGAATGTTTGGAATATTTTGATAACTAAAAGGCAAGCAATAAAGGTTTTAGGCTCATTACGAGCTTTCTCGTCTGAATATGTAAATACCCCATACATTAACCCTTTCCCTAATATAGACGCTTTCTGACGCCTCTGCAGCAGACGGCTTTTTCAAAACATAGTGACAAAAGAAGAAATTGCTCAAAACGAGCAATTTCTTCGTTTGCCACAATGTGTTCCACTTTTACTCATAGGTTATCCATTCAATTATAGAGATTTTCTATGTTTTGACAAACATATGTTCAAAGTCGTCTGCTGCAGAATTGTCGTATGAGGGAGAAAGGGTTAAAATAATTCTGGCAGGGACATCGCATCTGCGAGACAACTCAAGAAACACGTCACGAGGTTTGTTTTAGAACTTGGTCGCATATTTCCCCTCACATTCTATTGCAAATTGATTGCGTTTCTCTTCAAATTCGATGAAAAAAATGAAAATTTCGATGAAAAAAATGAAAATTCGATTTTAACTTTGTCCTGTTATTTTATGTTCGTAATGAATTATTATTAATAATCTTTATTTCACCTCCCACTAGAAACTGGCCTTTTCATTGGACAAGAGAAGTCACGTGGTGACCCACTATTTTTCTATAGTGTAAATTTCTATAGTGGGTCAGTAGTCGACAAAATGGCCGCCATTCATCCATTCTTCCTTTAAAATCACCTTTTTCTATCCCAAAATGACGTAAATCACTAACAATATTACAACTATAAATTGTGTGTTTAAGGAATGGAGAGCCTTTTTTTCGTTTTTATGGGGGTATGAACAAAAAAACCTGATCACTCTCTATGAAATCGCGAAGCAAAAGTGATGAACACAAAAAAAACTAAAATATATGAAAATGAACACAATATTTTTTCCGTAGAGGGTTAGTAACAGACTAAATAACTGATTTATTTCATCAACCACCTTTCATGACCAAGTTTCATTTCATTATTAAAGTGGGTTTAATACTAGGAATTTTAAAAATATTGGGACCGAATACTAGGAAAATGACGTCACGTCAGCGGTTTTTGACGTCATAACGCTAGTCATTTGGCGCCAAAACCCGTAAATTTCTTCTAGACATATTGTAAACGTTAATGTAAATGAAACAATATCAATTTTATTTGCTCATGAAAGGTGGTCGATGAAATAAATCAATTATTGGGTTTGTTACTGACCCACTACGGAAATATAGGGGGTCTGTAGGATTAATAGGGGGACTCGGCTATCGCCTCGCCCCCTATTAATCCTACAGACCCCCTATATTTCCGTAGTGGGTCAGTAACAAACCCAATAACTAATAATAGTAGCCTATTTATACATGATAGTCTCGTAGAAAAATAATCTATATTTAATATTATTATACCTCACGTGACTTTGTAATGTTATATTCTCATATACTCATCATGGGCAATTTCTTATGATAACAGTACGTTTTTGACCGGTTAACAGTATACTGTTACATGGCACGCACGTGAAAATGTTGGTTATGCACGTGCATGACGTCATTTCAAACAATAACGTCACCTTTTAGATGCGCGTGCCAGGTAACAGTATACTGTTAACCGGTATATTCATATGTGTGTGTTACATTTTAGTAGATCTACCCATGTTCACCACCCCTACAAAGGTACAGAATATATTGAATAAACGTGTAATTTTGTTCGGTATAATAAAATAAATATTGCATGGCTTCCAGTGTAACAGTACATATTGTCAACATTCGGGTAAATACTGTTAACCTCGGCTTCGCCTCGGGTAACAGTATTTACCTCATGTTGACAATATGTACTGTCACACTGGAAGCCATGCAATATTTATATATTACTTTGCATATGTGTTTTCTAGCTCACATATCAGCATTTCTACCAAATTCAACAAAGGTAAATCATCCCGTGACGAGCATGTTCTGCATTTGGAATTTATTTGGAATTTTCCCACACAAAACAGGGCGAGTACTGGTTATGTCTCCAGGAAGCAGACATCGAGGGTGATTGATGTAAGCTGAACGCTTATTTCCTAATCGATGTCAAATAAATAAGTTTAAACTAACAAAGGAAAATGTCAAAAAGAACGAGAGCCGAGTAACGTCAACAAAAGGAAATCAAAATGATTTTAAATTTTTATTTTGTGGCGTTGTTTTTGTTGTTTTTGTTTGCCTTTTTTTTCTTTAAAATAAAACAAATAATGTAGCATGGAAACATTGATACCGCATACATGTTTATAGAATAGCAGAGACATACGATGCGAGCCGATTACTTTTTTCAGTTTAGAATAACGCTTAGAACTCCCAGTCCGACTCGTGTTTAACTCTGACAGCGCCGAATTGTTTAAAGTAAACTCTTCCATGTTCAAAATCGGGCGTCTCCATTTCTCATGTAATAAAAGTGTTGGACTATTTTAATAGATAAAAGGCGAACAATACTGATTTCAGGTGAGACAGCTCGTCACGAGCTGGCTCACGTGAATCTGTATTGTTTGCAAAAACCTCAATATTGCCATTGGCGCTGAAAGAGTTAAATGTTCTTGACAGACTGAATAATATGCGCATGTAAGTCCTCGGTTATATATCACAGACGATGTATAGACCTTCTTAAAAAGAGTTCACCTGTGCTGATCGGGATCTGTACCTTTCGCCAATTTGTCACAGAAACATTCCGATAAAGAGTGCACATTTAGATCGGATTAAACCGCTGCGCAGCCAGATCTTTATTCTCAACTTTTCGCCCGCTCATCATAATAATGGAAGCATACACCCCAACTGGTATCCCTCTACATTTACAAACTTATGTAGCCGACAATTTATATAATTATAGATCAGATAACGTTGACACACAATTATCAGTTTCTACTTCAATGGAAAAGTTAACAAATCGACAGCAGAAGTCTTTGAAAAAAATAGTTAAAAAGATGGAAACACTCTATAAATGAAAAATACACATTTTTGAATACTGATGTACTCTTTTTGCCACAATGTTTTCACAAGGTTTCAGAAAATGTCCCGTTTGTTGGTAAAGGTTAGCATTTTTGAATACTGATGTACTCTTTTTGCCACAATGTTTTCACAAGGTTTCAGAAAATGTCCCGTTTGTCAGTCCCTGAAGTAAAGGTATAATCTACGACAGTTCCGTACGTTAGTGCTATAAAAGTGTGCGATAAATTAGTGACTTTCCCTTGAATTTTGACTATAAATTTCTTCTGTAATAAATTATTAACCCTTATCCTGCTGTACAGTGTTAACGTTTGCCGTTACATCTATGCACGTGAATCCGCTGTGGTCGAGTGGTTAGCGTCGGGCATTTCTAAACCGGGTGTCCCGGGTTCGATCCCCAGTCGCGGCACTACGGTCATGGTGGAGTGCCCTTGGGCAAGGCACATTTTCTAGCCTAGTACTGGTTTGTTTACCCAGGGATCATGAATAATTAAATTTAATTGCGCGCTAAATGACCTTTGCTGTCGATGCGCCATAAAACAATATACATTCATTCATTCATTACATGTATGCACGACTTTACATCACATTTGCGACCGTTGTAGACCAAAACCAGTATGAACAACCGTGCAGTCAACATCGCTCGCTATTCAATTGATTGATTGATTGTTTGGTGTTTCACGCCGCTTTCAACAATTGTTCAGTTTAACCCTTTCCCTCATAAAACAATTCTGCAACAGACGACTTTGAACGTATTTTGTCTAAACATAGAAAATCTCTATAATTGAATGGATAACCTATTACAAAAAGTGGAAAACATTGTGGCAAAAGGAGAAATTGCACGTTTTGTGCAATTTCTTATTTTGTCTCTATGTTTTCAAAAAGCCGTCTGCTGCAGAGGCGTCAGAAAGCGTCTATATGAGGGAAAGGGTTATATCACGGCGTTTACTGGGTAAGTTACCAGTACTACTGGTCCATTTATCCTGACACCAGCCAGTCAGTCGTAATGCTAACCCCGCAACCCTGAGCACCAAGGATGGCAGTTAATACTACAATTGTTTAAAGTGTAAACGGTATGACCCGGCCGGGGATCGAACGCACTACCTGCCACACCCGTATCGATGAGCCGAGCCCCGGTAGCTCAGTCGGTAGCAATGCGGGCTGTCAATCCAGGGGTTGTGAGTTCGAATCCCAGCTCGGCCAACTTTCTTACCGACGTTTGACAAAAGTCAATGCGACATGCGTCATTCGTCTTCCACCAATGGGCTAAGTCTATGTGGAAAAGCAGTCAGTTGCCTGGGAAGATTGTTGTGGAAAACTGGTGTGAGAAAACCAGGAAATACATGAGTAGGTGAACTGGCCGCCGTGATATAACCGAGAAAATGTTAAAAACGGCGTTAAACCCCAATCAATCAATCAATCAATCAACCGAGGCGAACGCTCTATCCCTACACGACCGAGGCGGTTCATGCTTTTTATATATCGAGAGTTGGCGTTAAACAGTTGTAACTTAAAACCTATTTTGAAAACCCTGGTTTAGGGGCAATTTCGACCCTTTTGTAAACAATGCAAATTTAGGTGCCATTGCTCAGAACGAGCAATGGCACCTAAATTTCCATTGTTTACCAAGAAAAATGATTTAACGCTTATAAAGATTTTATGGCGAGGTGATTAACCTTGGTAAAAACTTACCAATTTTAGTTACAACCGTTTCACGCCAAGCCCTCGATATCATCATGTAGCAGAAACAACGCCATGTTTTTGATAGGACGGATTTAAGGTAAGTGTTAAGATATCAAACACAGGAATACAGCGGGTTAATGGATACTCCGAAAATAGTCGAACAGCCCCCATGCTGTGATATTGAACTGTTTCCATGTTATATGTGTTCCCGAATCTAAGATTATTTTAAATCCTAGCCAAATATATAATGTGAGAAACACTAGAGCTAAGGAAACTTGTTTCCGCCATCGACTTGTCGACTGTATAACAACGCGATGACCTGACATTGTGGCGTCTAATTTCACTGTGTAACGCTGAATATTTGACATCGGCAAGCCGAAAAGTCTCCGGGTTGATATTATCGAGCCAATCTAAAAAGTTCCGGTTACCGCCTCGGTGGTGTAGTGGTAGAGAGTCCGCCTCGGTGCGAGAGGTCGCGGGTTCTATCTCCAGCCGGGTCATACCAAAGACTTGAAAAATGGTACATGTAGTAATGGCTGCCATCCTAGGTATCATGGTTGCGGGTTTGGCATTACGACTGACTGACTGGTGTCAGGATAAATGGACCAGTAGTACTGGGAACTGACCCAGGAAACTCCGGGATAAATTTGAATAATTGCTGACAGCGGCGTTAGACACCAAACAAACAATCAATTAGGCGACCTGAAATTTAGCGTGAAAACTATGCGGATGCACAGGCTCGCTAGAGTATTCACTCGGTGCAGATGCACTAAGACCAGGAATTCAGCAGGAAAATGGTTCAGAACTGATAAACTGACTCACTTATGCGGAAAGATACTTGTTTGCGATCAATAACTAGTATAGGTACTTGGCCTGTATTTCAACCAATTGTCCTATGTTCCGTAAAACCACTGCTCGCCAAAAAGTTAATGCTGCACTGCGAGGGTAAGCAAATGCATCCCAGTCAGTTCTGTACCACCAAGCCACAACTGCTCAGTCGGTAACGACGACGGATATCGATTCAGCGGTCGTCGTGAGTTCGAAACCCAGCAACATTTTCTAGCGTCATTCGTTTTTTTACACCAAAAAAAGTCCCATGTTGAAAGTTAGCCAGTTGACTGGGAAGAACGTCGTGTTGAATACGTGTGCGAGAGAGACCAAACACGCATTATAACTGAAATACTGTTGAACTGGAGTTCTCAGTACAAAGACTGCACCGACACACGGACTGGTGGATCTACATTGTTCGCAAAGTCTCAGTTTGTCCCTTTTCTTATGAAATGACTAAACTATTCAATTACTTTGATAAGTTGGATTTCTGCCGCAATTTCAAATCGGAAGAAATTTAATTAAGTCACCGGGCACGATTTAAATCTGGTAACAATGCGTGGACATGTTTACCGGAAATGCCGTTGTCTAAGCTGTCTTGTTTGTTTAAATGCCAACACGTCAGTTTCAAAGACCAATTTCCGATCTAATATTCCAGACTTGTCATGCAGATTGTTCAACCCAACGAAATAATCTTTGTCGACGTTTTATAGACTCACTATACGTCAAGATGCACGATTTGTTTTTTAATGGAGTCACGTCGTTTTCAATAGTATTTCTGTTATATCACGGCGGCCAGGTAATCTACCGATGTGTTTACTTGATGGATTGTACCATCCAACACATATGCCTGGCTACCTGACCGCAAAGATTGTTTCGTCCACTGGTGAATGAAGAAGGACGCTAGGATTCACAATGAATCTTGTTAATCATCGGCCAGAATGAGTGGACGAGCCGGACTTTGAACTCGCGGTCCTTTCATCCATAGCTCTCGGCGTTGCCGGTTGAGCTTTTGCGATTTTCTTATGGCTGGTATTCAAAAAAGCACTGGTCGTATATGAAAAAATAGCTTTTTTTTTCCTTAACTTTAGTCGAAAAAACTGTTTATGTTATACTCTCTAACCTGTGCTAAAGACCACCTTGGAAAAGCAATTACCTGTATAGAGCGACCATACTTTTAAGTTTCCCAAATACTAAATTTCTGTATAAATTAAAGCCTACCTGTGTACAAAGACCAGATTGTTATTTTCCAATGGGTGGTCTTTAAACAGAGGTTGTACTATATATATACAAACTGCAGCTGAATACTTTTATGAGTTTTTCTTAGAAAAGAAAAGCCAATTCAAAATGGCAATTTTTTATTTGAAGACGTTCATATGAGCGGCGCTTTGGGAAAACGCACCGTTAGACATGTTCGATCAGTGTATATCCATATCGGCCATGAGCGGAACTATGTGAAAACGTACCGTTAGACATGTTCGAGCAGTGTATATATCCATATCGGCCATGAGCGGAACTATGTAAAAACGAACCGTTAGACATGTTCGAGCAGTGTATATCCATATCGGCCATGAGCGGAACTATGTGAAAACGCACCGTTAGACATGTTCGAGCAGTGTATATCCATATCGGTCATGAGTGGAACTATGTAAAAACGGACCGTTATACATGTTCGAGCAGTGTATATCCATATCGGCCATGAGCGGAACTATGTGAAAACGGACCGTTAGCCATGTTCGAGCAGTGTATATCCATATCGGCCATGAGCGGAACTATGTAAAGACGGACCGTTAGACATGTTCGATCAGTGTATATCCATATCGGCCATGAGCGGAACTATGTGAAAACGGACCGTTAGACATGTTCGAGCAGTGTATATCCATATCGGCCATGAGTGGAACTATGTAAAGACGGACCGTTAGACATGTTCGAGCAGTGTATATCCATATCGGCCATGAGCGAAACTATGTGAAAACGAACCGTTAGACATGTTCGAGCAGTGTATATCCATATCGGCCATGAGCGGAACTATGTGAAAACGAACCGTTAGACATGTTCGAGCAGTGTATATCCATATCGGCCATGAGCGGAACTATGTGAAAACGAACCGTTAGACATGTTCGAGCAGTGTATATCCATATCGGTCATGAGCGGAACTATGTAAAAACGGACCGTTATACATGTTCGAGCAGTGTATATCCATATCGGCCACGAGCGGAACTATGTGAAAACGGACCGTTAGCCATGTTCGAGCAGTGTATATCCATATCGGCCATGAGCGGAACTATGTAAAGACGGACCGTTAGACATGTTCGATCAGTGTATATCCATATCGGCCATGAGCGGAACTATGTGAAAACGGACCGTTAGACATGTTCGAGCAGTGTATATCCATATCGGCCATGAGTGGAACTATGTAAAGACGGACCGTTAGACATGTTCGAGCAGTGTATATCCATATCGGCCATGAGCGAAACTATGTGAAAACGAACCGTTAGACATGTTCGAGCAGTGTATATCCATATCGGCCATGAGCGGAACTATGTGAAAACGAACCGTTAGACATGTTCGAGCAGTGTATATCCATATCGGCCATGAGCGGAACTATGTGAAAACGAACCGTTAGACATGTTCGAGCAGTGTATATCCATATCGGCCATGAGCGGAACTATGTGAAAACGGACCGTTAGACATGTTCGAGCAGTGTATATCCGTATAGGCCATGAGCGGAACTATGTGAAAACGAACCGTTAGACATGTTCGAGCAGTGTATATCCATATCGGCCATGAGCGGAACTATGTGAAAACGGACCGTTAGACATGTTCGAGCAGTGTATAACCATATCGGCCATGAGCGGAACTATGTGAAAACGAACCGTTAGACATGTTCGAGCAGTGTATATCCATATCGGCCATGAGCGGAACTATGTGAAAACGAACCGTTAGACATGTTCGAGCAGTGTATATCCATATCGGCCATGAGCGGAACTATGTGAAAACGGACCGTTAGACATGTTCGAGCAGTGTATGTCCATATCGGCCATGAGCGGAACTATGTAAAAACGGACCGTTAGACATGTTCGAGCAGTGTATATCCATATCGGCCATGAGCGGAACTATGTGAAAACGGACCGTTAGACATGTTCGAGCAGTGTATATCCATATCGGCCATGAGCGGAACTATGTAAAGACAGACCGTTAGACATGTTCGAGCAGTGTATATCCATATCGGCCATGAGCGGAACTATGTAAAGACGGACCGTTAGACATGTTCGAGCAGTGTATAACCATATCGGCCATGAGCGGAACTATGTAAAAACGGACCGTTAGACATGTTCGAGCAGTGTATATCCATATCGGCCATGAGTGGAACTATGTAAAGACGGACCGTTAGACATGTTCGAGCAGTGTATATCCATATCGGCCATGAGCGGAACTATGTGAAAACGCACCGTTAGACATGTTCGAGCAGTGCATATCCATATCGGCCATGAGCGGAACTATGTAAAAACGGACCGTTAGACATGTTCGAGCAGTGTATATCTATATCGGCCATGAGCGGAACTATGTGAAAACGGACCGTTAGACATGTTCGAGCAGTGTATATCCATATCGGCCATCGCATAAGTGCAATCAGATCATGGTTCAGTTCCACCAACGTTACTAAGCGCTAAGTAATACTTAAATAATTACGAACATAATTCACCATTTCTGTTTCCTAATGAAAAATGCCAAAAAAGTATTTTTAATCAGCAAGGTAGCTTTTTATGTCAACTTACTCATTTACTTTAAATATATTCGACCGTTCATGTTTTACAAAATATTAAGGAACACAAGAATGATAAAATATGCTTTTAAGTATTCTAAAAGTATTACTTACTCCGCGTAAGGGATTCGAATGAACATATCCAACTATCATAATCAGCGACAGTCAAAGCTTACATTGAATTATGAAGACATGATTTATTTTTTTCTCAATGACAATTTTATTTTTCATGCACTTATTAAGTTTTGAAGAAAAGTTTCTCCTGAATATAAATACATCTTTTAATAATTTGTATTTTAATAACATTTTGGTCCTTTTTAACTTTGAATGAAGTCACCCAAATTTCGCTCTTAATTACATAGAAACTGTGCAGAAAACGGTATTTTATTGTTAATTTTTAACATGTTCTACAGTAAATATCTTTTATTTAAATAAAAAGAAAATGAAAAAAAGCACTTATTGTAGAATCTATAAGTTTATTAAACTTTAATTAAATAAACTATTTTTCATCAAAATATATTTATTAGATGTTGGTCCTTTTTAACATTTTCTACAAGTACCACTCATTTTTCAGCGGAAAAATAGGTTTAGGTAGAGAGCACTTAATATATATATAAATATGTATTAAGTATTTAGAAATAGTTCAAACTGTAAATCAAATCGAACAAGAGTTAACGAAACGATGTTACTGACCTTGTGAAGTATACTTCCTTCTGCTGTGCAATTGTTAAAGTGAGAGATAAATTAAACACCACCTTCTTCACTGCTAACTTACGAGGTATGAAGAGGGGATATTTATAGCAAAGCTTAACATCGTCTTCCTTAGCTAATAGAACTTGTTTCTTTTTAACCCTTTCCCTCATACGACAACTCTGCAGCAGACGACTTTGAACACTTTTTATCTTTGAACACTTGTTATCAAAAAATAGAAAATCCCTATCATTGAATGGATAACCTATGACTAAAAGTGGAAAACACTGGGGCAAAAGGAGAAATTGCTTGTTTTGAGCAATTTCTTCTTTTGTCACTATGTTTTCAGACTGCCGTCTGCTGCAGAGGCGTAATAAAGCGTCTATATGAGGGAAAGGGTTAAGCTGGTGTAACAATAGTGTGTAATCTTATTTCAACCTTTTGTCTGATACAGAACTTTTTGTCTGATACAGAACTTTTTGAAACATTGCAATAAAAGGAAAAACTACTCCAAACGATCAATTGTTAGTTTTACTACAACCAACATGTTTTCTTTTCGAAATGCAGTTATGATATTATTTTCTAAGTACATGTTTAAAGCATGTGAACCATTAATAGCATATCACTGAAAAAGTCAATTAAATAATCTAGAAAATCTAATTGCTGTCAAATGTTAGAAATCCTACTTAACCCTTACCCACATACAACACATCTGCAGCAGACGACTTTGAACATATATTGGCAAAAATGTGAAACATCTGCATAAATTAGAGTTTAATTATTATATAGAACTGAAAACATTATGGTAAAAAAGGGTGAAATGCTCTTCACGAGGAATTTCCCTTGTTGCCATAATGTTTTCAAAAGCGTCGTCTACTGCGGAGGCGCCAAAAGGTGTCTGCACGCGGGAGAGGGCAGTGGTCAGAATTCTCTAGGTTATTTTTAGAAACAAAAGGATCATTATGTACATGAACTAATAGTGGAAGATAGGTAAAGATATTATATACACATCTATACGTCACTGACTAGTTCTGACTACTTCCCCCCGATATGCACGGTACCGTACGGTCTGTACGCTGTGTTAATAGCGGCCAAGACGTCACTTCTAATTAATCGTTATCACTTCTTAGATATCTAGACCACGTCAAGGTAAAACCGTCCACCAGCAGTCTGTGTCCAGGAACAACTCAAGATGAGACTGCGTGGCGGGTCGTTCTCTCCACCGACATGTTATAGTAATTTTCAAAAAAGGTTCTGTTATTTTTCAAAGTGGTAGTTATATGCTGTCATTCATGTATGTTAATCATAATTTGTCTGGTTTTCCCAACTTTTATACATATCAGTATCTAACTTGGTTAAACAAGATTCATTATTTAAGGAAAATCAACAAAATAACATAACCATCAATTAATAAATGTATTTACTTTGTTTGGAAACTATAAATTGAATGATTACTATTTTCATTACCATGTATGTTAGTATGTATGCTATGCACAATGAGCTTATATGCTTGTGTTGTAAATAAACTTATGTTCTGTTCTGTCTGTTATTCAAACATTGATTGACTGACTGACTGATTGGGGTTGAACGCCGTTTTCATATCGCGGCGGCCAGTTTACATACAAATGGATTTACTATATTTCTCACACTTTTCTCTCCACACCGAAGACAATCCAAGCAACTGGATGCTTTTCCCATTTGGTGGAAGACGAATGACGATTGTCAAATATATTGTTAGTTTCTAGCGATATGTGATGGATTCAGTATAACTCCGTACAAACACGGAAGCCGAGTCCCGGTAGCTCAGTCGGTAGCGACGCGGGCTGTCAATCCAGGGGTTGTGAGTTCGAACCCCGGCCCGGTCAACTTTTTTTCCGACGTTTGACAAAAGTCAATGCGACATGCGTCATTCGTCTTCCACCAATGGGCTAAGTCTATGTGGAAAAGCAGCCAGTTGCTTGGGAAGATTGTTGTGTGGAGTACTGGTGTGAGAAAACCAGGAAATACGTGTGTAGGTGAACTGGCCGACGTGATATGACTGAGAAATTGTTCAAAACGGCGTTACACCCCAATCAAACAATTAGTATCGGAATTTGGACACCCGGACTTCTCGATTAACCTCTCGACCACCGGGACTCTTACCCGTGATCACCGCACACGGGCGCGATCAGAGAGATAGTTTAACCCTTTCAGCGCCGAAATGTTTAAAGTAGATTATTCCATGTTCAAACTCGGACGACTCTATTTTCTTGTTATAGGATTTATGGAATATTTTTATAACTCACAGTCAAACAATGCAGAGTTCAGGTGAGACAGCTCGTTACGAGCTGACTCACCTGAATCTGCATTGTTTGCGAAAAGCTCAATATTGCCTTTGGCGCTGAAAGAGTTAAGAATATTTATAGATAATTTTCAAGTTTGATAGTTTACAGAACGACCAACTTCATTCCGCGTTTCAAGCAAAAACAAGAAGTTGCTCAAAACGAGCAATTTCTCCTTTTTCCACAATCTTTTCCACTTTTTAGTCATAGGTTGTCCATTCAAGTATAGAGATTTTCCAATTTTTGACAAAATATGTTCAAAGTCGTCTGCTGCAAAATTATCTTATGATGGAAACGGTTAAGTATAATTATTGAAAGGAGTAGATAACATTTTCTCAACATCAGAAATTGCTCGCTATGAGCAACTTCTTGTTTTCCCATACTGTCTGTCTTTAAGTCGTCTGCATGTGGCAAAGCGTTAAATCATTCATTAACCCTTTCCCGCATACAACAAATCTGCAGCAGACGACTAGTTGAAAACATTGTGACAAACGGAGAAATTGCTCGTTTTGAGCAATTTCGCCTTTTGTCTCAATACTTTCAAAAGTCATCAGCTGCAGAGGCGTCAGAAAGCGTCTGTATAAGGGAAATGGTGAAACACAATCGTGCACTACATTTAATGTATTTGCTTTATGGGTGTATGTGTATGGGTGTGTTCCCCGAAGGCCTACTCGACTTAAAGTGCATTAGAGAATTAGGGGGCCTTGTAAAGGATAAATTATAGATTTATTTTGTAGATCATTTTGGAAAGCTTTATTATAAACTTTAACAAAAGTATTAAATATCTGCATTACAATCTTAGAGAGTAAATTTTGTAAATATCATAAACTGTTTTAAAAAAAAGTTTTAAGCATAATTATCTTAAATAAATCCATTATTAATGTGTAGTTTATTTGTTTTAAACATGTAGCACAAACAAGTTATCATTCAAACACACAATATTTGCCTTTTAATTTAAAGCGTTATGTTCTTACAGTTTGATAGCTATTAATTAATTAAATTCAAACTGTCATAATATTTTGATTTCTTTAAGTTAAATAATACTGTTCTAAAGATTTAATAGCTATTAATCAAATTCAAACTGTCAGAATCTTCTGGTTTTTAGGGCAATGATCAAGTTATGAAAATCATTTCTCATGTTCAACCATGGCCGATGCACAACTTAATGTTCAACTCATTACCAATAGAAAGGGAGGTCATAACTTGGCACTAGATGGATTCATCTACAAAGTAAATCGTAGAGGAGAAGACAAAATATTCTGGAGATGTATCAAACTCGGTTTCTCTGCTTCTTTGTCAACCTTCAACAACATACCAACAGGCTTTGGAAGACATAATCATAACCACCCAGCAGACCTTGCCAATGTTGTCGCTAGGCAGATTATGAATAAGGGCTCTAAGCAAGACGAAGTGCGACCCCTTCCAGTCTTATTCTCAGAAGAGCTGAACAAGCTTCGAGATAATATGTAGGATGACACCAGCAGAGAGATCATTGAAAAACTACCGACATTTAATTCCGCCAAAACATTTTACACATGCCCCAACCTCTTCATCCAGATATTTACGTTACACATTCAGATGGAAGACAAAATTACCAAAGAGATCTACGCCTTCTTACCAGGAAAGAGCCAAGCAGTTTACCAAAGACTCTTCAGTCTTATTCAAGAACAGATGACAGACATTGGTTTTAGATTTACCCCAACCAGTGCCCTACTTGACTTTGAGACAGCCGCCTACAATGCCGTCAAAAATACATTTCCAGGAATCATCACCAAATGATGTTTCTTCCATTATACCCAATGTATATATTTGGCGGAGAGCACAGGCGACAGGTCTTCAGAAATCCATATAAAGACAATTAAGATGTTAAGTTATTAGTAAGACGGGCGGCAATTCTTCCTTTGGTTTCTCTAGATTATATTAAAGATGTCTGGCTCCAGGCCCTAGAAGACAGAGATGATGTCAATATAACCCAAATGACGGAACAATTCACTGATAATGTTACAGAACAGTGGGTAGAGGGAGATAGACCTCTGTGGAATCATTTTGGAACTGAGGGACCCCTGGAGTGATTGATTTAATGACTAATGTGGACTCAGCATCCCAACTTATACAGATGGGAGCTTACCTATGTGAAAAGATCATCCATCTCATGGGCTATTGTATATATGTATATGTTTTATTCTGTGCTATACCTAAACAAGAATTTCTATAAATACTCATTTTCTATATTATTTTGATTAATATGATAAACATTGTTTAAATTGTATTATTTTATGAAGTTTAAATAGATTTAAACCGCTTTCAATCGCAGACGAGAATCAAACTCATGCCTACAGAATAAACACCCTAAGCTATTGCCTTTTTAGATATTGTACCGCTTGGACATTTTGTGGGGAAAGAAGCATTTGCTTTTAACATACATTGGCCCTTTTTCAACAATACGTTTCAATCACATTTCATCCAAATACCATTTTTTTTAACTGTTTACATTTGGAAGTGTTAAATTAAGACTTTAAGCGTAATACATACAGTGTCATAATGGTAATCAATTAAGGGTAACATCCCATTTCGTCTACAGATTTTTGTCCCATTTCGTTTACACCCTTGTTCCCATGTCGTCTACTGTCCATAAAATGAATATACATAGCTATATGTCTACGGAGATTGCCATTTCATCTTACATTGACCTTTCTTAAAGCAATTATAAATCTTGGTGTGAAAACTTTAAGCAATTACTGCTTTTATCTTTATTAAGGGAAATCATTTTTAATTAATGATTTTAATTAATGTTAATTAATTTTTTAACAAACTGCTGATCCAGAACGGCGGCTTACCAGTGAAGAAAAGGGCTACATGGCAGAAACTCACCGTGAGGATTGAACGCCTAAAGACGAAGTTCAAGTTCTTTTGTTTTACAGCCTTCGGACTTTGTACATAATGTTGACTAAGACTAGCTGAATGCCATGAGTTCCTTAAAGTAATTGCGACATTCCAATATAATCAGATATAAATTATCAAAAATAGAACGATAAAATAACACAATTTCAAATGAAAAGATGCTCTGGTATGTGTCCACAATGTATGTATAACCCACATATTTTAAACAAAATATGTCCGTCTCTTTGAATTAGACTGTCTGTCTCATTTATCTAAGTGTAGACGAAATTGCACAGGTGTGTAAATTGGTTGTAGACGAAATGGAACAAATTGCAAAAAGTGTAGACGAAATGGGAGTAGACGAATTGGGATTAGACGAAATGGGATTAAACCCAATTAAGTCCACACAAATCTATCACTTATAACTGCCCTTTAGCAGTCCCCCTAATCCCCAATTTGGACCAGGTAGAGATTAAATCGAAATTGCAAGTCACTACAAGTACCTCGTTTATCGAAACGTACATCGTATATATTTAAACTGGGATATGGATAAAGTTTAAGGAAGATGTGGGATATGGGATATGGATAAAGTTTAAGGAAGATGTGTGATATTTAATAATGTTATAAATTTGGGATTCATTTAGATATGTGTCGTATCTAGAAATAAAAAAAGACACAAAAATAGTGATGGAACACGAGTTTAAAAAGGCGACTTTCTGAACGATAAGTGTAGTATATGGATTACAATTTACAAGCTGAAAACATTGTGGGATTTCAAATATTACGGAACAAATTTACATTTACATAATCCAAATTCTCTGTACCTGTTCTTACACATAGTTTATACCTGTGCGACACATTAACAAGGTTTTCCTAACAAGAAACAGTCGGAACTTTGTTATGGCGGAGCTTACAAACAATCGTACGAAGATGTTACTCTATGTTTTAATTTTTGTGTTTGTAACATTTTTCTCACAACTATTGTTTCGTGTATCAAGAAGCCGGGAAAATGCCATGATTGCCCATGCACAGTTAAAACCAGATATACGACTGGAGCCGCTGTACGATTTTCGCGACTTTCCTTGTTACCCGATCACCCGGTCACTATCTTTAAGATTTCAAGGTAAATGTGTCCGCATGATTGGAGGTATAATCCCAGGTATTTCACTGCAAGACCGCTGTCAATTTATACCCATACAAAACAAACCGTCACTCTGTACATACAAACCCCTGAAGGTCAACGAATCGATATTCATTCACGAAGAAGGACTGAAACATAAGAGAAACATCGAAATCATGGTGAATATTCTGAAATCCAATCCCGATATGCATTTCCTTGATATTGGAATAAATGGTGGAGCCTACTGTATAGCCGCTGCCTTTCATACGAATAAAACCATATGTATGAATGGAAATTACAAAACTCTCCAGTTGATGAAGAATTCTTTGATTATAAATCATTGTGACAACAATGCCAGGTTTATCTGGAACGTATTGATGGATAAAGCCCAAACCGTCGTATATCCTTTATATGAGGCGCAAGAACGGTATCCAACTATGAAGACTGATGAGTCAGAATCGAGGCCATTTCTGTTGCCCTATGTTCCTAAAGAAACTGAGTATAAAGTGGATGGAATAACATTGAACGATCTGACTTTTCTCTTCAGAAAGAAGCCTCCAGTCTTCGTGAAACTTGACATGGATTATACTGAAGTTTCTGTTTTCGAACGTGGCGAGCTTTTCTTTAAGGTCAATGACGTCAGAATTTTACAAGTTGTGACGACACATCAAGAAAAAGGAATCCGATTGGCTGAAAAGCTCGAAGAACACGGCTTCCGGCCATATCCTCTCAAAAATCGAAATATATCGAAAATAATGCTCCAGAAAAGTGACATTTGGCCAAGGGACATTTATTTTATGAGATAAATAAATAAATGTGTGTTTCTGACATTATTTATCTTTTATTTTCATCATATTTTCATCATAGCTAGATTTCCTTTATATCATGGTCTGAAACAGTTTGACTCGGTGGTTTTGTGGTTACACGCTAGACTGTCAATCAAGAGGTCCGGGGTTCAAATCTTAGGCTGATTTCTGGGGGTTTTCTGAGTTTACTTTTAAGTATCCCCAACTCATCTAGAGGTCAAGTACTGGTCTCTCCTAGGAATACAAGGTAATAAATAAACTTATGCTAAATCAGAGCGACTGGTCTATAAAATCAAGAATGAGAATGTTTGTTTGCCAAAGACGACCTGCTACAGAGTAACCGACGACGGCACATTCTATACGAAGAAAAAAAAAGGTTCTGTTATTTTTCAAAGTGGTAGTTATATGCTGTCATTCATGTATGTTAATCATAATTTGTCTGGTTTTCCCAACTTGGATACATATCAGTATCTAACTTGGTTAAACAAGATTCATTATTTAAGGAAAATCAACAAAATAACATAACCATCAATTAATAAATGTATTTACTTTGTTTGGAAACTATAAATTGAATGATTACTATTTTCATTACCATGTATGTTAATTATGTATGCTATGCACAATGAGCTTATATGCTTGTGTTGTAAATCAACTTATGTTCTGTTCTGTCTGTTATTCAAACATTGATTAACTGACTGACTGATTGAGGTTGAACGCCGTTTTCATATCGCGGCGGCCAGTTTACATACAAATGGATTTACTATATTTCTCACACTTTTCTCTCCACACCGAAGACAATCCAAGCAACTGGATGCTTTCACCATTTGGTGGAAGACGAATGACGATTGTCCCAGTTATTTTTTGTCAAAGTCGGAACGAATTCAAATATATTGTTAGTTTCTAGCGATATGTGATGGATTCAGTATAACCCCGTACAAACACGGAAGCCGAGTCCCGGTAGCTCAGTCGGTAGCGACGCGGGCTGTCAATCCAGGGGTTGTGAGTTCGAACCCCGTCCCGGTCAACTTTCTTTCCGACGTTTGACAAAAGTCAATGCGACATGCGTCATTCGTCTTCCACCAATGGGCTAAGTCTATGTGGAAAATCAGCCAGTTGCTTGGGAAGATTGTTGTGTGGAGTACTGGTGTGAGAAAACCAGGAAATACGTGTGTAGGTGAACTGGCCGCCGTGATATGACTGAGAAATTGTTAAAAACGGCGTTAAACCCCAATCAATCAATCAATCAATCAACAAACACGGAATTTGAACACCCGGACTTCTCGATTAACCTCTCGACCACCGGGACTCTTACACGTGATCACCACACACGGGCGCGATCAGAGAGATAGTTTAACCCTTTCAGCGCCGAAATGTTTAAAGTAGACTCTTCCATGTTCAAACTCGGACGACTCTATTTTCTTGTTATAGGATTTATGGAATAGTTTTATAACTCACAGTCAAACAATGCAGAGTTCAGGTGAGACAGCTCGTTACGAGCTGACTCACCTGAATCTGCATTGTTTCCAAAAAGCTCAATATTGCCTTTGGCGCTGAAAGAGTTAAGAATATTTATAGATAATTTTCAAGTTTGATAGTTTATAGAACGACCAACTTCATTCCGCGTTCAAGCAAAAACAAGAAGTTGCTCAAAACGAGCAATTTCTCCTTTTTCCACAATGTTTTCCACTTTTTAGTCATAGGTTGTCCATTCAAGTATAGAGATTTTCCAATTTTTGACAAAATATGTTCAAAGTCGTCTGCTGCAAAATTATCTTATGAGGGAAACGGTTAAGTATAATTATTGAAAGGAGTAGATAACATTTTCTCAACATCAGAAATTGCTCGCTATGAGCAACTTCTTGTTTTCCCATACTGTCTGTCTTTAAGTCGTCTGCATGTGGCAAAGAGTTAAATCATTCATTAACCCTTTCCCGCATACAACAAATCTGCAGCAGACGACTAGTTGAAAACATTGTGACAAACGGAGAAATTGCTCGTTTTGAGCAATTTCGCCTTTTGTCTCAATACTTTCAAAAGTCATCAGCTGCAGAGGCGTCAGAAAGCGTCTGTATAAGGGAAATGGTGAACACAATCGTGCACTACATTTAATGTATTTGCTTTAAAAGCGTGTCCGGTATATAGCTAATGTTGTAATCACCAGTGTATGGGTGTGTTCCCCGAAGGCCTACTCGACTTAAAGTGCATTAGAGAATTAGGGGGCCTTGTAAAGGATAAATTATAGATTTATTTTGTAGATCATTTTGGAAAGCTGTATTATAAACTTTAAAAAAAGTATTAAATACCTGCATTACGATCTTAGAGAGTAAATTTTGTAAATATCATAAACTGTTTTAAAAAAAAGTTTTAAGCATAATTATCTTAAATTAATCCATTATTAATGTGTAGTTTATTTGTTTTAAACATGTAGCACAAACAAGTTATCATTCAAACACACAATATTTGCCTTTTAATTTAAAGCGTTATGTTCTTACAGTTTGATAGCTATTAATTAATTAAATTCAAACTGTCATAATATTTTGATTTCTTTAAGTTAAACAATACTGTTCTAAAGATTTAATAGCTATTAATCAAATTCAAACTGTCAGAATCTTCTGGTTTTAAGGGCAATGATCAAGTTATGAAAATCATTTCTCATGTTTAATCATGGCCGATGCACAACTTAATGTTCAACTCATTACCAATAGAAAGGGAGGAGGAGAAGACAAAATATTCTGGAGATGTATCAAACTCGGTTTCTCTGCTTCTTTGTCAACCTTCAACAACATACCAACAGGCTTTGGAAGACATAATCATAACCACCCAGCAGACCTTGCCAATGTTGTCGCTAGGCAGATTATGAATAAGGTCTCTAAGCAAGACGAAGTGCGACCCCTTCCAGTCTTATTCTCAGAAGAGCTGAACAAGCTTCGAGATAATATGTAGGATGACACCAGCAGAGAGATCATTGAAAAACTACCGACATTTAATTCCGCCAAAACATTTTACACATGCCCCAGCCTCTTCATCCAGATATTTACGCTTCACATTCAGATGGAAGATAAAATTACCAAAGAGATCTACGCCTTCTTACCAGGAAAGAGCCAAGCAGTTTACCAAAGATTCTTCAGTCTTATTCAAGAAAAGATGACAGACATTGGTTTCAGATTTACCCCAACCAGTGCCCTACTTGACTTTGAGACAGCCGCCTACAATGCCGTCAAAAAGACATTTCCAGGAATCATCACCAAAGGATGTTTCTTCCATTATACCCAATGTATATATTTGGCGGAGTTAAGTTATTAGTAAGACGGGCGGCAATTCTTTCTTTGGTTTCTCTAGATTATATTAAAGATGTTTGGCTCCAGGCCCTAGAAGACAGAGATGATGTCAATATAACCCAAATGACGGAACAATTCACTGATAATGTTACATACAGAACAGTGGGTAGAGGGAGATAGACCTCTGTGGAATCATTTTGGAACTGAGGGACCCCTGGAGTGATTGATTTAATGACTAATGTGGACTCAGCATCCCAACTTATACAGATGAGAGCTTACCTATGTGAAAAGATCATCCATCTCATGGGCTATTGTATATATGTATATGTTTTATTCTGTGCTATACCTAAACAAGAGTTTCTATAAATACCCATTTTCTATATTATTTTGATTAATATGATCAACATTGTTTAAATTGTATTATTTTATGAAGTTTAAATAGATTTAAACCGCTTTCAATCGCAGACGAGAATCAAACTCATGCCTACAGAATAAACACCCTAAGCTATTGCCTTTTTAGATATTGTACCGCTTGGACATTTTGTGGGGAAAGAAGCATTTGCTTTTAACATACATTGGCCCTTTTTCAACAATACGTTTCAATCACATTTCATCCAAATACCATTTTTTTGAACTGTATACATTTGGAAGTGTTAAATTAAGACTTTAAGCGTAATACATACAGTGTCATAATGGTAATCAATTAAGGGTAACATCCCATTTCGTCTAATCCCATTTCGTCTACAGATGTTTGTCCCATTTCGTTTACACCCTTGTTCCCATGTCGTCTACTGTCCATAAAATGAATATACATAGCTATAAGATAAGATAAGAAAGATAAGAAATTGTTTATTAAAGTGACATGTGTGAAACATATTATGATTAACAGTATTATATAAAAAACAAAAATGATCACACCCGGCCCTTTGGGCCTATAAGTCACCTATATGTGTATACGTATATACATATTTACATATAATGAGATAAAGTCATAACACATCATATTATTTATAATCCGCAATCGCTAAGTTTAATATCAGATGTTTTCAGAGAAACTTGCTGAATGTAGACACTTTGAAAACGTCGTAATCAAATGAGTCTGCATTTTCCTTAAGCAGCGACTATAAGAAAACTACCCTTTCACAGTGAAGAACTCTACGGTATGTTCATAAGTTATGCGGTGTTTTCAGACGTAGTTGCTCCCTTGGTTATAATAAGTTGAGAGCTATGTGCTGTTTTCAATACACATAAAAACGTTGTCGTTAAACGCGAGAGCCAATTTCATTTCAACGAAAACGAAATAGGTTTTCGCGGTTAATCAATGAGGCATGACGTGTTTTCGCAAGACAGGTTTCTATTTCAAAGTCTAATACAGGTAAACACCAATCAGATTAGTTATGATACATGGCTGATCTTCTCTTTCGATAACCCTTTACAATAAATTTAGCGCATTTTCGAGGATGATTGTTCATAAGGTATCTCATTTTATGATGATCCCTTAACTGGTTAAATGTAGCATCATTGAATTGGTCTTCAAATATTTCTAAACGAATATGTTTATAAAATTCACAGTTTATTAGAAAATGAGTTTCATCTTCAACTGAATCTGTTTCGCACATATTACAAAGTCGTTCCTCGGGGTGCTCTCCAATATATCGCCCTGTCTCGATTCTAAGGGGGAGAATCCCACACCTAAATTGGGCTAGCATTGAACGCTCACATTTTGTCAGATTAAACATAACATAACTCTCAGTTATGAATTCGGTCTTAAACAGTATGTATGTTCTTAGTTTCGGGACATTTTGCACACTATCTACCCATACGCTACTATAATAAAGGTGTATTTTATCTTTTACTGTTTTCATGTTTATTGTGGTTTTATTGTCGTAGAAGGTTATTAAGTCAAGTTTGTTTAGCACATCTTTTAATTCACTGCACCAATTATTACGACACAGTCTATAGTCCCTATTAAATATAACCTTTGTGAGTCTGTTCTCATCGAATTTTACCAATCTGTTCCAGTATCGAATCAGGCTTATCCATCGTCTGTAAATACTAGGGATCCATCCTATATCCCCGTGTATAGCCAACAGCGGTGCAAACCTATGTACCCCCAGAAAGTATCGAATGGCCCTATGTTGTATGTTGTCTATTGCCTGATACCTACGATATCCCCAAACCCCAGAACAATAGTCTAAAATTGGAGCTACTCCTGATTCATACAGTTTTTCAAATGTCTTAAGCCCGGTGTCTTTTAAAGGATGTATCCGAGAGATTATCATACCTAGTGCACGACCGGCGCCTTTGGAAAGTATAATCGAGTTTGTATTAAAATCACCTTTATAATGGAATGTAACACCTAAATACTTATATGTCTCGACGTTGAGTAAGACATTTTCACCAATTGTAAATGTATGTTCGGTTTGTGTTGTTCTTCCTTTCCTGAAATGCATGCATTTGGACTTATCAGTGTTAATCAATACACGCCAACGTTTACACCAGTTATGAAGTACGTCCAACATTTTCTGCAGGTTATCCTCGGTTTTTGCAAACATAACTATATCGTCCGCGTACAGTAACATAGAAACACTCCTTTCATCAATTTCAAATCCAAGGTCAAGGTCATTGATCTCCTGCACTAGGTCATTTATAAATATAGAAAAAAGTGTAGGTGAAACATTATCCCCTTGTTTTACGCCTGTTTTGCAATCGAACCAATCCGTGAGTTTATCGTTGACCTTTACACATGAAACTGTATGCTTATATATGCTCTTTATGGTGTTATACATTTTTCCATCAATGCCATTTAATAACAATTTATATAACATCATATCTCTGTCTATAAAGTCAAAACATTTACGAAGATCAATAAAAGCTGTAAACACTGTTGGGTTGTTCCGTAGTATACTATTCAGAGCGAACACGTGGTCTTCACAGGATCGATTTTTTCGAAATCCGTTTTGTTCATCGGCTAATACATCATTATCTTCCAAGTAGTTTGTAAGACGTTGGTTAACGAACGCACTGTACAATTTACTAATACAGGATAGTAAACTGACACCTCTATAATTCATTGGTATACGTGTGTCGGATGTAAGGTCTTTCAAGATAGGACAAATAACGGCATTTCTCCATACAGAAGGGATTATATTTGTGTCAAACACTAATTGAAATAACTGTTTTAATACAGCGATAATTGGCGGGTTTTTAAGAACTGAGTACGGAATCTATATGTCTACGGAGATTGCCATTTCATCTTACATTGACCTTTCTTAAAGCAATTATAAATCTTGGTGTGAAAACTTTAAGCAATTACTGCTTTTATCTTTATTAAGGGAAATCATTTTTAATTAATGATTTTAATTAATGTTAATTAATTTTTTAACAAACTGCTGATCCAGAACGGCGGCTTACCAGTGAAGAAAAGGGCTACATGGCAGAAACTCACCGTGAGGATTGAACGCCTGAAGACGAAGTTCAAGTTCTTTTGTTTTACAGCCTTCGGACTTTGTACATAATGTAGACTAAGACTAGCTGAATGCCATGAGTTCCTTAAAGTAATTGCGACATTCCAATATAATCAGATATAAATTTTCAAAAATAGAACGATAAAATAACACAATTTCAAATGAAAAGATGCTCTGGTATGTGTCCACAATGTATGTATAACCCACATATTTTAAACAAAATATGTCCGTCTCTTTGAATTAGACTGTCTGTCTCATTTATCTAAGTGTAGACGAAATGGCACCGGTGTGTAAATTGGTTGTAGACGAAATGGAACAAATTGCAAAAAGTGTAGACGAAATGGGATTAGACGAATTGGGATTAGACGAAATGGGATTAAACCCAATTAAGTCCACACAAATCTATCACTTATAACTGCCCTTTAGCAGGCCCCCTAATCCCCAATTTGGACCAGGTAGAGATTAAATCGAAATTGCAACTACAAGTACCTCGTTTATGACTATTTAAGGACTTAGTGTACCTGTACGTGATCACAACAGGACCAGCATGTCATACTATAGACACTGAAACGTTCGCGAAAATCCATTTTGTTTCAGTAATATTTCGTGAAAACGCCTTCGTTTAGAGTGCATTGAACGCAGAGCAGGAAGAAGTATTCAAATGGACAATGGATAATTGTGTAATTGAGACACAATTTAAACAGTACTAGTCTCGGGGAGTGTGGCATTCAGTTTTATGATTTATCGGTGAACATGTACATATCAAAATCGACCGTACATCGTATATATTTAAACTGGGATATGGATAAAGTTTAAGGAAGATGTGGGATATGGATAAAGTTTAAGGAAGATGTGTGATATTTAATAATGTTATAAATTTGGGATTCATTTAGATATGTGTCGTATCTAGAAATAAAAAAAGACACAAAAATAGTGATGGAACACGAGTTTAAAAAGGCGACTTTCTGAACGATAAGTGTAGTATATGGTTTACAATTTACAAGCTGAAAACATTGTGGGATTTCAAATATTACGGAACAAATTGACATTTACATAATCCAAATTCCCTGTACCTGTTCTTACACATAGTTTATACCTGTGCGACACATTAACATGGTTTTCCTAACAAGAAACAGTCGGAACTTTGTTATGGCGGAGCTTACAAACAATCGTACGAAGATGTTACTCTATGTTTTAATTTTTGTGTTTGTAACATTTTTCTCACAACTATTGTTTCGTGTAACAAGAAGCCGGGAAAATGCCATGATTGCCCATGCACAGTTAAAACCAGATATACGACTGGAGCCGCTGTACGATTTCCACGACTTTCCTTGTTACCCGATCACCCGGTCACTATCTTTAAGAGTTCACGGTAAATGTGTCCGCATGATTGGAGGAATAATCCCAGGTATTTCACTGCAAGACCGCTGTCAATTTATACCCATACAAAACAAACCGTCACTCTGTACATACAAACCCCTGAAGGTCAACGAATCGATATTAATTCACGAAGAAGGACTGAAACATAAGAGAAACATCGAAATCATGGTGAATATTCTGAAGTCCAATCCCGATATGCATTTCCTTGATATTGGAATAAATGGTGGAGCCTACTGTATAGCCGCTGCCTTTCATACGAATAAAACCATATGTATGAATGGAAATTACAAAACTCTCCAGTTGATGAAGAATTCTTTGATTATAAATCATTGTGACAACAATGCCAGGTTTATCTGGAACGTATTGATGGATAAAGCCCAAACCGTCGTATATCCTTTATATGAGGCGCAAGAACGGTATCCAACTATGAAGACTGATGAGTCAGAATCGAGGCCATTTCTGTCGCCCTATGTTCCTAAAGAAACTGAGTATAAAGTGGATGGAATAACATTGAACGATCTGACTTTTCTCTTCAGAAAGAAGCCTCCAGTCTTCGTGAAACTTGACATGGATTATACTGAAGTTTCTGTTTTCGAACGTGGCGAGCTGTTCTTTAAGGTCAATGACGTCAGAATTTTACAAGTTGTGACGACACATCAAGAAAAAGGAATCCGATTGGCTGAAAAGCTCGAAGAACACGGCTTCCGGCCATATCCTCTCAAAAATCGAAATATATCGAAAAGAATGCTCCAGAAAAGTGACATTTGGCCAAGGGACATTTATTTTATGAGATAAATAAATAAATGTGTGTTTCTGACATTATTTATCTTTTATTTTCATCATAGCTAGATTTCCTTTAGATCATGGTCTGAAACACTTTGACCCGGTGGTTTTGTGGTTACACGCTAGACTGTCAATCCAGAGGTCCGGGGTTCAAATCTTAGGCAGATTTCTTGGGGTTTTCTGAGTTTACTTTTAAGTATCCCCAACTCATCTAGAGGTCAAGTACTGGTCTCTCCTAGGAATACAAGGTAATAAATAAACTTATGCTAAATCAGAGCGACCGGTCTATAAAATCAAAAATGAGAATGTTTGTTTGCCAAAGACGACCTGCTACAGAGTAACCGACGACGGCACATTCTATACGAAGAGTTCACTGTTTATACGAAGATTCGTATTAAAACAATACCCTTTTACAAACAGTGTTAGTTGATAGCAACATCTTCTATTAAAGCAGATTGATCTAAAACAACACCGTCCGTAAAAATCTTGCAAAACATAACCGTGAATACAATAACCTTTTCCCACAAACAGTCATATTAATCATATATGACACCTCTGCAGCAGACGAATCTTGAAAACATTGTGACTAAAGTAGGAATTGCTCATAATGAGCGCTTTCTCTTTTTGTCACAATGTTTTCAACGTTTTTGTATTAAATATAATCAATAATAATTTAAAAAAAAAAAAATCAACCACTATAACCATTATTATGTCACACAATAATGCATCTAGCTCTTGCCGTAACTGGTATTTTAATGTCAATAATTATTTTGATAAGAATGATCTATCTATGTACACTAATCTATCGTTCTCTGTATTTACTTATTTTAATATTGAAAGAGAAAATCGAATTTGTTTATATTGCTTTATGCAAAAAGATGCCTTAGTTATCGAGGATGAGTTTCATGCCTTCTTTGTTTGTGAAAAGTTTAAGATTATTAGAGATTTGTATCTAAATACTTGGTTTAATGCGTTACCAAGCTTACAGAATTGTTATTGTCTTCTGCAAAATGAAAATCCATTAGTTATTAAAAATATAGCCATTTATGTTTCAAAGCTTTTTGAAGAAATTTGATTGTGTACATTACTACATTGTAAATTGAATGTAATATAATATGTATGTATTGTGGGCCGGAGGCCTAATTACGCAAATAAACTATTGTATTGTATTGTATTTACTTATGTTAGTTTTATAAATAACTGGTCATTAAGTATAAACAATATGGTAGGCTCCTCTGGTCGTGGACGAAATAAATTGCGAACGTATAAGCTATTCAAATATGATTTTCAAACAGAAGAATATTATAATATGATCTTACCGCCGAAACACCGTTCTGCCTTCTGCAAATTCCGACTTGGGGTTGCCCCCATTCGGATTGAAACAGGCAGATACGAAGGTTTACCTGAGGAATCTAGGATTTGTCCTGTTTGTGATACTTACTCTATAGACAATGAAAAGCATGTTATGTTAAATTGCACCGTAAACGATGATTTTAGAAGCGATCTTTTCAACAAAGTCTATGCTTATAATGTCAATTTTATATCTTATACATGTAAACTAGATTTGAGCATTATCCAGCAAAGCACATATTTAACCCTTTCGGTGCCAAAGGCAATTAAAGACTTTTGCAAAACAGTGCAGATTCAGGTGAGACAGCTCAGTACGAGCTGTCTCTCCTACAATCTGTATTGTTTGCTACTTAGACACTTAAATTTTACCAAATGTTCTGTTGGGCGAAAATTAGAGTGGTCCAAAAGGAATTTGTGGAATTCAGCAGTGAAGAGTTACGTAGATTACAAGTTTTCACAACGAACAGTCCAACCTGTGTTAAACGACCTCCCATGGGAAGAGAACATTCGGGTCTTTGTTCAAAGGTGGTCGTTAATAACAGGCCCATTTATGCAGAAAATGAGTTATTTGGAAATTAAAACTGTGGTTGCTATAGACAGGGAATTGCTAAACAAAGATTGTCTTGAGCACAGGTTTTATTTTATTTCGAGATATTTACTTTCAGTACCTCTATCATTACATTCTATAGAAGAATGAAAAGGTTAAAAGTTTCTGTTCCTGAGTCATGCTTAATCAAAATACTTCTTTACCCGCATGCCCATTACATTCGAAGAAAAAATATATTTAGTCTTCGATAGCATAAAGATTATGTTGTATACAAAACTAGCAATGTTTATTTTCTCTTAATCTGCTCTTTTCTATCATCAGATCATGTAATGGACATTTGAAGTTAGACAAAGTAGTTTTAAATAAATAAGATACATGTAGATCTGTATGAAGATGGATCTTGAGCGTTAGTAACGACTTAAAACACTAAAAATAATATTACATTATCAATATGAGCATGCCATCTTTGGGTAGAACAATTTAATCATCTGTGAAATCAAAGTTCTGAAAGTACTTGTGTTGGGACAGTTGTTGGAATTCGTAACTTAAGGTCAGACAGGCAGTTGTATATGTATGTAGAATATATGCTTGTTATTATTAATACTTTCACTCAACAATGAGGTACATGGTAAATCACTTAGTTAATCCAGTTTCATTTTAATCTACCCGAGTGCGAGGTGTGATTTATAATCGTACCAGGGAAGTAGCCAGCATGGTAATTTAAGTGTGTAAAGTCTGCAGGATGTAACCGAATGGATGGTCGTTGAAGTCAAAAAAAGACATAGTTTACCGTCGATTTATCTTAAATTTATTTATAAATATTACAAAAGAAAGTTGATGCAACGCATTAATGTCGCCGGAAATCCATACTGCAGTTATGCATAACACTTACATTATACAGTAGTTGAACAAAAAAATCGGGTCAACTGCGGGGCATATTGGAACATCAGGGATGGGGTCAAGTGGACATGTATCATTACTTGCTCTTTTATTTTTTGTCAACGAAGTGAATGTCCTTCATTGAAATATAATTGAAGCATTTCATTGCTTATGACCAATCTCCATTATAAGGTAGGTTGACCATACACACAGCCAACTAATTATTGATCATAAACAGTTATGGAAATGAGTAATCTTGCCAATCATTAGTCTTAGTATGTATACAGTGCTTTCATTAAGGCACAATTATAATATTTGTGAATTCCACATACACTTTTCAAGATGTTTGTCAGACTATTTGAATGTTATTATTTGTCAATAAAACCACAAAACAGACAATTTAGGATGTTCATGCAATAGCACGTCATTTTACCTTTCCCCTGTTAAAGTCAACATAGGACACATTTGCAGCAATCTACTTTTAAAACAATGAGAAAATGGTTTTCATTTTGAAATTTAGCTATGGCTCCTTTCACGGGTTTTCACAAAACAATTGGTGCCACAGTGTAAAATATATTTATTTCACTTTGTAATTACATGATTTTCCTGGCAATATTCACTGAATCTTGGAAAGTGCACCTTCGAATACGATTACGATATGTCTTTGGGACGAATCAAAAAAACAAATTACGAAGAAAGCAGACGAGTCATTTTCGTCTCAGACGGCTGAAAGTATTAACAGACAATTTATAGAAGGTGTATGGTGTCATTTGTGTCTCAACATTTGTGTATTTTTTTCCCAGAAATAAACAACGTCATACAAAAACGACTTTTTAGTCACACAATCATTTGTGACTCCACAGGAGAAAAACGATGACTTTAGCAAACAATACAGATTCAGGTGAGTCAGCTCGTAACGAGCTGTCTCACCTGAAATCTGCATTGTTTGGCTATGAGTTATAAAAATATTCCAAACATCCTATAACATGAAACAAGAGTCGTCCGAGTTTGAACATGGAAGAGTCTACTTTAAACAATTCGGCGCTGAAAGGGTTAAATCAATCGAATACGTTGTACTATGCACCGGTGGCCTAAATAGTTGTCATGGTAATTGTCATTTGAAAACATTTAGAAGACAGCAGAAGTCGGATCGAGATTTACTTTTACGACATAGCCCTACATATCATTTATTTGATATTTTTTTCCTGTTCCACTTCTTCTTCTCTTTATTGTGTCGAGCCCCGTTAGCTCAATCAATCGGAACTGTCAATCCAGTGGTTGTGAGTTCGAATCCAAGCTCGGCCAACATTCTTTTCGTCGTTTGACAATATTGATTGTGACCAGCGCCATTCGTTTACCACTTATGGGCTAACAGTCTATGTAGAAAGCAGCCAGTCGCTTGGAAATATTGATGTGTGGAGTACTGGTGTGAGAAAGCCAGGAAACAAATTGTTGAAAACGGCGTTTAACCCAATCAATCAATCAATCAATCAATCTTCTCCATCGTCACCTTTCTATGAGTCCACTGTCATATTGACTAATGAGGTTTGGGTTCTTGACTGCAGGTTACAATATGGTCAGTATATTTGAAAGCTCATTCAATTCTTTTTAGCTTCGGTTTTTATCAAAAAGGTAGATAAATCAGACTGTCAATCTAGCTCAAGAAGTTATCTCCCTTCCTAATTTTAAAATGTATCCATACTTCGTAATGTAATGTCATTGTAAAGACCAAATGCTCTGATAGAATAAAAACTTGTTATAGACCCATTTGAAAGTGTGCGCTTTTAACATGTAGAAGCATCTGACAGGTGCAGAATATTTTATGAGACATATTTAGCAACAAGGGCTTCCGGTGAGATATTATAGCTGCTTCCGAGACCCCTTGGTTCTTTGTTAAAGCATTTCAGAAATGTCCAGAACCCGGACCGGAGTTTGAACACCGGACCTCTCGATTCACCACTGGACCACCGGGACTCTTACACGTGATTACGCACACGGGCGGGATCAGAAAGATAATTTAACCCTTTCCCACATATAACAAATCTGCAGCAGACGACTTTGAAAACGTTTAAGCAAACTTTACAGAAAATCCCTTTAAATTAAAGAACAATAATTTAATCCAGTTAAAAACATGGTGCCATGTTTTCAAAAAGCCGTCTGCTGCAGAGGCGGCAGAAAGCGTCTATATGAGGGAAAGGGTTAAGAATGTTTATCAATAATCTTCTAGTCAGATAGTTTACAAATCGTCAAACATGATTCCTCGTTTCAGGGGTGAATAATTGCAGATAGTTCTATCATTATCGAATACTTCAACAAACTAAACTATACACCGATACAATGTGAGTCACTCGCTCGGAAGGCGTTAACCCTTTCCCACATACAACATATTTGCAGTTGACGACTTTGAAGACAAAAACCTGAAAAATATATCCATAAAAGATAGCTTAATTGTTAAATAAAGTTGAAAACATTCAAAGGTCGTCTGCTGCTATTGCGTCAAAATGCGCCTGTCTGTAGGTGGGAAAGGGTTTAAAACGGAAAAATAGGGAGCATAGACAGCTCTTGTCTACACAGGTAAAACATTGATAAAAGCGGGATAAATAAACATTGAAAAAGAGCACTATAACACTGGTAGACAAAGTTCTTTTGGGGAATGTTTAAACTGTAGCTCGACTCTTTTTCCTTTTTTTTTTTTAAATATATAACTTTATTAGCCACGTACATTGATATGTGAAGGTCGTGGCCATCCTCACTCGTGCCTTACAATAAATATGTTTTTAGTACATCTATTTTAGTATATAAGGTTTATAATATACATTATATTTTTTCCATTGATGTAAAAGAAAATACAATATTTCTGGAGGTTTTTCGTTTTGTAAATTATTTTAATCCTGTTTAACATCGTGTTCAACATTATTTTCAGTTATATCACTTATTCATACTCCCAGGGTAAACAAACCAGTACTAAGCTAGTAAACGTGTCTTGCCCAAAAACAATCCACCATGAATGCTGCACCTGGGGTCGAACTTGGGGAAGCCCGGTTCAAAATATCCGACGGCTGCTAAAAAATGTGTGTCTTTAAAGGTCAAATTGCGCTAAATTCATCCGCTGACTTTCTGATCTATAGTCCCTAAAAAAACCTTTGTTTGCGTAGAAATGAGTGTATACCATCACAAGAATGTATTGAATATATGACATTGAGTTTAAATGCATTGTGAATGTGTAAAGGATGCACTGGAAATGATTGATTTGATCACTTTTAGTATTTTGCCCTTGTTTGAAAGTGAAAGTAGAGAATGCTAAACACCGGTTTTGTCCGGGCCCGATTTGGTCCAAAATGACGGTTACCATTTTCGCCTGGTGAGTTCTTTCTTGCATAATGCATGACCTCAAATTTTGATTGTTTTAAAGCTAGCAGGTAACTCTTTTCAATGATATATGGTGTTCTACATGAGAAACGCTTTTAAAGTCTGACAATTGAGGACTGAAACTGGTCGATTTACATGGAAACAAAGAAGGATTCTATTTGATGTATTGTAACCTTATACAGGTTGTATAGAGCTGTAGCTCGTGGACTTGGTTACACGTAGATTCACAGGTATCGTGTGAAGTTGACCGACTTACGTAATACGTTTGTACACGGTCAATTATTTTCCACAATTGTACCATTGTTTTCCGACTATAGTCGTATTTTGAAGTATCTACAGATGACGTCTTTTGAAAACATTTTAGCAAATGAAAAAATGCTCAAACCTAGCAATTTCTCATTTTGCAACAATGTTTTTACATCTATTAACTTATTAAACTTTAAATTATAGACGTTGACTTTTTTTTTAACCAGATGTTTTCAAAGTCATCTGCTGCTGAAAGGGGTTAAGGACCAACATGAAACGCCTGTGACATGTTCCTTGGTTGATGTATTCGAAAACAATGCAAACAACGGTTGATGGGGTTTAACGCCGTTTTCAACAATTGTTCAGTAATATCACGGCGGCCTATTATTCCCGGGTCTGTCACATTAATACTCCACACACAATCCTTCGAAGCAACTGGCTGCTTTTCCAAATAGACTGCTAGCCCACTGGTGAAAGACGAATGACGCTTGTCATAGTGACTTTTGTCAAACGTCGGAAAGAGTGTTGGCCGAGCTGGGATCCGAACTCACAACCCCTGGATTCTCCATGTTTTGAAATAAATTAACACAGATAATTAACGCGGAAACTTATGTTTTTTAACAATTCTTTAATTGTTTGTATGGTATTTTACGCCGCTTTCAACGCATCGCTTAGGCATTTACAAAAGGAATTTCTCGCTTACTTATTTGAGCCTGTCGATGCAAAATGGTAAAAGTTGGCATTTGTGAAAAAGTATAGGATGGGCAGGCTGGTCTGGGTCTACACTGTTTGTACAGCCCAGGCTGTACTTTGTTTACATGGACATGCTTATTTACGATTGCCGATGAATATATTGTTTTTCTGTTATAAAATGAAGTAACAAATACTTCAAGGTCAATAAGAAGTAGATATGAATTAAAATTCAATCGATGTGAACATGTGTACACAGCCCATTATTCGGTCTTTTCCGAGATCTATATTCAGATATATTTTCTATATATCGTCTGTGTAAGGAAATTGGTTAACCCTTATCCACATATAACACATCTGCAGCAGACGACTTTAAAAGCATCTCGGCAAAAATATGGAAAATTCACCGTTAAACGAAGGTATAAGTACGGAATAAAGTTGTAAACAGTACGGCAAAAGAAAAAAAATGGCCATCATGGTCAATTTCTCTTTTTGTCACAATATGTTAATAGTCGTCTGCAGTAGAGGCGCAAGGCAGCGTCTGCAGTAGAGGCGCAAGGCAGCGTCTGCATGTGGAAAAGGGTAAGGCCATTTGTGAACTCGATAGCGTCAAGTATATAAAGGAATAATGCTTCGTATTGCTGTGTATTTAAACATGTCGAGAGAGGTATTGACTCCAATATTTTACAAAAGATGAACCCTTTGCGAAATACGTTAAATCTTTGACAATCGACTTATACCACAGAAGGGTAAAATCTTGCAAAAGTTCTATAAACGAAATTATAATTATTTAAAAGAGTAGATAACATTGTGTCAACATATGAAATTGCTCGCTATGAGCAACTTCTTCTTTTGCCACATTGTCTTTAAAAGTCGTCTGCATGTGGCAAAGAGTTAAATCAGTCATTAACCCTTTAACACATACAACAAATCTGCATCAGACGACTTTGAAGACACCTAAGCAAAACTTTGGAAAATCTCTTTAAATGAAAGTATGGTTACTAAAAAAACGTTGAAAACATTGTAACAATCGGAGAAATTGCTCGTTTCTCCGTTTGTCACAATGTTTTCAAAAGTCATCTGCTGCTACATTTATTGTATTTGCTTTCAATCGCGTGGCCCGGTATATAGCTTATGGAGCAATCACCAGTGTATGACACACATGTATTAACGAGAGGTATTAACAGTCGCACTTTATTTACGTGGACACTATAAGCTGTGAAAGGAATGTGTGCTTTAGTTGCAAGTAACACCTAGTACCTCGCTAATGACTATTTAAGGACATAGTATACATGTACGTGATCACAACAGGACCAGCATGTCATGTTACAGACACTGAAACGTTCGCTTAAATCCAATTTAGTTCGTGAAAACTGCTTCGTTTAGATTGCATTGAAGTATTCAAATGGACAATGGATAATTGTTTCATTGAGACACGTGTTTGAGACAACAGCCTTGCGTACTAGTTTCGGGAAGTGTGGCATTCAGTTTTATGAGTTATCGGTGAACATGTACATATCAACATCGAACGTACATTGTATATCAATAATCGTATATGTAGACTGAGTTATGGATAAAGTTTAAGGAAGATGTTTGATATTTAATAATGTTATAGATTTGGAATTTATTTAGATATTTGTCTGATCTAAAACTAAAAAAAAGACACAAAGATAGTGATGAAACACGAGTTTAAAAAGGTAACTACATGTAGGAGACTTTCTGAACGATAATTGTAGTATATGGATGACAATTTACAAGCTGAAAACATTTTGGGATTCAAATATTATGGAACAAATTGACATTTGTATAATCCAAATTCCCTGTACTGGTCTTACAAACAGTTTCAACCTGTGCGACACATTAACATGGTTTTCCTAACCAGAACCAGCTGGAACTGTGTTATGGTGGTCTTTACAAACGATCGTAGAAAGATGTTACTCTATGTTTTAATTGTTGTGTTTGTAACACTTTTCTCACAACTATTGTTTCGTGTGACAAGAGGGCGGGATAATGCCATGATTTCCCTTTCACATTTAAAACCAGATATACGACTGGAGCCGCTGTACGATTTCCACGACTTTCCTTGTTACCCAATCGCACGGTCACTATCTTTAAGACTTCACGGTAAATGTGTCCGCATGATTGGAAATATAATGCCAGGTATTTCACTGCAAGACCGCTGTCAATTTATACCCATAGAAAACAAACCGTCACTCTGTACATACAAACCATTGAAGGTCAACGAATCGATATTCATTCACGAAGAAGGACTGAAACATAAGAGAAACATCGAAGTCATGGTGAATATTCTGAAGTCCAATCCCGATATGCGTTTCCTTGATATTGGGATGAATGGTGGAGCCTACTGTATAGCCGCTGCCTTTCATACGAATAAAACCATATGTATGAATGGAAATTACAAAACTCTCCAGTTGATGAAGAATTCTTTGATTATAAATAATTGTGTCGACAATGCCAGGTTTATCTGGAACGTATTGATGGATAAAGCCCAAACCGTCGTATATCCTTTATATGAGGCGCAAGAAAGGTATTCAACTATGCAGACGGATGAATCGAAATCGAGGCCATTTCTGTGGCCCTATGTTCCTAAAGAAACTGAGTATAAAGTGGATGGAATAACATTGAACGATCTGACTTTTCTCTTCAGAAAGAAGCCTCCAGTCTTCGTGAAACTTGACATGGATTATACTGAAGTTTCTGTTTTCGAACGTGGTGACCTTTTCTTTAAGGTCAATGACGTCAGAATTTTACAAGTTGTGACGACACATCAAGAAAAAGGAATCCGATTGGCTGAAAAGCTCGAAGAACACGGCTTTCGACCATATCCTCTCAGAAATCGAAATATATCTAAAATAATGCTCCAGAAAAGTGACATTTGGCCAAGGGACATTTATTTTATGAGATAAATAAATAAATGTGTGTTTCTGACATTATTTATCTTAAATTTTCATCATAGTTAGATTTACTTTATATCATGGTCTGAAACAATTTGACTCGGTGGTTTTGTGGTTACACGCTAGACTGTCAATCAAGAGGTCCGGGATCCGAACTCACAACCCCTGGATTCTCCATGTTTTGAAATAAATTAACACAGATAATTAACGCGGAAACGTATGTTTTTTAACAATTCTTTAATTGTTTGTATGGTATTTTACGCCGCTTTCAACGCATCGCTTAGGCATTCACAAAAGGAATTGCTCGCTTACTTATTTGAGCCTTTTGATGTAAAGGGGTAAACGTTGGCATTTGTGAGAAGTACAGGACGGGCAGGCTAATCTGGGTCTACACTGTTTGTACAGACCAGGCTGTACTTTGTTTACATGGCCATGTTTATTTACGATTGCCGATGAATATATTGTTTTTCTGTTATGAAATGAAGTAACAAAAGTGTAATATGATCCAATATCAAGGGTCTTATGAGAATTGGATGCGCAGACTGGTCTGGACCTATAATGTTTGTACAGCCCAGGCTGTACTTTGTTTACATGGCCATGCTTATTTACGATTGCCGATGAATATATTGTTTTTCTGTTATAAAATTTAGTAACAAAATTGTAATATGATCCAATATCAAGGGTCAATATGATAATTGAATGCCTTTACAAGATTGCTGAAAGCGGACATTAAGCCCTTCGTAGCGTGTCCTTCGAAATCTACAATACCTGCATATTCAATCTGTGTTCGATTCAAGGTCAATAAGAAGTAGATATGAATTAAAATTCAATCGATGTGAACATGTGTACACAGCCCATTATTCGTTCTTTTCCGAGATCTATATTCAGATATATTTTCTATATATCGTCTGTGTAAGGTTATTGGTTAACCCTTATCCACATATAACACATCTGCAGCAGACGACTTTAAAAGCATCTCGGCAAAAATATGGAAAATTCACCGTTAAACGAAGGTATAAGTACGGAATAAAGTTGTAAACAGTGCGGCAAAAGAAAAAAAGGGCCATCATGGTCAATTTCTTGTCACAATATGTTAACCCTTTCCCTCATATAGACGCTTTCTGACGCCTCTGCAGCAGACGGCTTTTTGAAAACATAGTAACAAAAGAAGAAATTGCACAAAACGTGCAATTTCTCCTTTTGTCACAATTTTTTCCACTTTTAGTCATAGGTTATGCATTCAATTATAGAGATTTTCCATTATTTGACAAAATATGTTCAAAGTCGTCTGCTGCAGAATTGTTGTATGAGGGAAAGGATTAATAGTCGTCTGCAGTAGAGGCACCAGGCAGCGTCTGCGTGTGGGAAAGGGTAAGGACATTTTGAAATCAATAGCGTCAAGTATATAAAGGTATAACGCTTCGCGATCGTGTTGCTGTGTATTTAAAATGTCGAGAGAGGTATTGCCCCCCAAGTGTACAAAGGATGAACCCTTTGCGAAATACGTTAAATCTTCGACAATCGACTTATAAATACCACACAAAGGTAAAATCTTGCAAAAGTTCTATAAACGAAAGTATAATTGTTTAAAAGAGTAGATAACATTGTGTCAACATCAGAAATTGCTCGCTATGAGCAACTTCTTGTTTCTCCACATTATCTTTAAAAATCCTCTGCATGTGGCAAAGAGTTAACTCAGTCATTAACATATAGAGAAATACGCAAACTATACATCAAATGTTACTACTATAAAACACCAAATATGTACAAATTTATTGAATTACTAGTCCAATAAAAAACTTGTGTTAATTAACCTATGTAAATATATATCTACAGCTCATAATAAAAGAAACGAACTTATGCAGCCATAATTTAAATATGTGCAATTTAAGACCTATGTATTCAATTATATTTTTTTTTATTTTTCAATAATAATTATTTTTTCATGCCAATATTAGCATAAACTGTGTTATTATTAAGCTATATTTATGAAATTTAAAATTTCTGTTCATTCTCCTTTGAACTTGTCAGTTTGTATTGTTTATCACATGATGTTAAATATTATGTAAAAATGTTTTTATATGTATACGTTAATAAAATTCTATTCTATTCTATTCCATTAACCCTTTAATTAACACATACAACACATCTGCAGCAGACGACTTTGAAGACACCTAAGCAAAACTTTGGAAAATCTCTTTAAATGAAAGTATGGTTACTAAAGAAACGTTGAAAACATTGTAACAATCGGAGAAATTGCTCGTTTTGAGCATATAGCTAATGGAGCAATCACCAGTGTATGACACACATGTATTAATGAGAGGTATTAACATTCGCACTTTATTTACGTGGACACAAAGACCTAATAACACATTATATGTGTTATTAGGTCTTTGCGTGGACACTATAAGCTGTGAAAGGAATATGTGCTTTAGTTGCAAGTAACACCTAGTACCTCGTTAATGTCTATTTAAAGACATAGTATACATGTACGTGATCACAACAGCCCTGTGTTCCATAGTCACCAAACCCAAAACCTGTTTTGCGAAACCTATAATTATAGGTTTCGTCGATAATCCGTGCATTAGTCGGTAAACCAAACCTGTTTGACGGGAGTACATGCATAATACAGGTAGGTTTCGTTCCGCTCCATAGACAAAACGTGTTTACGTTGTGTTTACTATGGAACACAGGGCAGGACCAGCATGTTATGTTATAGACACTAAAACGTTCGCTAAAATCCAATTTATTTCGTGAAAACGTCGTCGTTTAGAGTGTGCATTGAACACAGAGCAAGAAGAATTATTCAAATGGACAATGGATAATTGTTTAAACAGCCTTGGGTACTAATCTCGGGGAGTGTGGCATTCAGTTTTATGAGTTATCGGTGAACATGTACATATCAAAATCAAACGTACATTATATATCAATAATCGTATATATATATATGTAAACTGGGTTATGGATAAAGTTTAAGGAAGGTGTGTGTGATATTTAATAATGTTATAGATTTGGGATTCATTTAGATATTTGTCTTATCTAAAAATAAAAAAAGACACAAAAATAGTGATGAAACACGAGTTTAAAAAGGTAACTACATGTAGGAGACTTTCTGAACGATAATTGTAGTATATGGATGACAATTTACAAGCTGAAAACATTTTGGGATTTCAAATATTATGGAACAAATTGACATTTATATAATCCAAATTCCCTGTACTGGACTTACAAACAGTTTCAACCTGTGCGACACATTAACATGGTGTTCCTAACCAGAACCAGCTGGATCTGTGTTATGGCGGTCTTTTCAAACGATCGTAGAAAGATGTTACTCTATGTTTTAATTTTTAGCTCGACTATTCGAAGAATATGAGAGCTATACTACTCACCCTGGCGTCGGCGTCGGCGTCGGCGTCGCCGTCGGCGTCCACGTCACACTTTGGTTAAGGTTTTGCATGCAAGTTCTTAAATACTACATGTATTGCATTGAAACTTTCTACAACCCTACCAAACTATCACACCAATGTAGATTATCAAGTTAGATAACTCTATCCTGCATTTTATGCAAGTTATGGCCCTTTTTTACTTAGAAATTCTGGTTAAAGTTTTGCGTGCAACTAAAGTAAGAGTCCATGTCTCAGTATTTAATTGATGCATTGCATTGAAACTTTATACAGCACTACCCAACTATCACACCTATGTAGATTATCAAGTTAGATAACTCTATCCTGCATTTTATGCAAGTTATGGCCCTTTTTTTACTTAGAAATTCTGGTTAAAGTTTTGCGTGCAACTAAATTAAGAGTCCATATCTCAGTATTTACTAGATGCATTGCATTGAAACTTTCTACAACCCTACCCAACTATCACACCTGTGTAGATTATCATCTAAGATAACTCTATCCTGCATTTTATGCAAGTTATGGCCCTTTTTTTACTTAGAAATTCTGGTTAAAGTTTTGCATGCAACTAAATTAAGAGTCCATATCTCAGTATATACTTGATGCATTGCATTGAACCTTTATACAACCCTACCCAACTATTACACCTATGTAGATTAACAAGTTAGATAACTCTATCCTGCATTTTAGGCAAGTTATGGCACTTTTTTTTACTTAGAAATTCTGGTTAAAGTTTTGCGTGCTACTAAATTAAGAGTCCATATCTCAGTATTTACTTGCTGCATTGCATTGAAACTTTCTACAACCCTACCCAACTATTACACCTGTGTAGATTATCAAGTATGATAGCTCTATTCTGCATTTTATGCAAGTTATGGCCCTTTTTTTACTTAGAAATACTGGTTAAAGTTTTGCGTGCAACTAAATTAAGAGTCCACGTCTCAGTATATACTTGATGCATTGCATTGAACCTTTATACAACCCTACCCAACTATCACACCTATGTAGATTATCAAGTATGATAACTCTATCCTGCATTTTATGCAAGTTATGGCCTTTTTGGACTTATAAATTCTGGTTAAAGTTTTGCATGCAACTACATAAAGAGACCATCTCTTAGTAACTACTTGATGCATTGCATTGAAACGTTATACAGCCCTTACCAACCAGCATTTTATGCAAGTTATGGACCTTTTTGGACTTAGAAATTCTGGTTAAAGTTTTGCAACTACATTTAGAGTGTAATCTCAGTAACAACTTGAACAATTGTATTGAAACTTTATACAATCTTTCCCAATTGTACAACTATAAACACAACCAATTAAGATAACTCTATCCTGTATATGGTGCAAATTGTTGCCCTTTTTTACTTAGAAATTATGGTTAAAGGTTTGCGTGCAACTACATTAAGAGTCCATATCTTAGTAACTACTTGATGCATTCCATTGAAAGGTTATACAACCCTATCTAACCATCAAACCTATGAAAATAATCATGTTAAATAACACTATCCTGCATATAATGCAAATTATCACCCACTAAGAAATTGTGGTTAATGTTTTGCATGCAACTACATTAGAGTCCATTATCTCGGTAGGTAACTTAAATAAGCGGTGGAATAGTCGAGCGCGCTGTCCTCCGACAGCTCTTGTTGTGTTTGTAACACTTTTCTCACAACTATTGTTTCGTGTAACAAGAAGCCGGGAAAATGCAATGATTTCCCTTTCACAGTTAAAACCAGATATACGACTGGAGCCGCTGTACGATTTCCACGACTTTCCTTGTTACCCAATCGCACGGTCACTATCTTTAAGACTTCACGGTAAATGTGTCCGCATGATTGGAAATATAATGCCAGGTATTTCACTGCAAGACCGCTGTCAATTTATACCCATAGAAAACAAACCGTCACTCTGTACATACAAACCATTGAAGGTCAGCGAATCGATATTCATTCACGAAGAAGGACTGAAACATAAGAGAAACATCGAAGTCATGGTGAATATTCTGAAGTCCAATCCCGATATGCATTTCCTTGATATTGGAATGAATGGTGGAGCCTACTGTATAGCCGCTGCCTTTCATACGAATAAAACCATATGTATGAATGGAAATTACAAAACTCTCCAGTTGATGAAGAATTCTTTGATTATAAATCATTGTGACAACAATGCCAGGTTTATCTGGAACGTATTGATGGATAAAGCCCAAACCGTCGTATATCCTTTATATGAGGCGCAAGAAAGGTATCCAACTATGAAGACGGATGAATCGAAATCGAGGCCATTTCTGTGGCCCTATGTCCCTAAAGAAACTGAGTATAAAGTGGATGGAATAACATTGAACGATCTGACTTTTCTCTTCAGAAATAAGCCCCCAGTCTTCGTGAAACTTGACATGGATTATAATGAAGTTTCTGTTTTCGAACGTGGTGACCTTTTCTTTAAGGTCAATGACGTCAGAATTTTACAAGTTGTGACGACACATCAAGAAAAAGGAATCCGATTGGCTGAAAAGCTCGAAGAACACGGCTTTCGACTATATCCTCTCAAAAATCGAAATATATCTAAAAGAATGCTCCAGAAAAGTGACATTTGGCCAAAGGACATTTATTTTATGAGATAAATAAACAAATGTGTGTTTCTGACATTATTTATCTTTTATTTTCGTCATAGCTAGGTTTACTTTATATCATGGACTGAAACAGTTTGACCCGGTGGTTTTGTGGTTACACGCTAGACTGTCAATCCAGGGGTCCGGGGTTCAAATCTCAGTCCGAGCCTGGTTTTTTCCCTGTGGTACTTTTAAATGTCTCCCACTCATCTAGAGGTCAAGTACTGGTCTTTCCCAGGAAAACAAGGTAATAAGCTTATGCTATATCAGAGCGACTGGTCTATACAATCAAGAATGAGAATGTTTGTTTGCCAAAGACTGCTAAAGATTAACCGACGACGGCACATTCTATACTGAGAATTCACTGTTTATAAGAAGATTCGTATTAAAACAATACCCTTTTACAAACAGTTTTAGTTCATGAATATCAAATTTTTTCATTTAAGCAGATTGATCTAGAACCTGTCTGTTAAAATCTTGCAAAACATAACCGTGAATACAATAACCTTTTCCCACAAACACTCATTGTATTACACCTCTGCAGCAGACGACTTTTGAAAACATTGTGACTAAAGTAGAAATCGCTCATAATGAGCACTTTCTATTTTTGTCACAACGTTTTCAACTCATTTCGTTTGTTATACAGCCATTGACAGGGATTTTCCGTATGTTTGTTTAGATGGTTTCGTAATCGTCATCTAAAGTCGTATGCTGCAGATGTGTTGTATGTGGAAAAGGGTAGTCAACGGTCGAGTAAGTTACTAATCAAATATATTTGTGTGTGTGTGTTTGTCTGGGTTTTTAGCCGCCTTCAATAGCCAAGGTTATACATTTGTGTACGTAAACGTTTATCTGAAGGTTCAACCGCCTTCAATAGCTGTGTTTATCTTGGGTTTTAGCGTCCTTCAATAGCCAAGGTTATATATTTGTGTGCGTGTTAATCAGGGGTTTAGCCGCATTCAATAGCTGTGTTTATCTGGGATTTTAGCCGCCTCCAATAGCTGTGTTTATCTGGGGTTTTATCCGCCTCCAATAGCTGTGTTTATCTGGGGTTTTAGCAGCCGCTTTCGATAGCTGTGTTTATCTGGGGTTTTAGCCGCCTTCAATAGCTGTGTTTATCTGGGGTTTTAGCCGCCTTCAATAGCTGTGTTTATCTGGGGTTTTAGCCGCCTTCAATAGCTGTTTTTATCTGGGGTTTTAGCCGCCTTCAATAGCTGTGTTTATCTGGGGTTTTATCCGCCTTCAATAGCTGTGTTTATCTGGGGGTTTAGCAGCCGCGTTCAATAGCTGTGTTTATCTGGGGGTTTAGCCGCCTTCACTAGCCAAGGTTATATATCGCGATGGACAGGAAAGATGATATGGGTCCCAAACCTTATACTTACATCGAGATAAAACATAAAAAAAGTCCGCCACCAATACCACTCCACCTGCTGCAGCTCACGAATTGCGTTGACTCCAATTGTGCAGTCCCATTCAGCATGCTCTTACGGTTCAAGCTAGGGTAAGACTGGCTGACAGGGGCGTAGCTTGGCAATAATCAATGTATAGGCCGTCTCGTGAGAAAATCAACATTGTGGACTCTGCGTAAAGTACCGACCCAGACCAGCCTAAAGATGCCACACATGCGTACCCGGATATACACTTTTCGCCTCATGTGGACTTTCTGCTTCAGGAATCATTACTCTATCTATCCCCCCTTAGACGGAATGTGTCGGCCGGGTCAGTCTGCGCGGAAAGCGCAGGCTGATCTGGTCGATACATTACGCAGATGTGTAGCTGCATTTTGGGGGCATTTTTAGAAAAAAAATGTGTAGGCACGTGCCTACAGTGCCTAAAGGGAGCTACGCCCCTGGCTGACATTCTTATTGAATGTTCCCAAGTCACAGGGTCAACACATCAAACAGAAGTTTTTAGTAAACAGTGCCACATATAAATACAATTCGATAATGGTTGCATTATCATATCTTCAGATTAAAACATAAGACGTACTAAAAGTGTTTAAGTATTGAGTAGTTATCGTCCTACTCCTCTTCCCATTTTGTTTTGATAAAGTTAACATTTTACATCGAATTGGATCTCGCTGTTTATTTTCATGTTTATGATAATGCAAGAAATAGCAAATAATTAAATAGAATTTGGGAAATCCTGACAAAAGGATCACTGGCACATTACACGCACTAGTCCTTTTGTCGTCATATTTTCCGGCCATCTGCACATGTTGAACAGGGAGTTAAAAATACATATATTTATTGTCTAGTTTAATTTATTACTAATAATTCTATTATGTATGTGATTTTAAATTATATCTCCATTGTGTTGGTGCAGCGATTCATGTAATACATGAAATGTCAACGATTTACAACAGTTATAGTACATATATGTATGCAGTCCTTCTTAACGTTTCCCAATTACAGACGCATTTTGTCGCATCTGCAGTAGACATTTAAAACTATTATGGGCAATGTAGAATTGCTCATACAAATACCCTTTATCGGATCGTGCTGTGACAAACAGGCTAATGACTACTACTGACGGGAAGCAGACTTTCATGCTTGCAGTTATATGTTGTTAATTTAACCCTTTCCCTCATATAGACGCATTCTGCAGCAGACGTCTTTTTGAAAACATAGTGACAAAAGAAGAAATTGCTCAAAACCAGCAATTTCTCCTTTTGCCACAATGTTTTCCACTTTAAGTCATAGGTTATCCATTCAATTAAAGAGATTTTCTATTTTTTGACAAAATATGTTCAAAGTCGTCTGCTGCAGTATTGTCGTATGAGGAAAAGGGTTATTAATTAAACATTAATTCTTTCGTCGCCGTATTTCTAAAGCGGACTCTTTTAATGTTAGTTTACATTGTGTGAATAAATGCTGTGAAGTAATAAGAGCGAAGTGCAGATGGAAACTCTGTATAGATATGAGGGCTGATCTTGGCCTGCACCTCTTACAGGGGGACAAACAAATCCTCAACGCGCGGTGAAGGGGTTAAACAGGGACAACTTTGTGAGTTATATATTATTTTGTATCTGATTTAAAACAAGTAGATCTATGTGTTAATGCAATAAAAGATATGAATAAATGAATTCGGTTTTTTAATGCGTTTTCAGCACACAAAAAAATCTTTCAGAACATCAGAACATTTATTTATGAACCAGTACTCAACTAATTATAATTGTGCCAGGACCGTCTCGAGTTTCGTAAATTAAAACAAAACGGACCAGAATAAGTTGAACTAGAACTATCACTGAAGATGATAAATACCCCATAAACAGCACCTTGACCTACACCATATCTTAATAAGTAAAAGGGCCATAACTCTGTAAAATAACATGCAATTGTTAACCCTTTAGGATATGCACATCTCCTCTTGGTACAGAAGCTTCATGTAAAAATTTACCGACCAACAGACAGACAGACAAACCGACACAGTGACTCCTATATACCCCATCTTCTTCGAAGGGGGTATAACTATCATCGAATATGGTCACCCAAGGAACATTTTTGCCAAATTATTTTCAAATCGGGTCAGTGCTTTATTAAATGTTCATTATATATTCATTTAAGGAAAACAAGCTAAGCCCCTGTCGGCCATGTTTACCAACGGATCGGAATAATTTTGAACAATTGTGTTAAGAGGGTCACCCAAGGAACATTTAGGCCGATTTTTTATTTTTCAATGGCGGCATTTTTTTCCAACAGATTGGAATAATTTGATTATACAATACACCAAATAAATTTCTGCTTTGTTTCCATGTAAATCGACCAGATTCAGCCCTCAATTGTCACACTTTCTAAGCGTTTCTCGTGTAGAACAACTTAAATCATTGAAAAAATGTTTGGTAATGATGAATGCGGGAGCAGTGTTTCAAACTCACAACCCCTGGATAGCTACCGACTGCGTTATCATGGCTCGATGAAAAGGATAGTACTTATAAATATGCAGCGTGAACAACTATACAGAAGTACCTAGAACGTCCTGATCATCTTACTCGCCAGAGTGTGGCTTGATAAGAATCTCTGAATTATCAGTGTTAGGGTTAAACAAGTTTCGCTCATACGACAATTCTGCAGCAGACGACTTTGAACATATTTTGTCAACAAGAGTGCCAGTGCCGCCACAAAATATAAAGATCAAGATTGGTCCTTTTAATTATTGTTTTTAACATGTCTGTATACATAAGCTCAAAATGAAGTCTGTGAGACCAGTTAGCTTAGCTGGAAGAGACAGGGACCTGAGATCATGGTTGCCTGGGTAGTAGGTTCGATCCCTGCAGGGGCAGCCAGGTGTTTCCTTGAGCAAAACAGTTTATCCACACTTGTTCAGAGTTGAAAGGCTTACTCTGCTTACCAGCCTAGCTGACTTTGGTATTAACTAAAGGAAATAGGATACATAATATAAACAGAGATAGAACCCTATAGAGGCTTCCGATATGAAGGTCAAATGGCAGTGTCGATATGTATCCTTTTTTCCTTCTGAGCATAACTTTTGCAAAAATCACTCTACCGGATAATCCCTACTTTATGCACTTCTACCTGTTTGCGTTCTCAAGTGAATATGCTATAGAGACCAAGTTTCGAAAGGCATAACTATTGCAAACAAGAGGGCCAAGATGACCCTAAATCGATCACCTGATTGATAGTAAATTAGTAGAAATATCTGGGGAAAAGATCAAGGAGTGCAATTAGAACTTCAAGGAGTGAACACTTCTCAAGAAACAGCTTATAAGTAAAGGTCATTTATATCTTGAAATCTAACAAGAACTTCAATTAGAATTGAATTATAAAGTTTTTGTCATTTTGCACCTTTCTTGATCTGTTTTCCACCAGAAATGTTGCGATTTTAACTTTCCACTTCCTGTTGAAGACAACCCTTGCATAATACTCTGTCAAGTGTTACCTCCCTTAGACCATCAATCTAATAACCATATGTCATTTTAAGCAAAAAGTTAATTTTACTCCTTTTCTGATGCTGCTTGGTTGCTATGCCTTTCAACAAATCAATATGGCTTGACAAAGTATGTAGATGATCAATGAAAGAACATTTCTACAAAACTATCTTTAAATCAGACAAGCACTTTTATAAGGATGCTTTATTAAAGTATTGTCACTTTGCCCCTTTTTTGATGCCGCCTGACTGCCATGTTTTTCGACCAATCAGTATGGCTTGAATTTTTATAGAGAGTCACCCAAGGAACATTTCTCCCAAATTATATTTGAATCTGACAGGCAGATTCGGAGGAGAAGATTTTTAAAGTTTGGACATTTTTTTGGACCAAGTTTTGAAAATATTCAGTCAGAAACGTAGGAAGAGTTGCGTTCACAAGCCGCAATATCAATCAGCTACAGAGACTAAGTTACAAGGGACATAAATCTTGCAAAAATCAATGAACCGGAAAATCACCGCTTCATGCATTATAGTCATGACATTGACCAAGTTTTGAAAAGATACAGTCAGAAACGTAGGAGGAGTTGCGTTCACAAGAAATGGACGGACGGACGGATGGAGAAGATGACGCCAATATACAACCGCCTCCGGCGGCGTTTAAAAAATAGAAAACCTCTACAATTTAATGGATAACCTATGACTAAAATGGCAAAAACATTGTGGCAAAAGGAAAAAACTGCTTGTTTTGAGCAATTTCTTATTTTGTCACTATGTTTTCTGAAAGCTGTCTGCTGCAGAGGCATCAGAAAGAATCTATATGAAGGAAAGGGTTAAAACAAGTTCCGTGATTACCCTTGGTAAATATTTTTGGTCATCAATCAACACAAACACGTTAATATGACCTTTTAATCAACTGTTTAAAGAAACAGCCCGCAAACCCCGCTATACCAACCAAACAACTTATCATTCTTCAGCAAATCGGCATCATCCAACTTTGATCAAATTAAGTCAAAAATATGGAAACTCTCTATTAATGATTGAAGAATTATTGAATAAATTTTAAAACATTGCGACAAAAGGAGAAATTCTTCATCATGAACAATAACTTCTTACGCCACAATTTCAGCAGATGAATTTTAAAAACATTGTCGCATATGGGAAAGGGTTATGATAAGTTCAAAAAGAGAAAACTAGAACGCATGTAATCTTTAAATAATTTATTGCACATCTTCAATTGAACAAAGTTTCAATAAATCTAAAAGCAGTTTGTGTAACACTTTTCTACATACATTTATAGACAATATCGGACGACTTTTGAAAACATTGTGACAAAAATAAAATTGCTCAACAGATGCATATCTGATTTAATTTCTTTTCAAACAATTGTACATGCATTTAGAGATTTTCCGTGTTTTCACCTAGATGTTTTCAAATTCGTCTGTTGCAAATTTTTTGTATGTGGGAAAGGGTAAACAAAACTCATGTCATACTGACGGACCATTAATGCTTTCCCCCATTCGACAAATCTGCAGCAGACGACTTTGGACATATTTGGTAAAAAAAAAAAAAAAAAAATTAAATTGAATGGATAAACTATGACTAAATGTGGAAAACATTGTGGCAAAAAGAGAAATTGCTCGTTTTCAAAAAGCCGTCTGCTGCAGAGGCGAGAGGATTAAACGAACCAAAGGATATACCCTTCTAATATACCCTACAAACTTTAACAACATATTAGGCCACATGTTGATAATAAATCTTTATCACAGCTGTTTTTTGTGAAACACGGAATTTCATTTTTTGCGCGACGCATCAACCATCTGAAAGCTTTCTTCTACGTTTTTCTTACAGTAGCGGAAAAACAGCTCCTCCGACTTGACTAGAATATTCTCCAAATCTATTTGTAAACTGCAAGTAAAAGTACAGTTTATATAACTATCCTTAACCCTTTCCCACATAAAAACAAATCTGCAGCAGACGACTTTGAAAACATATTGGTAAAAAAATGTGAAAAATCTCCATTAATGAGAGATTAATTATTAACAAGAGCACCGCGTACGGCACAGACGCTCGACTGATAGAAAACAGAAAAAAAGCTGAGCTGAACAAAAAAACGTAACCAGACGACCACGCCGTACGAAAACATTGTGGGAAAAGGAGAAATTGTTCATTATGAGCAATTTCTGCTTTTGCTACAATGTCTTCAAAAGTCATCTGCTGTTAGATGGGTCCGGAAAAGTCTTTCTGCAGCCGACTTCTATTGAAGACAATGGGACAAAAGGTGAAAATTGCTCATGATGATCAATTTACCCTTTTGCCACAATATTTTCCAACTGATTTTGAAAATTATACTTTTTTGTTTAGAGATTTTCCATATTTTTGTCTAGATATTATCAGTCATCTGCTACAGATTTCGAGGGCTTGGCGTGAAACGTTTTTTTTTAGATCCCTGGTTTAGGGGCAATTTTGACCCCTTTGTAAACAATGCAAATTTAGGTGCCATTGCTCAGAATGAGCAATGGCACCTAAATTTCCATTGTTTACCAAAAAAAAATGATTTAACGCTTATAAAGACTTTATGGCGAGGTGATTAACCTTGGTAAAAAAATATCAATTTTAGAAACAACCGTTTCACGCCAAGCCCTCGATTTGTTGTATGTGGGATAGTGATAAACTCACTCATGTTGTTGAATATCTATCAAGAGTGGAAACTGAACTTCACAGAGTAGACCCAAAACAGAATAGCAGTAAAGTACATTTGTAAAAAAGAAATTCTAAACAAGTTATAGAAAGCCAAAAGTAACAAGTAATTAACCCTTTCCCACATACAACAAATCTGTAGCAGATGACTGAAAATGTCTGAGCGAACATGTGAAGAAAATCCATGTATGAGAGTTAAAATGATTAAATAGTGTTAATAGGGTTTAATAGGATTAACAACAAGGATAGCTAGCCCAAGTCCCTGGTTGACATTTTTGGTAGAGGGTCGCCCAAGGCACATTTCAGCCAAATTATGTTGAAATCAGAAAAGCTGTTTCAAAAAAGAATCTTAGGGCTTGTCATTTGACCCTATCTCAGTTTTATAAGTAAGTTACCATAACCAGAGTTCTTCATCTTATTAACCCTTTCCTACATACAATAAATCTGACGACTTTCAAAACTTATTTATAAAAACATGAAAAATCTCAATAAATGAGAGTTTTACTATTAAATAGAGTTGAAAACATTGTGGCAAAAGGTAAAATTGCTCGTTTTGAGCAATTTTTCCTTTTGTCATGATGTTTTCAAAAGTCGTCTGCTGCAGAGGCATCAGAAAGCGTCTATAGGCGGGAAAGGGTTAAACTCTTTGAGCAATTTCGAAAAAGGACCACCAAAGAAACTCAAGCAGTCTAGGAGAGGATATCTTTTGAAGCTAAAAGTTAATAACATACATCCATAAGGACAGATTACCGTCACAGAAGTTCCAATAGATTACCTTGAACCTTTTGCTCATGTTTTCTAAAACAAAATAAATCATTGAATAGAGGTGAAAACCTTTTGGCAAATGAACTGTGTTTACTTTTACCACAATGTTTTAAAATTTTGTCAGATACAAAACTGATGCAAATGTGTCACATTGGAAAGAGTTAATTGATGATACTGGTTGAAATGTGTTTTCAACAGTTTTTCAAGAGAGTATCATCATTGACATGTGGCTGTTTCGAAATAACACTATTTGAGACCATGAAAGGAGATATCTTTGGAGATTTAATTGCAATGATAATTCAGTTCAAAACAAACAATAAATACTCTGAAAGTGTTCCTTCGACCATAACATATCTCCTGAAGGGCAAAAATGTGTTCAGAAACTTGTATACTTTCTAAAGGAAGGGCTCATTTAAAGACTTAACCCATTCCAACTTGCAGATGCATTTATTGTGGCAATTTCTCTTCTTGCCACAATGTTTACAATTCTATTCAATGATATTAATTATATTCATAAAAGATTCCAATACTTCTGCATAGAAAATTATGTCTGCAGCAGATTTGTTGGATGTGAGAAAGGGGATAAGCCCATAAAATACTCCCCTTATCCCTTCTCCACATATGGTCGCTTTCTGACGCCTCTGCAGCAGACGAATTTCAAAAACATTGTGGCAAAAGAAGAAATTGCACATGATGAGCAATTTCTCCATTTGCCACAATGTTTTAAATTCTATTCAATATTTAACTCCCATTTATGTAGATTTTGACATTGTTACTAGGATTTTTCTTAAAGTCGTCTGCTGCCGATTTTTTGTTTGTGGGAAAGGATTAACAAGAGCCCTTGGCTATTTTCACTTACTTGTTGATAATTTGGAATACCATTGCAGCATCTGTACATTTCATAAGCTCAGGTCGACAGAGCTGTAAAAGGGCGACACACATAAATAGTTCAAATGTATATTCAGAGTCTGGCCCCATGTTGGTAGTTCTTGTCATCCCACCTGTAATAGAGATCCAGAGATATTGATTTACAATTTACTCGATACTAAATTTTATCACATGACAATGCTTGTATCCGATGTAATATACCCATTATGTATTTCTATATGTGTAATATAACAAGACCGAATCACTATTTGTGTAATCATCCGCGAATGTTTACAAAATGGCTGAGAACGTGTACCCAGTAAACACAAATGTCACGATAGATGGACGAGGTAACGGGACCATTATATGTCATAAAAATATATTTTTGTGTGATTAGTTAACGGGACCATTATTGATCATAAAAATATATTTTTGTGTGATTAGTTAACAGTCTATTAAGTATTACATGTTGGGACTATTTTCTGACAGCTAAAAAAATATTTTCTTTTTGTGTTTCGCATGTGATAAAAAGAATCTGACATTCTTAAAGTTTTATTAAACATAACATAATATACAGTGTATTATATTTGCACTAAATTAACCCTTTCACTTATATAGACGTTTCTGATGCCTCTGCAGCAGACGGCTTTTTGAAAACATAGTGACAAAAGAATTATGTAGAAGGTAAGAATGACTCATTATGAACAATTTCTCCTTTTGCCACAATGTTATCAACTTTTCATCATAGGTTATCCATTCAATTATAGAGATTTTCTATTTGTTGACAAACTATGTTCAAAGTCGTCTGCTGCAGAATTGTCATATGAGGGAAAGGGTTAATAACATTTGTAGCCATAAACAAATACTTACTACATGTACAAGTTATGGTGAAGAGATTTTACAATTTTTTTTTTTGAAAAGAATACATTATGAAAATAACTAGCATACATCAGTAACCCTTTTCCACTTGGAAACACATTGCAGCAGACGACTTTTGAAAACATTATGGCAAAAAGAAAATTTGCTCATAATGAGTCATTCTCACCTTCTACACAATGTTTAACCCTTTCCCTCATATAGACGCTTTCTGACGCCTCTGCAGCAGACGGCCTTTTAAAGGGTTAATACATGTACTATTCAATAATAAGAATCTTGTTTATGGAGATTTCCCATATTTTTGTCAAGATGCTAATAAAAAGTTGTCTGCTGCAGATTTGTTGAAAAGGATTAAATATATCTTCAATGTAATTCCACCCCAATGTATTCATATACTATAAAGGAAATGTTAAAACATAAACAAGAGGGCCATGATGGCCCGAGGATTGCTCACCTGATAGATTTTTTAAGTTTTCACTATAGCCTAGCCATATAAGGCAAAATAGCCCCACCCCTGGCTGCCATAGTTTTCGACCAATCAACAAGGCTTAAAGGAAACTGATTGAGGGTCACCCAAGGAAAATTTCTACAAAATTATTTGAAAATCGGAAAATCGGCCAGACACTTTCGGAGGAGAAGATTTTTTAAGGTTTCACTATAGCCATATACAGCAAAATAGCCTCAATTCATCCCAATTGACCCACTGGTAACTGAGGAGAAGATGTTGATGCACGACGCACACCGCAAGCCGGACAAAAGGCGATCACAATAACTCACCTTGAACACTTTGTGCTCAGGTGAGCTAAACAGATATGCAAAAACTTCACATTTCTTACCTATTTCGGCAAACTCTTTCATTTGTTGACGACGTTTAGCTGTTTCTGCTTCCAAAGAGGAGAGTTCAAGATGGTGACTACTAAGGATTTCAAACACTGTGATTGAGTCCATAAAACTGAATTCCCTTTTAAATCCAAGCAACAACCACCTATATAAAATGTTCACAAAACACTATGGGTAAATCTTATTCCATTTGAGCTTCAGATAACAGCATTTCACCTTTCTCCAACTACAAATCTGAAGCAGTTGACTTTGAAAACTTCTAGGCAAAACTAAGGAAAATCTGTATATAAAGTTTTAATTAATGTATGATAATTGACTCCAGTAGAAAATAATGTTGTAAAAGGAGAAATTGCTCATTATGAGCAATTTCTCCTTTTGCTACATATTTTCAAAAGTCTTCTGTTGCAAAATTAGGGATGTCAATGGCCAACAGGTTTAAAGCAGGATAACCTTTTGTTTGTAATTAAACTAAACAAGTAGTTGGAAACATATATAAGATAAATACATGTACACCATTGTGTTTCACCTTTTGTTTTTGTCACATTGAAATGCATAACTTATATAAGATAAATACATGTACACCATTGTGTTTCACCTTTTGTTTTTGTCACATTGAAATGCATAACTGACCAGAGACAAAACATTCAAACCTCAATATTAAACTAGAATTGTTTTTGCAAAAAACAGATGTCTCCCCTCAAATATCTGTCAAAATCTCTCAAAACATTCCAACCTATAAATTTGGGACAGATATGGAGCGGACACGAAATAAAGCCTCAAACCTTTGACCTTCAAGCGTGACCTTGACATTGACCCTATATTGTCGAGACGCGGGTTCTGCACGTCGCCTTGATGAGGTAAACATGTGACCCAAGTTTCATGAAAATCCTTCAAGCCGTCTGGGAGATATGGAGCGGACACGAAATAAAGCCTCAAACCTTTGACATTCAAGCGTGACCTTGACCTTGACCCTATATTGTCGAGACGCAGGTTCTGCACGTCGCCTTGATGAGGTGAACATGTGACCCAAGTTTCATGAAAATCCTTCAAGCCGTCTCGGAGATATGGAGCGGACACGAAATAAAGCCTCAAACCTTTGACCTTCAAGTGTGACCTTGACCCTATATTGTCGAGACGTGGGTTCTGCACGTCGCCTTGATGAGGTGAACATGTGACCCAAGTTTCATGAAAATCCTTCAAGCCGTCTGGGAGATATGGAGCGGACACGAAATAAAGCCTCAAACCTTTGACCTTCAAGCGTGACCTTGACCCTATATTGTCGAGACGCGGGTTCTGCACGTCGCCTTGATGAGGTGAACATGTGAGCCAAGTTTCATGAAAATCCTTCAAGCCGTCTTGGAGATATGGAGCGGACACGATTTCGGACAGACGGACAGACAGACAGACAGACAGACAGAAGGACAGACAGACGCCCAGGACAAAAACAATATATCTCCCCTGTATACAGGGGGAGACATAATAATTGCATAACTTCTGAAAACAACTGCACTAAGTATGTTTAATATTGATAAAATCAGTAACCGCTGACATCCTTAACCCTTTTCCTCATATAGACGCTTTCTGACGCCTCTGCAGCAGACGGCTATTTGAAAACATAGTAACAAAAGAAGAAATTGCTCAAAACGAGCAATTTCTCCTTTTGCCACAACGTTTTCCACTTTTTGTCATAGGTTATCCATACAATTATAGAGATTTTCCATTTTTTGACAAAATATGTTCAAAGTCGTCTGCTGCAGATTTGTCGTATGAGGGAAAGGGTTAAACAATAAATCAGAAGCTCCCGACAAACAGAGTGCACTTGTATCTAACATCATTATACACTGGCACATCTCTGCCTTACATCCAACAAATAATTAAATAAAACAACAAGAGCGCAACCAGGCGAACCCAATTGTTCGTCTGTTTTAATTCTTAGTTATAAAAGGGGCATTACTGTATAATTATTAAAGCCAGAGTTATGTGATTTGGTATAGACATGCAAATTGTTCCTAGGAACACGTGTACAAAGTTTCATCTGAGGTAAGGTAAAAGTTTAGTGACAACGCCAAGGGTATCACAATAGCCTGACTTTTTCATGTATTAATTTATTTATGCTTTACTAGTTTGCAGTGGCATGGCCACCTTTTTCAAGTAACGATGTTGTTTGATTTGCTGACGGAAACAACTGTGTAACACTCTTGAGGCTTTTAGAAGCCTCTGCTGCAAATGACCTTTGAAAACAGTGTGGCAAAAGGAAAAGTTGGTCATGATAAGCAGTTTCTCCATTTGTCACAATGTTTCAAATATATTCCATTGTTCTACTTTCATTTTCTGAAGATTTTCCATATTTTCGACTAGATGTTTAATGGCGTCTGCTGCAGAGTTGTTGTATGTGGCAAAGGTTTAAATCCATACATTTTAAAGCAAACAAAACAGAGCGAAAAAATTGTGGAAAAATAAGAATGATTCTACATTTTCCACAGTTCTTGAACTCTATATCAGACAGGTGTATGTGTAAGGAATAAGAACGGAATTCAACTTACCTGTGACAAAACATCAAATCTCCTAGATCATGTTTCTCAAAATGGCAGAGAAGATCAGGGTCCATCTCCAACAACAAACTTCGGACTTGCTCTGAAATAAAACAAATTGTCAATGTATACAAAAATACTCTTTCCAACATACACACAATATACAGCAGACAATTTAAACATTATGGGAGAATATGGAAAATCTCTTTAAAGGAGGTATAGCTATTTTTAAACTGTTCATGATGATCAATTTTTTATTTTGTCAAAATGTTTTAAAAAGTCTTATTCAAACGCCTGTCCCTATTAAAGAAGAATGACATTTGACATCCTTGCAGTCAACGACTTTTGAGAATGAGCAATTTCTCCTTTTCCACAATATTTTCAATATCACAGCATTCTTTCCCTAGGTAAACTACCTGTACTGCCAGTAAGCACATCCTTACACAGGTGCATCATTTGTAATGCTATCCCGGTCATCCCTTTCCACATATAGTCCCTTCCTGACGTCTATACAGTAGACGACTTTTGAAAACATTTTGCCAAAAGTAGAAATTGCTCAAAACGAGCAATTTCTTCTTTTGCCACAATGTTTTCAACTATTTTCTGTAATTAAACCTACAACTATGGACCTTTTCCCTGTTTTTGCCAAGATGATTTTTAGTCGTCTGCTGCAGATTTACTGTATGTGGGAAAGGGTTAATCATGAACACCGAGGAGAGAAACCATGACTGTCATTTTTAAACTACATGCAATACGAAATAGTATGTTGTTTTACCTATTTTCTGTATCATACCATGTTCTGTGAAATCTTCCTTTATCTTTTGAAGATAGTTTGTAAAACACCAGAAGGCTTCAACCTATAATATACATGGTAATATGAACTGTAGGTGTGGCAACTTCCTCAAAAGTTGACATTTAACAATGGGTTAGATTTTTGTTTTCATACACTTTTGTTTACATGAAAGTCAGAGATATCTAAACTCATTGCTCTCAAATCATGTGCAAAGTCTTTATCTAATTCACTTAATTCTAAAAGTTAAACCATTTCCCACGTACAACAAATCTGAAGAAGACTTTGAAAACATTATAGGCAAAAAAGTGGAAAATTTCTGTAAATGAAAGTATTATTATTTAATGAAGTTTAAAACATTGTGGAAAACAGTGGAAATTGCTCATCGTTTTATGAAACAATTTCTCCATGTGGCACAATGTTTTCAAAAGATGTCTAATGCAGATGTCTCAAAATGTGTCTGCAAATAGGAAAGGGTTAACCCTTCCCCTTATATAGACGTTTTCTGACGCCTCAGCAGCAGACGGCTTTTTGAAAACATAGTGAAAAAAGAAGAAATTGCACAGAACGTGCAATTTCTCCTTTTGCCACAATGTTTTCCACTTTTTGTCATAGGTTATCCATTCAATTATAGAGATTTTCTATGTTTTGACAAAATACGTTCAAAGTCGTCTGCTGCAGAATTGTCGTATGAGGGCAAGGGTTAACACAACAGCATAATGCGGAGTAAGATGCCATGTTGAGAAGATGAGCTCAGAAAGATAGAACATACTGTGCTAAGTCAATCTTAACTCTTTCCCTCATATAGACGCTTTTTGAAGCCTCTGCAGCAGACGGCTTTTTGAAAACATAGTGACAAAAAAAGAAATTGCTCAAAACAAGCAATTTCTCCTTTTGACACAATGTTTTCCACTTTTAGTCATAGGTTATCCATTCAATTAAAGAGATTTTCCATTTTTTAACAAAATATGTTCAAAGTCGTCTGCTGCAGAATTGTCGTATGGGGGAAAGGGTTAAAGGTGCTAAACCCCAGGAAACAGATATTATAGTCTGTTTTAAAAACTGTTCAAAAGTTGTCTTCAAATACTAAAATCATAATTCTGGGATAAAAATAAGAGTAATAATTTCAATTTCCAGTACCATAAACATCTAAATATTGATCATTTATGCCTCATTTTTACTGGGTAGACATACCCAGTAAGCCAAATTGTGTACATTTTCAAGACTTTCAATTGACAGTTTTTCAACATTTACTGCCAAAGAAGTTTTGAACTATCTTTTACTTACTTTGTTGTCACTATTAGCAATATTTGCAGAACTTTCAACATCTCAAAATGTTGATCTCCATCTGGAGTTCAGCACCTTTAACTATACTAATGTTTGTAAAACACTTTAGTCGCAACTATATACTTGTCCATAAATATTTGTATATATCTATCTCAGACCATGATTAACCCTTTCCCTCATATAGATGCTTTCTGATGCCTCTGCAGCAAACAGCTTATTGAAAACACAGTGACAAAAGAAGAAATTGCTCAAAACGAGCAATTTCTCCTTTTGACACAATGTTTTCCACTTTTATTCATAGGTTATCCATTCAATTACAGAGATTTTCTATTTTTTGACAAATTAATGTTCAAAGTCGTCTGCTGCAGAATTGTCATATGAGGGAAAGGGTTAAACCCATCTAACTCAATTTCTAAAATGAATAGAACTCTGGAACTACAAAGGTTTTCCAAAAGAAAGCAGCACAGGTTAGCTATACTTTCATGATGTTCATTCATCCCACATATAATATTTCAAGACCCTAGTAATTGTACTTCATAAGTCATGGAATATTTCAAACAAGAACCCAAAACTTTCAAAATGTCCATTGATGTAAACAATACTTACCTCAGAGTCAAAGACAACCAAAATCCGCGCTAAAATGTCGTTCATGCCCTGCGCGTAGTTAACATCAGGATGGAATGTGGCATACGTGATTAGAATGTCCCTCAAAATGGAGAGATGCTTGTTATTTGGCCCTCTGTGGAATAGATATAAACTAGGCCTAATATAAACCCTTTCTCACATACAATAAATATGCAGCAGATAGCTAGCTGTAAAATGAACAAGTACAAAACATAGAAAATTTCTATAAATGATAGTATAATTAACCCTTTCCCTCATACGACAATTCTGCAGCAGACGACATTGAACGTATTTTGTCAAAACATAGAAAATCTTCATAATTGAATGGATAACCTATGACAAAACAGTGGAAAACATTGTGGCAAAAGGAGAAATTGCACGTTTTGTGCAATTTCTTCTTTTGTCACTATGTTTTCAAAAAGCCGTCTGCTGCAGAGGCGTCAGAAAGCGTCTATATGAGGTAAAGGGTTAATGAAAAGATGTTGAAATCATTCAGGCAAATGGAGAAATTGCTCCTAAAGAAGACAACTTTGTAAACAAAATTATATAAATTTATTTACTTTCCGTCCTAGAATGAACAATTTCTGCATTTTTCATTTGTTTTCATTTCTTTTCCATACCTATAAATCATTTTTGTGAAGATGTTTTCAAAGTTGAAAAGGGCTGGGTAAATAAGAGGTGTATGAAAGGCCTAAATCGCCTGAGTATTATTACACTTAAAGTTCAAGGAAGTATGACAGAAGATTGATGATCGAATGCATATGAGCCATCCCACAAGAAGACCATCATTGTGGACTCTGTAAAAAGAATCAACCTAGATCAGCCTGAGCATGCCGCGTAGGCTAACCCGGACAGACACTTTTCGCCTCCTGTGGATTTTCTGTTCCAGGAATCATTATTCTATACTTTTATCCCCCTGAAACAGATTTCAGCCTGGATAAGCCTGCGCATTGGTTTTCTCATATAATGGCTCTTATCATCAAAAGTACATGCAAAACTGTACACATGGCTCGAATGTTATTGTTGTAGCTTGAAAACTCAGGTATGTCATGTTAATGGTTGAAAAAGAAAAATAACCAAAATGAGCGTTGCCCCGGGGTGACCAAGTTTTACAATTTTAAAGTTTTTATTTTATACATTGTACATAAAGAAAACCCATCCCTACCCCTGCTGTGCATGTTCTTCAAAAACATTTGAATAATTTGAACAATCTAGGTAGAGGGTCACTCAAGGAATAATAGTGTCAAATTATTTTTAGATCGGGCCAGCATTGCACAAGAAGATGTGTTAAAGTTTTTGACTATATATATATAAGGAAAACTAGCAAGGCACCCTTGTAGCGCAATTCGTTTAAAGGATCAGTTTAATTTGACCATTCTTTGTAGAGTCACCGAAGGAACATTTGTGCATAATTATCTTCAAATCATTCTAGTAATTTTGAACAAGAAGATTTTTAAAGTTTTGTGTTATAAAATCTATTTTAGCTCCTTTGACCTAGTTATGCAATGGACCGTAATTGTTTAAACAACTTTAAAAGAGGCCTACAACGTTTGGTCAAGATCCAATAAGAAGTTTAGGAGGATATGTCATTTAAAATAAAATTTGACGATGTTCAAGGAAAAAATGTCTAGGGAGGAGGAACATCCACCAATTTTTAGGGTATCACATATCAAATTTTACTTGTTTTTGGTCACTAATTTAATTCTAATATAAGTTTAAACATATTTTATTCAGTTCAAATTTACAATAATAACAGTACAACAAAAGTAAGTTGAAATGGATTAGAAAACATGCAATGTTATTGCTTATACTAATTCCTTTCTAATTAGAAAATAGCCCCCCCCCCCACCAAATAAAAATAGCTTGTAGTTCCCCCCCCCCCATAGAGTGGCGGGGTAGTCCAGTGGACTGTCAATCCAGAGGTCTGGGGTTCAAATCCCGGTCCGGGTTCTGGAAATTTGAGGGATGCTTTTAAACGTCCCCCACCCAACTAGAGGTTAAGTACTGGTCCTTTCCAGGAAAAATAACCTCGCATGTATCGGTGCTATACACCGGGCACGTAAAAGAACCAAGGGGTCTTTTCGGAAAGAGCTAGGGTATCGCACCCGGACTCCCTTGTATCTAACTTTGTCTGCTCGCCAAATAGTTAATTCTGCACGGCGAGGGTATTTAAAAACAAATAATAAATCCCCCCCCTAGACATTTTTCGCTGGAACAGCCCTTAGCAGTATAGATATCTTTTAACCCTTTCTCACATGCAGACCCATTTTGATGCATCTGTAACGGACAATCTTTGAAAACGTTGCAGTAAAGGGAGAAATTGCATTTAATGAGCAATTTGTCCATGTGCCAAATGTTTTTAACTTAGTTCAATAATTGAATATTCATTTACTGAGATTTTCCTTAGTTCTGCATGGATGATTTGTTGTAAGAGTTAACCCTTTCCCTCATACGACAATTCCGCAGCAGACGACTTTGAACATATATTGTCAAACAATAGAAAATCTCTATAATTGAATGGATAACCTATGACTATAAGTGGAAAGCATTGTGTCAAAAGGAGAAATTGCTTGTTTTGAGCAATTTCTTCTTTCATCACTATGTTTTCAAAAAGCCATATGCTGCAGAGGCGTCAGAAAGTGTCTATATGAGGGAAAGGGTTAAATATATTGTGGTTTTAGCCGTAGAGGCCACACAGAACAGAAACAATTTTAGTAGATGGCCATCTAAGGACAACTTGTGAAAGTATTTGCAAACAGGGTCTTTAATTAAGCGGGCAATGACATTTTAAGGCTTTTCATTTTCAAGCTCTGACAACAATTAATATACCTGAAATTGGTCATTGATTTAAGAGATGTCATTTAAAATGTGTTCTTTTCTATTTTGCGTATTGACTGCCATCATGTGCAGCAAAGAGGAGAACGGTTTGTGCAAATTTGATAGAAGGTCACCAAAGGTTCATTCCTAAGAAATTATATTCAATATAATAATAGAACAACTCTGAATATGAAATTTTGATTATTGAATACAGTTGATAGGTTTCCACTGCAAATGAGTTATAATGGGTCTGCCTATTAAAAAGGGGAAATATACAAAAATGGCTAATTTTTTCATACGTGAAATAGTCAAAGTCCCTGTCTGTTCTTGGCACATCCTTGTCAATCACTCGCAGAAAACCTTTAGTTTCTCGTATATTGATTTTATGACGATTCACATAAACCTGAAATACCAGTCATTCTAAATACATTTTCATGACATAATGACAAGTAGGTCATGATGACTATACGGTGTACAAATTATTGACCCAATTAAAGACAATCAAGTTTAAATTTCAAAAATATTGAGCAAAATGCTCCAACATCATTTCGAGAAGGTCAAATAAAATAGTCATGATGGCTATACGGTGTACAAATTATTGACACAATCAAAGACAATCAAGTTTAAATTTCAAAAATATTGAGCAAAATGCCCCAACATCATTTCGAGAAGGTCAAATAAAACATAAGTTATCTGGAGCCTTTACAGGATTTTCGACCAAGTGACATTTGACCTTTCAACATGTGAATATACCCACAAGGTTGCCCTTATATTTGACATTGTGATCTATTTCTTTGCAAGTTTGGAACAAATATCAAATAGAAAAAAAAAACATTTCAGAAAATTTGAAACGTGTGGCCTGTACTGTATATTTCTTAAATAAGATTTAGTTATATAGTTTTTGTTCCCATGAGATGAAGTTTCATGAAGATTAGATGAGAAATGTTAGCAACGTTTTCCAAAAAAAATTCCTATTGACCTAGTTTTGACCAATTTACATGTACCTTCTTTTTGACTCCATGTGACCCAGTTTCATGAAAATGCATGTTCTGGTAAAATTTCATGAAGATTGAATGAAAACTGTGGCCTTTCTAGTGTTTTAACTCTTTCCCTCATATAGACGCTTTCTGACGCCTCTGCAGCAGACGGCTTTTTGAAAACATAGTGACAAAAGAAGAATTTGCTCAAAGCAAGCAATTTCTCCTTTTGCCACAATGTTTTCCACTTTTAGTCATAGGTTATCCATTCAATTATAGAGATTTTCTATTTTTTGACCAAAATATGTTCAAAGTCGTCTGCTGCAGAATTGTCGTATGAGGGAAAGGGTTAAAAAGATAAATGACAACATCAGAGGTCCAGATAAGAACGGATGTTCAGCTCTTTTCTCCGAAATAATTTTCTTATTATCCAAACCAAACCCTAACATGTGTGTACTGAAAATAATCGTCCGATTGAGTACCCAAAACATAGGGTTAGAGGGTCAAAAAATGATTTTAGAACATGCAAAATGCCCGAAACGCAACCTACTTGTGCTTGTATTCTAAGGAACTCAATTTTCTGCTTTGTTTCCTCATTGTTCAGATCCAGACAATTACTATTTTTAGACAAAGAGGAGAAGTCCGGTTCCCCGCTTTGTAGCTGATGGGTCCCCGCAGTAAGGTTTTGTTCTGCTGTGGCATCAGCTAGTGAGTGGTCAGAGTCTAAATCTGGACTTTTGAGAGTACTGTCTGATTCCTCTAGTTGGTACCTTGCTACTAGGCCCTGTTCATATTCAGTTGCTAGTTAAAACAATGAGGGAATAGAAATATATATATATATATTAGGGATGGCAACGGTTACCGATATTACTAACCGGTTAATCGTACAATTTTGTAACCGGTTACCCGGTTAACCGTATAGATTCGTAGACAATAAATATCCACTGTTTTAGTCGAATATGGTTGCGCATGTTACTGGTTCCACGTATCCAAGACATTACCACACAAACTGACTTTGTTATCATCAGCACAGCGTTTTAAATACTTCCAGACAAATGATGTAGCAGGCGGCATTATGGCAATATATTCTGTAGATCTTTTTTAACGAAGTGACTGTTATACGATTTATAATATGTCGAATAAAAAAGGTACATAGCTGCATATCTTTAAATACCAACTCAGGGGAAAATGTGTTACAAACTTCAAATTACTCTTTAAATCTTCTAATCGTGTTGGTAAATAATAATTTACAAAAACAACAATTCAAATGTATCGCACTCACTCCAATTGTTTGTATTATCAAAACAAACGCCGAATATAATCTTATAATTTCTGCCTTTATTAGACATCAAACTTTTTTTAAAAGAAACAAAGCGTCCTTGACAATTATTCGATTAACACTACATAAACAAACGGTCATCAATACAATCGAGTGCGGCTGTTATCGCAGTAATGTAAACACTGGCCGATCGAGGTGTGAATAATTAACCTATCATGTGATATACGTGTGACAATTTGAAAAGAACAAAAGGTGAAACACAACTGTGTATATATTTTATATTTTCTTCCGAGTACTCGGTTACCGAAATTACTAACCGATTAATCGGAAAACGTACGGTTAACCGGGTAACCGATTAATCGTTGCCATCCCTAATATATATACATTTATCACATAAAGCCCTCTCTCAGAGTATCAAACTCAAATATCATATGACACTACTAGTTTGGTTTCCTGTCTTACACTCAAGTCATTGTTACAACGCGGAACCAATCTATGAAAATGACTTCACATCAATGGTTTGACGTTATAATGTTATTCACTTTGGAGTCAAAACCTGCAAGTTTTATGAACATTTCTTCGAAATACGCTTCATAAGTCACTTATGTGATAAATAGAATATTTCATTTGTGTTTATTTATTATCACTTTTAATAAACTTGTTAACTTGGTTGCATATAACACTCGCCAAGGCTCGCGGCATATCATCTAAATAAACTCGTTTATTAACCCTTTCCCTCACAATTCTGCAGCAGACGACTTTGAACATATGTTGTCAAATAATAGAAAATCTCTATCATTGAATGGATAACCTATGACTAAAAGTGGAAAACATTGTGGTAAAAGGAGAAATTGCTCGTTTTGAGCAATTTTTTCTTTTGTCACTATGTTTTCAAAAAGCTGTTTGCTGCAGAGGCGTCAGAAAGCGTCTTATATGAGGGAAAGGGTTAAAGGGGATAATAAATAGGCACTCTTAAAATATTCTCTATATATACATTACAAGAAGATCAATAGAGCATTAACCCTTTCCCTCATACGACAATTCTGCAGCAGACGACTTTGAACGTATTTTGTCAAAACATAGAAAATCTCCATAATTGAATGGATAACCTATGACAAAAAGTGGAAAACATTGATAATTAACCCTTTCCCTCATACAACAATTCAGCAGCAGACGACTTTGAACATGTTTTGCCAAAAAATAGAAAATCTTTATAATTGAACGGATAACTTATGACTAAAAGTGGAAAACATTGAGGCAAAAGGAGAAATTGCCTCAATGTTTTCCACTTTTAGTCATAAGTTATCCGTTCAATTATAAAGATTTTCTATTTTTTGGCCAAACATGTTCAAAGTCGTCTGCTGCTGAATTGTTGTATGAGGGAAAGGGTTAATTATTGGAAAGAGCAGAAAACAAAGTGCTCAAGTGGTAAAGCCTCATAGACATATTGTAGACACAGTGTCCTTGACCTTGGGCTTAGATCGGAGAAACACTGACTCTTACTATAAGAGGTGATGATTGTAAACAAATGTGTAAAACAGTAGGATTAAAAATGAAATCACTAGAGCCTTGACGTTGCTGCAAAACATACATACATACTATATCCCCTTGACATCCACATAACGAGGGGAAAATAAAGACGGAAAAACAGGTAATATATATCATAGTCAGCAACTTTACAAGGATTGTTACTCGAGCTTTAATTAATGCAGACATTCTATCGGACTTATGAAAAGTCATCATTTAAAAAAAAGAAATACACTGCTTTGGAATGATAAAAAAACAATTATTCAATAGAAATTTAAAACAGTTGTTAATCCAATAATAATCAAACTTGTGCTGATTTTCTACCAAACAGAATATCTTTTGAATAAATTCATAGTTTTATCTTATATGACACAAACAGATGAAGTAAAATTTAATATTACACACCTGCTAGTGAAAAGCAATGAAGCAGTGAAATGCTTACTTTGTGATTTGAAACCTACCAACATTATCAACAAAATAGTAAATTTCTGTTGTTTTTTTGGCCACAATGTTTTCAACTCTGTTCAGTAATTTTTGCTTTGATTTAACCCTTTACCTCATACAACAAATCTGCAGCAGACGAAAAGTGGAAAACATTGTGTCAAAAGGAGAAATTGCTCGTTTTGAGCAATTTCTACTTTTGTCACTATGTTTTCAAAAAGCTGTCTGCTGCAGAGGCGTCAGAAAGCGTCTATATGAGGGAAAGGATTAAACAGATTTTCCATATTTTTTCAATAATGTTTTCAAAGTTGTCTGCAGCAGATTTGCTTGATGTAGGAAAGGATTAACCCTTTCCGTCATATAGAAGCTTTCTGACGCCTCTGCAGCAGACGGCTTTTTGAAAACATAGTGACAAGGGAAGAAATTGCTCAAGACAAGCAATTTCTCCTTTTGCCACAATGTTTTCCACTTTTAGTCATAGGTTTTCCATTCAATTAAAGAGATATTCTATTTTTTGACGAAATATGTTCAAAGTCGTCTGCTGCAGAATTGTCGTATGAGGGAAAGGGTTAAATCCATCATTGTCTACAGGCAGAGCTCTAGACAAGACGAGTATTTCACATCACGAAATTTTACTCTCGAACCCTATGTTGTGGGTACTCAAAAGAATCGTCTCAGTGAGACGATTCTTTTGAGTACCAACAACATAGGTCTAAGTTGAGTCATACAAGAGATATTGATGTGAAAAGACCAGTTTACTCCTTATCTAGTCATCTGGTCTATTATAAGTCAATACTAATAATACTTCAACTCACCTCCTGGTTTTGCACTCAATACCAGCAGTGTTTTCCATCTGGACTTCATTTCGTGATACCTTAGAATGAAGTCTAACAGAAGTTCCTCTCTTTCCCTGTTAAGATTGATATTGACAGCAGCTGTACATCTTACTTAGTATATCTCCACAAAACAATTTGCAGCCATAGCTAAGTTGGCAAACAAAAGGGGTATGGATGGCAGACTGAGAAGTTTAACCCTTTCCCTCATACAACAATTCTGCAGCAGACGACTTTGAACACATTTTGTCCAAAAATAGAAAATCTCTATAATTGAATGGATAACCAGTACTCCACACAACATACTTTCCAAGCAACTGGCTGCTTTTCCACATAGACTGTTATCCCAGTGGTGATAGACGAATGATGCTTGTCACAGTGACTTTTGTCAATCTCAGAAAGAATGTCGGCCAAGCTAGGGTACGAACTCACAACCCCTGGATTGACGACAGCCCATGTCGCTACCGACTAAACTATTGGGGCTTGGCTTACTAGATAAGAAACTAGAGGTCAATGATGGTTCTTTATCGCTCACATGATATAAACAAGCTTCAATATTATTCAAAGTTTTTACTTTTGATAGTGGCAATGTCCATTAACGGATCAGAACAATTTGAACAATCTTGGTAAAGGGGCAACCCAGGAACCTTTGTGCCATACAATTTTCAAACCTGGACTATACATGAAGATTTGTTAAGTTTTCAATTTACATACATATGCGAAAAACAAGCCCCATCCCTTGGTGGCTATGTTTTTAAACAGATTATTTTAATTTAAACAAACTGTGGAGAGCGTAACCCAAGAAACAGTAAATTTTGTGCAAAATTGATTTCAAATTTGGCCAATACTTTTGGACAAGAAGAGTAAAGTTTTTCCCCCTTTCTGAATCTATAGCAACCAAAGGTCCACATGAAATTGAATACTTTGAAAGAGGATCACCTAAGGAACACTCCTGTGAAATTATTTTCGATATGGTTCGTTTGTCTAGGAGGAGAAGTTGTTTGTCAGAAATGTGAATGGACGACGACTGACAGTATGTAGTCACAAAAGCTCATCACACACTTTTTGCTCAGGTTAGCTTAACCCTTTCCCCCATACAACAAATCTGCAGCAGACGACTTTGAACATATTTTGTCAAAAAATAGAAAATCTCTATAATTGAATGGATAACCTATGACTAAAAGTGGAAAACATTGTGTCAAAAGGAGAAATTGCTCGTTTTGAGCAATTTCTTCTTTTGTCACTATGTTTTCAAAAAGCTGTCTGCTGCGGAGGCGTCAAAAAGTGTCTTTATGAGTTAAAGGGTTAAAATTAAGTAAGGAAAGACCTTTAACATGTGACAAAAACCTACCTTGTTGTTGATGAACATGGATATAAACCAAACAAAAACTGCCATACTTCTTTCCTTGCACTGTGTTCTACACCACCTTCAAATATAGTCATGTTTCTGATATCAGGCATAAACACCATTTACAATTCACAGAGAACTAGATAAGGAGGAGTAAACAGGTCTTTCTTCCATGATATCTCTCTTAGCACTCTTTAAAACCTATTTTGTGGGTACTCAAAAGAAAAGTCTCACTGAGACGATTCTTTTGAGTACCCACAATATAGGGTTTGATAGTCCAATAAGGATTTTAGAGCATGAAAAAAACCTTATCTAGAGCTCTGAATATACATATCATGGGCTTCATGCAAAACGGTTGTAACTACATTTTGTCACAAGATGTAGTTACAATTATTGTGCATGAAGCCATCGATATACTAATGAATGAATCCAATTGGTAAAAGTACTGGTAGGATCCAGGGAGCAGACATCAAGTGTGATTAATGAAAACTGAAAGCATGTTGGGCAATCAATGTAATCAAATAAATTTTCAGCAATTTCATGATTTTCAAGGCATTGTCAATTTCTTTCTTGTCTTATTTGAATTATAAATTAAAAAGATGTACATATTACTAGTATTACTCTGACACCTAAGCATATATGTATTGGTAATCAAACTAGAACTATCACTGAATGTGATTAATATCCCCAAATGTCGCCCCGATAGGAAAGGTAGTGGAATATTAAGAAACCCCTACTTAAATTCCAACTTGTAGTTTTAAAGATAATCTCCGGACAAGAAAAAAGTAAGAAAGGGCGATGAAAATTATTCTACAAACAAGAAAATGTAACAAAGGGCAATTAATCTGTAATTAGCTAAAATAGAGTTATGGTTCTTGTTCACTGCACTTCCTCTCAATGTGTTGTATCATAGTATGAAGTTTTATTAAATTCCATCCAGTAGTTTTGAATTTGTTTAAAGCTCAATAAAAAGTAACAAAGGGCAATTACTCTGTAATTATGTAAATTAGAGTTATGGTTCTTGTACACTGCACTTCCTCTCATTGTGCTCTAAGAGTGTATGAAGTTTTTTTAGATTCCATCTATCAGTTATTAAGTAATTCTCCGGACAAAAAAAAGAAACAAAGGGCAATAACTCTGTAATTAGGTAAAGTAGAGTTATTGTTCCTGTACACCGCACTTCCTCTCAATGTGTTGTATCATTGTATGAAGTTTTATTAAATTCCAACAATTAGTTCTAAAGTTATGTTCCAGACAAGGAAAATTGCAACGGACCAACCGACCAACCACAGGGCGACTCCAATATACCCCCTTAAACTTCGTTTATCGGGGGTATATACTATAATGATCTTCATTGAACTGTAAAATAATTTCCTTGGGTTCATTATAGATATAATTTAAAATACAATACAACTTTGAATGATTACTTTTCACTACTCATTTCATGATCTTCACAGAATTTTCAAATGCTTTTTGGCCTTTCATAGATCTATCAAATAAATGAGTTATGGCAGCATTATATGAAAGTGTAATCCCAGCACAGACATATTTTTGAAGAAAAATAAGTTTCTATATTTTCAATAGTGTTTATTAGAGTAAAGATTTCTCAAGTTCCAAAAGTTGTAATTATAATTTAACCCTTTCCCTTATATAGACGCTTTCTGACGCCTCTGCGGCAAACAGCTTTTTGATAACATACTGACAAAAGAACAAATTGCTCAAAACGAGCAATTTCTCCTTTTGTCACAATGTTTTCCACTTTTAGTCATAGGTTATCCATTTAATTTTAGAGATTTTCTATTTTTTGACAAAATATGTTTGAAAGTCATCTGCTGCAGAATTGTCGTATGAGGGAAAGGGTTAAAGTATTGGGAGAGAAACTAAGAATTACAGTACATGTATAAACTAAATATACTTTACCCTTTCCCACATGAACAAATTTGCAGAAGACTACTTTGAAAACATCTATGCAACAACATGGAAAGTCTCCATAAATGAAAATTCAAATATCAAACCAAGTTGAAAACATTATGGCAAAAGGAATAATTACTCATTATGACTGAGCAATTTCTTCTTTTGCCACAATGTTTTCAAAAGTCATCAGCTGCAGATGCTGCAAGAATATTTTTATATGTGGATAAGACTTAGATCAGAATATCCAATCCATAAATTTCATAAAACAAGACCAGTGCCCATTTTCACCAAGCATTCTAAAGCTACATTTGAAGAAATTTCTAAAACATTTTTTTGTTTGATATTTAGATTATTTGGTGAATTATGGGCCCTGTCGTTCAGTTTACCAAGAAAAACAGCTTTCCGCAAGGCAGATTCATCCACAAGTCTACCATCTGAATCAATAAACTGTTTGAAGCGTTGCAATGTTAATGGTTCTTTTCTACTACATTTTGGTGAGGATATCTGTGAAGTAAAGTGTACTGATGAAAGCGATAGATTTACTTGTTCAGTGATTAGAAACATCCAGTCAATTCTTCAATATTTTTTTACTAAACTTTTTGATTGGTTTAGAGGAACTCACGGCAAATCCGTTCTTCATTTAATTTGGCTATAATGTAGTGACTGTCAAACAAGCCATTCTGTTATTGAAAGCAATAAGTCAAGAGCTGTCAGTAAGACAGCATGCTGGACTGTTTGGCCATTTGATACTATAGTCAACAGTGGTTACTAACAGAGCTATAGATAAGGGGCATTTTGCATTTCCTAAAATCCTTATTTGACCGTATAACCCTATGATGTGAGTACTCAAAAGAATCGTCTGAATGAGACGATTCTTTTGAGTACCCACATCATAGGGTTTGGTTGGATGATAAGAGATATTGTGGGGAAAATAGCTGTATACGCCTCCTTATCTCGACCTCTGTAGTCTGTACTAAGATAGTGGCTTGATAGTAAAGTAGCATTAATCAAGTTGGATAAGTCTTGACTAAACTTAATGCAAAATATAGCCATAATGGTTGATTGTTTTAACAATGATTGTAGACAAATGCCCATGCACAGAGTCATCGGTAACCTCTGTTCATTTTCTTATCAGGTGATAGTATGTCTATGTCTCAAATGGGGCATAATTCAGCCAATATCTGATGTTGAATTATTGGACTTGTCCTACAACTAACACGGTCATGTGGTGACATCCAATAAGTGTGTCAAGTTTTTAAAGCAATAGCATCTGTGGTTTGGGAGAAAAGATGTGCAGGCAAAACTTTATCCAAATTTTCTAAGACCCTATACAGTGTATAATTATATAATATTTAGTGACATTTTTTCAGTCAAAATCTGAATAAGAGTTATGGGACTTTTTGTGCATGGTCATGCGATGACCTCAAATAAGTGATATTTCAAAACAGTAGAATCTATTGTTTGTGAGAAAAGGCATTACATGCAAAAGTCCAAAAAGGGGCATAATTCAGTCAAAATCTAATGTAGAGTTATGTGACATGTCCTGTCATGTGCTGACCTCCAATGAGTGAGTGAAGTTGTAAAGCAATAGCATAAGTGGTTTTTGAGAAAAGGCTTTGCATGCTTAATTTGAACAAAAGCTGCAACAGGGATGCCGAGGCAATAGATGAGCTAAATATCACCGCCATTCAAGCATTCCATTATGAAAGAACTTTAAAATTGTTGTCACCAATTTTAAAATGATCATTCAAATCATATCAAACTGAAAATATGACAATGGGTTTGGAAATTGAGAGTTCAATTCTGTTGATAGAACTCCTCATTGTTTAGCTTGAGTATTCGAAGATTAAGGAGGGCTTGCAGTCACTTTTACGTTGCTGTTGCAGCTTTAGTTAAAGGTTACAGGTTTGCATGCAAGGCATTTTTCTGGAAAAATCACACATGCTTTTGATTTGAAACTTCACACACTTATTTGACATCAATGACATCAATGCATGACTTTGCAGGACAAATCCCAGAACTCTACATAAGATTTTGACTGAGTTATGCCCCATTTTGGAGTTAAGTTTAAGTTTTAAGAGTCCATATCTTAGTAACTTCTTCATTCATTGCATTGAAACTTTAAATAACCCTCACCAACCATCACATCTTTGTTAGTAATCAAGTTATATAACTCTATCTTGCATATAATGCAAATTAGGGCCCTATTTTGACTTAGAAATTTTGCGTGCAACTATATTAGGAGTGCATATCTCAGTAACTACCTGATGCATTGCATTGCATTTAGTGTTGGGACGATGATCGATTATAATCGAAAGTTAATCGGATATGCATCACGTTAGCGATAATCGATTGCAATTTACCACAATCGATTATTAATCGGTTCACCTTTTTTGCTTCATTTATGTTTGATTAATATTCGCTTCCACAAGGGAGATTACTCTTGTGGGCTAGCATGTAAATACAACAACTTGAAATCGAAACAAAGTGTTTTTTGGCAATAAAATGATACAACCTAGTAAAGACAAGACATTAAGCCGGTATATTTGTTATCAAACATAAATAATAAGAAGCATTGCGAATATTAAGGCTTGTTAAATATAATACTGTATGAACCGATTATATAATCAATGTCTAATCGAATGAGGCCAAGTGATTGTAACCGATAATCGATTGTAAAAATGGAACCGATGGCCCAACACTAATTGCATTTAAACTTTACACAACTATCACAACTTTCCAACTATCACAATTATATGAATAATCAAGTAAGATGACTCTGTCCTGCATATAATGCAAATTTTGGCCCTTTTCTACTCAGAAATTATGGTTAAAGATGTGCATGCAACAACATTAAGAGTCCATATCTCAGTTACTACTTGATGCATTTCATTCAAACTTATACATCCCTTCCTAACCAGCACACATTTATGTTAATAATCAAGTAAGATAACTCTATCTTGCATATAGTGCAAATTATGGCCCTTTATTATTTGACTTAGTAATTCTTGTTAAGCGGTGATATAGACTGAAGTTCTTGTTAAGCAGTTAAATAGTTACAGATCTTGTTTAATGAAGAAAATACTCTCAAAGTTTTACATTGCAGATTTACAGAAATATGCAATTTGACCATGATGCACAAAGACTAGTTCTCCACTATCTAGTATCTTGTCTAAAGATTTGAAAGGTTGTTCAAAGTTTAACATTATCTATTTTTCTTGTTTACCTGTTTTTGAAGAGTTTGATTTAATTTAGACGAGCGTGTACCATCAGTCAATTTAAGATGAAGCAAATCTGTTTCTTCAATGAACTCAAATTGGTCATCACTCTCCGTTCTCCTGCAAAAAGAAAGTGAGAAATAGAATTACGATCAATTAACCGAAAAAAACATATCATACAAGAAGCCCGAGATCTAGCTAGACATTTGCAGCATGATCAGTTATTTACGTCAATTACGAGTCCTACCGACCTAAGCAAAGAAAATAAAAATCATCATCAGGTTAAGCTTATATTTAACTTTAAAATATAGCCAAGATTTTACATCCATGAAATTATGATGACAGGTACAACAAATAATCAACTTGCCCTTCATAAAGTACTTCAAATAAAACGATTCCATAATTCACGGAACTACATTTGTGACAAGTCAAACTAACGTTTCCTATAATTTCTGTAGTTTTCCTTTTGGTTCATTTAGTTTAAACTTATTTATTTTACATCGATTGTGAAACAAAAACAAGCGTTCAGCTTATATTAATCACGCTCGATGTCTGCTTCCTGGAGATTTAACCAGTACTCACGCCGTTTGTGTGAACAAATCCCAAAGTCAGGACCCGCTCATCACGGGACTCGAACCACCTTTGATACAAGAGGCCGACGCTCTACCTCTGCACCACTAATAGAATGACGTCGTATTACAGGAATTTGGATTTATAACTTCCGGAAAGTCAAAAATTCCTTACGAGTTGTTATTTGAATTCGTTTTAGAAATAGACGACCAGTGTTATTAAACGGAAATTATCACACATAAAATTACTTGTGCTCGTTCCTTTATCGAGTACGTATTATCATATTTAATTATTTCTCTAGAAAAAAAATGTGTTTCAATATTTTCTTTTCATCCAATCAAAATGTAGCACTGTAGCAGAATCGTGACTGCATCGAAAAATCCATTCTGGACACAATTTTTGGAAAGACTGTATAGCAAAAAGTTCATACACATTACCTATTGACGGGAAACATCGACGGGGAAGCCGGCTTCCCCGTCGATTTGTTTACCCGTATTAACAGCTTAGGAGCCATTTTCAGAACAACATGTATTATCTTAAATTGAAAGTAAAATTCACTGCGGAATAAGGGTGACCTTTGATTTGACATCATAGCTTTAAAAAAGTTGGGATAGCATTGGAGTTTTTTATTGCTTTGTTAGTAGTTTTGATAATGAACTTTAATTGAATATAGGTTTCTGGGTTATTTTCAACTATTGGGAAAGAGCCATGGCCCGAAACGCTATAAAAGTCTCCTATGGAAAATGAATTGCTTCCATCTGACAATTTCTAAAAAAAATCATGCGACGTGAAATCACATGACAATTTTAATTTTCTTATCATTTTGGCAATAATTCTACAGAGAGTTATCCAATTCTAATTACTCGAATTCTCATATATCTCAATACATGTTAATGACGTTATACCATTCAGTTTCGATATGCTAAATGACAACAAATGTGATAAATAAAACGCGGAAGTAACAATACCTGTAACTGGAAGCCATGTTACTGTACAGCAGAAATTCTCTTTTTGGCAAATTTGGGTGAAATAAGGAAGCAATAAAAACCGATACGCACAGTTAGGACTGTTTGTAAATTTTTAGCATCAGATATTTTAATATTAAACAACTATTGGATTTTATTATAAACAGTTGACAAATTTGCATTTTCAGTTTTAACCAATAGTATGTTCCGGTTTTCTCACCTGGAATTGAAAGATCAACGAAAATAAACAATAAGGAAGTTGAAAGATGGATAAACCAACGTGTGGTAAGTTAATTCATATTTTATCCGTGTTTGCATTGTGGTAGTATGTGATGAACATTGCCTTAATTTTCTTGGACTGTTTTCTTTATTGTTCAATTGTCTATCAGGTATTTCGCACATGTAATATTGTTCAATACGCGGTTTTGACAAGAGACATAATTTCTAAATTTACGTTGTTGTTTTTGACAGTCTGATAGGACAAAACAAAACAAAATATTTACCTTGACGTTCCTTATAAAATAAATAATAAGAATATCATTGCAGTGGACCGTACTCATTATTTATCACACTGAATCACAGTAAATGTTTGTTTGTTTTAGCTGAATTACAGTGATATTAAACGTCGAATGACTAAAACGTCAAATTCGTCGAAAGGGAAATTATATATCATGGATTCAAGTACAGTCAAGTTACCCTTAACGGATCAGTAACGAAACAACATAATGCGCATAAAAGAAACGGTACATGGTCTATTACAGTCAGTGTTAATCATTTTTAATCCAAGATGACAGAAGAACTCCCCCGTCCCCGTATGACTCCAGGGACAAATCTAGCTTTATTTTGCTGCCGTTAAACGGCACTTTCCCCTCGGGAAAAAGGTACCGAAATTCCCCTATTTCCCCTAAAATTCCCCTAAACTTTAAACTTAAAAAAAATAAAAAAAAATAAAAAAAAAATTTTTAAATTTTTTTTTTTTTTTTTTTAAATTCATTTTTTTTTTATTCAGAGATAACAACTGTAAACACTATGGCACTATACTATAATGCAAACTCACCTTATTAATATCAAGTGTATGAGAATATGTAGAGAAGGGAAAGAAGAGTGGAGTGATTATGAACATGATACAAGTGTGGACATCTTCATAAATATGAAGACAAAGAGAATTGACTTGTAAATCCACCATGTCATCAAGTTCATAGTGTACCCATGTCATTTTTCCTGGTCTATATTTGCATTGGACTGAGTATCAAGACTTGTCAGATCAGAACAAACTGTTCGAAGTTTTCATGAAGTTGTGAAAATAAAACACTTTAGAATATCTTCAAAATGTTATACTGTCTTTTTATTCTCGAGACAGTCCGTTTATGTATTTTTCCCCTATTAGGAAAAAAAAATCCCCTTTTTACCAAAAGGGCACTTTCCCCAAAAACCTAGATTAATCCCTGGACTCGCAGTCACTGTTGTCATGGATGTATAACGGACCGATGAATATAGGTGGCTCTTTTGTTGTCGGTCTTGTCACTGCCAATTGTTTATAACACGTGACTGTCACGTGCATGTCACATAAGATGAAAGTCTTATCCACACCCATGACCCGTAGCACAGTTTTTTAAGGTCAGTCAGCTGCTCGTCACTGTACAGAATGATTGAGGGCGTCCTTTTACTGTTTCTAACAATAGAACGGACGAAGTGATGACCCTCCGAAACCATATTTCCAAGAATATTAAGTTGGTCTGCAATATTTTTCCTATGTCCAGAACCCGTCTTGTCTGTCCTTTGACAGAAGATACTTCTTCCTGTCCCAGATTGTCGCATTTTTAGCTTGAGCATGTTGAAACTTTGTCAGAATGTTCGTCTTAGTTATATCTAGTTTGAATATAGGTCATGTCGGGTCAAAAACTAGGTCACTAGGCCAAATTGAAGGAAAATCTTGTTAACACTCTGGAAGCCATATTTTAAACTTGAGCATGTTCAAACTTTGTCAAATAGTTTGTCTTGATGATGTCTAGGCCAAGTTTGAAACTGGGTCATGTCGGGTCAAAAACTAGGTCAATAGGCCAAATTTAATAAAAACGACTGTGTGCTCATTCCTTATCATATTTAATTATTTCCTCTAGAAGTTTTTTTTGTTTCGATATTTAATTTTCATCCAATTAAAACTAACGAGTATCGTGACTGCATCGAAAAATCCAATCTGGACACACTTTTTGGATAGATAGTATAGCGAACGGTAAAACAAAGTTCATACACATTACCTATTCAGTGTCCGACAAATCCATTGCCCGGAGCCCGCGGGCTACCACAATAATTGCTCCGACTACTGTCATTTTCAAATGAAAGCCCGACGGGCTACTGTTCATTCCTGTGTCTTGTAGCCCGGCTTAATTACTTACACACATGTCGTGTATGTACAGTGACTGTATGTTACATGTGAAAACCACTCACTGTGACCATTACCAAAATCAATAACAGTAGGCGGAGTTACCCACCTGTCAGATCGAGTGGTTTCAGCCAACCGAATCACGTCAGTTATAGTCAATTAACAGGATATATATACCCAATACGGTGGTCAAATCATTAGTGACCATTGTTCCCTGGGGCTATGTGTTAATCCATGAATGCTAGCGAATAACCAATGAAAATAAAATATTCTCTTAAATTTATGTATTTTGATCCATATTTCTATTTTCGGTATGCGATGTTTGCAAACTGGTGCAGACCGGTTCAGAAAGACAGAGAAGAAAATTTTCGCCATGATGCAGAAGTTAATAAAATAAATTCAAACCAAATATTAAAGACAATACAATACGACGACTTCTAGATCTTATCTTGCCGTTTATCAAATATGAAACACCTTCATAATCGACATAGTATTCGTAATATCAAAGAAAAAGTTTGGGATAAAATCTATAAATGATTCCCCATGAATAATAAATGCCCAATCACAATAGTATTGACGAGAAAAAATTGGTTGCTTTGCCGTAGATTTGTTTTCCCGTAATATCCATACTGGTTCGATAAAAAAGGGTTTTCCTGTATCAAGGAGTGCCAGAATTGTAAGAAAATGACTGGTAGTCACATTCTCAGTCCATATTATGGAAAGAATTGGCCACAAAAGTGGTCTGAAACAGGGTGAAAAAAGTAGGACAGAAAGATCAATTTGACCCTTTATTCCAAAAATCACCTAAACGAAATGCAGGGGGTTAGTGTAAAATTGAAGAGCTGCTAATTCTCTCAAAACTATAGGTAAGTTGTGGATGCAGTAAGAAATACCACGTTTACAGCTCCTTTTCAAGCAATTTTGGATGGAAAGCTGGTATTCAAATTTACCTCTAAATTCACACCTACAGTTAAGAACATAGATCTTGAAATTGACAAATTTACCGTTCACGCTCCGTTACGTTCCGCTCCGCTCACGTTTCAAACCGCTCTCAAAGCGTTCACTCATTCATAACATTGTGATTACTTTTTTCCGTTCCGTTCAGATTGAGCGCTTTTTTACGCTCACTTGGAACGCTTTTTTTCGATCAAAATCCGTTCAACGATTTGATTGGCTTAAATTAATTTCGTTTCGTTTATATTTTTATTTACTTAACCCTAAATATCAACAAACGAGTTTTTCAGCACAATCGTTAGTAGCAAATCATATTACGAAACTGATCATAATAATAATATTTGTTACATTCTAATTCAATCAGATACTGTTGAGTCTCTTATAAAACGAAAGTTTAGTATACAAATATGACTTTTAATAAAATAGTTTCGTAAAATAATTATCGGATAGTTGTTGCAACCGTGCAATGAGCAAATGATTGGATTTTTGCAATCATTATGATTGTTTCGTTCAGAGCGCAAAATTTCGTTCGCTCATAAAGCGTTCCAACTTTGTTCCAATCACGCTCACGATCCAATCACGTTCCGCTCAGATTGTCAATTTCATGATGTTCTTAACTGTAGCTCTGCAACCAGTGTTGTCAAACCAGAAGGAGAAGTGGGTTCAACTGAAAAATTCAATCCCATGCTTATATAGAGCTTACTTTTCACATTTATAAACATCAAAATCAACCATTTACCCAAGACTTACTATTTGTAATTTTTTCTATTTTTGACCCTGGCCAAAATCCGAATATTCCGAAAGCATGTGTTATGTGTCACCTTAAGGTGGCATTACACAGTTGAAAGCTGATTTTCTGTTTCCCGGGACACCCTGGTTGCAGTTGTAGATGTGTATTCTTTATAGTAGGCCTTTCCCTCATATAGACGCTTTCTGATGCCTCTGCAGCAGACGGCTTTTTGAAAACATAGTGACAAAAGAAGAAATTGCTCAAAACGAGCAATTTCTCCTTTTGCCACAATGTTTTCCACTTTTACTCATAGGTTATCCACTTTTACTCATAGGTTATCCATTCAATTATAGAGATTTTCTATGTGTTGACAAAATATGTTCAAAGTCGTCTGCTGCATAATTGTTGTATGAGGGAAAGGGTTAAGTATCTTCAGAGCCTTACTGTGATAATACTGATGTGGGTTTTAAGTTTCACTGTATGGGTGGTCAATGTAGAACGCTTTGGAGATCGAGGTGTACAGTTTTATTGACAGAATAGAACTGTGCATGAATGTTGTTTCTCTTTCTGGTTATTTTGAGTAAGTGCCAATTTCGGATATTAAGCTCCATTGGCCAAATGTTTGTCCTGTCAAAAAGAGAGGCTTAGCATTTTTATACCCCCCACAAACAAGTTTTTTGGGGGGTATATATAGGAATCACCCTGTCCGTCTGTCTGTCTGTCCATATGTCTTGTAAGCGCAACTCCTCCTTAACGGCTGGACCGATTCTGATGAAACTTTACACAGTTGCATTACACAACCTGAGGATGTGCATGATGTAAGATTTTCCCTGTCCGTCCGTCCGTCTGTCTGTCTGTCCATATGTCTTGTAAGCATGGGACGGGGGTATCCTTAGTGAGTTCACTCACAGTTCTAGTTGGAGTTGTATCTGGTCTTTGACATTGTTGATAGTTCTGTATAAGAGGCATTTATCAGCGAATAACTTGGTTTTGGTTGATGGAGATAGTGACCTTGTTTGTAATTACATTAATGTCTGATGCATTGATTTACAATAAAAACATCCCTTATTGATAATTACTTTAATGTCATTGATATACAATAAAAACATTAGAGGGCTTGAGCACTATGCTTTGGGGTATGCCGGAGAGACCTGGAGACTGTAGAGGTAGATCCATCCAGGACCACTCTCTACTGGCGTTCATATAGCCAGTGAAACAGGTCATTAGTTATATAGAGCTGTTATAATTTATGTTAGCATGTTGCCAGTCTGAAACAGGTCATTATATAGTAACTGTTATATACAGCTGTTATAATTATACCCCCAAAAAACAAAGTTTTGGGGGGGTATATAGGAGTCACTGTGTCGGTCGGTCGGTCGGTCGGTCGGAAGCCATATTTTGTCCGGACCATATCTTAACAATGCAACATAGGATTTGAACTAAACTTCATAGGATGATACAACACATTGAGAGGAAGTGCGGTGTACAGGAACCATAACTCTATTTTATCTAAATACAGAGTTATTGCCCTTTGTTACTTTTTCTAGTAGAGTCTTGTCCGGGGCATAACTTTAAAACTAAATGTTGGAATTTAATAAAACTTCATAGGATGATACAACACATTGAGAGGAAGTGCAGTGTACAGGAACCATAACTATATTTAATCTAAATACAGAGTTATTGCCCTTTGTTACTTTTTCTTGTCCGGAGAATTACTTAATAACTAACAGATGGAATCTAATAAAACTGCATACAATAGTAGAGCATAATCAGAGAAAGTGCAGTGTACAAGAACCATAACTCTAATTTACATAATTACAGAGTTATTGCCCTATGTTACTTTTTCTTATACGTAGTCTTGTCCAGAGCATAACTTTAAAACTAATTGTTGGAATTTAATAAAACTTCATAGGATGATACAACACATTAAGAGGAAGTGCAGTGTACAGAAACCATAACTCTATTTAATCTAAATACAGAGTTATTGCCCTTTGTTACTTTTTCTTGTCCGGAGAATTACTTAATAACTAACAGATGGAATCTAATAAAACTGCATACAATGGTAGAGCATAATCAGAGGAAGTTCAGTGTACAAGAACCATAACTCTAATTTACATAATTACAGAGTTATTGCCCTTTGTTACTTTTTCTTGTTCATAGAGTCTTGTTAAGTTGCTGGTCATATTTTGTCCGGCCTAATTCTTACAAACCACTGTGTGGAATTCAATAACATTTTACATGAAGCTTCTATACCAAGAGGAGATGTGCATACCATTAAGGTCTTATAATTGCATGTTATTTTACAGAGTTATGGCCCTTTTACTTATTAACTTGTTGGTCGGTCAGAAGCCATATTTTGTCCAGCCTATTTCTTACAAACCACTGGGTGGAATTCAATAACATTTTACATGAAGCTTCTATACCAAGAGGAGATGTGCACATCATAAAGGTCTTACAAAATTTTTGCATGTTATTTAACAAGAGTTATGGCCCTTTTGTTGGTCGGTCGGAATCCATATTTTGAGTCAAGGTGCTGTTTTGGGGGTATTTATCATCTTCAGTGATATTTCTAGTTTATGTTAGCATGTTAACAGTCTGAAACAGGTCATTATAGTTAGCTGGACATGTCTTATATACAGCTGTTATGTTAGCATGTTGCCAATCGAAAGGCACTTCACTAGTGTTGTATGATTGTTGAAAGATGACGCTCAGTATGGGTGCCTGACTTCTGCTTGCAGTCAGTTTCTGTATGCATGTTGGAATGAGATATGGGCCTTCTCACTCAAAGTTGAGAAAGAGTTTCTCGATCCTGTTAGTCGTGACATTGATCTCTTACATAGGGGGGTCTTGGGTCTGTCTTTAACCCTTTACCTCATTCGACAATTTTGCAGCAGATGACTTTGAATTTATTTTGTCAAAAAGTGGAAAATCTCTATAATTGAACGGACAAAAAGTGGAAAACATTGTGGCAAAAGGAGAAATTGCACGTTTTGTGCAATTTCTTCTTTTGTCACTATGTTTTCAAAAGGCTGTCTGCTGCAGAGGCGTCAGAAAGCGTCTATATGAGGGAAGGGTTAACACTTGGAAGATGAGTTGACATTATTCAAGAGATTGATCACTCGACAGACTTATGAAGTTTATATAAGAAATCTCCAGTTTTTTAGTGTGAATACGTTGGTTCAAGCCGAAGGTTTGTTAATTCACAAGTTCAAGCGTCAACATTAGGGAAAGGGTTAAGGCTATCATGACCCTCTTGTTTGTAATTGTTTTTAACATTTATTTAATTCAGGAATCTTCCTATTGATGGTCTGTGCCTTTGCACTGGTGAAATCAGATAAACATGCAGAAGAATGTCAATTTTGGACACAGATGGCAAACAATCTGTCACATGTGGATGAATTGGCTATGCCTTTTGGAACTCAGATCTATATGCAGTGTCAGGGAGGGTGTGCTAATATCAGTTGCAGTGGGAACATGAAACAGTCTGTAAGTATAAAACAGTCTGTACATGCACCCTTATGAGTTTAAGCATAAATTTCCAGCATACAACATATATCTGCAACAGACGACTTTGAAAGTAAGGCCTAAAATAAAATATTATTTGTTTGCCGCTTCCGCCCGACCCACGTGTTTACCGCTGGTCCGAATTTTTTTACAACCCTTCTTTTCCTTTTAATCATAATAAAATAAAAAAGTTGCAAGTCTGTCTGAAGTTTTTTTTTATTTACCTACCTTCCTACCCACCCCTAATTGGCATGGGTCGGAAGCAGCAAACAAACAATTTTTGAAATTGTGGCCTAATTGGTCAAAAATATGGTAAACCTCTATTCATTGTATAGAGTTTAAAATATTGTTGCATTATTTAATTTACTGTATTATCTGCTTTGATATGCGACATGCGTCATTCCTCTTCCACCAAGTTGCTTGGGAAGATTGTTGTGTGGAGTACTGGTGTGAGAAAACCAGGAAATGCATGAATAGGTGAACTGGCCGCCGTGATATAACTGAGAAATTGTTAAAAACGGCGTTAAACCCCAATCAATCAATCAATCTGCTTTGATACATGTATCCAGAGTTCTAGATAAGGAGCAGTATACAGCTCTTGTCTCCACAATATCTCTCTTATTGTCCAACCAAACCCTATGATGTGGGTACTCAAAAGAGTCGTCTCATTGAGACGATTCTTTTGAATACCCACAACATAGGTTTAGATGGTCAAATACGAATTATAGAACATGCAAAGCTACCCTTATCTAGAGCTCTGTGTATCCAACATGATGTAGACATGCTTTGACACATCTGTAGAAGACTGAAAATCCTTGTATATATATATGTTCAAAATTATACTTTCATTGTCAATATTATTGCCTTAGATGTTTTAACCCTTTCCCTCATATAGACGCTTTCTGACGCCTCTGCAGCAGACGTCTTTTTGAAAACATAGTGACAAAAGAAGAAATTGCTCAAAACGAGCAATTTCTCCTTTCGCCACAATGTTTTCCACTTTTAGTCCATTTAATTATAGAGATTTTCTATCTTTTGACAAAATATGTTCAAAGTCGTCTGCTGCAGAATTGTCATATATATGAGGGAAAGGGTTAATAGACCTATGCTGCAAATTTGTTGTATGTAGGAAAAGGGTTGAAATACTTAGAGAAGCAATTGCCTAGGTACTGCCATCATGTTTTTAACCCTTTCCCTCATATGACAATTATACAGCAGACGACTTTGAACATTTTGTCAAAAAATAGAAAATCTGTATAATTGAATGGATAACCTATGACAAAAAGTGGAAAACATTGTGGCAAAAGGAGAAATTGCATGTTTTGTGTAATTTCTTCTTTTGTCACTATATTTTCAAAAAGCTGTCTGCTGCAGAGGCGTCAAAAAGCGTTTATATGAGGGAAAAGGTTAAACGCCCCACAAAAGGAGAAATTGCTTAAAAATACAAAATAAAATCTATTGTCAAAATGTTTCCAATTTTATTCAAAAATTATTCTTTCGTTGATAAAGAGTTTTCATACTTTCAAAGTAGTCTGCTGCAGAATTGTAAATATACGGGTAAGGGTTCAAACTTTCTGCTGCAGAATTGTCAAAATGGAGGTAACGGTAAGTCTGTACATTGTTTATTACATCAACACTCTTGCTTTTTATACTCCAGGAGGCTTTTATATACGTGGTTCATGTGTTGTTTGTTTGTCTGTGCCGTTTTCATGTACAGGTTATTTTCTAAGCCTGCAACTGCTGGCTAGAATTGAATGAAATGTATTAACCCTTTCCCTCATACGACAATTCTGCAGCAGACGACTTTGAACGTATTTTATCAAAACATAGAAAATCTCAATAATTAAATGGATAACCTATGACAAAAAGTGGAAAACATTGTGACAAAAGGAGAAATTGCACGTTCTGTGCAATTTCTTCTTTTGTCACTATGTTTTCAAAAGACGTCTGCTGCAAATGCGTCGGAATGCGTCTGCAAGTGGGAAAGGGTTAAACTGTAAATGGGAAACTACAGTATCATAATTAAATCCCCCCTTCGCCACACATACAGCAAATTTGTAGCAGACGACTTCTTGGCAAAATTTTGGAAAATCTCTATAATTGAAAGTTTGAATATTGAATAGAGTCAAAAATATTGTGGCAAAAGGAGAAACTGCTAATTTTGAGCAAATTCTTCTTTTGTCACAATGTTTTCAAAAAGGCGTCTGCTTAAGAGGCGTCAGAAAAAGGGTCAAGCTTTTTCAGATTGATCGTCCTTTGATATTTTACAATAACATGTATTTATAAACCATTTTTGAAGGAGCCAATCAATTTTTTCTTGTTTATACACAGGTGTTTGGTGCAGATGTCCTTGATGTAGACTATTGCTTTGGTGTTCAGTTGAATCATTGTGAACATCCTGTAAGAATGCAATATTACTTGGATCTTCCAAAGCAGAATATCTCCACACGTGGAAATATAACTCATAACGATACATATGAGATAGCTGGTATGAATACGTCTTTCTTGGGCAGGGTGAATATTTGTAATAGTTTGACCATTTACCACATACAACCAATCTCCAATCAGACGACTTTGAAAACATTTAGTAAGACATATATGCAAACTCTATAAATGACATTTTGGTAAATGGAGAAACTGCTTGTTACTCCTTTTACCAAAATGTTTTCAAAAGTCGTCTGTTGTAGAGGCGTCAGAAAGCATCTATATTTGGGAAAGGGTTAATGTTTGTTTTCTGTCTTTTGAATCCTCTTTAATTTACTTACGTATTTTAATAAGACATCTAGAGAGTTTTATAGAAGTTGTGAGACCGTATTTCACAATGGATATTAATTAAATTTCAGACAAACATTTCTTTGATGACCCCCTACCTTGATTCAAGCTACAATCTAAACTTATTAAGGATAAATACTACACCATGATTGCTTTTTAGCTCACCTGAGCTTTGCTCAAGGTGAGTTATTGTGATTGCCTTTTGTCCGGCGTCCGTCGTGCGTCAACTTCTTCTCCTCAGTAACCAGTGGGTCAATTTGGATGAAACTTCACAGAAAGCATCCTCTCAATGACCTCACCAAAATTCCTTCAAATTTTTGGGATCCATGCAAAATTCTGGTTTCCATGGCAACGAAACGAAAAAACCTTCAAAATTCTTCTTCTCCCAAACTGCTTGGCAGATTTTCAAATAATTTTGTAGAAATGTTCCTTGGATGACCCTCTATCAGATTCCTTCAAGCTGTGTTGATTGGTCGAAAAACATGGCCGCCAGGGGGGGCGGGGCTATTTTGCCTTATATGGCTATAGTGAAAACTTAAAAAATCTTCTCCTCCGAAAGTGTAAGGCCGATTTTCAAATAATTTTGTAGAAATGTTCCTAGGGTGACTGACCCTCTATCAGATTCCTTCAAGCCATGTTGATTGGTCGAAAAACATGGCCGCCAGGGGGGGCGGGCTATTTTGCCTTATATGGCTATAGTGCAAACTTAAAAAATCTTCTCTACCAGAAGTGTCAGGCCGATTTTCAAATAATTTTGTAGAAATGTTCCTTGGGTGATCCTCTATCAGATTCCTTCAAGCCATGTTGATTGGTCAAAAAACATGGCCGCCAGGGGGCGGGGCTATTTTGCCTTTTATGGCTATAGTGCTAACTTAAAAAAATCTTCTCCTCCATAAGTGTCAGGCCGATTTTCAAAAAAAATTGTAGAAATGTTCCTTGGGTGACCCTCTATCAGATGTTGATTGGTCGAAAAACATGGCTGCCAGGGGGCGGGGGCTATTTTGCCTTATATGGCCAAAGTGAAAACTTAAAAAATCTTCGACATCTTCTCCTCAGTAACAGGTGGGTCAATTGGGATGAAACTTCACAGAAAGCATCCTCTCAATGACCTCACCAGAATTCCTTCAAATCTTTGGGATCCATGCAGAATTCTGGTTTCCATGGCAACGAAACGAAAAAAACTTCAAAATTCTTCATCTCCCAAACTGCTTGGCAGATTTTCAAATAATTTTGTAGAAATGTTCCTTGGATGCCCCTTTACCAGATTCCTTCAAGCCATGTTGATTGGTCGAAAAACACGGCCGCCAGGGGGGCGGGGCTATTTTGCCTTATATGGCTATAGTGCTAACTTAAAAAATCTTCTCCTCAAAAAGTGTCAGCCCGATTTTCAAATAATTTTGTAGAAATGTTCCTTGGATGACCCTCTACCAGATTCCTTCAAGCCATGTTGATTGGTCCAAAAACATGGCCGCCAGTGGGCAGGGCTATTTTGCATTATATGGCTATAGTGAAAACTTAAAAAATCTTCTCCTCCAAAAGAATCTGGCCAATTTTCAAATAATTTTGTAGAAATGTTCCTAGGGTGACTGACCCTCTATCAGATTCCTTCAAGCCAAGTTGATATGTCGGAAACTATGGCTGCCAGGGGGCGGGGCTTATATAGCTAAAGTGAAAAAAATGGCCCTCTTGTTTCATGTTCTAACACTTTATTTGACACTGAAACCCGATGTTGTGGAACTCAAAAGAATCATCTCAGTGAGACGATTCTTTTGAATCCTCACAGCATAGGATCGGTTGAGTAATAAGCAAGGTAAAGTGGGAAAAACACCAGTTTACACTCCCTGATATTATTATTTGACACTTAACCCTTTCCCTCATATGGCAATTCTGCAGCAGACAACTTTGAACATATTTTGTCAAAACATAGAAAATCTCCATAGTTGAATGGATAACCTATGACAAAAAGTGGAAAACATTGTGGCAAAAGGAGAAATTGCACGTTTTGTGCAATTTCTTCTTTTGTCACTATGTTTTCAAAAAGCCGTCTGCTGCAGAGGCGTCAGAAAGCATTTATATGAGGGAAAGGGTTAAACTGCTACAGCTTGAGTAATAAGAGAGATAATGTGGCGGAAATATTATCCATATTTGTCACTATAACCCGATGTTGTGGTACTCAAAAGAGACGATTCTTTTGAGCTCCCACAGCATAGGATTTGGTTGAGTAATAAGAGAGATAATGTGGTGGAAATATTATCCATATTTGTCACTATAACCCGATGTTGTGGTACTCAAAAGAGACGATTCCTCTGAGTTCCCACAGCATAGGATTTGGTTGAGTAATAAGCGAACTAATGTTGGGGAAATACCTTTTAACACCCCTTTATCTTGTCCTGGGCTGGAACCCAGGACATCCAGTCCCCAATCCCACATGCTAACCCCATGACTACGGTATATATATTCCTTCAGATTTTTTGCATTGCAGTTCCAAAAAGTAGTCTCCCAGTGCATCTCGAAATACCAACCGATACAAAGATGATACTGTTTGTGGAAATGGTCAAAGTTAACGAAAGTTTCATCAAATTTGGGGTAAGAAACTTCTTAATATGATCCGTTTTACATCTACATTTAATTTTGATAAAATCATAATGTCTAGGCTAAGAAATGGCAAATCTCTATTAACAAAGTATAGTAATGATAAAGCTTTAACCCTTTCCCTCATATAGCAGACCTGCTCATATAGACGCTTTCTGACGCCTCTGCAGCAGACAGCTTTTTGAAAACATAGTGACAAAAGAAGAAATTGCTCAAAACAAGCAATTTCTCCTTTTGCCACAATGTTTTCCACTTTTAGTCATAGGTTATCCATTCAATTAAAGAAATTTTCTATGTTTTGACAAAATATGTTCAAAGTCGTCTGCTGCAAAATTGTCGTATGGGGGAAAGGGTTAAAAATAGTTGTGGCAATAAGAGAAATTGCTTAGCCCTTTCCCACATACAACTTATCTGCTGCAGAAGACTTTGAAACATCAAGGCAATACTATAGAAAACCTCAATAGATTCATGTATATTTATTGAATTGAGTTAAAAACAGTGTTACGAAAGTAGAAATTGCTTGTTATGATAAATTTCTCATTTTGCCACAGGATATACATCCTGTAAAACCTACATAATATCAGAAAATATATTAGATTTAAAGGTATGTCTTGTCTTTGGTTTTATGTTTTTAGCTCCACTTTTTAGCTCACCTGTGCACAAAGTGCTCAAGGTGAGTTATTGTGATGGCCTTTTGTCCGTCGTCCATCGTGCGTCGTCCGTCAACTTTTTCTCCTCAGTAACCAGTAGGTCAATTGGGATGAAACTTCACAGGAAGCATCCTCACATTGACCTCACCAGAATTCCTTCAAATTTTTGGGATCTATGCAGAATTCTGGTTTCCATGGCAACGAAATGAAAAAAACTTTAAAAATCTTCTTCTCCATAACTGGTTGGCAGATTTTCAAATAATTTTGTAGAATAGTTCCTTGGATGACCCTCTATCAGATTCTTTCAAGCCACATTGATTGGTCAAAAAACATGGCCGCCAGGGGGTGGGGCTATTTTGCCTTATATGGCTATAGTGAAAACTTAAAAAAATTCTCCTGAATGAATGTATATTGTTTTATGGCGCATCGACAGCTAAGGTCATTTAGCGCGCAATTAAATTTAATTATTCATGATCCCTGGGTAAACAAACCAGTACTAGGCTAGAAAATGTGCCTTGCCCAAGGGCACTCCACCATGACCATAGTGCATTGACTGGGGATCGAACCCGGGACACCCGGTTTCGAAATCCCCGACGCTAACCACTTGACCACAGCAGGCCGATTTTTAAATAATTTTGTAGAAATGTTCCTTAGGTGACCTTCTATCAGATTTCTTAAAGCCAAGTTGATTGGTCTGAAACTATGGCCTCCAGGGATGGGGCTTATATAGCTAAAGTGAAAAAAAAAATCAGGTGAGCGATCCAGGGCCATCATGGCCCTCTTGTTTTTGTTTTGACATAAAAGGATGAGCGCCTTCGTTTGCCTAGCAATTTTGGTTAACTTTTTGTTCTGGTCCACTTTTCACCTATCCTTTAACCCTTTACCACATACGACAACCCTGCAGCAGACGACTTTAAAAACATACCCGAAAAAAAGTGGAAACTCCTTTTAAATGAAAGCACAAGAATTGAATAGAGTTGAAAACATGGTGACAAAAGGAGAAATTGCTCGTTTTGAGCAATTTCTTCTTTTGTCGACATGTTTTCAAAAGGCCGTCTGCTGCAGAGGTGTCAGAAAATGAGGGAAAAGGTTAAGTTATGACTTTTTAATTCATCGCAATAATCTGACTGCATCCCTATAGGACTATTTAAAACTCTACCATGCAATATTCTTTAATTAATAACGACCCTTTTAGGACTTAGACACTTTTTCAATTCTATATTTTTTGGGGGTTCATAAATCAATTGAGTGATGTCACTAGTTTGTGGTGCTCGTTGAAAACTGTTTTGCGCATAAAATTCGCTTTCCGGTCTTCATTTACTGATTTACAAGTTTTACATGCTCTGTGTAATTTGTCAGTACAAAGCTCAATATCACATTGACACTGTGAACATCATAAAGTAAAATAAATGCATAATATAAGGTTGATTTGTAACTCAATTTCGACTGTGAGAGTTGGGCTGCGATGGGGCAGTCAATTACACCGAGTGATGTTGATCCAGGGTTTTTTGTTTTTAGCTCACCTGTCGCGTAGTGACAAGGTGGGATTTTGTGATCGTCCGTCGTCTGTCCACAATTTCTTGTGAACACGATAAAGTCTTCATTTATTATCCGATGTTTACCAAACTTATTTAGTAGCTAGATATCCATGAGAGCTCAGTTCCAGCCATATCCGTTCATGCATGACTGGATTATGACCCTTTAAGATTGGCAAAATTGCTATAATTGACCTTGTGAACAAGTTAAAGTCATCATTTATTATCCGATGTTACATATACATGAGAGCTCGGTTCCAGCCATATCCGTTCATGCATGACGGGATTATGGCCCTTTAAAATTGGATTTTTTTTTATAATTGAACTTGTGAACACGCTAAAAACTTCATTTATTATCCGATATTTACCAAACTTATTCAGTAGCTAGATATCCTAAGTTCCTTTCGAAAACCAGATCTGTCCATGCATGATGGGATTATGGCCTTTTAAAATTGGCAAAATTGCTATAATTGACCTTGTGAACAAGATAAAGGTCATCATTTATGATCCGATGTTTACCAAACTTATACAGTAACTAGATATACATGAGAGCTCAATTCCTTTCAAAAACCAGCCATATCCTGAATTATGGCCTTTTAGAATTGGCAAAATTGTTATAATTGACTTTGTGAACACGATAAAAACTTTATTTGTCACATGTCCTTTACATTGGCAATATTGACACATTGTTGGATGATGCAGATATTGAAAACAGAAATTCTACCTTTACATTTGCTCCTGGAGAAGGTCAACGACATCTCAGTATTTTTCAAGATAAAGATTCAGAATGTTCCTTTAGTGACCCACTATCACATTCCGTCATGCCATGTTGATTGGTTGAAAAACATGTCCCCAGGGGGCTATTTTGCCTTATATGGCTTGAGTGAAATCTTAAAAAATCTTCTCCTCCGAAAGTGTTTGACCGATTTTCAAAAGAAATTGTAGAAATATTCCTAGGGTGACCCTCTATCAGATCTCTTTGAGTCATGTTGATTGGTCGAAAACTATGGCCACCAGGGGGATGGGCTTATATTTATATGGCTAAAGTGAAAAAAAATAAAATCCCTCTTCTTTAATTTTGAATTTCAGGTAGAGCAACTTTCTGTCTATTGATGGATTTAAGTTATTATACCCCCGGTTCCGAAGGAAAGGGGGGGTATACTGTTTTACCCATGTCCGTCCTTCCGTCCGTCCATCCGTCCGTAACACTTTCGTTTCCGGGCTATTTCTCTGCAACCGCTTTTTGGAATTTGATGAAACTTCATAGGAAGGATCACCACCAAGTGTAGATGCGCATATCGTGTTTGCGTTCCGGTTGGATTATTTTTCACGGAGTTATGGCCCTTTACCCCTATGTATGACTTAATTCATTTCCGGGCTATTTCTCTGCAACCGCTTTTTGGAATTTGATGAAACTTCATAGGAAGGATCACCACCAAGTGTAGATGCGCATATCGTGTTTGCGTTCCGGTTGGATTATTTTTCACGGAGTTATGGCCCTTTACCCCTATGTATGACTAAATTCATTTCCGGGCTATTTCTCTGCAACCGCTTTTTGGAATTTGATGAAACTTCATAGGAAGGATCACCACCAAGTGTAGATGCGCATATCGTGTTTGTGTTCCGGTTGGATTATTTTTTTCACGGAGTTATGGCCCTTTACCCCTATGTATGACTAAATTAATTTCCGGGCTATTTCTCTGCAACCGCTTTTTGGAATTTTAAGAAACTTCATAGGAAGGATCACCACCAAGTGTAGATGCGCATATCGTGTTTGCGTTCCGGTTGGATTATTTTTCACGGAGTTATGGCCCTTTACCCCTATGTATGACTAAATTCATTTCCAGGCTATTTCTCTGCAACTGCTTTTTGGAATTTGATGAAACTTCATAGGAAGGATCACCACCAAGTGTAGATGCGCATATCGTGTTTGCGTTCCGGTTGGATTATTTTTCAATGAGTTATGGCCCTTTACCCCACCATCAGGCTATGTATGACTAAATTCATTTCCGGGCTATTTCTCTGCAACCGCTTTTTGGAATTTGGTGAAACTTCATAGGAAGGATCACCACCAAGTGTAGATGCGCATATCGTGTTTGCGTTCCGGTTGGATTATTTTTCACGGAGTTATGGCCCTTTACTCCACCATCAGGCTATGTATGACTAAATTCATTTCCGGGCTATTTCTCTGCAACCGCTTTTTGGAATTTTATGAAACTTCATAGGAAGGATCACCACCAAGTGTAGATGCGCATATCGTGTTTGCGTTCCGGTTGGATTATTTTTCACGGAGTTATGGCCCTTTACTCCACCATCAGGCTATGTATGACTAAATTCATTTCCGGGCTATTTCTCTGCAACCGCTTTTTGGAATTTTATGAAACTTCATAGGAAGGATCACCACCAAGTGTCGATGCGCATATCGTGTTTGCGTTCCGGTTGGATGATTTTTCACGGAGTTATGGCCCTTTACCCCACCATCACATATGTCTTTCAAAACATGAGCGGGGGTATCACTAGTGAGCAGTAGCTCACATATTTCTTGTTTTGACAAGTACATGTATCTGTTCTTTTGAACCTTTTTGTTAAAGGAGTCTTATGTGGGAAGTGAGTCAGTTGCCTGGGAAGCATGTAGTGTGGAGAATTGGTTCAAGAAAGACATGAATAACTGAACAAATGAGAATGAAAATGTCATTTTAATATTTTTTTTTCTTTCTCTCATTATTTCATACTTGATATAGATAACTGGTAAAGTTCGAATGACGATTGCCAACAGACCAACGTTCCCTTTTCAAAGGACTATGTTCCCCGAGACCTATATCGACATTCCAGAATGCCCAAAGGATCAAAGTGTTTTGAAAAGTTTCAAGTCCCCGCCCACCTGCACTGCGCCTCCACCACCTAAGCCAGCGCCTGTGACGTCAACACTGAAACCCACATTTATCAAGTCAGGTATGCACGAGTAACATGACCTATTAACCCTTTCCCTCATATAGACGCTTTCTGACGTCTCTGCAGCAGACGGCCTTTTGGAAAACATAGTGACAAAAGAAGAAATTGCACAAAACGTGCAATTTCTCCTTTTGCCACAATGTTTTCCACTTTAAGTCATAGGTTATCCATTCAATCATAGAGATTTTCTATCTTTTGACAAAATATGTTCAAAGTCGTCTGCTGTAGAATTGTCATATGAGGGAAAGGGTTAAAAGAGGTTTAAACCTTTCCCACATACAGACACTTTCTTTTGCCTCTGCCTCAGAAGACTTTTGAAAACAATGTGACAAAAGGAGAGTTTGCTCATAGTGAGCAATTTCTTATTTTGCCACAATGTTTTCAATTTTATTCAATTATAGTCCTTTCATTTACAGAGTTTCTATATTTGTGTCTGGATATCTTCAAATTCATCATCTGCAAATGTGTTGTATGTGGGAAAGGGAGGGTTAAATATGGAGAATTCAACCTTTCCCACTAGCAGACGCATTTGCAGGAGACAATGTTTGAAAAATGGTGGCAAAAGGAGAAATTACTCATAATGAGTAATTATGCCCCCTTCGAAGAAGAGGGGTATATTGCTTTGCACATGTCTGTCGGTCGGTCCGTCCGTCCGTCAGTCCGTCTGTAGACCAAAGCTTGTACGGGTGATAACTCAACAATGCCTAGACCTATGGTCCTCAAACTTGACTTAGGGGTTGGGCCTGACCAGTAGATATACCCTATTTATTTTGAGGTCATTGAATCAAAGGTCGAGGTCACAGTGACCTTGAACACAAAAACCCTTTTTAAGCTTGTCCGAGTGATAACTCAACAATGCCTGGACCTATGGTCCTCAAACTTGACTTGGGGGTTAAGCCTGACCAGTAGATGAACCCTATTTATTTTGAGGTAATTGGGTCAAAAGTCAAGGTCAATGTGACCTTGAACACAAAAACCCTTTTTAAGCTTGTCCGAGTGATAACTCAACAATGCCTGGACCTATGGTCCTCAAACTTGACTTGAAGGTTGGGCCTGACCAGTAGATGAACCCTATTTATTTTTAGGTAATTGGGTCAAAGGTCAAGGTCACAGTGACCTTGAACACAAAAACCCTTTTTAAGCTTGTCCGAGTGATAACTCAACAATGCCTGGACCTATGGTCCTCAAACTTGATTTGGAGGTTGGGCCTGACAAGTAGATGAACCCTATTTATTTTGAGGTAATTGGGTCAAAGGTCAAGGTCACAGTGACCTTGAACACAAAAACCTTTTTTTAGCTTGTCTGAGTGATAACTCAACAATGCCTGGACCTGGAGGATACATAATATCTGCAAATATCAGTCATCATCACAATGGGATTAAGAACTGTACCTACCATCCTCAAACTTTGAATGAACATTGTTCATAATCTTAAAACTGACTCATAGACATCCAATGTGAAATGACAAATCAACTGGCATTTCGGTCCATGCAAATTTTACTCAATTGTCCTAATATTACTGACAACATGGCGCTCAGGGGGGGCATAATGTTCGACAAACATCTCTTGTTTCTTTTTTTGTCACAATGTCAACAATTCCTATCAATTGTTTAACTTTCAATAATATAGATTTTCAATGTGTTTGCCTCGATGTTTTCAATGTTTTGCTAGACCGAAAATCGAGAGAGATGTCAATTGAGTATAGCTGTTAACCCATTATGTCACACAAGCACTTCCGAGCGCTGCTATCTACAGACGCACACTAGCGAGGGAGAGCGCTGCTATCCACTACCGCACACTAGCGAGGGAGCGCTTCTGATTTTGTATCTAATGTAATCTTTTTAGCTCACCTGTAATGTAGTGACAAGGTGTACTTTTGTGATCGTCCGTCATCTGTCCACAATTTCTTGTGAACACGATAAAGTCTTCATTTATTATCCGATGTTTACCAAACTTATTCAGTAGCATGACGGGATTATGGCCCTTTAAAATGGGCAAATTGCTATAACTGACCTTGTGAACAAGTTAAAGTCATCATTTATTATCCAATGTTTATCAAACTTATAGCTAGATATACATGAGAGCTCAGTTCCTTTTGAAAAACAGCCAGATCCATCCATTCATAATGGAATTATGGCCTTTTAAAATTGGCAAAATTGTTATAATTGACTTTGTGAACACAATAAAAACTTCAATTATTTGTCACAGAAAGGTTCCTTGGATGACCCTCTTTGAGATTCCTTCCAGTCATGTAAAAAAAGACATGGCCACCAGGAGGCAGGGGTGTTTTTCCGTATATGCAGCAAAACTGATAAGCCAGTATACACTGCAGGGTGCTTAAAAGGCCATTGTTCTGTGAAGTAATTGGTTAAAACAGTATAAAGAGAAAATGTACAAATTTCAATATTTTCAATAAGGAAATATCACAATTTATACATGAAATAAAATTTATGAATGGCTGGTAAATCAAGCACCACTACTGCATTTTGAATGATGTAATATCATGTTTCATGGACATAATGTTACCATATTTGGTACCTTAATTGACAGTAAAATACAGAATTTTAATCCGGCGTGTTTGATTTGTGCATGACAATCTGTTTATATTTGCACCGGAGTGAATCATGCCCTTCATAATTCAATGACTTACCGTTACAATATCTGGTAATGATAACAAGTTAAAGTTGTTTTTGATTAGTTATTTTTGCCTGTCAGTTGACCACACCCACCAAGATATAAATATGTTTTTCTATTACTTCACATATACATGTAAACTTAATATGCATACATGTTGGGAACTTGGGATTAACAATATTTTAACTCGAACATGTTGTTATCTTATTGTGGTAAAAGATATAAGTTGAGTACATTATCATACGGCAATTCAGTTTCTCATCCTCAACATCCGTATCATAATCAACAACAACTGCATTTTGACAATTTACACCTTTGCACTCTGCACACATTCTTGAACAGTTAAGCCCATGCTTCCTGCATGTACATCATGCAGATGAGCAATCTGCTTTGCATCCACATCTTATTACATTTAACAGATTTGCTGGGGCTAGGTTTTTGTCTGTGGAGATGGCAACTAGTTTTCCTTTTGCGATTTTCCAACTCCATTGTTCTGGGTCGAGACCGTCATTCGTCTTCCAAGTATGAACTTGAAAGTAAACGTGCAAACTATGAAACTTGGCAGCCGATAATGTCGGTGGTAATTGTTCTGGCGTAACACAATTCACGCTGGTAGCAATTTTCTGGAAGAACTTAATAAGTCTCATATCATTTAGCGATTCATTAGAATTACCACCGTTGATGATTACAAGAGCTTGTACGCCAGCCGCTATAATCTCATCATGACTGGAATTATTTTGACTGAATATGAGAGCATTTGACCTTAATTCCTTATCAGACTATAATCGCTTTAATGACAGACTTTTACCGATTCCAAACAAACGAGATGTGGTGTCGCAACCGAGAGCGTATGAACAGTATATTCTTACATACATCACGGCCAAGCTTCGCTTTCAACTGCTGGATATCCCTAACCTACTTCGATTTTTTTGTTCTTTGTTTGCGTTTTAAATAAAATATGACATTGCACATAATAACAAAGTAATACAAGCTATTCCGTGTTGTCACCTACAACTGATGTAGGGTAAGTACTTCCTAATTCAACAGCAGTTGTAACTATTAACAGGTCAACATCATCACTGGCATGCTTTGTTTCAATACCAGGAATCCGCTGTGGTCGAGTGGTTAGCGTCGGGAATTTCGAAACCGGGTGTCCCGGGTTCGATCCCCAGTCGGGGCACTACGGTCATGGTGGAGTGCCCTTGGGCAAGGCAGATTTTCTAGCCTAGTACTGGTTTGTTTACCCAGGGATCATGAATAATTATACCCCCAAAAAACAAAGTTTTGGGGGGGTATATAGGAGTCACTGTGTCGGTCGGTCGGAAGCCATATTTTGTCCGGACCATATCTTAACAATGCAACATAGGATTTGAACGAAACTTCATAGGATGATACAACACATTGAGAGGAAGTGCAATGTACAGGAACCATAACTCTATTTTATCTAAATACAGAGTTATTGCCCTTTGTTACTTTTTCTTGTTCGGAGAATTACTTAATAACTAACAGATGGAATCTAATAAAACTACATACAATGGTAGAGCATAATGAGAGGAAGTGCAGTGTACAGGAACCATAACTCTAATTTACATAATTACAGAGTTATTGCCCTTTGTTACTTTTTCTTATTCGTAGAGTCTTGTCCAGAGCATAACTTTAAAACAAATTGTTCGAATTTAATAAAACTTCATAGGATGATACAACACATTGAGAGGAAGTGCGGTGTACAGGAACCATAACTCTATTTTATCTAAATACAGAGTTATTGCCCTTTGTTACTTTTTCTTGTCCGGAGAATTACTTAATAACTAACATATGGAATATAATAAAACTGCATACAATGGTAGAGCATACTCAGAGGAAGTGCAGTGTACAAGAACCATAACTTTAATTTACATAATTACAGAGTTATTGCCCTTTGTTACTTTTTCTTGTTCGTAGAGTCTTGTCCGAAGCATAACTTTAAAACTGATTCTTGGAATTAATTAAAACTTCATAGGATGATACAACACATTGAGAGGAAGTGCAGTGTACAGGAACCATAACTCTATTTAATCTAAATACAGAGTTATTGCCCTTTGTTACTTTTTCTTGTCCGGAGAATTACTTAATAACTAACAGATGGAATCTAATAAAACTGCACACAATGGTAGAGCATAATCAGAGGAAGTGCAGTGTACAAGAACCATAACTCTAATTTACATAATTACAGAGTTATTGCCCTTTGTTACTTTTTCTTATTCGTAGAGTCTTGTCCAGAGCATAACTTTAAAAATAAATTGTTGGAATTTAATAAAACTTCATAGGATGATACAACACATTGAGAGGAAGTGCGGTGTATTTTGTTGGTCGGTCGGAAGCCATATTTTGAGTCAAGGTGCTGTTTTGGGGGTATTTATCATCTTCAGTGATAGTTCTAGTTAAATTTAATTGCGCGCTAAATGACCTTAGCTGTCGATGCGCCATAAAACAATATACATTCATTTTTATGCCCCCGGAATCTCCGATTCGGTGGGCATATAGTTTTTGGCCTGTCTGTTGGTTGGTTGGTCTGTTGGTCTGTCTGTCTGTCTGCACAAAAAAAACTTTAACCTTGACCACTACTTTTGAACCATAACAGGTACGGCTACCATATTTCACATGTGTATTCCTTGTGACATGACCTTTCTGTCAGTACCAACATTTTTGACCTTGCGACCTTGACCTTTGACCTAGATGTAGTTTTTGGCCTGTCTGCACGAAAAAAACTTTAACCTTCACCATTACTTTTGAACCATAACAGGTATGACTACCATATTTCACATGTGTATTCCTTGTGACATGACCTTTCTGTCTGTACCAACATTTTTGACCTAGCGACCTTGACCTTTGACCTAGATGTAGTTTTTGGCCTGTCTGCACGAAAAAAACTTTAACCTTGACCATTACTTTTCAACCATAACAGGTATGGCTACCATATTTCACATGTGTATTCCTTGTGACATGACCTTTCTGTCAGTACCAACATTTTTGACCTTGCGACCTTGACCTTTGACATAGATGTTGCCATTCTCGAAAAAAAAATTAACCTTGGCCATTTCTTTTGAACCATAACAGGTACGGCTACCATGTATTCCTTGTGACATGACCTTTCTGTCAGTACCAACATTTTTGACCTTGCGACCTTGACCTTTGACCTAGATGTTGCCATTCGGGGGCATCAGTGTTTCACAAACACATCTTGTTTAAATACCGTTTTGATTCAAATACTCACCAAGCATATTGATGAATCGCTGTTTGTTTTTTATGTTGGCTAAAAAATGTTCTTTTTTCATACCGCGGAAGGATTTGGGATTAATGCATTTGATTGGCTTTCATTCGCATCGCACTATTTTCGACACGCCTTTTTGCATAAGTTCAAATAGATCCATACGCCTTTTCATGAATGAGTTCAAAAAGTAATTCCCATATTGTGGACTAGATATTTGTCAATATGTACAAATACTTTTGATTTCATTAAATATTATCACTGTAGACTAGTCACCCAGTCACTTTAAACAAAGTTTTATGATATCATTATGTATATACACAGAAAACTGATAAACACTTTGACATGGCAGGTTTATCACACACTTTTCTACAGCTATTCTTATTACCATTGTCTTGAGCTATGACCTGCTTTTTGTGGATCTTAAGCACAACACTTTTGAAAACCATTATCTTTGATCAACCAGATTGATTGATTAATTGATTTGTTTATTTATTCAGTGATTGGTTAATTGATTGATCATTTCATTCATTCGTTTGTCAATTCGTACCTTTAAATTGTATACATACATTTTCCCTTTGAAACTTTTCATCCAACCTTCCTCTAACACACATTTTTGTCTGCATATTTTGTATAAATAATTTCTCGTCTGTTTTCACGGTAGCTCAGTTGGTAGCGACGCGGGCTGTCAATCCAGGGGTTGTGAGTTCAAGTCCCGGCTCGGCCAACTTTCTTTCCGACGATTGACAAAAGTCAATGCGATATGCGTCATTCGTCTTCCACCAATGGGCTAAGTCTATGTGGAAATGCAGCCAGTTGCTTTGGAAGATTGTTAAAATTGGCGCGATTATTATTAAAACCCCAATCAAGCAATTGTCTGTTTTCAACTCTTTTCCTCCATGTTTCCAAATCCAATACCTTTTCGAAAAGGGACACAATTCTCTCTTGATGATAGACAGCATCGGCTGCATGTCGGTCACTCACCATGTTCATAGTCTTTCCTGTACCTACAAACTTCAAGAATTTGATATTGAAACGTATACATCTGAACCTGAAACAATTCAGGCTGTTTTGCTAGATTAGAACAGGAGACAGGATTTGAGCAAAAGAGATACTCGGTACGGAACGAAAAGATGTTTCAGATCGAAGGGACCGTATTACTTCTCGGGGAATACTGTCCATTTTCCGTTTGTGACATGCTATAGCTATGCTATGCACTAACATAAGTAGCACGCCAGGATTTATGTTTGTCCGGGATTCACACACAAAATATCTCCTCTCCTCTCCAAGCACGTGCTTTCTGAATCCCATCAAGACACACGACTCTGGGCCTTTAAAATACTAAGATCTGTCTGACAGAAAACACAAATCTTTTCTATGAAACTATTAACCCTTTCCCTCATACCACAATTGTGCAGCAGACGACTTGTCAAAAAATAGAAAATCTCTATAATTGGATGGATAACCTATAATGACTAAAAGTGGAAAACATTGTGGCAAAAGGAGAAATTGCTCGTTTTGAGCAATTTCTTCTTTTGTCATAATGTTTTTAAAAAGCCGTCTGCTGCAGAGGCGTCAGAAAGCGTCTTTAGAGGGAAAGGGTAAATGAAACAATGCTTTGTGAAAAAAAATACATGAAGATCTAGATCTAGATTAAATAAATTTGTAAAGGAGGAGTAAAACCACAGCCTTTTTGTAAACTTGACAGCAAATTAACCAAACAGTCGAAAAATTGAGCCCGTCTTTTAATCAGGCCGACGTAAAATAAAACATACTCCCCTGGACGGATAAGTGAATGAAGTAAGTTGTACGGTGCATGAAATGTTTAACCATTACGTATTTGTGACTTCACCTTGCATGTTACTTGACTTCTTAATAGGTAGGGGTTAAACGCCGTTTTCAATGGACACGCGACCAAATTGAAAGCATCTATTCATCACTTGCCACTAATTGGTGATTTATGTTTAGTTACTGACAGAGTGAACAATATTGTTGAAAGAGTTCAGATTGCTCGTAACCTACACTGTTTTCAAATGCCTTATATTCTGTATTAAATGCATGTAACTGCGTTACTATGCAGCAAAGAGTTCTAGCCACATCAATATGTTTTTACTGAAATTTCATAGGGAAAGTTATAAATAGTTAGATATTACTATATTAAGGGAACAGTATCCGGATATGCATTTATCCGCATGCATATTAAATCTTGATTTTCTCAAAAAGCTTTATTCCAATATTTTCCACATTATGTGTGTGATTGATGATAAAGCATACTCTTTACTATTATGCAAAAATTGTCTCTGTGCAAATTTGTCCGGGGTGATTTTACTATGGTCTTGGGCTAGAATAGAGTTGAAAACATTGCCAAAAGGAGAAATTGCTTATTATGAAGTTTCAAAAGTTGTCTTCTATAGATGCATAGATCTGCAAGTGGGTAACTATGAACCATGGATGTTCCAAATTATTGTACCCCCGGATACATAGTATATGGGGGCTATATAGAAGTCACGCTTGTCGGTCGGTCGGTTCGTTGGTCTGTGGACATTTCTTGTGAACACTATTTCTCTGCAACCCTTGGTCAGAATTCAATATAACCTTACAAGAATGATCGATACCAAGCCTAGTTGTGCATATTGTCGGCGTGTTGCACTGGAATTATTTTTAAATGAGTTATGGCCCCTTGAATTTCTCATACGTGCAATATTGTCAGGCACCAGCTGGGGGTATGCATCACCTTCAGTGATATTTCTAGTTAATATTATATAGGTTATTAACCCTTTCCCTCATATAGACGCTTTCTGACGCCTCTGCAGCAGACGGCTTTTTGAAAACATAGTGACAAAAGAAGAAATTGCACAAAACGTGCAATTTCTCCTTTTGACACAATGTTTTCCACTTTTAGTCATTTTCTATGTTTTGACAAAATACGTTCAAAGTCGTCTGCTGCAGAATTGTCGTATGAGGGAAAGGGTTAACCCTATCCTACAAAAAATAAATTTGCAGCAGACGACTTTGAAAACATCTAGGCAAAACTATTGAAATTTTCTATCAATGTTTTCAAATTCAAATAGCGTCCACTGCAGATTCGTAAGAATGTGTCTGCAAGTTGTAAAGCGTAAACTTATTGAGTCGATGTTTCCATTTAGATACATATCAAAAATCCTGTGAGATCGGGACTGACCATTGTAACAGAACTGAAGTCTGCAAAGCTGCTAATGACAAGCGCAGGAACGGGATTTGTGGGTGTTTACCCTTTGCGTACATGAGTAAAGAAACTGGGTACTGTGAATTTAAAGGCTCGCTCTCTCCAGCAACAACAGGTAAATAAGCCCTTTTCCACATACGCTTTCTGACCCCTCTGTAGCAGACTTTTTTTGTAAACATGGTGATAAAAGGAGAAATTGCTCATAATGAACAATTTCTCCTTTTGCCACCATGCAGAGATTTTCCATATTTTTGCCTAGATGTTTTGAAAGTCGTCTGCTTCAAATTTGTTGTATGAGGGAAAGGGTTAACAGATAACGTGGTATGATATTTTAACCCGATCCCACATACTGTAAATCTGCAGCCAGTGACTTTAAAAAATATGAAGGCAAAAATTACAACTCTGAAAAGTAGATGTAAACATTTTTGCAAAAGGAGAAATTGCTCATCATGAGAAATTTCTCCTCATGTCAAATTTTTTGAAAAGCAGTCTGCTGAAGATGCATCAAAAAGCATCTATATGTGGGAAAGAGTTTAACTAAATGGTATTTTTAAGTTATCGTCTTTTAATTCTTGTAGTTCATGTACCTGTTGTAGAACGGCGTAAGCTTTTTAGATTTATATTTGCCTGTTTTGATAATGTTAACTAGGTTTAATCATCTAACGTTTGTAGATGATTTTTATCCGTCAGGTTTAGATATAAGGGAGTCCAGGTGCAATATCCTAGCTCTTTTAAAAAATACCCCTTGGTTCTTTTATGTCCTGAGTGTACAGCATCAATTTATATGAGGCCTTGTTTACTGGAAAGGACCAGTACTTGATCTCTAGTTAAGTGGAAGACACTTAAAAGCATCTCAGAAATGTCCAGTTCTTTGATCTGCATTTGAACCCCCTGACCTCTGGATTGACATTTCAGGGTGTTAAACCAATGAAAATGTTACATCTGGATAAATTTAAGTAATAATTGTATACATGGTTATAAACATAGTAGGAAAATGAGATATTGCTAAAAAAGCATCAAAACTTGTCTGTATCACACAGCTCATGTTAAAAAACCTAGTTCTTAGTTAATTTTGTTTGCTTCAAACGACTTCTCCTCCCTGACCACTTGGCCAATTGGGATGAAACTTCATAGGAAGCATCCTCTCAATGTCCTCTTCTAAATTCCTTCAAATTTTATGGATCCATGTAAAATTCTGGTTTGCAAGGCAACCAAAAGAAAAAACTTTAAAATTCCAAAACTGGCCGATTTTCAAATAGTTTTGTAGAAATGTTACTTGAATGACACTCTATCAGATTCCTTCAAGCCATGTTGATTGATCAAAAAACCTGGCGGCCAGGGGGTGGGGCTATTTTGCCTTATATGGCTATTGTGAAAACTTAAAAAATCTTCTCCTCCGAAAGAGTGCAGCCAATTTTCAAATAATTCTGTAGAAATGTTCCTTGGGTGATCCTCTATCAGATTCCTTCAAGCCATGTTGATTGTTTGAAAACATGGCCGCCAGGGGGCAGGACTGTTTTGCCTTTTATAGCTATAGTGAAAGTAACTGGCCGATTTTCAAATAATTTTTTAGAAATGTTCCTTGGCTGACTATCAGATTCCACCGAGCATGTTGATTTGTCTTAAATTAGCCTTATATTGGCTTTAGTGAAAACTTTTAAAATCTTCTCCTCCCAAACTCTTTGGCCGATTTTCAAATAATTTTGCAGAAATGTTCCTTGGGTGACACTCTATACGAGATTCCTTCAAGCCATGGTGATTGTTCAAAAAACATGGCCACAAGAGGGCCGGGCTGTTTGGAGATTTAATTTTTGCCTGATGGCAGTTGAGCAATACTGGTCCTCTTGGGCCTCTTGTTTCATCAAATCTTTATGGAAATTAATCAGAACATGTGTCTGCAAACTAAGTCACTAGGTAAAATTTTATAATAACTTTATTATAACTCTAGAAGCCAATTTTTCCATCAAATCTTTATGACAAATCACATCTCAGTCAAGTTTGAGACTTGGTAATTGGGGTCAAAAACTGGGTCACTAGATCAAATTTCATAGTAACTTTACAACCACTGTAGACGCCACATTTTTATTCTGATCTCTATGAATATTCACTGGAACTTTTTTTACCATCAATTATCAAGTACCAAACTTGGTCACTAGGTCAAATTTAAGAATAAAGTGGTTTTTTGCATATTGTCACAATTTTAATGGTGGTTTTTCCAAGAAGGGCGAAACACCCTCACGCCGAGGTCTGGTGAGAAGTTGTAGTAACCAGAGCTCTAGATAGGGGCTTTTTTCATGTTACAAAATCCTTATTTGACCTCCAAAACCTATGCTTTGGGTACTCAAAAAGAATCGTCTCACAACATAGGTTGTAATGAGTGTTAAGAGATATTATGGAAGACAGACCTGTTTACTCCTTCATATGATTTGACTGCACAAATGTAAAAGTGTTTAAATTTCCAGAAATGGTGACAACTATTTTACCTTTATTGAGTACAAAGATTGTACCTTCCGTGACACAAGCCAGTACCACTAAGTCACTAGGTAAAATTTTATAATAACTTTATTATAACTCTAGAAGCCAATTTTTCCATCAAATCTTTATGACAAATCACATCTCAGTCAAGTTTGAGACTTGGTAATTGGGGTCAAAAACTGGGTCACTAGATCAAATTTCATAGTAACTTTACAACCACTGTAGACGCCACATTTTTATTCTGATCTCTATGAATATTCACTGGAACTTTTTTTACCATCAATTATCAAGTACCAAACTTGGTCACTAGGTCAAATTTAAGAATAAAGTGTTTTTTTGCATATTGTCACAATTTTAATGGTGGTTTTTCCAAGAAGGCGAAACACCCTCACGCCGAGGTCTGGTGAGAAGTTGTAGTAACCAGAGCTCTAGATAGGGGCTTTTTTCATGTTACAAAATCCTTATTTGACCTCCAAAACCTATGCTTTGGGTACTCAAAAAGAATCATCTCACAACATAGGTTGTAATGAGTGTTAAGAGATATTATGGAAGACAGACCTGTTTACTAATTCATATGATTTGACTGCACAAATGTAAAACGTGTTTATATTTCCAGAAATGGTGACAACTATTTTACCTTTATTGAGTACAAAGATTGTACCTTCCGTGACACAAGCCAGTACCAGTACTTCTTCTAAAGGGAAACATTGTAAGTAACTGTGATATACCCTTGTACTGTTGAAGTTACCCTTTCCAACATACGCAGCAGCAGACGACTTCGAAAACATTTAGGCAAAAATATGGAGAATTTCTAGAAATGAATGTTATTAACCCTTTCCCTCATACGACAATTCTGCAGCAGACGACTTTGAACGTATTTTGTCAAAAAATAGAAAATCTCTATAATTGAATGGATAACCTATGACAAAAAGTGGAAAACATTGTGGCAAAAGGAGAAATTGCACGTTCTGTGCAATTTCTTCTTTTGTCACTATGTTTTCAAAAAGCTGTTTGCTGCAGAGGCGTCAAAAAGCGTCTATATGAGGGAAAGGGTTAAGTTGATGACATCGCAACAAAATGAGCGCCATGAGTAATTGCTTCTTTTGCCACAGTGTTTTTAAAAGTTGACTGCTGCAGATGCGCCAAAATGTGTCTGCAAGTTGGAAAGGGTTAATGTCAAGGTTATCCTCTTCTATAATTTCTTTCAAATTTTTGTAGATTTATTTTGTTTTCTTTATTAACCCTTTCCCTCATATAGACACTTTCTGACGCCTCTGCAGCAGACGGCTTTTTGAAAACATAGTGACAAAAGAAGAAATTAAGAAATTGCTCAGAACAAGCAATTTCTCCTTTTGCCACAATGTTTTCCACTTTTAGTCATAGGTTATCCATTCAATTATCGAGATTTTCTATGTTTTGACAAAATATGTTCAAAGTTGTCTGCTGCAGAATTGTCGCATGAGGGAAAGGGTTAAAAAAAAGAGTTAAAAATTAGTCACAAATAATTTTGGATTTAGGTTAGGCTTAAAGAATGTATATGCTGATCTTGGTGATCACAAATATTGTTTGAAGATGTAGATGACTTTTGTGAAACGTGTAGAACCAGATTACACAAGTCTGTTCAAGATCTCTACTGTTCACATATTACTTAACCCTTTCCCACTTGTATACCCATTCAGATGCCTTCGCAGCAGACAAGTGTTGAATACATTGTTACAAAAGGAGAAATTGCTCAGGATGAGCATTTTCCCCTTTTGCCACAATGTTTTCAACTCCATTTAGATTTTTTTTTTTTCACTATGTTTTCAAAAGGCCGTCTGCTGCAGGGGCATCAGAAAGCATTTATATGAGGGAAAGGGTTAAACCCCAATCATTCAATCAATGAAATGTCTATTTCAGTGGTGCCAATCATCATTGGAAGTGTAGTCAGTGTAGTGGTCCTCATCGCAGTTGGTATATTTGTGATAATTTTCATTGGGCGTCGCCGTAGAATTGCACGATACCGAGACAGACAACAGCTGCTCTCCGACGACATCATGGATGATGAAGATGACACGAATGTTATTATGTAGCAGGTCACATGACCTGTCATGTGGTCGCATCCAATATTTAGATAAGATGCTTATTTCCTGTTCTGAAATCCTTATTATTTTACCCTCAAACCCAATGTTGCGGATACTCAAAATAATATTTTCAATGAAACTGTCTTTTTGCAGAACTCTGTATAAGGGGCGTTTTTCACTTGCTTAAATCTTTATTGCGTAGCATGGTAGGCACTTAGGGATTACTTTTTTTTTTGTCCGGCGTCCGCCTGTCTGTTTGTCTGTCATCACACTTTTTCGTCACGTTTTCAAATAACTTTTCTACTCAAAGGATTACATTGAAACTTCTGACAAATGTTTATATCAATGTGTGTGATGGGTTCACAAAAGGGGGATAATCCAAATATTTTTTATATCAGTTATTGCCCCTTTTCTTTCAAAAATTAAAATTTTCTGACAAGGCCCCGGCAGGTGACACACGTGCTCCGGGGAGCACTCCATTCTAGTTTGATCTTTAAACCCTATGATGTGGGTACTCTAGAGAATCGTCATCATCTCCGAGAGATGGTTCTTTTGGTTCCCACAAAAATAAATGATAAATGAAATATTCTTGAACAAAGACCCCCTATACTTCTCCTTATCTAGACTTCTGCTTTTGGGTACCACCGCTATAGGGTTTGATTGGGTAATAAGAGAGATAGTGGGATGAAAAGACCAGTCAACCCTTCCTTACCCTCATACAACAAATCTGCAGCAGGCGACTTCGAAAACATAGTGACAAAGACCTGAAAAATCTCCATAAAAGATAGCTTAATTGTTAAATAAAGTAGAAAACATTGTGGCCAAAGAGGAAATTTGGCAATCATGAGCAATTTCACATTTGGCCACAATGTTTTCAAAAGTCGTCTGCTGCTATTGCATCAAAATGTGTCTGCAGGTGGGAAGGGGTTAAAGACTTTTACAACATCTAGACAAAAAACTACAAATGTTAATCTAATTAATTCTAAAAGTCAAAATGGAGCCAAATTGATTGGACTTTTAAAATCGCTTCCCAACATTTAGTCAAAAATAAGGAATCTCTTTAGTTATGAAAGAACAGTTAATGAATTAACTTGAAAACATTTGTGGCGAGAGGAGAAATTGCTTATAATGAGCAATTTCTTCATTTGCCACAATATTTTCAAAATTCTTCTGCTGCTTAGGCTTCTATATTTGGGATAGGATTTAAGTCAAAACTGAGCCAAATTGATTTTACTTTAATAGTTTGTGTATGGATTGCTCATTTTATAGATCTGAGATAGTCTACAAGGAAACTTGTAGCTATAAATCATTTGATTAAGACATTACTTCATAATGCATGTATACATAACCTATGTATAAAGACCCATGGGACCACAACAATATGGTCTTTGTTTCTAAGGTTAAGTGGTTAACTAAAAGTGTGGTTGCTATAGACAGGGAATTGCTATTCCAATATGGTTAAAACAGCTTTTTTGGCGAGTATTTTCACTTTTGCAATGTAATTGTAGAGACTACATGCACTGATTAAGCATAAGCTTGTATTGGCCAATATGATAAAGTACACTTTTTCATGTGCTAACAGTCTATGGGGAAAAGCAGCCAGTTTCTTGGAAAGAATGTTGTGTGGAGTACTGATGTGAGAAAGCCTTGAATTATATGGGAAGGTGAACTGGCCGCCGTGATATGACTGAAAAATTGTTGAAAATGGCGTTAAATCAATTAATCAACCAATCAACTCTTGTACAAGCATCTGACAGCTGCATATTATTTCAAGAGTCAGATTTAGATACAAGGGGTTCAAAATGCCATTCCCTAGCTCTTTCCAAAAAGACCCCTTGGTTCTTACATATTAAGTGTAAAACACAGATACGTGTGAGTGCATTTATGTCATTTATCCTGGAAAGGAACAGCAATTGATCTCTAGTCGAGTCAGAAACCCTTGTCAGAATTTCCAGAACCTGGATTTTGATTTGAACCCTGATCCTCTGCATTGACTGTCCAGGGATAGTTGTAACCTTTTTTAGCTCCACTTAGTTAATGTAATCGCCTTTTGTCCGTCGTGCTGTGTGCATCGTGCGTCATCATCTTCTCAGTGACCAGAGGGTCAATTGGGCTGAAATTTCACAGAAAGTATCCTCTCAATGACCTCACCAGAATTCCCTAACATTTTTGCGATCCATGCAGAATTTTGGTTTCCATGGCAACGAAACGAAAAAGACTACAATATTCTTCTTCTCCCAAACTGGTTGGCAGGGTGGCGGGTCTATTTTGCCTTATATGGCTAAAGTGAAAACTTAAGAAATGTTCTCGTCCGAAAGTGTCAGGCCGATTTTCAAATTATTTTGTATAAATGTTCCTAGGCTGACCTGTCCTTCTATCAGATTCCTTCAAGCCATGTTGATTGGTCGAAAACATGGCCGCCAGGGGTTGGGGCTTATATGGCTAAAGTAAAAAAATAAAAATCAGGTGAGCGATCCAGGGCCATCATGGCCCTCTTGGTTAATCATCATAATATACTGTATATTTGTTGTATATGTTTCACAAATTGCATGCAGATCACAGAACTGTTGATAACTGAAATGGTAGCCTTCTAATTTACATGTTACATATTTACTCAGAATGTATAATTTATAAGTGGTCAATCCACCTTGCTATTGTTTTTATTAGCTCACCTGAGCACTTTGTGCTCAAGGTGAGTTATTGTGATAATTTTTTGTCCGTCTTGCATTGTGTATCAACATCTTCTTCTCAGTAACCATGGCAGTGGGTCAATTGGGATGAAACTTCACAGAAAGCATCCTCTCAAATGACCTCACCAGAATTCCTTCAATTTGTTGGGATCCATGCAGAATTCTGGTTTCCATGGCAACCAAACGAAAAAGAAAATTCTTCTTTTCCAAAACTGGTCAGCTGCTTTTCAAACAATTTTGTAGAAATGTTGATTGGTCACAAAATATGGCCACCAGGGGGCAGGTCTATTTTGCCTCAAATGGCTATATTGAAAACTTAAGAAATCTTCTCTTCAAAAGTGTTGGGCTTATTTTCAAATAATCCTTGGGTGACCCTCTATCAGATTCATTCAAGCCATGTTGATTGGTCGAAAAACATGGCCGCCAGGGGGCGGGGCTATTTTGCCTTATATGGCTATAGTGAAAACTGACAAAATTCTTCTCCTCCGATAATGTCTGGCCGATTTTCAAATAATTTTGTAGAAATGTTCCTAGGTTGACCCACTATCAGATGACTTTAATCCATGTTGATGGGTGCAAAACATGACCACCACAGGCCGGGGCTATTTTGCCTTATATGGCTATAGTAAAAAAACTTATAAAATCTTCTCCGAAAGTGTCAGGCCGTTTTGCAAAATTTTGTAGAAATGTTCCTAGGATAACCCTCTATCAGATTCCTTCAAGCCCTGTTGATTGGTCAAAAACTATGGCCGCCAGGGGGCGTGGCTTATATGGCTAAAGTGAAAAATCAGGTGAGCGATCTAGGGCCATCATGGCCCTCTTGTTAAAATAAATTCCTTGTTAAATGTATTGTACAAAAATGCTTATAAACAAAGAAACTGTTAGAAAAAATCTCATTAGTATGAAAGAATATTTTATGATAGCACTGTGGTGCTCCAGGAAAATCAACTTTCTACGGCCATTTGCAAATAGTGTGGATCTTAACCCTTTCCCTCATATAGACACTTTCTGATGCCTCTGCAGCAGACGGCTTTTTGAAAACATTGTGACAAAAGAAGAAATTGCTCAAAACGAGCAATTTCTTCTTTTGCCACCATGTTTTCCACTTTTAGTCATAGGTTATCCATTCAATATAGAGATTTTCCATTTTTTGACGAATTATGTTCAAAGTCGTCTGCAGCAGTATTGTCGTATGAGGGAAAGGGTTAATTAAACCACACATATTGATCTAAATTGAGTATTATTAGTCACCGAATACGTTTCTGACATCTAGCCAGATATCAAATTGCCCACAGGCCTATAATGCAAAGCCAGGTATCAATTCTGCAATGCAATGTTCCCCTAAGTATAAGATGTGCAGGTTGATGTATCGAGGGCTTGGCGTGAAACGGTTGTAACTGAAATTGGTATTTTTTTACCAAGGTTAATCACCTCGCCATAAGCGTTAAATAATTTTTCTTGGTAAACAACGGAAATTTAGGTGCCATTGCTCGTTCTGAGCAATGGCACCTAAATTTGCATTGTTTTACAAAGGGGTCAAAATTGCCCCTAAACCAGGGTTTTCAAAATAGGTTTTTAGTTACAACCCATTCACGCCAAGCCCTCGGTATATTAACCAAAATAGCCTAAGGTTTGTGTTTTTCTAGAGCACAGCTGAAATATGTGTATATACATGTGTATATATATTAAAGTAAATGTTTATTTTTTGAAAAGTTCAATTAACTGTTTTTGCCATTATATTTTGAAGGATATATAAATTAAAAACAAACAATGTTAATAACAGTTATTCTATAGATATGAATTATTGTCTTCTCAACATAGATCTATTAAATCAAAATATTTTGTGAGGAAAGTGGGGTAAAAAAATGAAATAAAGGTGGGGTAAAAAAAGAAATCTCTCATTTCCAAATCTGTTTTCTGTAGATGTGTCAATTTGCATGTGTGATTACATCAGACTACAGCATGTACATTTTTTTCATTTACAGGTTACCATAGCATTAAATTGTTTCATCTGTTATATAATTGGAATTTATATTTCAAATTAACAAATCATTTTGCAAAACATAATAATAATTATTGTTACCGTGTCAACAGATCCAAATTACTTACACTTGCAATTACAATTTTATTTTTATAGCAAATGTTGCTATTAATTCAATTTGATTTGAGAGAGTTTCAATGAAGGTTTATTTTACCCTTTCTGCAGCAGACGACTTTGAACATATTTTGTCAAAAAATAGAAAATCTCTATAATTGAATAGATAACCTATGACTAAAAGTGGAAAACATTGTGGCAAAAGGAGAAATTGCACGTTTTGTGCAATTTCTTCTTTTGTCACTATGTTTTCAAAAAGCCACCTGCTGCAGAGGTGTCAGAAACCGTCTATATGCGGAAAAGGGTTAACACTTTCAGGTCAAATGACAATATTGAGGTTTTGCAAACAATACAGATTCGTTTCAGACAGATCACAATGAGCTGTCTCACCTGAATTCAGCATTGTTTGCCTTTAAGTTGATCTTTCCTTTACAAAATCTCTTATAACATGACAAATGGATAAGCCCGATTTTGAACATGAAAAAGTCTACTTTTTGAAATTCGGCACTAAACGAGTTAACACTAAAGAGTTATGTAATGCCTCCATAGCAAATCATATCTCTGCTTCTGGTTGATGCTTCTCAGAAAAGGTTGCACATTAACCCTTTCCCACATACAACACATTTGCAGCAGATGACTTTGAAAACATAGTGACATGAAAATCTCTATTAAAGATAGCTTAGTTGTTAGATAAAGTTAAAAAACAACATTGTTGCCAAAGGAGAAATTGCTCATCATGAGCAATTTCACCTTTGGCCATATTGTTTTCAAAAGTCGTCTGCTGCTATTGCGTCAAAATGCGTCTGCAGGTGGGAAAATGTTACCGGTAAGTAATTTGGTGTGTTCTTAAAATATGTTTTACTTGATTTCTTTTTCTTTTTAATCTCGCTGGTTGTAATCTCTGTTTCATTTATATTTTTCTGTTATTTCACATTTGAAAAATACACATTGATTTTTATTTGAGTAAACTATAAGTGTTTCTTTAATTTATTATTTAGCTCGCAAGAGCATGCACATCATTGAAGGATTAGATAAAGGTGAAGTACCATGTTTTTGTCCCCCAATATCTTAACCCTTTCCCACATACAGACTCTCTGATGCCTCTGCAGCAGACAACTTTTGGAAACATTGTAACAAATGGAGAAATTGCTCAATACAAGCATTTTTTCCTTTTGTCACAAAATGTTCAACTCTTTTCAATAATTAAACTTTCATTTATAGAGATTTTCCAAATGTTTGCCTACATGATTTCAAAGTTGTCTGCTGCAGATTTGTTGTATGTGGGAAAGGGTTAATAAAACTGTATGTTGTGGGTACTCAAAGATGTGTATTTGACTATTCTTTTGCGTACTTACAATAAAGGGTTTCGAATAAGGATTTGAGGCCATGAGATAAATCCCTTATCAAGAGGTTTGCACCATTGAATGTACATTTTTTCAGACCATCACCTTGTGAACATTTCAGCCAACAAACTGATTAGCTTTTAGTCTCATTGGATGTCCGGGGGACGTCGTCTATTGTCCGTCAGTATTTCTTTAACCCTTTCCCACCTGCAGTCGCATTTTGACGCAGCAGATGACTTTTGAAAACATTGTGTCTAATGGTGAATGATGAACAATTTCTCCTTTGGCCACAATATTTACAACTTTGTTTAACAAATAACCCTTTCCCTCATATGACAATTCTGCAGCAGACGACTTTGAACGAATTTTGTCAAAACATAGAAAATCTCCATAATTGAATGGATAACCTATGACAAAAAGTGGAAAACATTGTGGCAAAAGGAAAAATTGCACGTTTTGTGCAATTTCTTCTTTTGTCACTATGTTTTCAAAAAGCTGTCTGCTGCAGAGGCGTCAGAAAGCGTTTATATGAGGGAAAGGGTTAAGCTATCATTTATGGTGATTTTTCAGGTTTTCGTCTCTTAGGTTTTCAAAGTCATATGTTACAGATTTGTTGTATGTGGTTAAATAACATTGGCTCCTAAATCATTTGGCCAATTTCAATTATTCACTGGAATGATCGTTGGGTGATAGTCTTTCAGAATTGCTAAAAGTATTAAATTCCTTGCCAAACTCTTCTTGCCAGGAACAAATAGTGTTGTCCAAAAGTACCGGCTCTATTTGATATTTATTCTGCACAAACGTTCCCTGGGTGACCCTCTTCCAAGATTGTTTAAATGATTCCCATTCGTTGCAAAACACCAATGACCACCAAGGCTTGTTTTCCTCTTTTGTATCAAGTCATTATTTCAAATATCTTTTTGACCATAAGAAGGAGACTTATTTGTAAAAAAAACTTGTTCCTTGGGTTAACCTGAACCAATAGTGTTCAAATTATTCTGATCTGTTGAAAAAGATGGCGTTAACTTTTAGCTCAAAATTATTCAAAGATTTAAATTCCATCGAAAACTTTGGTTGCTGTGGCATCAGAAAGGGGGCAAAATGTCCAAACTTTAAAAATCTTCTCCTCTGTATCTGCTTGTCAGATTCCGATATAATTTGGTAGAAATGTTCCTTGGGTGACCCTCTAAAAAAAATTGTTCAATCCCTACTGATTAGTTGATAACATGGCAGTCAGGCAGCATCAGGAAAGGGGCAAATTGACAAATTGAAAATTCTATTTTTAGCTCTACTGGCCAAAGGCCAGAAGAGCTTATGCCGTAGTGTGGTGTCCGTCGTCCATGTGTCCGTAAACAATTGCTTGTGAACGCGATACAGTCTTCAGTTTTGATTGTATCTCAATCAAACTTATACAGTAGTTAGATATCCATGAGAGCTCGGTTCCTTTTGCAAACCAGCCAGATCCGCCCGTGCAAGACTGGATTATGGCCCTTGGAATTGTCAAAATTGCTATAATAGAGCTTGTGAACACAATAGAAGCTCCATTTACTAACTACTCTTCACCAAACTCAGATAGTAGTTAAATATTGATGAGAGCGCGGTTCCTTTCGAAAACCAGCCAGATGTGCCCTTGCATGACTGGATTATGGCCCTTGAAATTGTCAAAATAGCTATAATACAGCTTGTGAACACAATAGAGCCTCCATTTACTATCTGATCTTCACCAAACTTAGATAGTAGTTAAATACTGATGAGAGCTTGGTTCCTTTTGAAAACCAGCAAGATGTGCCCTTGCATGACTGGATTATGGCCCTTGAAATTGTCAAAATTGCTATAATACAGCTTGTGAACACAATAGAGCCTCGATTTACTATCCGATCTTCACCAAACTTAGATAGTAGTTGAATATTGATGAGAGCTCAGTTCCTTTCGCAAACCAGCCAGATCCGCCAATGCAAGACTGGATTATGGCCCTTGAAATTGTCAAAATTGCTATAATACAGCTTGTGAACACAAAAGAGCCTCCATTTACTATCAGATCTTCACTATACATACCGGTACATGCTCTGGATTGAAAATGACCAAAGAACCATACCAGTAGAGCATAGGCCCTCATGGGCCTCTTGTTTAGATCACCTGAGCCAATGGCTCAAGGTGATCTGTGATATATTCTGATCACTCTGTCCGTCGTCCATCCGTCCGTATTTAACTTTAAGCTTTAACCATCATCTCCTCCTTAACTACAGAACCAATTTCAACAAAACTCCACAGGAATGTTCCTTTGTTGGACCTCGCTCAAAATTGTTCAAAGATTTAAATTCCATTGAGAACTTTGGTTGTTGCGGCATCAGAAAGGGGGAAAAATGTCCAAACTTTAAAAATCTTCTCAGATTCGAATATTATTTGGTAGAAATGTTCCTTGGGTGACCCTCTACAGAATTGTTCAATCCAGATTGATTGGTTGAAAAAAAAAAACATGGCGTCAGGCGGCATCAGAAAAGGGGCAAATTGACAAAATTTGATAATTCCATTTTTTTATAGTGTTTGTCTGATTTGAAGAAAATTGAATAGGAATCTCACTTCAGTTATCCTCTACTTAATTTGTTCAATCCGTATTGATTAGTTACATAATCATAGCAACCAGGCGTCATCACCAAAGGGGTAAATTGAACTTTTAGCTACAAATGACAACTCCTACCATTCCACTGGACCAATTTCAACTAAACTTTACAAGATTGTTCCTTTGTTGGTCCTCTTTCAAAATTGTTCAAATACTTACATGCTGTGTAGAACTTTGGTTGCTGTGGCATCAGAAAGTGAAAAAAAAATACCCAAACTTTAAAATCCTTTTCCTCCATTATCTGCTTGTCCGGTTCCAAGATAATTTGGTAGAAAGGTTCTTTGAGTGACCCTCTATATTGATTTCGTTGAAAATCGGGGCAGCAAGGTGGCATCAGTAAAGGCGCAAAATGACAAAAATTTATTCCATTCTTATTTAAGTTCTTTTTTAGATTTCAAGATACAAATGGCTTGACTAATAAGCCGATTTACTATTTCTTTAACAGTGTCCACTACTTGCAGTTTCATTTGCACTCCTGATCAAATTTTCCCAGATATTTGCAGTTAAATATTTTCTACTAATTTTTAAATTTATAATAAAATATAGTAAAACATTTGTCCACAAGTATAAATCGTATTTGAAAATAATTTGTCACACATGTACATTGGGGTGGCAATGGTAAATACATTATAGTTATATTTGATTATTGATAACCTGGTCTGTACTCCGACTTATGGTACCTAACCAAGTAGTCTTGTATTCAGACTTATGTTACCTAACCCAGTTGTCTGTATTCAGACTTATGGTACCTAATTAAGTAGTCTATTCAGACTTACGGTATCTAACCCAGCAGTCTGTACTCAGACTTATGGTACCTAACCCAGTAGTCTTGTATTCAGACTTACAGTACCTAACTAAGTAGTCGGTATTCAGACTTATGGTACCTAACCCAGTAGTCTATTCAGACTTACGGTACCTAACCCAGCAGTCTGTATTCAGACTTATGGTAATTAACCAAGAAGTCTTGTATTCAGACTAATGGTATGTAACTAAGTAGTCTTGTATTCAGACTTATGGTACCTAACTAAGTAGTCTTGTATTCAGACTTTGTATTCCGACTTATGGTACCTAACCAATTAGTCTTGTATTCAAACTTATGGTACCTAACTTAGTAGTCTTGTATTCAGACTTATGGTACCTAAGTAAGTAGTCTTGTATTCAGACTTATGGTACCTAACTAAGTAGTCTTGTATTCAGACTTATGGTACCTACCCAAGTAGTCTGTATTCAGACTTATTGTAACTTACACAGTAGTCTGTATTCAGACTTCCAGTACCTGAAACAGTGGTATTTATTCAGACGTATGGTACCTGATACAGTAGTCTGTATTCAGACTAATGGTACCTAACACAGTGGTATGTACGCATACTTACGGTTCCCTAACACAGTAGTATTTCTTCAGACTTACAGTTCCTGAACACAGTGGTCTGTATTCAGAGGTACGGTACCTAACAGAGTGGTCTGTACTAAGAATTACTATTCCCTATCACAGTAGTATTTATTCAGACTTACGGTTCCTGACCACAGTGGTCTGTATTCATAGTAAGGGTACCTAACAGAGTGGTCTGTACTCGGACTTACAGTTCCCTTACACAATAGTATTTATTCAGACTAACGGTTCCTGAATGCAGTGGTCTGTATTCTGAGTAAGGGTACCTAACAGAGTGGTCTGTTCTCAGAATTACAGTTCCCTAACACAGAAGTGTTTATTCAGACATGCGGTTCACGAACACAGTGGTCTGAGTGCAGAGTAACGGTACCTTACACAGTATAATTCATTCAGACTTATGGTACATACCATAGAAGTATGTATTCAGACTTGCGGTACCTAACACAGTGGTATGTATTCAGAGGAACGGTACCTAACACAGTGGTTTGTATTCAGAGGAACGGTACCTAACACAGTGGTTTGTATTCAGAATTACGGTACCTAACACAGTAGTATGTATTCAGACTTACGGTATCTAACACTGGTATGTATTCAGACTTACGGTACCTTACACAGTAGTATGTATTCAGACTTACGGTACCTTACACAGTGGTATGTATTCAGACTTACGATACCTTACACAGTGGTATGTATTCAGACTTACTGTACCTAACACAGTGATATGTATTCAGACTTACGGTACCTTACACAGTTGTATGTATTCAGACTTACGGTACCTAACACAGTGGTATGTATTCAGACTTACGGTACCTTACACAGTTGTATGTATTCAGACTTACGGTACCTAACACAGTGGTATGTATTCAGACTTACGGTACCTTACACAGTGGTATGTATTCAGACTTACGGTACCTAACACAGTGGTATGTATTCAGACTTACGGTACCTTACACAGTTGTATGTATTCAGACTTACGGTACCTTACACAGTTGTATGTATTCAGACTTACGGTACCTTACACAGTGGTATGTATTCGGACTTACGGTACCTTACACAGTGGTATGTATTCGGACTTACGGTACCTTACACAGTGGTGTGTATTCGGACTTACGGTACCTTACACAATGGTATGTATTCAGACTTATGGTACCTTACACAGTGGTATGTATTCAGACTTACGGTACTTTACACAGTGATATGTATTCAGACTTATGGTACCTTACACAGTGGTATGTATTCAGACTTACGGTACCTAACATAGTGGTATGTATTCAGACTTACGGTACCTTACACAGTGGTGTGTATTCAGACTTACGGTACCTTACACAGTGGTATGTATTCAGACTTATGGTACCTTACACAGTGGTATGTATTCAGACTTACGGTACCTAACATAGTGGTATGTATTCAGACTTACGGTACCTTACATAGTAGTATGTATTCAGACTTACGGTACCTTACACAGTGATATGTATTCAGACTTACGATAAGTAAACGCTTTTAGATGCCTATGAAGATGACAACGTTTTAAAACATTTTGACAAAAGGAGAAAATGCTAATAATGACCAATTATACTTTTGGCGAAACGTTTTCAACTCTAGTCAATTAATTAGTTTCCATTAACAGAATTTTTAACCAGGTTTTCCAAAGGAAAAATCTGGTTATTAGTTTGGCGAAGTCGGCGGGTGGGCGGGCGTCAACTTTCCTTGTCCGAACCATATCTTTGCCATGCATAGAGATATTTTCAAATAACCTGGCACAAACATGCACCATATCAAGACGATGTGCCAAATGCAAAACTTTTGTCTGTAGCTTCAAGGTCAAGGTCACAGTGACAACAAATAGACATCAGTTGAACTTTTCTTGTCCGGACAATAACTTTTTCATCCATAGAGATATTTTCAAAAGTTGTTTGGGTGTTTCATAACCTCGGGCCCTGGATCTAGTCTGTTTGCAAAGGCATAAACGCGTTACTATCAAGTAAAGGGTTAAGGCAGATCACTGATAATCAACCTGGCATTAGGGATCCTAAAATGTGGCTGCTTACAACAAAAGGTTGCTTAATATCTGTTATCTATTATATGTTCTTAATAAATGAGGCCATCAAGACACGATTGACTGTATTGAACTGATATTTGTTAGATAAAATTGTGATATATTTAATTGACAAAGTAATTATGATTATTCCTCAATAGAAATATTCCCTGTTACTTGAATCACTAGCTTTGATTAACTATTAACAGAAAGATTTGACAGATCTGTTAATTCTTAATCAAACACCTTTCATTATAGAAAACCTGGTTTCATGGAATTTCCATGTCTTGTTAATATTATATCCAAGATGTTTTCAATGTCGTATGTGGAAAAGGGTTTAATATAACGGCCTGTCTCCTGCTTTGCTACCACGTATTGAAATAAATTAAAGAATTGTCAGTTTAGCACACATAAACTGTTTCCATTGACGTTTTAAAATCTTTATTAAAATGATATGCGAAATAAATCAATATAGTAATGATATCTACACCTGAAACTACATAATTGAGTCGTCCCACGAGAAAACCAACATTGCGGCCTTCGTTTTATGTTCTGTCATGAGCTTTCCAACGTGCGACATCGGAATTACGGCTCAGCTGGATAGATTTTAATTCAATTCGGTAAATGGTTAAATAATTGTATTGAGTTTGTATTGATATGAAGCAATTTAAGTGAATTAGAAATGATATTTGTTTTTATATATAAACCGCGTTATGTTATATATAGACTGATAGAAGATAGTTCAATTAAGTTATAATTATTTGTATTTGAATACCATTCCAAATAGCCATTTCTTTAACCGTTCTGTCATTGCCACCAAAACGGACGTGTAGACGTCCAAAACGACGTTATTTCGAATGTATGATTCAACCGTAAAACACATCCGACATACATGTTATAACATTTAAGTTGAAGCAACAACAATATACACGATCATTGCCAATATGGACGCAAATGAGAAACCAACAAGTGCAATATAGTCAAACATAAAACTAATGTTTTTCCAAGTCACTTCCGATGCGTTTGATTCTTCTTGATTTTCGACGATATCTGGAGAGCGTCTCGTCACCCTATCTTTGACATTCCTGTTGACATTTTTTGTACCGTTAGTATTGTCTGTGGTGTCCTTTACTAATACGGACATGACATTCTGTCCGTTTCGTCTGCAGCGGAGACATCTGTACAAAGCCTTCAAATATGCTGGAACGGGCCTTTTGTCGTCTCTATGATACAGATTGAGATTCAAGATTGTTACAACAGTTATCATCACACTAATGATCACATCAGCCATGAGTTTATATGTGATCACTGGTACAGGGCTCGAGGTATTCGGCAATACTTCGCTTATTATTGTCATAAATACGGCGATGGCCAACAAAACAGTAACGGCATAAGATACTCTCTCGCCGGAATCGGGTACCAGAACAAATACAAACACGTTTAGCACGCTCAAAAGCGACAATGGAACAATCACACTGACGAGAATAAATACAGACTTCCTCGCAAGGTGAAAATAAACTTCTACTGCTGCCCAGCCATCGATCGTTTTTGCGACCAACTCCGTTTTTGTTAAGTCCCATTGAGCATTCGGACTATATTGGTGCATAGAGGCTGATGTAGAAGTCAATATGAACATCAAGTGTGAACTGGAATAGCCCCAGGCTTGAAACACCACTTTACATATCTGCTTGTCAAATGGATAATTTTCGACATTAACATCACACGTGGCTTTGATGCGGCCACCGACTGCAATCCGTGCCGAACCATCCTCCTCATAGTATACCCTCTGCCATGCTTTTATCATTGTAGTAGAGGTATCTGCAGTTGTAGTAATTATGAATTCTGGCACCCAGACGTATTTATATGATATATATGTATATCTTAGTCCCCCATAATCACTAGGAGTCCACTTCAAACTTACATCAGTCCAGGATAACGCGAATGCCCCGATTAAGAAAAATTCCCCGTTTAATTCGTTGACAGATTGTATGGACCTGAGATATAAACCTACTGATACGTTGATTGCAGTATATTGGTCTGCGACGGGTGTGATGTCTCTGTTATAGTTTGTTAAAAGTGTCGACTGTAGTGTCTTTGCCTCTGATAATGTCGCACATTCTGTGACGTCAATATGGAAAGTCGATGTATATAAAACGAACAGGATGATACATCCACGGGCAGGCATGGTTGACACTCGTAACTGTTACTTTATGGTACCAGCGTATGTTAAGTTAGAATGGACGGTTGGTATAGTCTTGTTTATTGAATTGACGAATTCTGAAAAACATAGCAATGTAAGTTTACCTAATGAGCGTGGAACGTAGAAATGAAAGTATGAAACTAGTTTGCATGCGACAATGAAAAGGGATTATCACTTATTTCGCGAATATGGTAATTCTGTTTGTAATCAAAGAGAGTTATAAAAGTATTTCAGCTATCAGCACATAATTGGGAAATGCGTTTATAAATGCGACAATAACTTATCACTGTAAGATATATCTGCATTATATGTTAACATCCCTTATATATATATATATATATACATGCCGTAAGAGATGTTCACGTGCTAGAGCGCTTAGTGAGATAGATGATTACTGTCGTATTTTTCTTACAACATACTCTCCAAAAACTTTATTTTTTTAATTCAACACGACTTCTTTCGTTTCTTAGTTAACCAATGCTTCATAAAAGAATCCAAATATACCATAATAATGTTATGTATATATATATGTCAAACTATATATTAATCGTAATCATTTGCTGATCGCTGATTACTTACTTGTTAAGTTTGTTCTGGAATTATTCTCGATATTAATTATCGCTATAAATACTATTATTATAAGATCTAATATTATTTAATAATTCCTTTATGTGCACAAAACTATTGTTACATTTGTGTTCACAGTTCACAGCTTTAGGAACTAGCACTAGTTCAACATTCGATTAAATTATATAAAATGTGTCACCCGTTCTGCGACGACGCAATACTAATATTCCGATTGCTCACGGAAATATAAGTTAGAAATAATTTGATCTTCTTAAACACAATTTATTCCATTATAATAAATGAATAGAATCAAAAAGGTTTTCCTTTATTAAACTAAGTACGGTTGTCATATGATACGTTTCTGTGCCAAACAATTGGTCAAATAAATCAAAGCTATCATATGACAATGTATAATCACTGATTGCCTTTAACGTATTTACACGCTTAAATAATTAACAATGAAGCCCCTCTAACGACATCCTCGGTACCCAGGCTATTCATAACACATATGATACCCTGGGCAAATTGGCTAGCGAAACTTCGTAAAGCGTGCACCTCAATTTTCTCCGTAACTACGAGGGGTGTTCGGAAAGTTTCGGGACAAGACCGTAACATTTTTTTTTAAATATGCGTACACAATTCTTTCAACATACATAGCTCTATATAACTAGCGTCTTATTTTTAATTTTGTAATTTTGCTTTTGAAAATGAATAAAAGGTATATAAAGCTATGTATGTTTAAAGAATTGTGTTCAATTATAAAAAAATAAGAATGTTAAGGCACTTGTCCCGATACTTTCCGAACACCCCTCGTACACTGTTATTACTGTACATCGCCTGAAATTTGTAGCATGCAACCAATCAAGTGGCTGGATTTCACCTCATGAATTATTCATGACTACGAAGTTTCGCTAGCCAATTTGCCCAGGGTATCATATATGTTATGAATAGCCTGGGTTCCGAGGATGCTCTAACGATTGAGTAGTGCTATGATGAGCCGTAATTTTCACACATACGAATATGTCACACATTTGTGAAAATGAAATTCATTTGTGTACATACCGTAATTTTCACACATACGAATATGTCACACATTTGTGAAAATGAAATTCATTTGTGTACATACCGTAATTTTCACACATACGAATATGTCACACATTTGTGAAAATGAAATTCATTTGTGTACCTCTGTAACATTAAACATCTTGATATCTGTTTGACGCAAATCATGATTGTTCTCAATGAATATATGATCATTTTTGCTTTTGTGACTATAGGATTGCTCGATTCCGTCCGTCTGTCTGTCGCAGTTCATGTCCGGTCAATTATTTCATGATGCATGGACCGATGTAAAATACTTACCACAAGAGTTAACCACATCAAGACAATGTGTGGCGTGCAGTGTCACAATGCACTTTTGGACATGTTTCGGCAATAGCTGATTAACCTAGGTTTTGACCTAGATGTTAAACAAATAATCTAGATTGTAGACGAATCAAATGTTGTATTTAATAAATAATGTTCATGTCGAAGAAATAAAGGAAATGAAACGTTTTGATTGGTTCATAGTTAAGTTGGCGATCCCACGGGAGGCACTAATAAGAGAAGTTTTAAAATGAGATGTGTTGCATACTAACCTTTAATTGTTTTCCTTAAGAAATAAATTTAAGTGAACAAAATCATTGAAAACGTATGAAATATAATATTTAAGAGCAAAACATTAATTATTTTTGAAACATGATAAGTTTTCAGTTATGTATCGTCAATTGAAACTTATACACCTCTTGGGAGTCTCGCGTAATCTTCAGTCATGTGACGTTTTCTCGGCCTTGAACGGAATAACGTCATGTTGCGATAGTGTAATGGATGCTGACTTGGATTGTCAAGAGAAAGGTCTGTGGTTCGCTTCCCGGCAGAAGCGAGCTCTTTTTCTCTCTCTCATTCATATAAAAACCAAAGCATATGTATGAACTAAAATATTTATAAACCAAATATTACATATTTAACGTTATTGTTTTCTGTCATTCTAATAAGTAAGATAAAAGATCAAATAATATGCGCGTGTTCCATTTCTAAGTGTTTTCTCATATTGATCGCCGTTACAGACTTTCCAAAGGGTACTGTCGGATATATCTCCATGCTTGTTGTATAAGTGTTTCGAAAAGTTAAGCTTGGCCGAAATTATTATTAACCGACAGGGTGAGTCACGATATAAGTAGTCCAACTTGCCAGCCGGGCAAATGGCAGTCTCATAATAACATGATAATGAAGTTTTTCAAAGTAAAACATATTTTTATTAGAAAATACTTACCAGTCATTTAATACCTGATATATAATCTCTACACCCTTAATTCATCCAGAAAAAGAACTCGCCTTGCGTATTCCTCACGTATATGTGATATACACGGTTGCCCGTAAGAGCGGGAAAGCACGTGATATCCTGCCACTTTTATTTCAACATTAAGTGTTGGGTGACGACGCGGGGATGGGAGGCGGGACTCTATAAATGACTGGTAAGTATTTTCTAATAAAAATATGTTTTACTTTGAAAAACTTCATTTTTATGTCAAAAATACATTACCAGTCATTTAATACCTGATGACTTTGTAGCATCGGACGGGAGGTTCGGCCAATACTTACTGTCGTTCCAGGTAGCAGCACCTTGTAGTGTATTATTTTCTAATTTATTTACAAAGTACTATCAACCCAACAGTATAAGGTAAGAGCAGGGATTGATAATTTCAATCAGTGTTCACTTCATTGATATGTTGGGAGTAATTTAGCGGACAACTCGCTGAGACGCAACCAAAGGTCCCAGAGAGTACAAGTTCTGTCTGACCAGACATAGAACGCAAGTAGAAAGATGAATAACTTGACTGAGTTTTCCGAACTGCCGCGCGAAGAATTCTTCAAGGGAATTATTGTTCGAAAAAGCCCAACTTGCCGAAAGAGCTCTAACTTCATGCGGGCGTATCCGCAGAAAAGAAAGATCTTGACTAGGTGAATCTTTGTACGCTAATTTAATTGTAATGGATATCCAGCGAGAAAAGAAGCTGCTGATATATCTTACGACATGTAAGGGGGAGAAATAACCTCTTTCTCCGACCCCTATTCCCCTCAACTCTCTTAAGATAATATTTAAGAGCTCTGACAGGACAAGGGATCTGTCGGAATCCGAAGGACCACAGCTCGCAGATTGACTAGGAACTGAATCGGATCAGGAAGGCCCGACGGTAACTGGTTCTTAGCCAGAAACCCTGGTTGACACAGTAGTGTAAAGGGGCCATCATATTCATTGAATCTGACATTCCCGGTTTCTACAGACAGAGCGTGTAATTTTCTCCTTCGAAGAGCTGTAGTGAAAGCTAATAAAATTCAAAAGGTTCGTATGGAGCTCTTGTAAGCGACCAGAGGACGCAATACAAATCCTATTTTTTGGAGTTAAACTCCTACAAATGGTTTCTAATTCTAGCCATCAGGCTGTGAAACCTAATGAAATTCGTTTACTGACAGTAAATAACTCACTTCCCTGATTGTGTTCGTCAAGCAAGACGAATTTATAAGTCTCAGTTACTAACTTAAGAAGCTGTAGTTTTCGACGAACGTTCAGAGAGATTGACCTACCTTTAATAACATCAATCGGTAAGAACTGTCTATTTCTAAGGAAGATATAACGATTATGTCGATAGACAGGCCAGCAGGACGTGTAAGCACGGTCTCTGAGCCAGTGAAGTGTTTCTATTATCATTTACACCTTTCAGCCAGGGACAAAATGACACCGGAAGTTGTTTCATTATTATTCCAAGGGAGAAACTATTATTTTTCCTTTGCAAATTCTGATCTAGTCTGGAGTTCCTTCCCCTTATTACTATCATAGGAAGTCGGGAACCAGACTAATTCTGATCGTCCACTGCCGAATCAATCGGAACTTTTCGGGTAATTCCGTAATCATTCATCACCGACGTATTCCGATTGCTGCCGAATGAGTAGTATTGAAAGCTAGCAGAACTAAATTCATATGAAGTTGTCTACTCTATTAATCACATGCCGTAGGCTGTAACGCACTGCCCCGATATCTGTAAAAAATTCGGGTGTGGTGTGAAGCATGTATTCTCTTGCGGGAATTAGATCCGACTTGCCTGTTTTGGGAAATAATTCCGAACGCAGGTAATCGAACTGTAACTCCTCGATGACAAAGCAATCGGTACGTGGTAAAAGGCGTCTGTTAGGTCTAACAACTCGCCCAGACAGCCGTTCCGGATTGTGATCTTGGTGAAACGGACGTTCCATTCTAGTACTCAACCGTACTAGACGCGAACTGAGTCGATAAGTCTACTACCGGTTTTCACTGTCTGTCTTTCTTAGGAATAGGAAGAAAAACAGTTTTATCAACCCCGAATGAAAGGTTGATACCCACTCTATATCATTCTTTGTTAGAAGATTTAATAGAGAGGAGTGCTTCCCTATAGCTGCGGATTAGGGACAGTGCTCCACTTGGTTGTATGCCAACTTAGCTAGCTCCCGTAACGCTAGGCTCGAACTTAGCCTGTCTCTTTGCGTCTTCACAGGTTGGGGTTCCAAGAATGCCCTTGCAGAAGTCGCTGTACGTTTCTGTCCCTGTGTAAACGATGTCGCCGCATACGCCGAAATGTGCCTTATGGACGCAATGAATGCAGTAACCTTCCGCCAATGATAATTTATTTAGAGTCTAGATCTAAATTGTTGCATCATCATACGGGGCACTGACTCGATATGTCTCTTATTCGTCAAACAAGACTGGGTCGTGGGTTTTCCCCGACGACAAGAGGATTGACTATAGCCGGTTTTGAACCGGAAGGTCAGTGTCCGATTCAACATGGGAACTTATGAAGGAGTCATGACCGAGGAATTATCCCTTTTCCGAAGTGCCCTGAATTAGAGTCATGACCGAAGAATTGATCCCTTGACATAGATCCCTTTTCCGAAGAAGAATGAGATCGCATGGAATCAACCGTCGGAGCCGAGCTCACGTATGAGATGGTCTTGACCTTCCTGTCTCAGAGTTCACAGAGTGAATATCCTCTGTTCCTTGTCATTTACCACAACACGAAAGTACTTCCTCGACGAGGGAGAGATTGGATTGTGGTAATAGGCGTCTGTGAGGTCTAGATAGACCGCCCAGTCGCCTTCCCGAATAGCTATTCGGATGGAGCGGGTCGATTCCATTTTGAATTTCTCGACCGGTATCAATAGATTTAACGCTGACAAATCTATTACCGGCCTCCACCGTCCGTCTTTCTTCGGAACGAGGAAAAGACGGCTGTAGAAACCCCGAAAATTGGGGTTGAGAACCCTCTCTATGGCGTTCTTTTTCAGAAGTGATGATATCACTTCTGATATGGCCGGATGCCTTGACGACATGTCGATAGGCACGCTTGTCAGTGGAGGAGGAGAAAGGAAGGGAATTAGATAACCTTCCTGTATCACAGATAAGATCCAATGATCCTCTGTGATACTTTCCCATTCCTCTATAAACCATGACAGGCGGCCCCCGACTGCATCTCCGGCCTTGGGATGACCATAGAGAGGCTCTCCCCCTTTGTGGGACGGCTTAGCCCTCCCTTTATCAGAATGCGCTAACGTATTCTGTTCCAGGGGTTGCCTTTCCAAGGACTGTCTATTAAATAGATGTCCCTCCGAATGCCTCGATATCCCAAAAACGTTGGGTTTTGATGCTCTCGGTAGGCTTGGAAATCCCGTCTATTTCCGACCGGTTCCATTGAATGGACCGGTGGAAGGTATTGGGGAAAAGTGTTATCTTTAGAGATGTACACAGTTCCCTTTGGGGATTGAAAGGATCTCTCTGCACGAGAATTCCCATACCCGAAGCCAGACGGGTGAATAATAGAGGTCGGTCCGTAACCTATACTCTGATTATTCGTGCACCCACTCTGTTGTTGACCTGCTATGGAATGATAATTGTATCAATCCGGTCACTCAGTACAGAGCTCGTGCCTGGACGCGCCATGTTTGCATAAGCAATTGGCTGGCTAGTTGCGTCATTAACAAATGACCGACTGCCTGGTCGTGAGATGTTTTCATAACCGACAGGTAGCCTAGCCCCGTCATTACCAAATGACTGACTATCTCCCTGCCGCGTCATGTTCACCTGCGTGACCGGTTGGTTGGTCGTATCATAGTTAAATGATTGATCCAAACATTGTCTCCACATGGCTACATGCGTGACTGATTGGCTAGCCACGTCATCGTGAAATGAGTGACTGCCTGGTCGCGTCATATTTAAATGAGTGACCGTTTGCCTGGCCGCGTCGTAGTTATTCGACTGCAGCCCTGTCATATCACCGCTAAGTGAATGACTACCTTGTCTAGTCATGGCAAATTGACTGACTGGCCCGGTCGTGTCATGGCTAAATGACTGACCGGTGACAGGTCGCGTCATCGCTAGATGACGCCCCGGTTGCCCGGGGACCTGTCGCGTATGTATGGCATATGGGTTTTGCTTTTCAGCACCAGCAAAACCCGGTTGACTAGGGATAGGCAGTTGTGAGGCTGTTCTACCAAAAGTCTCCGGAAAACTTTGTCCTGCGGTTCAAGTGTAGATGACTCCAGCGACCCTACAGGCCTTCCTATCTCTTTGAGCACTCTCTACCTTGTTTCTATACGGTATCAGGCCCGAAGGCTTTAGTTTCCCGACAGAACAACGCGCATCCAAAGCTACCTTCCGCTCCTCTTTGTCTCTAGCTAGACTAGGAGGTGCGTTTGTGTTAAGTGGAGAAGGTACAGCCTTAACCTTTGAACCACTCAACACGGTCGCGGAGTCCGATTGGGAGAACCCCTCGAACTCCGCTTCACTCGAAGATATCAGAGACGCCTTTTTAGGGGCACTCTTACCCTTCCTGCTTTTGCTAGTCTTACCCTTCCCAGCCCGTTTCCAAATAGAAACAGTCCAAGAAGAGCAGTACTCGCACGGTGAAAGCTGTGTGCCCTTTGAGCAAACCACACAGTTCGGATGCGTGTCCCATGCGTCCACAGCATGACCACACGAGCCACGCCTCCGTTCACCTTATGTGACATATTTATGATACAAAAATATATACGAAATGAACACAACAATAAAAACGAAAATTTTATAAATTTTTCTACTTTTTATTTTTCTACCCGAGTGAAAACCCGGAACGTATATAATTGATAAACAAAAAAAACAAAAAAACAAAAAAAAATTTTTTGTCTATGTTATAAACACATGTTATGTACAACAATCAATCATAAATATCATCTATAACGGGATTGGGGAACTCGTCGTTGAACTTTAAGTCCTGAACTCAGTATTACGTTCCGCACCCGACGACATTAACTGAAAATAATGGGTGGGGTAACCACCTCGTGCTTTTCAGCCAGTTGTCGACTACAACAACAAACAATTACAACAATAATTTAAACAATTTAAGTTGAATATCTCTGTCAATGCAGTTAAATAACTGAATGAAACAACTTAATAAGGCAATTGGCCTTAAAAAACCAAGAAAAGAATAATTAGAAAATAAATGTAATTTCTTAGCCTGTCTAGCTGGCGGATCCAGAAAAAAAAGTGGCAGGATATCACGTGCTTTCCCGCTCTTACGGGCAACCATGTATATCACATATACGTGAGGAATACGCAAGGCGAGTTCTTTTTCTGGATGAATTAAGGGTGTAGAGATTATATATCAGGTATTAAATGACTGGTAATGTATTTTTGACATAAAAATGTAATATAGTATATTGCGTATATGATTTAGCAATAAGCATCCTCATAACAATTGTTGAAAGCCGCCGGTATTGAGACGCCGTGTGCTGTACAGAATAAATACAAACGGTCCTGAGTAGAATAATATAGAGAAAGATGACATGGGGCGCCATGTCACTGATGTTGTAAAACCGGTATTGAAACCGATATTGAAACACAGGATGATGTGTTAGTACAGGGCGCTGTACGGAATAAAGACTAACAGTCTTGGGTAAAACCATACGGTGAACAAAGACACGGGGCGCCGTGTCATTGGAACATGTGGTGCATTGTATGTGGGTAAAACGGTTTTGAAAACACAGGGCGCTGTGTTGGTACAGGGCGCTGTACAGAAATAAAGACCGGCAGTCCTGAGCAAGACAAAATAGTGAAGAATGACACAGGGCGCTGCGTCATTGGAACACAAAGTACCCTGCCCTCAAACGGGCATGAGGGTAAAACACAGGGCGCCTTGGAATATATGTCAAACTGGTGTATCGGAACAGGGCGTTACACCGAAATGCATACAGATTTGCAGGACTGTGACCGTGTTCAGTCAAAACAACAGGGGGCGCCAAGTCGTTGGACCACTTAAGAGGTTAAAGTTATTGCTACTTATACACAGGGCGCTGTGTCAGTAAAATGTTAAAACCGTCAAAATGACAGGAATTAATCATAAGTGTACTCTGTCTAATCGAGTGCAACCATACTTTAGTAGGAAATAATAGGAGCAGAAATATACGTAGCTTATAGTATGTAAGACCAGTCATCCGACTAGTGTATATGAGGCCAGGCATCAGATGGACTGTCTCAGGATGGCGACCGTTGCGGCTCGTAGGTTGTATATCAGTTTGGTTTGGCCCTTTGATGATAGATGGCAGCCATCAGGAGCAAAGATTTTCGCCTTCGCGGATTCTGACCAAAACCCCTTCAGTTTCCAGAAATATGTCTTTGGGGTGTGTCGGAGCAGATCGGAGATGAGGCAATTTGTCTCATCAACCCTTGTGTTGAACCAATCCATGTTCACCGGAAAACGTGTCGGAATAGTGGGTTCACAGCGGTGTGTTATCGACACTACTACCACTTTCTTTACTCCAATGTCCAAGCATTTTCCCACCAACTGCATTAAGTTATCTGCTACCGTCGTCGGAGACGCAGAGGCGCAATATAGGTCGACTGTACCGATAAGTATAAAAACAATGTCTGGGTCGAAATCACTAACGTCTTCCAAATGTGAGTGAAGCCCGTCGACGCTGGCCCCTGGAAAGCCCGAGTACTGAATAAGGGGTGGTCCCTTTAAGTCCCAAGTAAATGAATCTGTTTCACTTCTCGAAATAAAGTCTCGAAGCCGACGCACAAATGAATGACCGAAAAGTTGTATTTTCACCGTGGGCGCTGCCATCTTGAAATGACGTCACAATATCCCGCTCGAAGATCGGGGCGAGACACAAAGGAAAAATTAAATTCCCCTAAATAACGGTTTATTTCCTGGTCGCCATCCACAATAAGTCCAATATATAGCTCGAGTGAAATGGGAGCTAAAGGTAATAAAATTCACCTTGCTTCCGTAGAAATAAGTGGATTATTTGATAAATTCAATCCTGTAAACAAAGCGTGTTTCTTTTCCAGATAAAAAATTATCAAGATGGCGAAAGAAGCACGTGACTGCGTACCATGATTTAATTGTTGCCGATACCCTCTTATATGTAAATTGATCTATTTATAGCTATCGTTTAGATTTAAAGGTACGCAACCGTATCACCCTGAACCATTCATAAAATATTTTATGTGTTTACATAAAATACCATTTATGTAACGTATAGTGATGGTGCCGTTTGTGTTGACTCATAACTTTTAAGATGATAACCGGATTTTAGTTCCCTACTGGGTAAATGTTCACCTCATCCGGGCAACACGCAGATCTCATTTTTCAGCCTCGCCGACTGAAGGTCATGGTCACCGTTCAAGGTAACAGGATTGTGTGTCTGCCTTCAATAAGTCCTAAACCCTTTGACGGATTTTCCTCAAATGCTCAACGAACCAAGACGAAATGCAGAACCAATGTTCCAGGCGCATTAGTTCAAGGTCAATGTCACCATTTAAGGACAGCAGCCAATTGTATAAAACTGGTTAATTTTTTGGTTTGGTCAAAGTTAACCAAATTATTGCCCAATAATTAATATTAACCAATAAAATGATTACCCAATAATTACTATTAACCAATAAAATGATTTAAATGTGCAATTAAGCCAAAAGAGAACCTATGGACAACTTAGCCAAGGTTTCTACACATGGCTGCATGTTCCTAGCAAACACCCGACGTCGAGACGACGTTGGATTTTGATCACATCGTAGCCTACCATAATTTAACTTCGGGTTAACGTCGGAGTCTCGACGTTATAAGGACTAATAATATCTGTAATGTGTTTCCGATCCGGATAGAAAAATCCAACCCGGGGGCACCTGCGTTGCCAGGTAACGAGGTTTGTAAAGTTAATTTTTATGGAAATCATCTATTCAAATATCATAATTATGCTTACATAAAGTATATAATAAAAGACATAACAAGTATTGCGTCACAGCGCGTGACTCATCTAGCATGTGGGTGCCAGATAGAGTTTTCCAGCACGGATATGCCTATCCGATGTGCTAGAAATAGAGGTCCGACGTTAAATCAACGTTGGATTTGACTCAGACACGACGTAAACGTGTTCATATTGTTTTATTACGTCCCATGAAATCCATATACAATATATGTCAAAATTCTCTTAACTCGTACGATAATGTTTAAATGCATTACATTTAAAATGTATTAACACTAATTTCTGTCCAAGTAGCATGTGAATACTACAAAATAGAGGTGTACCTCTATATTTAGAGGTGCGTCTTTATCTTTTAGGTGAACATTGAACATGTTTTTGATTACCTCAAATAAAGAGATGCACCTGAATATTAGGACCGGCACTTCTAAATATAGAGGTGCACCTCTAAATTAGATAGAGGTGTACCTTTTAATTTAGGATACACTTGCAAACTGATATTCACTCAAAAATACGGCGGCTGGTAGCTAAAATTAATAAAGTAGCGATAAACGAAATGTGAATTTCACAACACCTACTTGTGACATATTCGTACGAATTTGTCACACACGTGTGACATATTCGTATGTGTGAAAATTAAGGTTCAACAGTGCTATGTTGGGCCCTATTTTTCACACAAACGTATTCGTCACACATATGAGGAGTACGTGCGAATTCTTCACATATTTGTGAAGAATACGTGCGAATATGTCACAACTAGCAACTGTGACATATGCGTTTCACCATTTTGAAGGGTTTTGATACGAACGTTTTTGTCACAGCAAAGTATCTACAACAATATTTGTTTTATCATCGAGTCAAACAACTTACAGGGAGATCCGCACCTAGCACGATGCAAAACCCTAAATGAGACATTGACTGTCTGCAGAAGTGGCAGAAGGATTGTGTTAATATCCTACAACCCCATCAAGTGTGAAATTGTTCGATTAATCAGGAAACGTAACCCGATCAAGATCAACTACACAATCCCTGGCCACGACCTTGCCATCGTTACATCCGGCAAGTACCACGGAGTCACTCCTATCGGACAAATATGGAACGGAAATGAAACTTTAAAAATCTTCTCCTCTGAATCTGCATGTCAGATTCCAATATTATTTGGTAGAAATGTGCTTTGGGTGACCCTCTACAAAACACAAAAATATGGCGAAAAATTGACAAAATTTGAAAATTCCATTTTGTTTATAGTATTTGTCGGATTTTAAGAAACTTGAATAGGAATCTTACTTCCACTTAATTTGTTCAATCCGTATTAATTGGTTACACAATCTTAGCAAACCAGGCGTCATCACAAAAGGGGTAAATTGAACTTTTAGCTACAAATGACAGCTCCTACCATTCCACAGGACCAATTTCAACTAAACTTCACAGGAGTGTTCCTTTGTTGGCCTTCGTTCAAAATTATACAAATAATTACATTCTGTGTAGATTTTTGGTTGCTGTGGCATCAGAAAAAGAGAATAATTACCAAACTTTAATATCCTTTTCCTCCATAATCTGCTTGTCCGATTTCAAGATAATTTAATAGAAATGTTCTTTGAGGGACCCTCTACAAAAACTGTTCAAGCCATATTGATTTCGTTGAAAAATAGGGTAGCAATGTGGAATCAGGAAAGGCGCAAAATGACAAAACTTTATAATTCCATTCTTATTAAAGTTCTTTTTAGATTTCAAGCTACAATGACTTTGACTAATAAGCCATTTTACTATTTTTTTAAAAGTGTCCACTTCTTGCAGTTTCATTTGCACTCCTGATCAAATTTTCCCAGATATTTATAGTTAAATATTTTCTACTAATTTACTATCACTCAGGTGATCGATTTAGGTCCACCTTGGCCCTCTTGTTTCCTTATATCAAGTGGTCTGTAATCAGAGGTACGGTACCTAAAAGGGTGGTCTGTTCTCAGAATTACGGTTCCCATACACAGTGGTCTGTATTCAAGTAGTGTTTAATCAGACATGGGGATTACGAACACAGTGGTCTGTATTCAAGAAGTGTTTTTTCAGACATGGGGTTCACGAACATAGTGGTCTGTATTCAAGTAGTATTTATTCAGACATGCGGTTCACGAACACAGTGGTCTGTATTCAAGTAGTGTTTATTCAGACATGGGGTTCACGAACACAGTGATCTGTATGCAAGTAGTGTTTATTCAGACATACGGTTCACGAACACAGTGGTCTGTATTCAAGTAGTGTTTATTCAGACATGGGGTTCACGAACATAGTGGTCTGTATTCAAGTAGTGTTTATTCAGACATGCGGTTCACGAACACAGTGGTCTGTATTCAAGAAGTGTTTATTCAGACATACGGTTCACGAACACAGTGTCTGTATTCAAGTAGTGTTTATTCAGACATGCGGTTCACGAACATAGTGGTCTGTATTCAAGTAGTATTTATTCAGACATGGGTTCACGAACACAGTGGTCTGTATTCAAGTAGTGTTTATTCAGATATGCGGTTCACGAACACAGTGGTCTGTATTCAAGTAGTGTTTATTCAGACATTGGGTTCACGAACACAGTGGTCTGTATTCAAGTTGGGTTTATTCAGACATACGGTTCACGAACACAGTGGTCTGTATTCAAGTAGTGTTTATTCAGACATGCGGTTCACGAACACAGTGGTCTGTATTCAGGAAGTGTTTATTCAGTGGTCTATATTCAAGTAGTATTTATTCAGACATGCGGTTCACGAACATAGTGGTCTATATTCAAGTAGTATTTATTCAGACATACGGTTCACGAACATAGTGGTCTGTATTCGAGTAGTGATTATTCAGACATGCGGTTCACGAACACAGTGGTCTGTATTCAAGTAGTATTTATTCAGACATACGGTTCACGAACACAGTGGTCTGTATTCAAGTAATGTTTATTCAGACATGCGGTTCACGAACACAGTGGTCTGTATTCAAGTAGTGTTTATTCAGACATGCGGTTCACGAACACAGTGGTCTGTATTCAAGTAGTGATTATTCAGACATGCGGTTCACGAACACAGTGGTCTGTATTCAAGTAGTGATTATTCAGACATGCGGTTCACGAACACAGTGGTCTGTATTCAAGTAGTGTTTATTCAGACATGGGGTTCACGAACATAGTAGTGTTTATTCAGACATGCGGTTCACGAACACAGTGGTCTGTATTCAAGTAGTGTTTTTTCAGACATGGGGTTCACGAACATAGTGGTCTGTATTCAAGTAGTGTTTATTCAGACATGCGGTTCACGAACATAGTAGTGTTTATTCAGACATGCGGTTCACGAACACAGTGGTCTGTATGCAAGTAGTGTTTATTCAGACATGGGGTTCACGAACACAGTGGTCTGTATTCAAGTAGTATTTATTCAGACATGGGGTTCACGAATACAGTGGTCTGTATTCAAGTAGGGTTGATTCAGACATGCAGTTCACGAACACAGTGGTCTGTATTCAAGTAGTAGTTATTCAGACATGCGGTTCACGAACACAGTGGTCTGAATTCAAGTAGTGTTTATTCAGACATGGGTTCACGAACACAGTGGTCTGTATTCAAGAAGTGTTTTTTCAGACATGGGGTTCACGAACATAGTAGTGTTTATTCAGACATACGGTTCACGAACACAGTGGTCTGTATTCAAGAAGTGTTTTTTCAGACATGGGGTTCACGAACATAGTGGTCTGTATTCAAGTAATGTTTATTCAGACATGCGGTTCACGAACATAGTAGTATTTATTCAGACATGCGGTTCACGAACACAGTGGTCAGTATTCAAGTAGTGTTTATTCAGACATGGGGTTCACGAACATAGTGGTCTGTATTCAAGTAGAGTTTATTCAGACACGCGGTTCACGAACACAGTGGTCTGTATTCAAGTAGTGTTTATTCAGACATGCGGTTCACGAACACAGAAGTATTTATGCAGACATGCGGTTCACGAACACAGTGGTCTGTATTCAAGTAGTGTTTATTCAGACATGGGGTTCACGAACACAGTGGTCTGTATTCAAGTAGTGTTTATTCAGACATGGGTTCACGAACACAGTGGTCTGTATTCAAGTAGTATTTATTCAGACATGCGTTTCACGAACACAGTGGTCTGTATACAAGTAGTATTTATTCAGACATGCGGTTCACGGACACAGAAGTATTTATTCAGACATGCGGTTCACGAACACAGTGGTCTGTATTCAAGTAGTGTTTATTCAGACATGGGGTTCACGAACACAGTGGTCTGTATTCAAGTAGTGTTTATTCAGACATGGGTTCACGAACACAGTGGTCTGTATTCAAGTAGTATTTATTCAGACATGCGTTTCACGAACACAGTGGTCTGTATACAAGTAGTATTTATTCAGACATGCGGTTCACGAACACAGTGGTCTGTATTCAAGTAGTATTTACTCAGACATACGGTTCACGAACACAGTGGTCTGTATTCAAGTAGTATTTACTCAGACATACGGTTCACGAACACAGTGGTCTGTATTCAAGTAGTATTTATTCAGACATGCGGTTCACGAACAAAGTGGTCTGTATTCAGGAAGTGTTTATTCAGTGGTCTATATTCAAGTAGTATTTATTCAGACATACGGTTCACGAACACAGTGGTCTGTATTCAAGTAGTGTTTATTCAGACATACGATTCACGAACACAGTGGTCTGTATTCAAGTAGTGTTTATTCAGACATGCGGTTCATGAACACAGTGGTCTGTATTCAAGTAATGTTTATTCGGACATGCGGTTCACGAACACAGTGGTCTGTATTCAAGTAGTATTTATTCAGACATGGGGTTCACGAACACAGTGGTCTGTATTCAAGTAGTGTTTATTCAGACATGCGGTTCACGAACACAGTGGTCTGTATTCAAGAAGTGTTTATTCAGACATACGGTTCACGAACACAGTGTCTGTATTCAAGTAGTGTTTATTCAGACATGCGGTTCACGAACATAGTGGTCTGTATTCAAGTACTATTTATTCAGACATGGGTTCACGAACACAGTGGTCTGTATTCAAGTAGTGTTTATTCAGATATGCGGTTCACGAACACAGTGGTCTGTATTCAAGTAGTGTTTATTCAGACATTGGGTTCACGAACACAGTGGTCTGTATTCAAGTTGGGTTTATTCAGACATACGGTTCACGAACACAGTGGTCTGTATTCAAGTAGTGTTTATTCAGACATGCGGTTCACGAACACAGTGGTCTGTATTCAGGAAGTGTTTATTCAGTGGTCTATATTCAAGTAGTATTTATTCAGACATGCGGTTCACGAACATAGTGGTCTATATTCAAGTAGTATTTATTCAGACATACGGTTCACGAACATAGTGGTCTGTATTCGAGTAGTGATTATTCAGACATGCGGTTCACGAACACAGTGGTCTGTATTCAAGTAGTATTTATTCAGACATACGGTTCACGAACACAGTGGTCTGTATTCAAGTAATGTTTATTCAGACATGCGGTTCACGAACACAGTGGTCTGTATTCAAGTAGTGTTTATTCAGACATGCGGTTCACGAACACAGTGGTCTGTATTCAAGTAGTGATTATTCAGACATGCGGTTCACGAACACAGTGGTCTGTATTCAAGTAGTGATTATTCAGACATGCGGTTCACGAACACAGTGGTCTGTATTCAAGTAGTGTTTATTCAGACATGGGGTTCACGAACATAGTAGTGTTTATTCAGACATGCGGTTCACGAACACAGTGGTCTGTATTCAAGTAGTGTTTTTTCAGACATGGGGTTCACGAACATAGTGGTCTGTATTCAAGTAGTGTTTATTCAGACATGCGGTTCACGAACATAGTAGTGTTTATTCAGACATGCGGTTCACGAACACAGTGGTCTGTATGCAAGTAGTGTTTATTCAGACATGGGGTTCACGAACACAGTGGTCTGTATTCAAGTAGTATTTATTCAGACATGGGGTTCATGAATACAGTGGTCTGTATTCAAGTAGGGTTGATTCAGACATGCAGTTCACGAACACAGTGGTCTGTATTCAAGTAGTAGTTATTCAGACATGCGGTTCACGAACACAGTGGTCTGAATTCAAGTAGTGTTTATTCAGACATGGGTTCACGAACACAGTGGTCTGTATTCAAGAAGTGTTTTTTCAGACATGGGGTTCACGAACATAGTAGTGTGTATTCAGACATACGGTTCACGAACACAGTGGTCTGTATTCAAGAAGTGTTTTTTCAGACATGGGGTTCACGAACATAGTGGTCTGTATTCAAGTAATGTTTATTCAGACATGCGGTTCACGAACATAGTAGTATTTATTCAGACATGCGGTTCACGAACACAGTGGTCAGTATTCAAGTAGTGTTTATTCAGACATGGGGTTCACGAACATAGTGGTCTGTATTCAAGTAGAGTTTATTCAGACACGCGGTTCACGAACACAATGGTCTGTATTCAAGTAGTGTTAATTCAGACATGCGGTTCACGAACACAGAAGTATTTATGCAGACATGCGGTTCACGAACACAGTGGTCTGTATTCAAGTAGTGTTTATTCAGACATGGGGTTCACGAACACAGTGGTCTGTATTCAAGTAGTGTTTATTCAGACATGGGTTCACGAACACAGTGGTCTGTATTCAAGTAGTATTTATTCAGACATGCGTTTCACGAACACAGTGGTCTGTATACAAGTAGTATTTGTTCAGACATGCGGTTCACGGACACAGAAGTATTTATTCAGACATGCGGTTCACGAACACAGTGGTCTGTATTCAAGTAGTGTTTATTCAGACATGGGGTTCACGAACACAGTGGTCTGTATTCAAGTAGTGTTTATTCAGACATGGGTTCACGAACACAGTGGTCTGTATTCAAGTAGTATTTATTCAGACATGCGTTTCACGAACACAGTGGTCTGTATACAAGTAGTATTTATTCAGACATGCGGTTCACGAACACAGTGGTCTGTATTCAAGTAGTATTTACTCAGACATACGGTTCACGAACACAGTGGTCTGTATTCAAGTAGTATTTACTCAGACATACGGTTCACGAACACAGTGGTCTGTATTCAAGTAGTATTTATTCAGACATGCGGTTCACGAACAAAGTGGTCTGTATTCAGGAAGTGTTTATTCAGTGGTCTATATTCAAGTAGTATTTATTCAGACATACGGTTCACGAACACAGTGGTCTGTATTCAAGTAGTGTTTATTCAGACATACGGTTCACGAACACAGTGGTCTGTATTCAAGTAGTGTTTATTCAGACATGCGGTTCATGAACACAGTGGTCTGTATTCAAGTAATGTTTATTCGGACATGCGGTTCACGAACACAGTGGTCTGTATTCAAGTAGTATTTATTCAGACATGGGGTTCACGAACACAGTGGTCTGTATTCAAGTTGGGTTTATTCAGACATACGGTTCACGAACACAGTGTCTGTATTCAAGTAGTTTTTATTCAGACATGCGGTTCACGAACACAGTGGTCTGTATTAAAGTAGTGTTTATTCAGACATGGGGTTCACGAACACAGTGGTCTGTATTCAAGAAGTGTTTATTAAGACATGCGGTTCACGAACACAGTGGTCTGTATTCAAGTAGTGTTTATTCAGACATGCGGTTCACGAACACAGAAGTATTTATTCAGACATGCGGTTCACGAACACAGTGGTCTGTATTCAAGAAGTGTTTATTCAGTGGTCTGTATTCAGAGTTACGGTACCTTACACATAAGTATGTATTCAGACTTACGGTACCTATAACACAGTGGCATGTATTTAGACTTGCAGTACCTAACACTGGTATGTATTTAGAGGAACGGTACCTTACATAGTGGTATATATTCAGACTTGCGGTACCTAACGCAGTGGTATGTATTTAAAGGAACGGTACCTAACACAGTGGTATGTATTCAGAATTACGGTACCCAACACAGTGGTATATATTCAGACTTGCGGTACCTAACATAGTGATATGTATTCAGACTTGCGGTACCTAACATAGTGTTATGTATTCAGATTTGCGGTACCTATAACATAGTAGTCTGATTAGGCTTATGGTACCTAACATAGTAGTTTGTATTCAGACTTACAATACCTATAACACAGTAGTCTGTATTCAGAATTACAGTACCTATAACACAGTAGTCTGTATTCAGACTTACAGTACCTATAACATAGTAGTCTGTATTCAGACTTGCATGACCTAATATAGTGGTATGTATTCAGACTTACAGTACCTATAACATAGTAGTCTGTATTCAAACTTGCATGACCTAACATAGTGGTATGTATTCAGACTTACAGTACCTATAACACAGTGGTATGTATTCAGATTTGCATGACCTACGATAGTGGTATGTATTCAGACTTACGGTACCCAACATAGTGGTATATATTCAGACTTGCGCTACCTAACATAGTGGTATATATTCAGACTTGCATGACCTGACATAGTGGTATGTATTCAGACTTACGGTACCTAACATAGTGATATGTATTTAGACTTGCGATACCTAACATAGTGGTATGTATTCAGACTTGCGGTACCTAACATAGTAGTCTGATTAGGCTTATGGTACCTAACATAGTAGTTTGTATAAGTCTAAATACATACTACTGTGTCAGGTACCGTAAGGCTGAACACATACCACTGTGTAAGGTACAATAAGTCTAAATGTATACCACTATGTTAGGTACCGCAAGTCTGAATACATACCACTGTATAAGGTACAATAAGTCAAAATACATACATACTACTGTGTAAAGGAACCAGATGTCTAAATACATACTACTGTGTAAAGTACCAGAAGTCTGAATACATTCCAGTGTTAGCAACAATAAGTCTGAATACATACCACTATGTTAGGTACCGCAATTCTGAATAGATACCACTATGTTATGTACCGCAAGTCTGAATACATACCACTGTGTTATATACTGCAAGTCGGAATATAAACATACCACTGTGTTATAAGTACGTAAGTCTGAATACATACCACCGTTTTATAGGTACTGTAAGTCTGAATACCACTATGTTAGGTCATGCAAGTCTGAATACAGACTACTGTGTTATAGGTACTGTTAGTCTGAATACATACAACTATGTTAGGTCATGCAAGTCTGAATACAGACTACTATGTTATAGGTACCTGTATTCAGACTTGCATGACCTAACATAGTGGTTATTCAGACTTACAGTACCTATAACACAGTAGTCTGTACATAACATATAAATGGAATAATGACCTGACTAATGATTTTCGAAGACAGTTAATTTGTAAATTGCCTACATTGAATAAAATTACAACAAATATTGATACATCATCTCGTGATGGTATTAACCATGTTTTAAATGATTTTGTTGATGTTTTTAGAAGTGTGACTGACCCTTTATTTTCAAAAGAATGTATTAGGAAAAACACACCTAAGTTTGCCGCCACACATCGAAAAGCAGTATGGTTTGACAGCTTTTGTAGAGATTCAAAGCAGCGATATATCGAAGCTTTGAAACTGTACAATTGTTGTAAAACACAAATAAACAGAGAGAGAGCATGTGTTATCTCAAGCAAGCATATAAAAAGGCAGTACGTAACCGGAAAAATCTTTACTTTAAAGAGCAGTACAAATCTATAGAAAAACTTAAACATTCTCGTCCTAAGGATTTTTGGAATTTGTTTTGTAAAAAGAAAAAAACATTGTCTAATGATATAACGATGGACGAATTTCATAAATATTTTTCAAAGCTTTTTGATGATATCAAACCTGTGGATGATTTATTTGGTGAACAATTTTGTAAAGGAAACGATTTTAACTCAGAAATTTGTAATTATGAAGAACTAGATCAGAACATATCTGTACAGGAGGTAGAATATACTATCAACAAGCTTAACAGAGAAAAAGCCATGGGAAAGGATTGCTTATTGAATTAATTTTTTATTGAAAGCAGTGATATTATCTCACACCACTTGGCAGATATTTTTAATGCTATTTTTAGGTCCGGTTTTTTCCCTGAACAGTGGGCGGAGGGAATTATTATCCCGTTACATAAAAAGAATGACACAAGCAACGTGAACAACTATCGTGGGATCACCCTTGTGAGTTGTTTATCTAAAATATTCACGGCCATTTTAAATAGACGACTGAGCTTATTTTGTGAAAACAATGATATTTTATCAGACGCTCAATTTGGGTTCAGACCAAATCGCTCTACAACAGATGCATGCTTTGTCCTTAATTCAGTTATACAAAAAATGCTCTCTGAAAATAAACGTCTCTATGTTGCATTTGTTGATTTAAAAAAGGCATTTGATAGTGTTTATCGAAATGGGTTATGGCTTAAGTTGTTCAATTTGGGAGTTAAGGGTAAAATGTTACGAATCATTCGAGATATGTATGCTAAGGTTAAATCTTTTGTTAAAGTCAATAATACGACCTCCGGTTGCTTCTTTTCCCATGTTGGACTTAAACAAGGGGAAATACTCTCACCTCTACTTTTTGCCCTATTTGTAGACGATCTTGAACTATATTTGATGGGAAATAATTCGTCTGGATTGAATATTGGAGATATTAACATTTTACGTTTACTTTTTGCAGACGACATGGCTGTTTTGAGTGACGATCCAGTAGATTTGCAAACTAGTTTAAATAATTTGTATAAATACTGTAACAAATGGGGATTGAAGGTTAACATTGACAAAACAAAAATCGTTGTATTTAGAAAAAGAGGTGGTTTAAGGGTTAATGAGTGTTGGACATATAACAACGCAAGCATAGAACTTGTAAACGATTTTAATTATCTTGGTACAATATTTAATTATACTGGATCATTCATTTTAAACCAGAAAACATTAGCAGATAAAGGTTTAAAAGCGCTGAATATTTTACACAGCAAAGTTCGTTGTTTTGACTTTAATACTTTGACCTTATTCCAATTATATGATGCATTTGTAGGTTCTATCCTAGGTTTTTCTAGCGAAATTTGGGGATTCTCCAAGTCGAAGGAAATAGAGAGGATACATCTTAAGTTTTGTAAAAAGGTTTTAAGTGTTAAAAGATCTACTTGTAACTTTGCCATTTATTGTGAATTAGGCAGATATCCATTATATATTAACAGATACGCGAGAATAATAAAATACTGGGGTAAACTTTTATCCTCAGATAACATTATAATGGTTACATTGTATCATTGGTCAGAAGAAAACATTGAAAAAGGAGCAAATAATTGGTGCAGAAAAGTGAAAAATCTCTTATTTCAATATGGTTTTGGATATATTTGGCTCAATCCAAATTCTGTGAACCATCAGAATTTTCACAAGATTTTTAAACAAAGATTAATTGATGATTTTAAACAAACTTTACATAGTTATGTAAATAATAGCCGGATATTGTGCATCTACAAATATATTAATAATGGTCCGATTATGGAAAATTATTTAAATATTTTACCTTATAAATGGAAAATCTACATTTCTAAATTTAGACTGTCTTCACATTCTCTAAGAATTGAAACAGGTAGATATGGAAATGAGAGGATAGAAAGACATGAGCGTTTATGTATTTTTTGTAATAAAAGCGAAATTGAGGACGAATTCCATTTTCTTCTAGTGTGTCCGTCATACTCAGATATTAGAGCTATCCACTTTAAGCGTTATTTCACCATTCGTCCAAACATGTACAAATTTATTAAATTACTAAACAGCAATAATAAGAAAAAACTGTTACACCTTGCAAAATATATCAAGGAAGCCTTTACCCGGAGAAGTAGTTTAATTAATAATATTCTTTAACAATTGATAATGTAAGATAAACTTAAGACTTAAGAGAATACTCCTATTACACCAAGGAGGTCAAGCGAATTGACTTAACTTGTGGAAATACTTTCCTACTATTATTATTTTCATATTTGCTTTTATAATTATTATTTAGTTTTTATTTTCTTCTATTTTGAATGATAAACATTCGTTTTTGTGTATATTTCATGTATTTGTAATTAATAATATGTTTTTTTTGTATTGTATATAGTAATATGATGTGTTGTTTGACTAGAAACTATGTAGTTTACGTCATTAAAATTATCTATCTATCTGTATTAACACTTGCGGTACCCAACATAGTGGTATGTATTCAGACTTGCAGTACCTAACATAGTGGTATGTATTCAGACTTATTGTTGCTAACACTGGAATGTATTCAGACTTCTGGTACTTTACACAGTAGTATGTATTTAGACTCCTCGTTCCTTTACACAGTAGTATATATTTAGACTTATTGTACCTTACACAGTGGTATGTGTTCAGCCTTACGGTACCTGACACAGTAGTATGTATTCAGACTTACAGTACCTAAAACAGTAATATGTATTCAGACGTATGGTACCTAATACAGTGGTATGCATTTAGACTTACGGTACCTAAAACAGTAGTATATATTCAGACTTGCGGTACCTAACGCAGTGGTGTGTATTCAGACTTATGATACCTAACACAGTGGTATGTATTCAGACTTGCGGTACCCAACACAGTGGTATGTATTCAGACTTGCGGTACCTTACAGTGCTATGTATTCAGAATTGCGGTACCTAACACAGTGGTATGTATTAAGACTTGCGGTACCTAACATAGCTGTATGTATTCAGACTTGCGGTACCTAACACAGTGGTATGTATTAAGACTTACGGTACCTAACATAGCTGTATGTATTCAGACTTGCGGTACCTAGCACAGTGGTATGTATTAAGACTTGCGGTACCTAACATAGCTGTATGTATTAAGACTTGCGGTACCTAACATAGCTGTATGTATTCAGACTTGCGGTACCTAACATAGTGGTATATATTCAGACTTGCGGTACCTATCACATTGGTATGTATTCAAATTTACAGTACCTAACACAATGGTTTGTATTCAGGCTTACGGTACCTAACATAGTGGTATGTATTCAGACTTGCGGTACCTAAAATAGTGGTTTGTATTCAGACTTGCGGTACCTAACACAGTGGTATGTATTAAGACTTGCGGTACCTAACATAGCTGTATGTATTCAGACTTGCGGTACCTAACACAGTGGTATATATTCAGACTTGCGGTACCTAACATAGTGGTATGTATTGAGACTTGCGGTACCTAACAGAGTGGTATGTATTCAGACTTGCGGTACCTAACATAGTGGTATGTATTCAGACTTGCGGTACCTAACATAGTGGTATGTATTGAGACTTGCGGTACCTTACATAGTGGTATGTATTCAGACTTACGGTACCTAACATAGTGGTATATATTCAGACTTGCGGTACCTATCACATTGGTATGTATTCAAATTTACAGTACCTAACACAATGGTTTGTATTCAGACTTGCGGTACCTTACATAGTGGTATATATTCAGACTTGCGGTACCTAACATAGTGGTATATATTCAGACTTGCGGTACCTAACATAGTGGTATGTATTCAGACTTGCGGTACCTAACATAGTGGTATATATTCAGACTTGCGGTACCTAACATAGTGGTATGTATTCAGACTTGCGGTACCTAACACAGTGGTATGTATTCAGACTTGCGGTACCTAACACAGTGGTATGTATTCAGACTTGCGGTACCTTACATAGTGGTATGTATTCAGACTTGCGGTACCTAACATAGTGGTATGTATTCAGATTTGCGATACCTAACACAGTGGTATGTATTCAGACTTGCGGTACCTAACACAGTGGTATGTATTCAGACTTGCGGTACCTAACACAGTGGTATGTATTCAGACTTGCGGTACCTAACACAGTGGTATGTATTCAGACTTGCGGTACCTAACATAGTGGTATGTATTCAGACTTGCGGTACCTAACATAGTGGTATGTATTCAGACTTGCGGTACCTTGCATAGTGGTATGTATTCAGACTTGCGGTACCTAACATAGTGGTATGTATTCAGACTTACGGTACCTTACACAGTGGTATGTATTCGGACTTGCGGTACCTAGCATAGTGGTATGTATTCAGACTTGCGGTACCTAACATAGTGGTATGTATTCAGACTTGCGGTACCTAACATAGTGGTATGTATTCAGACTTGCGGTTCCTAACATAGTGGTATGTATTCAGACTTGCGGTACCTAACACAGTGGTATGTATTCAGACTTGCGGTACCTAACATAGTGGTATGTATTCAGACTTGCGGTACCTAACACAGTGGTATGTATTCAGACTTGCGGTACATAACATAGTGGTATGTATGTATTCAGACTTACGGTACCTAACACAGTGGTATGTATTCAGACTTGCGGTACCTAACATAGTGGTATGTATTCAGACTTGCGGTACCTAACATAGTGGTATGTATTCAGACTTACGGTACCTAACACAGTCGTATGTATTCAGACTTGCGGTACCTTACTTAGTGGTTCGGGGATATAAAGTATTGTGAATGTGATACGTATGTATATAAGAATCTGATTTATATTTTCAAACGCTTTCTTCTGATATTTTCAATAACCACCAATGTATTCGAATACTGTTTATACAAAGCACCACTCACTCTTTAAATCATGTTGTTTGGTAAATAGAATAGATAAGCTACACATGCCATCTCATCTCGGTCGAAGCAGCTTTACATTTGCGATTTCATTAAAGATTTTGGTATTCATATTTATTCGATCAAGTTAGTCACAATGTATTATATCTTCCCTTCCCTCATGTAAACGCTTTTAGACGCCTATGGAGATGACAACTTTTTAAAACATTTTGACAAAAGGAGAAAATGCTAATAATGAGCAGTTACTCCTTTTGGCGAAACGTTTTCAACTCTAGTCAATTATTTCTTTTCCATTTACAGAATTAATTAACTCGTTCAGCGCCAAAGGCAATTTTGAGGTTTTTGCAAACAATACAGATTCAGGCGAGTCAGGTCGTAACGAGCTGTCTCACCTGAAATCAGCATTATTACAAGAGAGATGGAAACGCCCGATTTTGAACATGGAAGAGTCTACTTTAAACAATTCGGCGCTGAAAGAGTTAATAGTATTGCCTGGATGTTTTTAATGTCGTCTGCTATACATGTATATATGTGTTGTATGTGGGAAAGGGTTAACTACTATAACGGAGTGTCTCCTTTTTTGCTACCACGTATTGAAATAAATAAAACAATAGTCAGTTTATCACACATATACTGTTTCCATTGGCTTTTTAAAATCTTTATTAAAATTATATGCGAAATAAATCAATAGAGTAATGATATATAAACCTGAAACTACATAATTGAGCTGTCCCAGGAGAAAACCAACAGTGCAGCCTCTGCAGTCCACGCAGACTGATCCGGGCCGACACATTCCGTCACGGGGGGGGGGGGGGGGGGATAGAGGCATAGATTAATGAAATCCACAGAAGGCGAAAAGTGTCTATCCGGGTTAGCCTGCGCTGCATTCTTAGGCTGATTCGGGTCGATACTTTACACAGAGTCCACGCTGTTGGTTTTCTCGCGGGACGGCTCATATCAATATATCTGCGTAATGTATCGACCAGATCAGCGTGCGCTGTCCGCGCAGACTGATCCGGCCGACACATTCCGTCTTAGGGGGATAGATGTATACAGTAGTTATTCCTGAAACAGAAAATCCACAGGCATGTGGCACTATTTATGAAGATTTGCAGGAATTGCGTCCCTTTCCCAGGCCTTCGATTAAGTCAAAAATCGATAATTGAGTTGTGGCCCTTCGGTTACGCTCCTATATTTGTATTTATCGATTATTTGTAAACAGATTTAATGACGTATTCGATTTCATACTAAGCCCGCAGGTGATCTTAACATTACTCTGCTCGATATCTGTATATCGATTATTTGCAAACATTTATTTGTCGGACAAGACTCTGGCTAATCAGTCTTTAACACTTGGTAATTGGTAACGGCGGTTTTTATATACTGTCATAATAACATATTACTTAAATCTCTTTGTTGTAAAAACAATTGTCATTATCAAGACACATGCAAATGGACACTTCAAATTCACAGGTGACAAGTTGTTTAATTAGTCATTGCTTTAATTTATTTTTTTCCATGCACTGTTAAATTGTTCTTTTCCTAATACGTTTTGTAATCATATTAGGTCTTTGAATATATAAAAGCTGGAACAAGTTCATTTTCGCATTCGCACCCCACCCACCTATCTACATACACGACATTAGTAAGCGATCAAAATAGATCTAGTCATTACCAGATACAGTCGAGCCTCGTTAAATCGGACGCCGTTAATCCGGAAAATTCGCGATCCGGACATAAAATTCATTTTTACATTTTTAGGCGTTTTCTGCATTTTTAAATGAAATTGGAAGTATCAAGACATAAACATATTTGTTTGAAATTTGTATGACTAAAAAGAATTAAAAATAGACTCTCCGATTATAACTTATAAAATTTCCTTAGAAAATAGGAAATACGGTAAAAATGGACTTAAAAATAAAAAATTCGCGATTTTCCAATAATTTACATGGAATAAAGAAGGAATGCATGTTGTCTATTAAAATCAAAAATGGAAGTATCAGGCAGTTAATCTATTTTTTATATCTTTACATTAAATGAAAGCAGATATATTGACCTTATAGAAAAAAACTTATAATATATTGTCATCAAAAAAATTAATGACTTTATATTAGGGATGGCAACGGTTACCGATATTACTAACCGGTTACTCGTACAATTCTGTAACCGGTTACCCGGTTAACCGTATAGATTCATAGACAATAACTATCCACTGTTTTAGTCGAATATGGTTGCGCATGTTACTGGTTCCACCAGTCCAAGACAGTTCATTACCACACAAACTGCACTTGACTTTGTTATCATCAGCACAGCGTTTGAAATAATTCCAGACAAAGGATGTAGCAGGCGGCTTTATGGCAACATATTCTGTAGATCTTTTTTAACGAAGTGACTGTTATTCGATTTATAATATGTCGAATGAAAAAGGTACATAGCTGCATATCTTTAAATACCAAATAAGGGGAAAATGTGTTACACACTTCAAATTACTCTTTAAATCTTCTAATCGTGTTGGTAAATAATAATTTACAAAAACAACAATTCAAATGTATCGCACTCACTCCAATTAGTTGTATTATCAAAACAAACGCCGAATATAATTAATTAATTTCTGCCTTTATTAGACATTAAACCTTTTTTAAAAGAAACAAAGCGTCCTTTAATTGAAAATTATTCGATTAACACTTCACAAACAAACGATCATCAATACAATATTGAGTGCGGCTGTTATCGTAATGTAAACACTGGCCGATCGAGGTGTGAATAATTAACCTCTCATGTCATTTACGTCTGACAAATTGATAAGAACAAAAGGTGAAACACAACTGTGTATATATTTTATCTTTTCTTCCGAGTACTCGGTTACCGAAATTACTAACCGATTAATCGGAAAACATACGGTTAACCGGGTAACCGATTAATCGTTGCCATCCCTACTTTATATCAATTTTAAAGATCTGTCCCTATATAAATCCATATAGCCTAAATACCAGGTCAGAAAAGGTTAGTGTAAATTGTATCGATTTCAAGGGGAGTAACTCTCTCGATTAAGCCAGTCACTTTACCAAAATAGTGTAGTATGATACGTACAGTGTCGGTCCAGGTAGGCCCGTGTGGCATGCTTAAGCTGATCCGGGGCGATACTTTACACAGAGTCCACAATGTTGGTTTTCTCGCGTGACGGCTCATATTAATCCAACTTGATGACATAAGATCGAGCACAGTCGATTATGACATTCAGCAGTCAATTGCGTTATTGTGAGACGAAATCTATTGATTGATTGATTGGGGTTTAACGCCGTTTTTAACAATTTCTCAGTTATATCACGGCGGCCAGTTCACCTACTCATGCATTTCCTGGTTTTCTCACACCAGTACTCCACACAACAATCTTCCCAAGCAACTGACTGCTTTTCCACATAGACTTAGCCCATTGGTCGAAGACGAATGACGCATGTCGGATTGACTTTTGTCAATCGTCGGAAAGAAAGTTGGCCGAGCCGGGATTCGAACTCACAACCCCTGGATTGACAGCCCGCGTCGCTACCGACTGAGCTACTGGGGCTCGGCGAGACGAGGGTTTAGGGTTCGATCCTCAGTTGCTGCACGGCGATCATGGTGGAGTGCAATGGGCAAGACATATTTCCCAGCCAAATACTGGTTTGTTTACCCAGGAATCATTAATAGGTACACCATAGTAATATAACTGAACTAATGATGAAAACGGCGTAAAACCTAAATAAAAATATCCGACGTGCGAGAGCGGTTTTAACTTTTAAGGCATTGCGGTTTGCAAGAACTACTATAATTTACTAGAACCGGCTGTTTGTCTAATTTCGATCAAACAAAAGGTGTTCAGTACAATAACGAAGCTCTTTTTTAAATATATGTTTTAGATAACTTAAAATGGCAGAATACGGGTTTGTTAACTATGTTTCATTTTATGTTCCGTCATGAGCTTTCCGACGTGCGACATCGGAACTACGGCAAAGCGAGATCGGCTGGATAGATTTTATTTCAATTCGGTAAATGGTTAAATAATTATATTGAGTTTTTATACGCCCGTTTGAAAAAACGGATCGTATTATACAGTTTTATTTGCGGCGTACGAGCGGGCGGGCGGGCGTCGTCCAGTATGTTGTCAGATCAATAACTTTGGAAGTCTTTGTCCAATCATCACCAAATTTAGTCAGAATGTGTATTGGCATAATATATCGGACAAGTTTGATAACTAGCCATATCGCACTAGTCAATTGAGAGTTATCACTCTTTAATTATAGAAATTACCTAAAATTGGTCTTGTCAGCTCAATAACTTTAGAAGCCTTTGTCTCGTCATCACCAAATTTGGTCAGAATTTGTATTGGCATATTATCTCGGAGAAGTTTGATAACTAGCCATATCTCTATAGTCAATCGAGAGTAATCGCTCTTTTATTATAGAAATTTCCTAAAATTGGTATTGTCAGCTCAATAACTTTAGGAGCCTTTGTCCAATCATCACCAAATTTGGTCAGAATGTGTATTGGCGTAATATCTCGGACAAGTTCGATAACTAGCCATATTGCTCAAGTCGATAGAGTTATTGCCCTTTAATTATAGAAATTACCTAAAATTGGTCTTGTCAGCTAAATAACATGTGAAGCCTTTATCCGATCATCACCAAATTTAGACAATATGTTGAGGGGCAGAATATCGTGGTCAGGTTTGATAACTTACAACGTTATCTTAGTCACTACAAAATTATGTCCCTCGAAATGGCCAAAACTGTACAAACAGTGTCCGCTCTCTAAGTTTGGCTGATGTACAACCAATTATCACTACACTTGGTCTCAAAAAAACAGGAAGGGCGTATTTTGTGACATTTGGCGCTCTTGTTATTGATGTCAAGCAATTTAAGTGAATTAGAAATGATATGTTTTGTAATATATAAACCGCGTTATGTTATATATAGACTGATAGAAGATAGTTCAATTAAGTTATAATCATTTGTATTTGAATACCATTCCAAATTACCAATACCCATTTCTTTAACCGTACTGTCATTGTCACTGAAACACACGTGTTGACGTCCAAAACGACGTTATTTCGAATGTGTGATTCAACCGTAAAACACGTCCGACATACATTTAAGTTGAAGCAACAACAATATACACGATCATTGCCAATATGGACGCAGAGGAGAAACCAACAAGTGCAATGTAGTCAAACATAAAACTAATGTTTTTCCAGGTCACTTCCGATGCGTTTGATTCTTCTTGTTTTTCGACGATATCTGGAGAGCGTGTTGTCACCCTATCTTTGACATTCCTGTTGAAATTTCTAGTACCGTTAGTATTGTTTTTGGTGTCCTTTACTAATACGGACACGACATTCTGTTCGTTTCGTCTGCAGCGGAGACATCTGTACAAAGCCTTCAAATATGCTGGAACGGGCTTTTTGTCGTCTCTATGATACAGATTGAGATTCAAGATTGTTACAACAGTTATCAACACACTTATGATCACATCCGCCATGAGTTTATATGTGATCACTGGTACTGGGCTCGAGGTATTCGGCAAGACTTCGCTAATTATTGTCATAAATACAGCGATGGCCAACAAAACAGTAACGGCATAAGATACTCTCTCGCCGGAATCGGGTACCAGAACAAATACAAACACGTTTAGCACGCTCAAAAGCGACAATGGAGCCATCACACTGACGAGAGTAAATACAGACTTCCTCGCAAGGTGAAAATAAACTTCTACTGCTGCCCAGCCATCGATCGTTGTTGCGACCAACTCCGTTTTTGTTAACTCCCATTGAGCATTAGGACTATATTGTTGCGTAGAGGCTGATGTAGAAGTCAATATGAACATCAAGTGTGAACTGGAATAGCCCCAGGCTTGAAACACCACTTTACATATCTGCTTGTCAAATGGATAATTTTCGACATTAACGTCACATGTGGCTTTGATGCGGCCACCGACTACAAGCTCTGCCGAACCATCCTCCCCATAGTATACCCTCTGCCATGTTTTGATCATTGTAGTAGAGGTATCTGCAGTTGTAGTAATTATGAATTCTGGCACCCAGACGTATTTATTTGATATATATGTATATGTTAGTCCCCCATGATCACTAGGAGTCCAACTCAAACTTACGTCAGTCCAGGATAACGAGAATGCCCCAATTAAGAAAAATTCCCCGTTTAATTCGTTGACAGATTGTATGGACCTGAGAAATAAACCTACTGATACGTTGATTGCAGTAGATTGATCTGCGACGGGTATGATGTCCCTGTTATAGTTTGTTAAAAGTTTCGACTGTAGGGTCTTTGCCTCTGATAATGTCGCACATTCTGTGACGTCAATATAGAAAGACGATGTATATAAAACGAACAGGATGATACATCCACGTGCAGGCATGGTTGACCCTCGTTTAACTGCAACGTAATGGTACCACCGTAATGAACTGTGGGTATAGTCTTGTAAATTCAATTGACGAATTATGAAAGCATAGCAATGTTAGTTTACATAGTGAACGTGGAATGTAGAAATGAAAGTATGAAACCAGTTTGCATGAGACAATTAAAAAGGATTAACACTCATTTCTCGAATATTTATGGTAATTCTGTTTATTTATGGTAATTCTGTTTATTAATGGTAATTCTGTTTATTTATGGTAATTCTGTTTGTAATCAAAGACAGTTATAAAACTGTAAGAATTTCAGCAATCAGCATGGTATTGAGAAATGCGTTTATGTGCATTTTACACTGACAATAACTTGTCCCTGTGCAGATGAAGTATTGTTGTTGTTTGGTGACGTTGTTTACCCTCGCACTCGGCATTAATGCCATTTGGCGAGCAATAGCTGCAGTATGTGTTAACTCCCCTTATTTATACACATGCCGCAAGAGTTGTTCACGTGATAGAGCGCTCAGCCACTGTCGTATTTTTCTTACAACATAATCTACACAGCTACAAAAACTTTTATTTTTTTTAATTCAACACGACTTTTTTCGTTTCTTATTTTACCAATGCTTCATGTATATGTCCAACTATAGATCACTCATAATCAATTGCTGATCGCTGATTACTAGTTAAGCTTGTACTCGAATTAAGTAGTAATAAGAATAAAAGGTTCCATTGAAAGAAAAACCCGCACACGCATCTGCAACACACAACTTATTAATAAAACATTTTGGCAAAAGCAGATCTTGCTCATATTGAATAATTAATTTCTTCATTTGTCACAATGGTTTTAACCAAAATTATATATTCGTCTATATAGATTATTCTTTTCTTCTTTTACCTAGATGTCACCAAAGTCGTCTGCTGCAGATGTGTCATACATGTATGTGCGAAAGTGCGAAAGGATTAAATTCGCTTACTCATATATATATTAATCTAAAACATCAGCAAATTATTTCTAGAATATTAATTATCATTATTAATACTATTATTATAAGATCTAATATTATTTAATAATTCTTAATATAAAAGGTATATTTATTTGCACAAAATTCTTGTTACATTTTTGTTCACAGTTATCTCATATGCAAGTTCACATTTCACAAAGCGAAGCTTTAGGAACTAGCACTAGTTCAACATCCGATTAAATTATATAAAATGTATCACCTGTTCTACGACGACGCAATAATAATATTCCGATTGCTCACGGATATATAAGTTAGAAATAATTTGATCTTCTTAAACACAACATATTCCATTATTATACATGAATAGAATCAAAAAGTTTTTCTTTTATTAAACTAAGTACGGTTGTCATATGATACGTTTCTGTGTCAAACAATTGGTCAAATAAATCAAAGCTATCACATGACAATGTATAATCACTGTGTCAAACAATTGGTCAAATAAATCAAAGCTATCGCATGACAATTTAAAATCACTGTTTCCCATTAAAGTCTTTACACGCTTAAAAAATTAACAATGAAGCCCCTCTAACGAACCATAAACAATTGAGTAGTGCTATAACAAAACCAGTCATAGACAGAGTGCGTTAAGAGTAGACTCAGATCATCAACGGCAAAGTTTGACATGGATCTGCAATTTTCAGCAATGATTAGTTCGAGGTTTCCTGAAACATCTGACTAAAAGTGTAAACTTGGGATCAGATCCCACGAATGCCCAGACAGATCTGTATCACACGTGGCATAAATAGGTTAAGGTTTATTTTCTTGGAACACGTCTCTTCAGAGCTATAGATAATGGACATTGTATTATTTTCTAAAATTCTTATTTGACACACAAACTATATGTTGTTGGTACTCAAAAGAATCGAACCAACAGTATTGGCTTTTGTTGAGTAATAAGAGAGAAACTGTGAGATACGACAGTTCACTCCCCCGAAGGCCTTTCTAGTCCTCTGTGCTCTAATGTGACAACGCACATCGAGAATATGGGTATATCATGAATTGTCTTGACATATGACTTTACTCAGAGAACGGCAATGACAAATATTCATCGAAAGTGTTTAGGCCTTCGGGCCATAGGTCAAAACATTCGAATTGACAAACACTTATATAAAGCTGATAATAATGCCCTTAGCATTGTTTCATTAACATAACGATGAAATATGAATATAAGATCAGGAATATTGTTTTGAGGCAATCTATAACATTCAGCAATGTTGGTGTTTCCTGTAGAACCTACACCAATTGGATCGAAATAAATTATTTATTTTGTTCATCTACCTTTTGGCAATGAAATAGCATATGAAATTCACGTTCAATAATGTTCTTTTACTTTGGCGTTTGAAAACAATACATAGGCCATAATATTCTTTTGTTCATGATCAACATTATTGGAATGGAAATATTCAGTCCCGACGCCAAATTTGTAATTCGAGCAACGAAATTTCGCAAGGTCTATTTCTTTACTTAAATTGGATATACTCGTATTTCACTAGGCCTATTAAGTAGATGTATGTATTCAGACGCAATGTATTAAGACTTGCGGTACCTAACATAGCTGTATGTATTCAGACTTGCGGTACCTAACATAGTGGTATGTATTCAGACTTGCGGTACCTAGCACATTGGTATGTATTCAAATTTACGGTACCTAACAAAATGGTTTGTATTCAGGCTTACGGTAACTTACACAGTAGTATGCATTCAGACTTGCGGTACCTAACATAGTGGTATGTATTCAGACTTGCGGTACCTAACACAGTGGTATGTATTCAGACTTGCGGTACCTAACATAGTGGTATGTATTCAGACTTGCGGTACCTAACATAGTGGTATGTATTCAGACCTGCGGTACCTAACATAGTGGTATGTATTCAGACTTGCGGTACCTAACATAGTGGTATGTATTCAGTCCTGCGGTACCTAACATAGTGGTATGTATTCAGACTTGCGGTACCTAACACAGTGGTATGTATTCAGACCTGCGGTACCTAACATAGTGGTATGTATTCAGACTTGCGGTACCTAACATAGTGGTATGTATTCAGTCCTGCGGTACCTAACATAATGGTATGTATTCAGACTTGCGGTACATAACATAGTGGTATGTATTCAGACTTGCGGTACCTAGCACATTGGTATGTATTCAAATTTACGGTACCTAACAAAATGGTTTGTATTCAGGCTTACGGTAACTTACACAGTAGTATGTATTCAGACTTGCGGTACCTAACATAGTGGTATGTATTCAGACTTGCGGTACCTAACACAGTGGTATGTATTCAGACTTGCGGTACCTAACATAGTGGTATGTATTCAGACTTGCGGTACCTAACATAGTTGTATGTATTCAGACTTGCGGTACCTAACATAGTGGTATGTATTAACACTTGCGGTACCCAACATAGTGGTATGTTTTCAGACTTGCAGTACCTAACATAGTGGTATGTATTCAGACTTATTGTTGCTAACACTGGAATGTATTCAGACTTCTGGTACTTTACACAGTAGTATGTATTTAGACTTCTGGTTCCTTTATACAGTAGTATGTATTTTGACTTGTTGTACCTTACACAGTGGTATGTGTTCAGCATTACGGTACCTGACACAGTAGTATGTTTTCAGACTTACAGTACCTAAAACAGTAATATGTATTCAGACTTATGGTACCTAATACAGTGGTATGCATTTAGACTTACGGTACCTAAAGCAGTAGTATATATTCAGACTTGCGGTACCTAACACAGTGGTGTGTATTCAGACTTATGATACTTAACATAGTGGTATGTATTCAGACTTGCGGTACCTTACATAGTGGTATGTATTCAGACTTGCGGTACCTAACACAGTGGTATGTATTCAGACTTGCGGTACCTAACAGTGCTATGTATTCAGACTTGCGGTACCTAACACATTGGTATGTATTAAGACTTGTGGTACCTAACTTAGCAGTATGTATTCAGACTTGCGGTACCTGACACAGTAGTATGTATTCAGACTTACAGTACCTAAAACAGTAATATGTATTCAGACTTATGGTACCTAATACAGTGGTATGCATTTAAACTTACGGTACCTAAAGCAGTAGTATATATTCAGACTTGCGGTACCTAACGCAGTGGTGTGTATGATACTTAACATAGTGGTATGTATTCAGGCTTACGGTACCTAACATAGTGGTATGTATTCAGGCTTACGGTACCTAACATAATGGTATGTATATATTCAGACTTGCGGTACCAAACACAGTGGTATGTATTCAGACTTGCGGTACCTAACAGTGCTATGTATTCAGACTTGCGGTACCTAACACATTGGTATGTATTAAGACTTGCGGTACCTAACATAGTGGTATGTATTCAGGCTTACGGTACCTAACATAGTGGTATGTATTCAGGCTTACGGTACCTAGCATAGTGGTATGTATTCAGACTTGCGGTACCTAACAGTGCTATGTATTCAGACTTGCGGTACCTAACACATTGGTATGTATTCAGACTTGCGGTACCTAACATAGTGGTATGTATTCAGGCTTACGGTACCTAACATAGTGGTATGTATTCAGACTTGCGGTACCTAGCACAGTGGTATGTATTCAGGTTTGCGTTACCTAACATAGCTGTATGTATTAGGACTTGCGGAACCTAACATAGCTGTATGTATTCAGACGTGCGGTACCTAACAAAGTGGTATGTATTCAGACTTGCGGTACCTAGCACATTGGTATGTCTCAAATTTACAGTACCCAACACAATGGTTTGTATTCAGGCTTACAGTACCTAACATAGTGGTATGTATTCAGACTTGCGGTACCTAGCATAGTGGTATGTATTCAGACTTGCGGTACCTAACACAGTGGTATGTATTCAGACTTGCGGTACCTAACATAGTGGTATGTATTCAGACTTGCGGTACCTAACATAGTGGTATGTATTCAGACTTGCGGTACCTAACATAGTGGTGTGTATTCAGACTTACGGTACCTAACATAGTGGTATGTATTCAGACTTGCGGTACCTAACATAGTGGTATGTATTCAGACTTGCGGTACCTAACATAGTGGTATGTATTCAGACTTGCGGTACCTAACATAGTGGTATGTATGTATTCAGACTTGCGGTACCTAACGTAGTGGTATGTATTCAGACTTGCGGTACCTAACATAGTGGTATGTATTCAGACTTGCGGTACCTAACATAGTGGTATGTATTCAGACTTGCGGTACCTAACATAGTGGTATGTATGTATTCAGACTTGCGGTACCTAACACAGTGGTATGTATTCAGACTTGCGGTACCTAACATAGTGGTATGCATTCAGACTTGCCAGGGTTTCCGCTGTAATTCGCCAAACACGCCAATGGCGAAAAAATAAAAAAAATGGCTGAAAAATGATTCGCCGTAAACTGTTGTTTTTTTGTACACGAAATTCCCTTTACTAAACTTCTCGATCTGGCCGTAAATCTGCATAACACACAGCCGAAAACACAGTACACAACGAATCGTGTCACACGCCAAGGTGCTAACATTGGGAGTAAACAGTGTATCTTTTATCACATACTCGTATCGGTTGTACATTGATGTTTAATAACTGATTGAAATAACGACACACGCTGATGATTGTTTACAGTTTGCGCCTTTGACTTTATTAATAATATGTTAATCAAAACTAATTAAGTAGGTAAACAAATCATCTAGGTAGCGTTTTTATTTATTACAAAAAAGACGAAATCGGCAATTGAAAATAAATTTCCTATTGGAATCGTGTAAACAAAACATCGTCTTCGTCAATCTTTGATCATATATCCGTGTGTTATCAAGATGTTAATTGCAATTATCAAGGCCCTCATCTTCTTGAAATGAAAAATTAGTATTGATAATTTTGACGGCGTTATATGTATAAGTCGTTAAGCGTCAAATATTTGGGTGGGTGGGGTACTATTTCTCGCCGATTGGTTAGGAAAACATTTTACGCCGGCTTTCAAAATAAAAATAAATGAAAATAACTTCAAACAATGCATTTTAACACTTTTGTTATGCTTTTGGTCTGCGGAATTTTCTTACGCACGATCTCGCATACGGCCTAAAATACATGCTTGAAAGTGAATTTGTTTACGTAATTAACGCAACATTTTACACGAGTAGGAACACTGAATATTTTTTTTTATGAATCTTCATATTGATGGTGGATACCAGAAATCTTTTGAACTTGCATTAGCCCATTGTAATCGGAAAAACATAACAAGTAGGAGGATCTGTGGTTATTTAACCTTTTCATTGACCATACTAGGCTGATACAATATCAAATGGATTTAGAAGCATTTAGATTGATAACATCATTAAAGTTAGAGAAACGGATTGGACAAAAAAGAAGGAGAACCATATGCATGATAAAATAATAATAATAAAAAGAATGGAACATGTTTAAGGGTTTTGTTTATTTTTTTATTTAGTAAAATTATAATCATTTTATGACATTTCATGTATTGGTGAACCATGATGAAATAATATATTTTTTAGCTGTATTGATACACCATATCACAACATTTAGTCAATGACAGAACACACATTAAAAGTGCTAGGTATGCTTAAAATAGTGTACATGTATATCAATACAGCTGAACAAAAAAAATGTCCCGAACCCTCCCCCTTGCGTAACAAAATTGTGGTTTAATGTGGCCAAAAAAATATATGGTCCAGTGGAAACCCTGCTTGCGGTACCTAACATAGTGGTATGTATGTATTCAGACTTGCGGTACCTAACATAGTGGTATGTATTCAGACTTGCGGTACCTAACATAGTGGTATGTATTCAGACTTGCGGTACCTAACATAGTGGTATGTATTCAGACTTGCAGTACCTAACATAGTGGCATGTATATATTCAGACTTGCGGTACCTAACATAGTGGTATGTATTCAGACTTGCGGTACCTAACATAGTGGTATGTATTCAGACTTGCGGTACCTAACACAGTGGTATGTATTCAGACTTGCGGTACCTAACATAGTGGTATGTATGTATTCAGACTTGCGGTACCTAACACAGTGGTATGTATTCAGACTTGCGGTACCTAACACAGTGGTATGTATTCAGACTTGCGGTACCTAACATAGTGGTATGTATTCAGACTTGCGGTACCTAACACAGTGGTATGTATTCAGGCTTACGGTACCTAACATAGTGGTATGTATGTATGTATTCAGACTTGCGGTACCTAACACAGTGGTATGTATTCAGACTTGCGGTACCTAACATAGTGGTATGTATTCAGACTTGCGGTACCTAACACAGTGGTATGTATTCAGGCTTACGGTACCTAACATAGTGGTATGTATGTATTCAGACTTGCGGTACCTAATATAGGAGTATGTATTCAGACTTGCGGTACCTAACATAGTGGTATGTATTCAGACTTGCGGTACCTAACATAGTGGTATGTATGTATTCAGACTTGCGGTACCTAACATAGTGGTATGTATTCAGACTTGCGGTACCTAACATAGTGGTATGTATTCAGACTTGCGGTACCTAACATAGTGGTATGTATTCAGACTTGCGGTACCTAACACAGTGGTATGTATTCAGACTTGCGGTACCTAACACAGTGGTATGTATTCAGACTTGCGGTACCTTACATAGTGGTTCGGGGATATAAAGTATTGTGAATGTGATACGTATGTATATAAGAATCTGATTTATATTTTCAAACGCTTTCTTCTGATATTTTCAATAACCACCAATTTATTCGAATACTGTTTATACAAAGCACCACTCACTCTTTAAATCATGTTGTTTGGTAAATAGAATAGATAAGCTACACATGCCATCTCATCTCGGTCGAAGCAACTTTACATTTGCGATTTTCTCGGTCGAAGCAACTTTACATTTGCGATTTTCATCAAGTTAGTCACAATGTATTATATCTTCCTTTCCCTCATGTAAACGCTTTTAGACGCCTATGGAGATGACAACTTTTTAAAACATTTTGACAAAAGGAGAAAATGCTAATATTGAGCAGTTACCCCTTTTGGATAAACGATTTCAACTCTAGTCAATTATTTATTTTCCATTTACAGAATTAATTAACTCGTTCAGCGCCAAAGGCAATTTTGAGGTTTTTGCAAACAATACAGATTCAGGCGAGTCAGGTCGTAACGAGCTGTCTCACCTGAAATCAGCATTGTTTGCCTTTTAGTTATAAAAATATTCCAAAAATCTTATTACAAGAGAGATGGAAACGCCCGATTTTGAACATGGAAGAGTCTACTTTAAACAATTCGGCGCTGAAAGAGTTAATAGTATTGCCAGGATGTTTTCAATGTCGTCTGCTATACATGTATATATGTGTTGTATGTGGGAAAGGGTTAACTATAACGGAGTGTCTCCTTTTTTGCTACCACGTATTGAAATAAATAAAACAATAGTCAGTTTATCACACATATACTGTTTCCATTGGCTTTTTAAAATCTTTATTAAAATGATATGCGAAATAAATCAATAGAGTAATGATATATAAACCTGAAACTACATAATTGAGCTGTCCCAGGAGAAAACCAACAGTGCAGCCTCTGCAGTCCACGCAGACTGATCCGGGCCGACACATTCCGTCTCGGGGGGGGGGGGGGGGGGGGATAGAGGCATAGATTAATGAAATCCACAGAAGGCGAAAAGTGTCTATCCGGGTTAGCCTGCGCTGCATTCTAAGGCTGATTCGGGTCGATACTCTACACAGAGTCCACGCTGTTGGTTTTCTCGCGGGACGGCTCATATCAATATATCTGCGTAATGTATCGACCAGATCAGCCTGCGCTGTCCGCGCAGACTGATCCGGCCGACACATTCCGTCTTAGGGGGATAGATGTATACAGTAGTTATTCCTGAAACAGAAAATCCACAGGATACGTACAGTGTCGGTCCAGGTAGGCCCGTGTGGCATGCTTAAGCTGATCCGGGTCGATACTTTACACAGAGTCCACGCTGTTGGTTTTCTCGCGGGACGGCTCATATTAATCCAACTTGACATAATATCGAGCACAGTCGATTATGACATACAGCAGTCAATTGCGTTATTTTGAGACGAAATCTATTGATTGATTGATTGATTGATTGATTGGGGTTTAACGCCGTTTTTAACAATTTCTCAGTTATATCACGGCGGCCAGTTCACCTACTCATGCATTTCCTGGTTTTCTCACACCAGTACTCCACACAACAATCTTCCCAAGCAACTGACTGCTTTTCCATATAGACTTAGCCCATTGGTCGAAGACGAATGACGCATAGCGGATTGACTTTTGTCAATCGTCGGAAAGAAAGTTGGCCGAGCCGGGATTCGAACTCACAACCCCTGGATTGACAGCCCGCGTCGCTACCGACTGAGCTACTGGGGCTCGGCGAGACGAGGGGTTAGGGTCGAAGATTTGGAACTTGGCGTCTCGGGTTCGATCCTCAGTTGCTGCACGGCGATCATGGTGGAGTGCAATGGGCAAGACATATTTCCCAGCCAAATACTGGTTTGTTTACCCAGGAATCATTAATAGGTAAACCATAGTAATATAACTGAACTAATGATGAAAACGGCGTAAAACCTAAATAAAAATATCCGACGTGCGAGAGCGGTTTTAACTTTTAAGGCATTGCGGTTTGCAAGAACTACTATACTTTACTAGAACCAGCTGTTTGTCTAATTTCGATCAAACAAAAGGTGTTCAGTACAATAACGAAGCTCTTTTTTAAATATATGTTTTAGATAACTTAAAATGGCAGAATACCGGTTTGTTAACTATGTTTCATTTTATGTTCCGTCATGAGCTTTCCGACGTGCGACATCGGAACTACGGCAAAGCGAAATCGGCTGGATAGATTTTAATTCAATTCGGTAAATGGTTAAATAATTATATTGAGTTTGTATACGCCCGTTTGAAAAAAACGGATCGTATTATACAGTTTTATCTGCGGCGTACGAGCGGGCGTGCGGGCGTCGTCCAGTATGTTGTCAGCTCAATAACTTTAGATGCTTTTGTCCAATCATCACCAAATTTGGTCAGAATGTGTATTGGGATAATATCCCGGACAAGTTCGATAACTAGCCATGTCGCTTTAGTCAATCGAGAGTAATCGCCCTTTAATTATAGAATTTACCAAAAATTGGTCTTGTCAGATCAATAACTTTAGAAGTCTTTGTCCAATAGTCAGAATGTGTATTGGCATAATATCTCGGACAAGTTTGATAACTAGCCATATCGCATTAGTCAATTGAGAGTTATCGCTCTTTAATTATAGAAATTACCTAAAATTGGTCTTGTCAGCTCAATAACTTTAGAAGCCTTTGTCCCATCATCACCAAATTTGGTCAGAATGTGTATTGGCATATTATCTCGGAGAAGTTTGATAACTAGCCATATCACTTTAGTCAATTGAGAGTTATCGCTCTTTAATTATAGAAATTACCTAAAATTGGTCTTGTCAGCTCAATAACTTTAGAAGCCTTTGTCCAATCATCACCACATTTGGTCAGAATTTGTATTGGCATATTATCTCGAACAAGTTTGATAACTAGCCATATCGCTTTAGTGAATCGAGAGTAATCGCTCTTTTATTATAGAAATTTCCTAAAATTGGTATTGTCAGCTCAATAACTTTAGGAGCCTTTGTCCAATCATCACCAAATTTGGTCAGAATGTGTATTGGCCTAATATCTTGGACAAGTTCGATAACTAGCCATATTGCTCAAGTCGATAGAGTTATTGCCCTTTAATTATAGAAATTACCTAAAATTGGTCTTGTCAGCTAAATAACATGTGAAGCCTTTATCCGATCATCACCAAATTTAGACAATATGTTAATGGGTAGAATATCTTGGTCAGGTTTGATAACTTACAACGTTATCTTAGTCACTACCAAATTATGTCCCTCGAAATGGCCAAAACTGTAAGAACAGTGTCCGCTCTCTAAGTTTGGCTGATGTACAACCAATTATCACTATACTTGGTCTCAAAAAAACAGGACGGGCGTATTTTGTGACATTTGGCGCTCTTGTTATTGATGTCAAGCAATTTAAGTGAATTAGAAATGATATTATTGTAATATATAAAGCGCGTTATGTTATATATAGACTGATAGAATATAGTTCAATTAAGTTATAATCATTTGTATTTGAATACCATTCCAAATGAGCAATAGCCATTTCTTTAACCGTACTGTCATTGTCACTGAAACAGACGTGTAGACGTCAAAAACGACGTTATTTCGAATGTGTGATTCAACAGTAAAACACGTCCGACGTTCATGAAACAACACTTAAGTTGTAGCAACAACAATATACACGATCATTACCAATATGGACGCAAAGGAGAAACCAACAAATGCAATATAGTCGAACATAAAACTAATGTTTTTCCAAGTCACTTCCGATGCGTTTGATTCTTCTTGATTTTCGACGATATCTTTGACATCCCAGTTGACATTTCTTGTACCGTTAGTATTGTCTTTGGTGTCCTTTACTAATACGGACACGACATTCTGTCCGTTTCGTCTGCAGCGGAGACATCTGTACAAAGCCTTCAAATATGCTGGAACGAGCCTTTTGTCGTCTCTATGATACAGATTGAGATTCAAGATTGTTACAACAGTTATCAACACGCTTATGATCACATCCGCCATGAGTTTATATGTGATCACTGGTACAGGGCTCGAGGTATTCGGCAAGACTTCGCTAATTATTGTCATAAAAACGGCGATGGCCAACAAAACAGTAACGGCATAAGATACTCTCTCACCGGAATCGGGTACCAGAACAAATACAAACACGTTTAGCACGCTCAAAAGCGACAATGGGGCCACCACACTGACGAGAGTGAATACAGACTTCCTCGCAAGGTGAAAATAAACTTCTACTGCGGCCCATTCATCGATCGTTGTTGCGACCAACTCCGTTTTTGTTAACTCCCATTGAGCATTCGGACTATATTGTTGCGTAGAGGCTGATGTAGAAGTCAGTATGAACATCAAGTGTGAACTGGAATAGCCCCAGGCTTGAAACACCACTTTACATATCTGCTTGTCAAATGGATAGTTTTCGACATTAACGTCACAGGTGGCTTTGATACGGCCACCGACTACAATCTGTGCCGAACCATCCTCATCATAGTATACCCTCTGCGATGTTTGGATCATTGTAGTAGAGGTATCTGCAGTTGTAGTGATTATGAATTCTGGCACCCAGACGTATTTATTTGATATATATGTATATGTTAGTCCCCCATGAGCACTAGGAGTCCAACTCAAACTCACGTCAGTCCAGGATAACGAGAATGCGCCGATTAAGAAAAATTCCCCGTTTATTTCGTCGAGAGATTGTATGGACCTGAGAAAAAAACCTACTGATACGTCGATTGCAGTAGATTGATCTGCGACGGGTGTGATGTCCCTGTTATAGTTTGTTAAAAGTGTCGACTGTAGGGTCTTTGCTTCTGATAATGTCGCACATTCTGTGACGTCAATATGGAAAGTCGATGTATATAACACGAACAGGATGATACATCCACGGGCAGGCATGGTTGACCCTCGTAACTGTCACGTTATGGTACCGCCGTATGTTAAGTTAGAATGAACTGTGGGTATAGTCTTGTAAATTCAATTGACGAATTCTGAAAGCATAGCAATGTTAGTTTACATAGTTGAACGTGGAATGTAGAAATGAAAGTATGAAACCAGTTTGCATACGACAATGTAATTCTGTTTATTTATGGTAATTCTGTTTATTAATGGTAATTCTGTTTATTTATGGTAATTCTGTTTGTAATCAAAGACAGTTATAAAACTGTAAGAATTTCAGCAATCAGCACGGTATTGGTGAATGCGTTTATGTGCATTTTACACAATAACTTGTCCCTGTGCAGATATATCCACATAGCTGCTTTGTTTACCCTCGGTACCTAGCACAGAGGTATGTATTCAGACTTGCAGTATACCTAACATAGTGGTATGTATAACTTGTCCCTGTGCAGATGCAGTATTGTTGTTGTTTGGTGACGTTGTTTACCCTCGCACTCGGCATTAATGCCATTTGGCGAGCAATAGCTGCAGTATGTGTTAACTCCCCTTATGTATACACATGCCGCAAGAGATATTCGCGTGATAGAGCGCTCATCGAGATAGATGATTACTGTCGTATTTTTCTTACAACATAATCTACACAGCTCAAAAAATATATATTTTTTTTAATTCAACACGACTTCTTTCGTTTCTTATTTTACCAATGCTTCATGTATATGTTCAACTATAGATCACTCATAATCATTTGCTGATCGCTGATTGCTAGTTAATCTTGTACTAGAAATAAGTAGTAATAAGAATAAAAGGTACCATTGAAAGAAAAACACGCACACGCATCTGCAACACACAACTTATTAATAAAACATTTTGGCAAAAGCAGATCTTGCTCATATTGAATAATTAATTTCTTCATTTGTCACAATGGTTTTAACCCTATTCAAAAATTATATATTCGTCTATATAGATTATTCTTTTCTTCTTTTACCTGGATGTCACCAAAGTCGTCTGCTGCAGATGCGTCATATATGTATGTGCGAAAGGATTAAATTCGCTTACTGATATATATATTAATCTAAAACATCAGCAAATTATTTCTATAATATTAATTATTATTATTAATACTATTATTATAAGATCTTATATTATTTTATAATTCTTAATATAAAAGGTATATTTATTTGCACAAAATTCTTGTTACATTTTTGTCACAGTTATCTCATATGCAAGTTCACATTTCACAAAGCGAAGCTTTAGGAACTAGCACTAGTTCAACATCCGATTAAATTATATAAAATGTATCACCTGTTCTACGACGACGCAATACTAATATTCCGATTGCTCACGGATATATAAGTTAGAAATAATTTGATCTTCTTAAACACAATATATTCCATTAATATATCTATAGGTGCTACCTATTTACGAAAAAAAAAACGCTTGATAATTATAAACAAAAATGTAATAGCATACTTTGGCCATAAAAAAGGATTTATAAGTAATAATTGACTAGACAATAATAATGTTAATGTCATGTTTCTTGCATTATCAAAACATATTTGAAATTCGTATTGTTGTTGTCTATTATTTGAACAGAAAATAATAAAGTAAAGACTTTCAGAAAATCAAGGAATACATTTATAATGAACAAGGTTAAAACATGAGGGCCAAGATGATCCTTAATCGATCACCTGCATTATGGTAAAGAAGCAAATAGATCAGCCCTTTTATGATGCCACCTGGCGACTGCCTTTTTCAACCAGTCAATATGACTGGAACAAATTATATAAGGGGTCACATTTCTGCTAAACCCTTTCCCTATTAGAGACGGTTTCTGAGGCCTATGCAACAGACCATTCAGGAAAAGATTGTCGCCACAAGAACAATTGCTCCTTATGAGAAAGTTATCCTTTTGCCACAATGTTTGATAAATAATTATACTTTGAATGAGTGAGTCAATAGCTCATGTATAGGAATTTGGGGTCTTTCATGTTGATACCACTTTTTTGCGGGAAACGACGTCGCTCCATTGACGTTACGCCAAGATGAAGTGTAACGGAAATGACGTCACGTCCTTCTTTGGCTACGATACAGTCAAAATTTAGTTTCGGGCGTAGAAGGCTAATGCTGTCGTTTTTTTGACGAACGGGTAAACATATTTCTTACAGATTTCCATTTATTTTTAACTTTTCGTACAAATGTTAATTGCCACATAACACAGCACTTAAATGATCTTAAATATCGATTTAAAAAAAAATGATTAAAAAGACGACAATAATTTTCAATCCGTGTTTTTCTGCTCATTTTATACATACTCAAAATACCGATTTAAAAAAAAAAAAAAAGCCGACAATAATTTTCAATCTGTGTTTTACGTCTGCTTTTTATACATATCCAAAATGGCGGCCCCCATGGATTTTTTCCAGCTTCATTTCAGAAAGCTTCATGGGTTATTGAAAAAAAAAAAAAAAAAAATCTCACACCTGTTAACTATAAGCGAAAAAAAACCATTTATGGTTTTTTTTCGTATTATAAATGAATAGAATCAAAGAGTTTTTCTTTTATTAAACTAAGTACGGTTGTCATATGATACGTCTCTGTGTCAAACATCAAAGCTATCGCATGACAATTTAAAATCACTGTTTCCCATTAACGTCTTTACACGCTTAAAAAATTAACAATGAAGCCCCTCTAACGAACCATAGAGTAGTGCTATAACAAAACCAGTCATAGACAGAGTGCGTTAAGGTAGTTCCACACCTTTGGCAAGAAAATGCTAAAGTTATCCAATATATTTCAAACTTGGCATACAATACCATTGACATCTAGGCTGTCAAACGGCAAGATGCATATCAAATGGCGTCCTTAAGTCTGGTTATGTATACGGGTCCTTTTCATACAACGGGTATATGTCCGAACTGTAATTACCGATTTTCGTGGTTTAACTTTCCTTTATTATGTGAAATATTGTCCTTATTGTTAATCATATTTTCCAATCATGTAATTCACACAATTCGTTGGGATTTAACGATATAACGATTTTCTATTTTTAAAACGTCGTATATTTTCAACTTCAATGGTTCAATTTCTGACGTTTTTCTAAAAAAGTAGTTCGATTACCCCATATGAATTTTGAATATGTTAGACTCGAAACGTTTTGACGTAGATTCATCGAATAAAACAGATATGTCGTCGAACTAGATTTTTTTTAACATCGACGTTGAAAACAAAGTTGCCCTTAACATTTTGTGTAAATAACGTCGACGTCATATTATCTTCACGCAGTTACGCTTATTTTTTCTAGATTTCCACAATAGATTTGCGCTTCAATTGGTTTATAGCATCGTTCCGCAGAATAAAGTTGTAGTTTTGTAAGTTGCTGAATCATATCACATGTTTTATTAAAATATCCAAACTACATTATTAAATCGTATATATATGATTTGATAATAGATGCTAAGAATTAAAATAAGTTGTCTGGACACATATAAAGTAACATAAGACATGTTAGTTCCATATTATAAATTCACATGTTATTAGTTTAACTTTTATTTTATACAGAATCATGACAATGAAAACATATTTTTAATTTTTGATGCACACACCATACTGTGCGGTGCAGTCTGAGCAGAGTCCAACATTTCTGCATCATGCAGACACCGATTCGGTTCTATTTTGACTGCACTCATGTCCTTACTAAGTATATTAATTTAAGGTAATGACTTTTAAAACATCCCTTTTACACTTTGTATACACATGTATAAGTTATGTCGTTAGCGGCCGCGCACAAACTCTGGTTCCCGAATGAAGTTAGGAGCTAAAATAAAAGACAGTACCATTCATCTATAGTCTATTTATAGATTTTCATTTTTATCGTAGCATCTTAATTTTTCAATCATCCTAACTATGCATTTGCTTTGTTTTTAATATTCTGACTTTCATGATCAGTATAATATATTTAATGATTTCAAAGAGTATGTCAGGTTAAACATCATTGAATGCTAACTATGCGTTTGCTTTGTATCTAATAATATGACTTCCATGTTCAGTATAATATCTTTAATGATTTCAAAGTATGTCAGGTTAAACATCATTGAAATCATTGTGGCAAAAGGAGTAATTGCTCATAAGGGCAATATCTGCATTTGCCACAATAATTTCAACACTTTTCAATTATCATACGATCATTTATAGGGATTTTTTATATTTTATACTTGAGAATTTCAAAGTCGTGCGCACGAGATTCTATGTCGTGCGCACGAGATTCTATGTCGTGCGCACGAGATACTAAGTCGTGCGCACGAGATACTTAAGTCGTGCGCACGAGATACTATGTCGTGAGCACGAGTTACTATGTCGTGCGCACGAGTTTCTTAGTCGTGCGCACGAGTTTCTTAGTCGTGCGCACGAGATACTATGTCGTGCGCACGAGATACTATGTCGTGCACACGAGATACTAAGTCGTGCGCACAAGATAATTAAGTCGTGCGCACAAGATCCTATGTCGTGCGCACGAGTTACTAAGTCGTGCGCATGAGATACTATGTCGTGCGCACGACATAATTAGCCAATCAGATCGCCTAAAAGAAACCGAGTTTCTTCATACGTTAACCCTGCATTAAAATATAATAGAATAAAATTGTTTCTGCTATCAGCCATTTTCAAACAACATTCATGTATGTAAAGTGTATCCTGATTGGCTAATTATGTCGTTCGCACAACTTAGTAACTCGTGCGAACGACTTAATTATCTCGTGCGCACGACATAGTATCTCGTTCGCACGACTTAGTATCTCGTGCGCACGACATAGTATCTCGTGCAAACGACTTAGTTACTCGTGCGCACGACATAGTATGTCGTGTGCACGACATAGTATGTCGTGTGCACGAGATAAATAAAAACATACACATGTCACCTCTGTGCCACCGTAGTTGTTGGCCATTTTCGTCAAATGCGAAAATTATTTTTAATTTGATAATATTTTCCGTAATTTGCGAAAATAATTGGCGAAAGGATATCAAGATTTACCTGTACGGGTGTTTTTTTCTTCATATTTGACAGTTTGTGTTTTTCACACTTGTTTTATTGTTGTCAAGGACTACGAATTATATTATATATATCAAGTTCAAAATCATTTATTGTCATATAAACATATGTTTGTTGCCAGAAACAAAAATACATATATACATGTGGCGGCAATAAAGATAATTAGAAACATAAATATGGAGAAAATATGAAATATACAAACATATCACGGCAATAGATAAGCATACAGTTTGTGTACATATTATGATTATCTAGTACAGGATGATCAACATATTTACAGAGTAAGTATTAAGAAGTATTTAGGATATCTCTTTTGCAGTTGGCAAGGTATACAAATTTACCTAGGTAAACTATTTTTTTCTTTGATTGAGATTCCATCAAACCTTTAAATTTAAATGTATTAGGCCAAGTGTAGTAGTATTTAGGTAGGTATAACATCCTAAGGTCTCTATATAATGGACAGACTAATAAAAAATGATATTTATTTTCAATAGTGTTACATTTACAAAAAGTACATTTCCTTTCATCTCTTTCTTAATTTCTATGTCTGCCTACTTCAATTAACAGTTTGTGAGATGAACACCTGAATCTTGTTAAAGCTATTCTATGGTTTTTATTTTCAATAAATGTAAGATACATGTAGTTTTCGTAAATGAAACACTGCTTGAATGATCTGTAGCAGTCTAATTTGCTATAGGTGTCGAGGTCCGCAAACCAGCTTTGTAGATAACTATCATAAATTCGACTTATTACAATATTTAGGTTTACACCAGATGCGTCGGGTAAAACATTCAAATATGATAAACCCAAACTATTGACTAGTTTTTGTAAGTTTAATTTCCACGCATTCGTGGCATTTCCGTGTCACTCATGTTATATATTTTAAATAAGAGAGAATCAGGGTGTTTACAAATTTTATACCAGTATTTAACAATGGATACGCTTCTTAGTACATGTAATGGAAACCTTCCAGTTTCACCGTACACTGTTGTGTTAGTGGTTTTCGGACTTACAGCTAATAATTGCTTTAAAAACTTTAAATGAACTCGTTCGATGTCAGGAGCCTTATGGAATCCCCATGTCGCTGAAGAATACATTAAAATAGGTAGAACCATAGAATCAAATAATTTAAATTTTTCAGGGATATTTAAAGGAACATTCATAAACAAAGTATTTAAAGAGAACAATGCCTTCAACCCTTTTCCTGCCAGATCCTTTTGTGTAACACTAAATTTACTATTTGATGCTAATGTGCAGCCAAGGAAGTTAAACTTGTTTACAACCTCAAGTTTATCTCCATTGTATACCAATTCAACATCTGGAATTGTATTTCCTTTTTGGCAAACCATCACGACTGTTTTGTCTGTATTTACCATTACACCCCATTGTTTTGAGTAATCATTTAGTTTATTTAATAATAATTGTAAACCTTCTTGAGAATACGAAAATAAAACAGTATCATCAGCAAAAAGCAATAGAAATAATTTTAAATTGTCAGCTGTAAAACAATCAAATGCGTCAGGATGCATATAATCATACATGTCATTTATAAAAAGAATAAATAAAAAGGGAGATAATGGTTCTCCTTGCTTTACGCCCGTGGCAATATCAAAGAAATCAGTTAACTGATCTTTAACCCTTATACAAGATTTTATATTTGTGTATATTGCTTTGAGTAATTTTATCATTTTGGTAGATGTACCTGTTTGTACAAGTTTGACCCAAAGAGCTTTGTGATTAATAGTATCGAAAGCTTTTCTAAAGTCAACAAATGCACAATATAATTTCCTTTTTTCAATGTTTAAAACTTTGTCAATTATGGAAGATAATATAAAAATACTATCGTTAGTGATTTTTCCTTTACGAAAACCAAACTGAAAATCATTTAAAACCTTACTGTGTTCTGCCCACTGTCTAAGCCTATTGTCAATAATACAAGAAAATATGCTAGTAAGTGTTATGCCCCTATAATTGTTTAGATCGTCAATGTTACCCTTTTTCGGGATTGGGATGATAATTCCTTTAGTCCATTCATTCGGAAATACAATGGCCTATTGAATTTATATTATATTTTAAATAAACTTCTTCATATGACAATTGACCATTATAGATCCATTAAATAAATAGACACACTTTTTAAAGTGGGTTTCGACGATCGACACAGGCCTCTTAAGATTGAATTACAATGTAAGTTTGTCAATATTGATTTGGTAAAAAAAACTATGGGATTATTTGTTTCCTTTCTTTCTGTCTCCCTTTTTTGCTTCTCCTCTTCCCAAATAAAGAAAAGTGGCGAACAAATAGATAAAATATTTATCTAAAGTGGCGAATATAAATGGCTCCTAAAAAATAAAGTGGCGATATTTTTTTTAATTTGGCGAAAGTGGTGGCGAAAGAAAAATCTAACGCAGAGCAGGACCTGAATAGTTGAATGCTTTTGGTACAAATTGAAATTTATCATAACCTCTTTATTTATATTATATGTCACGTTTCATGATTAGTTTAACCATAACTCATCTCATTCACTTAAAACACAGACTTTGCCAGGTTAAATATCCTACATAAAACTTATATCTCCAAATACCGATATCCGCATTACTGACTACAGATGAGATATTTCTAATGTTTGTTAATTTGAATGTTCTTTTTTGCTTATTTCTACATGTGCAACGAAATATTGCGGCTTCTCGTTGATACTTTGCGTCAAACTTTCGTCTTGTACTCATTCTTAAACGAATCAAAGCTTCACCAGCGTCCATTGCATCTTCTTTAAACAATTATTACACACCTCTGTAGACAGTTTGTGCTGGCTTTGTATTGTGTTTTAGTCGATTATAACAGTATTTCAGTAATATGATGTCGATCCAGTGTAAAACACTACTATTAACGGAAAGCTTATCATTTTAAAGTGTTGAAATATTTTGAATACTTTGAGGAGAAAACCATAACGTCTGACCAAACCTTAGTTTGCCATGCGTGCAGTCAAAATAGAACCGAATCGGTGTCTGATACAAAGAGGTTGGACTCTGCTCAGCCTGCATCGCACATTATGGTGTGAGCATCAACAAATAAAAATAAGTTTTCATAGTCATGATTCTGTATAAAATAAAAGTTAAACTAATAACATGTGAATTTATAATATGGAACTAACATGTCATCTATGTTACTTTATATGTGTCCAGACAACTTATTTTAATTCTTAGCATCTATTATCAAATCACATATATACGATTTAATAAGGTAGGTTGGATATTTTAATAAAACATGTGATATGATTCAAAAACTTACAAAACTACAACTTTATTCTGTGGAACGATACAATAAAAAAGTTGGAGCGCAAATCTATTATGGAAATCAAGAAAAAATAATCGTAACTGCGTGAAAATAATATGACGTCGACGTTATTTACACATAATGTTAAGGGCAACTTTGTTTTCAACGTCGATTTAAAAAAAATCTAGTTCGACGACATATCGGTTGTATTCAATAAATCTTAGTCAAAACATTTCGAGTCTAACATATTCAAAATTCAGATAGGGTAATCGAACTACCTTTTGAGAAAAACGTCAAAAATAGAACCATTGATGTTGAAAATATACGACGTTATAAAAAATGAAAATCGCTATATCGTTAAATCCCAACGAATTGTGTGAATTACATAATTGGAAAATATGATTAGCAATAAGGACAATATTTCACCTAATAAAGGAAAGTTAAATCATGAAAATCGTTATTTACAGTTCGGACATATACCCGTCGTATGAACAGGACCCGCATACATAACTTGACTGAAGGACGCCATTTTGACGCCATCTGACGTCAAGATCGCGTGTATTTATTCGATATGCATCTTGCCGTTTGAAAGCCTAGCTGTCAGTGATCTTGCATGTTAAGTTTGAAAGATATTGGATAACTTTAACATTTTCTCGCCAAATGTGTGGAACTACCTTATTGGGATCAAATCCCACGAATGCCCATATCAACACTTGGCATAAATAGGTTAAGGTTAATTTTCTTGGAACACGTCTCTTCAGAGCTATAGATAATGGACATTGTATTTTTTTCTAAAATTCTTATTTGACACACAAACTATATGTTGTTGGTACTCGAACCAACAGTATTGGCTTTTGTTGAGTAATAAGAGAGAAACTGTGAGATACGACAGTTCACTCCCCCGAAGGCCGTTCTAGTCCTCTATGCTCTAATATGATAACGCACATCGAGACTAGGGGTATATCATGAATTGTCTTGACAGATGACTTTACTCAGAGAACGGCAATGACAAATATTCATCGAAAGTGTTTAGGCCTTCGGGCCATAGGTCAAAACATTCGAATTGACAAACACTTATATAAAGCTGATAATAATGCCCTTAGCATTGTTTCATTAACATAACAATGAAATATGAATACAAGATCAGAAATATTGTTTTGAGGCAATCTATAACATTCATCAATGTTGATGTTTCCTGTAGAACCGACACCAATTGGATAGAAATACACTTTTTTTGTTCATCTACCTTTTGGCAATGAAATAGCATATGAAAATCACGTTCAACAATGTTCTTTTACTTTGGCGTTTGAAAACAATACATAGGCCTTAATATTCTTTTGTTCACGATCAACATTATTGGAATGGAAAGACTCAGTCTCGACGCCAAATTTGTAATTCGAGCAACGAAATTTCGCAAGGTCTATTTCTTTACTTAAATTTGATATACTCGTATTACACTAAGCCTATTAAGTAGATTAAGACCAATATCGCTGTTTGAAACACTTTACAAAATGGTTGGGGTTTCCAACCTCCTGTGCAATCCACATATAGCCAAAGGTTTTAAACCGTACACAAACAGTTAGTTTGTACGTAGTCTAGGTTCAGCATCGAGTATCATTCAATTATCTGTTGTAATCTGTTCTATATCTGTCAAAACATTACTAATAAACGACTCCAAACGACTCCAATATCCGATAAAGTAAGAACATTAATCAATATAAAGCTTGGCATCTACAACAATATTTGTTTTATCATCGAGTCAAACAACTTAAAGTGATCTTTAGGCGCAAAAATAACACAAATTATCGTTGATTTTATTACCTACAAGTGAAAGCCAATGCCACAACTAACCCTGGATTATAATTATCCGCAAAGTCAAGCGACTATCTAAGAAAAGAAAAGGGCTTACCGCAAATCCAAAAGAAGCGGAGATGACTGTTAAACACTTCTACTAGCTGGAGAAGGAATGGTTAGATAAACAATAGAGTAAGGACACGTGTGGTTTTATTATTTGGGCGGCTACATACAAGAATACCAATCATGACATTAAACGAAATGGTCATACAAATACGAAATGTAATTATACGAAATTAATCAACATCCCTTTTTCTTACAAGAAAATGAAAACATGTCAGTTTTATATTTTCTAAAATGCATGTCATGAAATAAAATGTATCAAATACAATTGAATGTTATCAATATTATAAAGTTGCATTATCTATATTAACAGAATAACATTGACATTTTTTTTTAAATTTTTAACATTCATAATTCAAGATGTCTTATATTAACTTAAATTTTCATTAACTGTCCTTTTTATATTTAAAACTAAAACACTTAAAAGTTCTAACTACGTGTGTACAATGATATTGAATCACGAAGAACACAAATAAAAATATGCTTTTATAGCAAGAGTTAGTCTCTGTTATCAATTAAAACACAATTCTGACTAGAATATTGACTAGAATTTTACAAAGTCTTTGAGGTATGTTGGTTCTCTGGTTCTTCGTTTAGGACGATCGCGTGCCACGGATGGTTGGTTAATGGGTGGCGGATCTTCCACTGACCATAGATGTTTGTTGTATTGGTGGATTGGCAACAGTTGGTACAGTGTTCATGTCATTCGGAATATGACTAGTCTGGATTTCGCGATAAGGTGATTTGTCGCGAACGTTGACCTCTATTTTGGTAGGCCTCATGTGTATACGGTTTCTTCTGTATATTGCACTGTTTTGATCCTGGACAGTGTATGTTCGATCACCCAATATGGCGGTGGTTTTCCCTTGTCTCCAGTTATCTCCCTTCTTATGTTCAAAATAGACACATTGTCCTATTTCTAGCATTTCCATTGTTCGCGCATTCTTATCGTAACATTTCTTGACTGTTTGTTTTCGCGACACACGTTTTTCATTCAGTTTTATTTGTTTTCGGATTTCAGGTATTACAGAGCGCGTTGTCCTGCCAAACATCATTTCAGCAGGGCTCTGCTTGGTATCCTGGCGCGGAGTGTTCCTTATCTCTAGGAGTGCCTCATTTTGATCGCGGTTATCTTTTACTGTCTTTTTTATCATGTTTTTTATTGTTTTCACTGCAGATTCAGCTTTACCATTTGCTTGTTGATGTCCTGGGGACGACATTATGTGAGTTATGCCCCAGCTTGACGCAAAGTTACTAAATTCAGTAGACGCAAATTGCGGACCCCCGTCTGATACTATTGTCATTGGTATCCCGAATCTAGCAAATTGTTTCTTCAGTATTGCGATAACTTTTGCGCTGGTTGTCTTTGTCATCACGTCTACTTCAATGAAGTTTGAATAGTAGTCTACCGCAATTAAGTAGTGCCTGCGTTCAATTTCAAACAAATCTAAACCAATCTTATTCCATGGTTCTGATCCATCGGAGTGTTGTTTTAGTGTTTCTTTTTGATTACAAGGCTTCACTTCCTGACAGATGTCGCATTGATCTGCCATTTGCTTTATTTCAGTGCTCATCCCCGGCCAAATACAGTTCCTCGTGCTCTACGAAGCATGCTATCATACCCCATATGTGCGCTATGAAGTCTATGTTTAATGTCCTTTCTGAGTGACTTAGGTATAACTATGGCTTCACCCTTCAGAACAACACCGTCTTGATGACTTAGTGTATCGCGCATGTCGTAGAACGCCATTATGGAGAGTGGTACATTGTCTCTAGTCTCTGGCCATCCCTCCGTAATGCATGTTATCAACTCTTGCAAGTTAGCATCATTTCCTGTCGCGTTTTGAACTTCTCTTACACGCGCGTCTGGTATGTCTTCAAACGCGTTTACATTCAAGATCCTTGGCCTAACATCAAATTTCAGATCTGACTCTTCCAAATATGCCATACTTAGACAGTCAGCTATTACCAGGTTAACGCCTTTTATGAATTGAAATTCTACGTCGTATCGGTTGAGTCTCATTAAGATGTATTGTAGACGTTTTGGAGCTTGGCTCAGTGGGTTTTTCAATATGGCTTCCAGCGGCTTGTGGTCATTTTGGACTATCGGTTCTTGAATTGATGCCAAATCAGGCATGAATTTGGCCATATACTGAACTATACCGCAAAATGACTTGACTCCCGAGACATTTGTGGGTGCTGGCATTTCTATAATTGCTTGGATTTTGGTGTTGTCAGGTTTTACACCATCTTTTGATATTTTGTGACCGTGAAACGATATCTCACTCAAACCAACCACTTTCTTGTCTTCATTAAGAATGATGTTTTGCTCTTTACATCGTTTTTCAAGTGTTCTTAATTTCTGAAGATTATCAGCTTTTGCTTCAGAGTCGGTCTCACCACATTCTACAACAATAACATCGTCCGCGATTGTAAATATGCCGTCAAGGTCATTCAGTGCCTCATTTATCTTTCGCTGGAAGATCTCGCTAGATACTTTCAGATCAAATGGTAGTCTGCTCCATTTGTATCGTCCAAAAGGTGTTATCATTGTGGTAAGTTCACTTGACTCTTCTGATAATTTGACATGCCAATATGCCTCTTTTACGTCAACTTTGCTAAATATCTTCGCGTAATGTAGCCTTGGCAAAACATCCTCTAATGTTGGTAGTTTGTAGTGTTCCCTCATTAGTGCAGTATTTAAGGGTTGTGGATCAATGCAGATTCTCAGCTTTCCATTGGATTTGCGCACTACTGCCATTTGGCTTACCCATGTCGTTGGCTGGGTAACCGGTATTAGGATGCCCCTTTCTACTAAGTTATCTAGTTCCCGTTTGACATCTTCCTCAATGTCGAGTGGTATCTTCCTACTAGGGAGTGTCTTAGGGTGTACATTTGGGTCTACTTTCAGAGTAGCCTCTCCCAGGTTTCCCAAATGTGCTGACTCTACTTTGTAAATGAATTTATCTTCATTGATGGTTATCAACTCCATTTCTTTTACCGTTTTCAGACCTAGCAGGCAGGTGTAGCCATTTGGAACGACCATAAAGGACACTTCATGTTCTACGTTACTGCATGGGTTAGTAACCTTCAGCTTAGCTTCCCCTAATGGATTTAGTGCAGACCTGTTCCACATGCGAAGACGCGTTTCAGTAGGACTGACTTGTTCCTGTCGAACGTACTTTTGGCAAATAGTGTTGACATCCGCAGCGCTGTCAAGCTGGAAACGAACACCAATCTCGTTGACCATCATGGTTGCTGCTATAACTTCAAGCGGTCCAGATTCCACAGAAGCTAGCCAGTAGTCGTTCTCATCATCTTCAGGGTCATCTCGGGTCACCTGGTGTATTTTTTTACACTTCTTTTTAAAATGGTTCCTACCCTTACAATTATCGCAGCTTTTTCCCCAAGCTGGACATTTTTCTTTAATTTGTTCGTGCTTGTACCCACAAAAAGTACACTCTTTAAAAGTGTGTGTCTTACTTTTATGTTCATATTGATTTGCCCTTTGTTGCGGTTTTTGACTCTTTTGTTGTTTGTCACTTAGCTTCGACCTAGTGATTTTGTTTATTTTCTGCGCCGACGTTGAATCTCTCAGTTCCTTGACATGTTTGTTCGACTGTTCATAGGCTCTGGCTATTTTTATACATTTCACAAGTTCCAATTTGTCTTCTCGTAATAGTAGTTCTTGCAGTTTCCCACTAGTACTGAAAACAATTTTGTCTCTTATCATTCTGTCCTTCTCAGTGAAATTGCAGGATTCTACAAGCTTGCGCAGTTCTGTGAGAAAGTGTTCAAAAGATGGGAAATGTTCCAATTTACAATTCAAAAACCTGTGAGATACCAGAACCTCATTCTTGCGCGGATTACAGTACTTTTCTATATTTCTGTAAACTTTTTCTGGGTCGTCCTTGTCATCAGGGGAATCCCATTCAAATTGGTCATATATTTCTATAACTTTGGGACCTGCGCAGTGTAGAACAATACTGGTTTGTATTTTCTTGTCTTTTTCAGAAGCTCCACTGGCAATCATGTACACTTCCATCTCACGCTTCCATTTACGGAAATTCTCAGATACATTCCATCAACAATGTCTAATTCGCGAGGAGGTTTGAACAATGCCTCCGCCATGTTCGAAATTATTCTCTATAGACGAAAATAATGTTGACGAATGTGATAAGTACGAAGTGGATTTGGGACGAACGCGCGTATCGGCCTCTATTTTGACTCAATACAGCTATTTCAGTCTATTTACGTGTTATCTACCTTGACAGTACTTCGGGTACGGCTTAGTTCTATACCGCTGCCACCATGTTAAACACTTATACTAGCTGGAGAAGGAATGATTAGATAAACAATAGAGTAAGGACACGTGTGGTTTTATTATTTGGGCGGCTACATACAAGAATACCAATCATGACATTAAACGAAATGGTCATACAAATACGAAATGTAATTATACGAAATTAATCAACAATGACCAAAACAAGCAAAACTTCAAGCAGCTCCAGAAAGAAACAGGCTTACAACCGATATGTGAATGAAATGGTCACACCATTCACAGTCAAAAACCGCACAAGGTTCCACTCCTTCTTCAACAGCAGAAGATGGGACAGCAGCGGGGTCACCATCCTGAAGAGAGATGGTGTTTCGCACAGCAACCCAACTACCAAGGATAACATTCTGAATGACCTTTCAGCTCTGCATTTACGAGAGGACATTTCAGTCATGCCCTCTATGACCGGCAACCCCTCTCTAAATATGAAGATATTCACCATCCACCCATTGGTGTCCTGAATCTGATTCGAAACCTGAACCACCACAAAGCACAGGGGCCAGATGAAATCCCATCTTGTTTTCTGAAAGAATTTGTACTAGAACTGTCCCCAGCACTAACCCTAGTCTTCGATACCTCCCTACAGCAAGACAAAGTCCCGGATGACTAGAAACAAGCTATTGTCACGCCCATATTTACGAAATGTGACAAAAGCGCTTCTGCCAACTACCGACCAATTTATCTTACCTCTGTCTGCTGCAAGCTGATACAACACATCATCAACAGCCAGGTCATGAAGCAACTTGACAACAACAACATTTTGCCGTTGCTCAACATGGGTTCCGGAAAATACGGTCATGTGACAGCCAGCTTATCATCACGTTACAGAAACTCTCAACTGGACTGGACGAAGGCAAGCAAATAGATGCCAGACTACCGGACGTCTCGAAAGCCTTCAATGAAGTATTGCATCAGCGACTTTTTGTAATACTTCCACAGTACGGACGAACTCATGGGAGAGTAATTGTGGGGTTATTTCGTTTGATGTTTTTTTGTGGGGTGCACCCCACAAATATGCAATTCATTCCGTAATTAACCATTAATATGCAAATGAGATACCCGTTATAAACAATTAAAAAAAACTACGCACCCCACACGTACTCTCTCATGCGGACGTCGTCACAAGGGAAACACTTCAGTTGATTCAAAGCTTCCTCACCGATCGCAGTTAACAGGTCCTTGTTGAAGGCCATGCATCTTCCCCTCTGCCAAAGTAATTTCTGGAGTCTCTAAAGGCACTGCAATTGGTACCCTGCTCTATACCCTTCTTTACATCAACGACCTCACCGAGAAAGTATCGTCAATCCACGCCTCTTTGCAAATGATATTGTCCTTTGAAGGGTTGATTGATTGATTGATTGATTGATTGATTGGGGTTTAACGCCGTTTTTAACAATTTCTCAGTTATATCACGACGGCCAGTTCACCTACTCATGCATTTCCTGGTTTTCTTACACCAGTACTCCACACAACAATCTTCCCAAGCAACTGGCTGCTTTTCCACATAGATTTAGCCCATTGGTGAAAGACGAATGACGCATGTCGCATTGACTTTTGACAATCCTCGGAAAGAAAGTTGGCCGAGCCGAGATTCGAACTCACAACCCTTGGATTGACAGCCTGCGTCGCTACCGACTGAACTACCCGGGCTCGGCCTTTAAAGGGAGATCCGCACCTAGCAGGATGCAAAACCCTAAAATGAGACATTGACTGTCTGCAGAAGTGGGAGAAGGATTGGGTTAATATCCTTCAACCCAATCAAGTGTGAAATTGTTCGATTCATCAGAAACGTAACCCGATCTAGATCAACTACACAATCCATGGCCACGACCTTGCCATCGTTACATCTGGCAAGTACCACGGAGTCACTCCTATCGGACAATCATGGAACGGACATGTGGACGGAAAGATGAAGAAGGCCAACAACTCGCTATGCTTCCTGCGAAGAAACCTAGCCAAATGCTCTAGAAATATCAAAGCCCAGTGCTACACTAGATTGGTGAGGCCAGTCTTAGAGTATGCCTCCGCTGCATAGGACCTTCACACCAGTAGGAACATCACACAACTGGAAGCGGTCCAACGCGAGCAGCGATATTCGCAACTGGTGACTATAAGACCACTAGCAACACCAGCCAGATGAAGTCCAACCTTGGCAGTGACGGATTCCTCAACTCAGCCTCACTCTTCATACGTGGCCACTCCATTCGATACATGCTGCCTTTCTGCAGGACCGACATCTACCGTTATTAATTTTTCCCCAAGTTGAATTCGTCTGTGGAACCAGCTACCAGAGGTCATCGATAGAGCCTCAATATTTGAAGCCTTCAAGAACGGGCTGGCTGGCTGCCACTATAGCTATGCACAGTGGTTTTTAACTGATTTTATCTGCTTTTAACTTTCGTGAACGCGCATCTCACAGCGACCCTGTACATATTTCATATGCGATGATGCTCCAGTGTGAGCCCTGCATATTACCAGGTAGAAGAAGATTATGAATATGTGCATGTCTTTTAACCCTTTCCCACATACAGCCGCACTTGTATCAGATGACTTTGTAGGTATTTAGGCAAAAGGAAAATTACTCTTAATGAACAGTTTCATCTCTTGCCACACTCTTTAAAACCCAAATCAATGTTTATCTGTTTTATGTTGGCTCTAGGCCTATTTGGGAAAGGGTTAAACTGTTAAAATGTTAGGTGCTTTTCTCAGCAGCTTTATTTTGAAACAGGGAGAAAGGCGAATAATGTTTGAAAGACAGGTTGTGTATATTGTGTAACAATTCTACGGGTCTCCTAAACTTGAACCCTTTCATACATAGGTCTACAACAAATCTGCAGCAGACGACTTTGAAAACATAGTGACAAAAACCTTGACAAATCACCATAAAAGATTTCACGTTTGCCCACAATGTTTTCAAAAAAGTCGTCTGCTGCTATTGCGTCAAAATGCGTCTGCAGGTGGGAAAGGGTTAAAATAAACTGCATCGTCGAGTACTTAATGAATCTATAGGTCTTCAGAAAACAGTTTTACACACCTTCCAATTGACTGCTATTTACAAAGTCATGAGAGAAAGGGACAAATGGAGAGCTAACAATTTATTGTAAGAAAGATAACTCTTACAAAAATGTGATGATATTTTATAACATTTAACTCCCCTGTTGAGCGAAAAAACTGCTCTTCTCCGTAAAATTACGTTTCTTTTGATTTATGTAATTATGTAATAAAAAGTGTTTAAAATCCAAAATTATTTTATTTATCATCAAATTCTCGAATCAAATATCAGACCAATTATTATTTTTGAGTGAATACTACGTCTACTTAAATTTTGTTTAGAGATTAATACTTAGTCAATAGCTCGTGATATATATAAAAGTGACAACAACAAATATTGATTGATCGACCGACCGCAGCTTCCCCCTTTTGATATAATTTACTTAAAAGTCAGTCATGAGCGTTCCACAGGTGACCCTTAAGGTAAGTTCATTTAATATCTACACATTGCCTTTGCATTTCTGACTTTTATTTAAATTAATATAGTTCGATATAATGAGACTTCCTACTCAATTACCCCACAGATTCATGATGTGTTATACCCCCATAGAGTATACCATATACTCTATGGGGGTATAACACATCATGAACCTGTGAATTACCCTTTCCCTCATATAGACGCTTTCTGACGCCTCTGAAGCAGACGTCTTTTGAAAACATTGTGACAAAAGAAGAAATTGCTCAAAACGAGCAATTTCTCCTTTATCCACAATGTTTTCAACTCTTATTAATAATTAAACTCGTTTATGTTGATTTTTTCATATTTTTGTTTATAGGTTTTCAAAGTGGCAACTGCTGCAGATTTGATGTATGTGGGAAAGTGTTAAACATATAAATAATGCATAGATCTACAGGATACATGTAGATAAGACGTTCCTGACACAAGTTTCCAGGGATGTAGATAAGAGGGACAAGTTACTAAATTGTAAAATAATCACAAATTTATATCTCCAGTCCCAACATTTATAAATAACAAGTGAAACTCAATAACTACTGAAGATAAGAAGTCAAATTATATTGAATACAAGGATACTTTCTGAAAGTTAAGCATTCTTCTATCCAGAGACATAAACATACAGAGATGGGCAAATCAGCTAGATTAAGCGAGATGTGTTAGTAACGTGACACATTTATTGACTAGTCTTTTCTGCGGTATAATGCCACCCACTGGTTAGGGCATCCTCGGTACCCAGGCTATTCATAACAGTGTCCGACAAATTTCAGAATTGTTTGGTAGCCCACTGGGCTACCAGATTTGGAAGCTGGTAGCCTGAAATATCGCAATGTTTATTGCGCAATGTTAATCATGGTTCCCTTCTGAGAATTTGAAATCGGTAAACAGCGTTGAATGTAAACATCGGGGTCGTCGGGTCGTTAACGTCATTGACCCAATTTCTCAATTTTTCCAATGAAATCGCAATTATTAAGTCATATGATTTTTTTTTCCGCCGGTTATGCTAATTAATTTTGGTAAACAAAGCCGTGATTGGGCATTTATTATTCATTATAGATTTCATCCCAAACATTTTCTTTGATATTACGAATACTATGTCGATTATGAAGGTGTTTCATATTTGATTAACGGCAAGATAAGATCTAGAAGTGGTCATATTGTATTGTCTTTAATATTTGGATAGAATTTATTTTATTAACTTCTGCATGGCGACAATTTTCTTCTCCGCCTTTCTGAACCGGTCTGCACCAGTTTGCAAACATCGCATACCGAAAGTAGAAATATGGATCAAAATACATTTAAGGGAATATTTGAATTTCATTGGTTATTCGCAATCATTCATGGATTAACACATACCCCAAAGGAACAATGGTCACTAATTATTGGACCGCCGTAATGGGTATATATATCACGTTAATTGACTATTACTGACGCGATTCGGTTAGCTGAAACCACTCGATCTGGGTGGGTAACTCCGCCTACTTATATTGATTTGTTTATGGTCACAGCGAGTGGTTTTCGCATGTAACATACAGTCACTGTTTATACACGACATGTGTGTAAGTAATTAAGCCGGGCTACCAGACACGGGAATAAACAGTAGCCCGAGCAATTATTTTGGTAGCCCGCGGGCTACGGGCAATGGATTTGTCGGACACTGCATAAAATATATGATGTCCTGGGCAAATTGGCTGTAAAAATCTCGTACTCCTGAATAATTTATGAGGTGAAATGCAGCCGCTTGATTGGCAGCATGACATAAACCTCACGCGATACGAAAATTACTGTAGTTACGGAGGAAATCGTGGTGCATGCTTTACGAAGTTTCGCTAGCCAATTTGCCCAGGGTATAATATATTTCATGAATAGCCTGGGTACGGAGGATGTGTTTAGGGCAGATCCATTTTCACCTTTTCCCACTTGTAGTTGAGTTATGACACATTTGCAGAAGACCAGTTCTGAAAACATTGTGACAAAAGGAGAAATTGCTAATAACAAGAAATTTCTCCTTTTGCCATAATGTTTTCAACCAACCCTTCAATAGATTAATATCAATTTATAGATGTTTTTTTCATTTTTTGCTCAGATGTTATCAATGTCGTCTGCTGCAGATTTGTTGTAATTAGGAAAGAGATAAATGTAAAGATACTGCCTCATGACATACATGAGACATGAGGTGAAAGATTGGGGTTTGCCAATTAACCCTTTCTCTCATATAGATGCTTCCTGATGCCTCTGAAGCAGACAGCTTTTTGAAAACATAATAACAGACTAAAGAAGAAATTGCTCAAAACGAGCAAATTCTCCTTTTGCCACAATGTTTTCCACTTTTAGGCATAGGTTATCCATTCAATTATAGAGATTTTCTATTTTTTGACATAATATGTTCAAAGTCGTCTGCTGCAAAATTGTCGTATGAGGAAAAGGGTAAACCCTTTCCCACATATAGATCCTTTCTGATGCCTTTATAGCAGACAGCTGTAGAAGACATTGTTTTTCCACTTTTCAGTTTGTCTGTTTTGTCAAAGAAAAAAAGTCAGGCTTTTGTGATACCCTTGGCCTCCTCGTCACGAAACTAAATCTTAGCTCATAACTCAAAAACAGTTACACATATTCAAATGAAACTTGGTACACATGGTTCTAGAAAGAATATGTCTATACCAAGTCACACAACTGTGCCTTTAACCCTTTCCCTCATACGACAATTCTGCAGCAGACGACTTTGAACATATTTTGTCAAAACATAGAAAATCTCTATAATTGAATGGATAACCTATGACTAAAAGTGGAAAACATTGTGGCAAAAGGAGAAATTGCACGTTTTCTTCTTTTGTCACTATGTTTTCAAAAAGCCGTCTGCTGCAGACTCAGAGGCGTCAGAAAGCATCTATATGAGGGAAAGGGTTAATAATTATTCAACATTGATAAACCAGACGAGCGATGGTGTTTGCTTGCGGCACTATTGTTCTGCCTTATTCAGATTTTTCTGAATTTTGTCAAGATGTTTTTTCAAGTTGTCTGCGTATATGTTGCATAGGGGAATGGGTTAGTAAATTGTCATGTTCAAATTTTTTTTCTGTTTTAGGTGGTGGTGCTTGGTCATTTCATTCTCACAGTATGGTAAGTCATCAGCAACGCATACCACAGGTTGAGACAATCTTTTGACCCTTTCCCACATACATCAATTCTGCAACTTTGAAAACATCTATGGATGCAAAACTGAAAAATCTCTTTAAATGAAAGTTAATTTATTGAATAGAGTTGAAATCATTTTGGCAAATGGAGATAGTGCTGGTTATGGCTATAAGCAATTTCTCCTTTTGCCACAATGTTTGCAAAAATTGTCTTCTGCAGATACGTCAAAAAGTGTCTACAAGTGATAAAAAACGTTAACTGTAATAAAAGTAATACAGCATGAACACTATAAAATTATATGGCTTTAAATATTGATTTTAAAAAGGATTGACTAGACGATGATAATGTTCAATTCGTCATTTTTGCATGACCTTTCAATAAACTTTAAAATTTAAAGTTCTCGTCTGATTTCAAGATAGTTTAGCAGAAATGTTTCTTTAGTGACACTGTACATAATTTGTTCAAGCCATAGTGATTGCCAGACGGCATCAGAAAAGGAACTTTTAGCTTCAAATGACAACTCCTCCTACACAAATGGACTAATATCAACTAAACTTCAAAGGAATGTTCCTGTATTAGTCCTCTTTTAACTTGTTTAACCCTTTCCCTCATACGGCAATTCTGCAGCAGACAACATATTTTGTCAAAAAATAGAAAATCTCCATAATTGAATGGATAACCTATGACAAAAAGTGGAAAACATTGTGGCAAAAGGAGAAATTGCATGTTTTGTGCAATTTCTTCTTTTGTCACTATGTTTTCGAAAAGCCCACTGCTGCAGAGGCGTCAGAAAGCGTTTATATTCTATATGAGGGAAAGGGTTAAAGATTTAATTTATTATTACAAATGTCCTTTATTGATAAGCTGTTTCCTTTGCAGCTCATTTCCACTCTCTATCACATTTTTACCTTTATTAAACCTTTTCCTCAAATAGACACTTTCTGACGCCTCTGCAGCAGATGGCTGTTTGAAAACATAGTGACAATAGAAGAAATTGCTCAAAACGAGCAATTTCTCCTTTTGCCACAATGTTTTCTACTTTTAATCATAGGTTATCCATTTAATTATGGAGATTTTCCATTTTTTGACAAAATATGTTTAAAGTTGTCTGCTGCAGAATTGTAGTATGAGGGAAAGGGTTAATTACATTAGCAGTTCTGAGCATTTGATACTATACAAGCACTCAGGTGATTGATTTCGGACCATCTTGACCCTCTTGTTATTTCCTGTTCTCCTACATGTGTGATGCAATATCAGAGGACTAGATAAGGAGTAGCAGACTGGTCTTTTCCCATCAATATCTCTCTTATGACTCAACTTAAACCTTTCCCTCACAGTCACAACAATTCTGCAGCAGACGACTTTGAACATATTTTGTCAAAAAATAGAAAATCTCTATAATTGAATGGATAACCTATGACTAAAAGTGGTAAACATTGTGGCAAAAGGAGAAATTGTTCGTTTTGAGCAATTTCTTCTTTTGTCACTATGTTTTCAAAAAGCTGTCTACTGCAGAGGCGTCAGAAAGCGTCTATATAATGAGGAAAAGGGTTAAACCTTTGTTGTGTGTACTCAACAGAATCATATCACTAAGGGTTTGAGGGTCAAATCAAGATTTTGGGGATGTGAAATTTGAAGTTGTCTGCATTAAAAGTAAAAACCATTCAAAGAAATTTGGCAGAAACTGCTCCTTTCGATGTTTTCAAAAGTTTGTCTGCTGCAAAGATATTAAAGGTAATCTTCACTTGGTATTGGTGTTCATTTTCTTACCAAAATATATCACATAGATAATGTTCATTCAACCTTTTGAAACCCCCTTTTTTTTTTTGGTCCTGTGATTCCTGTCTATTTTAAGAACTATGAAACTTGATTATCCAATCACATCACTTTTACAATATTTGAGATCACATGATAACTTTTGCAAAATTTCTCTAGCTGGTGTGAAAGTGCTATAATATAGGGATAATACACATTTTCGAGGGCGTGAACATCTGCGGACGCCCGCAAAATGTGTTTATGCCCGAGTGCGAAGCACGAGGGCATAAACACATTTAAGGGCGTCCGCAGATGTTCACGCCCGAGAAAATGTGTATTTTCGCTATTATTGCATAAAATAAGAGCAAACATCCAACATACAGTCCGCTGTAACGTTCAGTTGTACGATAACCGCCGATGAACATGACCCGATAACGCATGTGACGTCATAAACACATGTGACGTCATAAAGTAAACAAGTAATGTTTTACATATCCACGAACCGGGCCTACATCAAGGTTGCCATCGCTGAGTCGACACGGGTCGAATTAAATAAATGGTTTTGGATTATTTTATGCTCTTTAACTGTGAATCTAGTGCATGTTACCGATTATCGAGTTAAAGAAGCTGATGTTATTGTTAACCCAACAAATTGCTCCTATTCTAGGGGAGATGCAGCGTCCATGTTTTGTTTACTAACGGTGCCCGGGTAATGCATATGTAAAACATCTAACCGGTCTGAAACGGCACGTACGCGCGAGAATCGCTTTGTTTATACACGTTTTCTCGCCGTTTACGCCCGGCTTTTGCAATGTTTCTGTATCCCTTAAGCGGGCGTAAAACATAGATTTTATGCAATAATGCAAAGTTGATTATAAGTGTAGTGGAAGAGCATCCGCCTCTGGTGAGGGAGGTCACGGGTTTGATCCCCCGCTGGGTCATACCAAGGACTTTATAAAAATGGTAGTAATGGTTACCCTCCTTGGCGCTCAGGGTTGCGAGGTATATGGGGGGGGGGGGGCTGAATAATAATGTTCAAATCTGGTGAATAATTGTTTATAAGGAGTCGGAATAAGTTGATGTTGAAGCAATTGGTAGCGTTGCTTGGTGACATATTGCATCAAGTCATTGGTTTTCGCGAATGGGTTAAGAGTTCAGCTTTCTATAGCTTTTGAATACTTTCAGGCATTACGACTGACTGGCTAGAATGAATGGACCAGAAGTACTGGTATCTTAACAATGAAACAATGGATTTACAAATCTTCTCTTTACAGGGGATGCATGAATCCATTTTTAGGTATTTGTTACATTTATATGAACCTGTTTGTGTTGAGCCTTGGAGTGTGGAGTATAGTTCATCATGAATCATCAGAGCCAGTGCTTATGGTATGTTCAGTGGGTTTACCCCTTTACCCAGAAAACCCCTAACCCTTTCCCTCATATAGACGCTTTCTGACGCCTCTGCAGCAGACGGTTTTTTGAAAACATAGTGACAAAAAGAAGAAATTGCACAAAACGTGCAATTTCTCCTTTTGCCACAATGTTTTCCACTTTTAGTTATAGGTTATCCATTCAATTATGGAGATTTTCTATGTTTTGACAAAATACGTTCAAAGTCGTCTGCTGAAGAATTGTCGTATGAGGTAAAGGGCTAAAACTACGGCAGATAACATTTAACCCTTTCCCAAATACAACAAATCCGCGGCAGACAACTTTGAAATAATCTTGGCAAAACATTGAAAAATCTCTGTAAATGAAAATATGATAATTGAAAACTTATCGGCAAAAGGAGAAATTGCTCATCATGAGCAATTCATCCGTTTGTCACAATGTTTTCAACAGTTTGTCGGCTGCAGAGGCGACAGAACACGTCTGTTTATTGGGAAAGGGTAAAAATATTAAGCTAACAAAATCACAAAGCTTTACAAATGAAAACATATGTATACCGGTATTAGAGCGTTGAAAACATTTTGGTAAGGGAAGTAATTGCTCATTATGAATATGAGTCTCCTTTTGCAACAATGCTTTTAAAAATTGCCTCCTGAAGATGTGTCAAAATGTCTCTTCATGTGGGAAACGGTTAAAATTTTCTTTGACACAGACGGCATTTTTTGCAACTGAAACAGATGATCTTTTAAAACATTATGAAATTATTATTTCTTTTCCTCAGGGGCGGGAGTCCGACGTTTGATCCAGACATGTGATATTTTCCTAAAGCCAAATAGGGAGATTTGGTATTTTTGGTAGGGAGATTGGGGTCCCAAATAGGGAGCTTTTTTCGCGGCAAGATTTTCTGCAATATACTTTTCATTTGATGCTAAAATAGACACTTTTCAACCTTTAAATTGACATTAGCTAAGGGTCATGACTGTGAACATGTTGTTTACATGCATGCATACATAATTAACGATCATCTGTTGTAACAATGTGGAGAAAAAAATAAAAAAAAAATAAAAAAACTTTTTTTTTTTTTTTTTTTTTTTAATTTTCGGCGGGAGACTGAGCGGGAGCAGCGTTAGATGAGGCTTCAAATCGGGAGCTTCCGCCGATATCGGGAGATATCACATGTCTGGTTTGATCCCCAGCCTGGTCATACCAAAAACTTTAAAAAATGGAATTAATGGCTTTCCCCCCTTGGCGCTCTTTGTTGTAAAGTTACAACTGACTGGCTGGTGTAATGATATATGGACCAATAGTACTTGCAACTTACCCAGGAAATGCTGTGATATAACTAAACAATTGATGATATCGGCTTAAAACACCATACCAACAAATTGATCTTTGGAACACTTACCAATGATCATCGGAAGATGTTATGATACTTGTTATGACTATTTTTTCTTCCTAATGTTTTCAAAAGTCATACATGTATGCTGCAGATTCGTCAAAATGTGATTGTTAGTTGGAAATGGTTAAGTGGTCAGACACCCGTATCAGTTTAACCCTTTCCCTCATACGATAATTCAGCAACAGACGTCTTTGAACATATTTTGTCATAAAATAGAAAAGCTCTATAATTTAATGGATAACCTATGACTAAAAGTGGAAAACATTGTGGCAAAAGAAGAAATTGCTCGTTTTGAGCAATTTCTTCTTTTGTCACTATGTTTTCAAAAAGCTGTATGCTGCAGAGGCGTCAGAAAGTGTCTATATGAGGGAAAGGGATAATTGGTTGAATGATTACTATTTCTTTACAGTATATGGTTTGTCACATATTTACCATTCTTCAAGACATCGTTTTGTTGGGTATAAATGAACCAAGAGGATACCATGCCTATGAGCAAAGCGATCAAATTGACGGTATGTAAACCAAGGGTTTCCAACATTTCCTTAAAAAAATGCTCAGAATTTTGGAAACCTTTTTGAAGACCTTGAAAAGTTTAAAAGAAAAAGCAGTTAATGTCCTTACATTTTAGGGTTATTTTGCTAAATTGTGTTGAAGAGAAGTGGGCCTTTCAGACCAAGACTATATTGCACACAAATGAAAGCTGATCAACTTTTTCATGTCCTGTTGTAGGCCAAAATAAGGTAAAATCGTATGGATACTCTAAAGGCCACATTCTCTTGACTTGGGCATGTTGGAACTTTCAGAATGTTTGTCTTGATGATATCTAAAATAAGGTCAATTTGGATCATATCAAATCAAAAACTAGATCACTATGCCAAAGTTTAGAAAATCTTGTGGATTCTCTAGAAGAGTAATTTAATGTGTTACTTATTTGTCTTGAATTGCTTCTTTGAAATATTATTTACGAACACCTTATCATACAGAGCAATGGTACTACAAGGCTAAACATAATGTGTATTATACCCCCTTCGAAGAAGAGGGGATATATGTGTAGGGATATGTAGGAGTCACTGTGTCGGGCTGTCGGTCGGAAGCCACATTTTGTAGGTCAAGATGCTGTTTTGGCAGTGATAGTTCTAGTTTGTTTTAGTAACTGGTATACAAAGGTAGTCCCAATTTTATTTTTTTACAGATTTCCTTTTGTTCTGGATCTCAATTCAACGAATTATCATGTTAATTATCAGTCTTTTTTTTGTATCTTTCAGGAACTACTAGAAATGAATACAGATTTTCTTTAGGGTATCCTTTTTGTTACTTTTCTTGTGTGCTTGGAGAATGGGTTAAGCCTTTTCAACAGACTCACAGAAATGAGTAACACTCCTGTCAGACATTTGACCTGATTGATCAAATATTTCTTTCAGATCTTGTGCCCACATGTCTGACCATAGAACATGTGTGCGATAAACAAAACACCTTTTGTTAACCCTGGGAGCACATTTAAAAATATGTAAAAAAATTGATTGGATGCAAATATTATAAAATATAGATCAATCAGGGCAGAGTTGTTAGCTTTGGGGGTTGAGATTTTCTGTGCTCTAGTGTCAGGGTTTGGAACTGATATCCTTGGATCATAAGTAAGTGAGCTGTCACCGTGATTTTATTGAATTAATGTTGAAAACATGTAAAACCTCAATTAAAACAAATAAAACCACTTCAAAAAAGTAAGTACTGACGGACAGTATTAATGATGTTGCTCATGGCCATTGGCCAACAGAAAACAATTTCATTAGTTCATAAATAATACTGGTAGTACTGGAAACCTTGTGATATAACTGAAATACTGTTAATATATACTGGTAGACACTTTCTGACACCTCTGAAGCAGATGACTTTTGAAAACATTGTGACAAAATAATGAGCAATTTCTCACCATGTTTTTTTCAAGTTACTCTACTTGCATTTATAGAGATTTTTCTATAATTAGACATATTTTTTAGCTCGACTTTTGAAAAAAACGAGAGCTATTGTCATGACCCTCGTCGTCGGCGGCAGCGTCTGCAGCGGCGAGGTCATCCGGTTATGGTTTTTTTTTTCTGTTTTCTATCAGTCGAGCGTCTGTGCCGTACGCGGTGCTCTTGTTTAAAGTTGTCTATTGCAGATTTGTGGGAAAGGATTAACACTCATACCATGTAGCTTCAACTTATAATTATGACTTGAAACATAATTTTTTCCTTAACCTAACTGTGCAGTATGAGTATACTCAACCTGATTATCAAACCAGTCACAGCCTTCCTGTTATATAGGGTGTACAGAGAGCGAGGAGGGAGCTATTCCGAGCTAAACATTCCAGGTGTTGGAAATCTGCCGGGTTTCGGTAAGTTCTGAATGCATACATTAGGTAAAGTATATGAAAATGTGTTACTATATAGAACAAGTGACAATGTTTTCAATGTCAAGTTACCAAGTAGGGACAGTGCCCAATACATTTGATCACAGGCCAGAATGATGTTAAAGGCATTACGTAACAAATTAGTTATATATTTTACCTTTTGTGTCTCCTGGCTTCGCACTTCACCTATTTCTGTCTGGCTGTCTGTCGCGCTTTCACTTACTGACATCCTGTCAGGCAACACATGTGTTCCTTTCCCTAATACAATAAAACTGCAGCAGACAAAATATGTTTTTTGACCCTGTGGTCTAGTGGCTAACACGCTGGACTGTCAATTCAGAGGTCTTGAGTTCTGGATTTTTCTGAGGTGCCTCCCACTCAACAAGAGGTCAAATACTCGTCCATTACAGGAAAAAGTGCCTTGTGTGTAATCGGTGCTATACACTGAGCATGTTAAAGTACCATGGAGTCTTTTCGGAAAGAGCTAGGATATCGCACCCGTACTTCCTTGTATCTAACTCTGTCTCTTAAATTTATCTGCACCTTTTAGATGCTTGTACACTATATGGTGTACACTGCCAAATGGGCCTTTAGAAGCTAGAAAGCTTATGCTCGATCAGAGCAATTGGTGTCTATAACTACATTAAAAAATATATAGGCAAAAATATTGAACATGCAAGCATTATGGCAAAAGGAGAAATTGCTAAAAAGAGGCAATTTCTCCCCTTCACCACAATGTTTTCTCAAGATGTGTATGTGCAGCAGATGGCTGAGAAAATATCTAGACAAAATTGTGAAATATCTCTTTATAAGAGATGTTTATTTTTGGAAATGTGTTGAAAATATTGTGACAAAAGAAGAAAATGCTCATCATGAGCAATTTCTTCTTCGGCAACAATGTTGCAGAAGCGTCAGAAAGCGTCTTTTGCGGGAAAAGGTTTAACCCTTTCCCTCATACGACAATTCTGCAGCAGTCGACTTTGAACGTATTTTGTCAAAACATAGAAAATCTCCATAATTGAATGGATAACCTATGACAAAAAGTGGAAAACATTGTGGCAAAAGGAGAAATTGCACGTTTTGTGCAATTTCTTCTTTTGTCACTATGTTTTCAAAAAGCCGTCTGCTGCAGAGGCGTCAGAAAGCGTCTGTTGAGGGAAAAGGTTTAAACGATCCTTGCATTCCAGGAGGAGGAGGAGGAGGCCACCATGGTGGTAATTACGAGAATATCGATGAGCCAGTTGCAGCCAACAATCCACACGGGGACAGTAATCCATATGCTGAGGAGAAACCTCCACTTCATTGATCAACCTTTTCATATCCGTATATTGGTAGCCAGACTGTATTTGGAATTGTAACCAGTTGCCCTGTTTCATGATGCAGACGATATTGTCCAAGTCCCGCAGCAAACGATATACATTTTTGGAAAAGGATTTAGCAGTCAGAAAGATATTTTTTTCCTTCTTTCAACAATATTTTCCACTCTGAATAAATCGTAAAATTTAATCATATCCAATTGTCTGCCATGGAATTGTTGTGCGTGGGAAAGTGTTTCATTTTCCATATGATAAAACCTTTTTGCCTCCAATATTTTTCAAAGCGGAAAACACAATAAAAGGTAAATGTTTAACCCTTTCCTACATATTAACACTTTCTTCTGCCTCTGCAGCAGATGACTTTTGAAGACATTGTCACAAAAAGAGAAATTACTCAATTCCATACGTATAACGTCATTTATGGAGATTTTCCATATTTTTGCCAAGGTGTTTCCAAAGGCATCTGCATCAGATTTGCAATTATTGTGTATGCATATGTTTGACTAAGATAAGCCTTTACACAATCAGAGTATAGTCTTTCCTATATGCCTTAACCCTTTTCCTCATATAGACGGCTATTTGAAAACATAGTGACAAAAGAAGAAATTGCACAAAACGTGCAATTTCTCCTTTTGCCACAATGTTTTCCACTTTTTGTCATAGGTCATCCATTCAATTATGGAGATTTTCTATGTTTTGACAAAATACGTTCAAAGTCGTCTGCTGCAGAATTGCCGTATGAGGGGAAGGGTTAAGAAGCTTTCATTTCACTCTGTCTCTTTACTCTTTCCCACATTCAGACACATTGTGACACATCTGCGGCAGATAAATTTTGAAGAAAAAAAACATTGGAGCAGAAGGAGAAATTGCTCATAACTCTAGTCAATAATTGTTCTGTCATTACTATGGACTTTTCCAAATGTCTCCCTCGGGTGTTTCAAAGTCATTTGCTGTAGATTTGTTTGACAATAAATCCAAATCATTAACCCTTTCCGCCATATAAACTTTCTGACACCTCTTCTGCAGATGACTTTATGAAAACATTATTTTTCATTTATAGAGATTTTCTGTGCTTTAGCGTAGATGTTTTTAACCCTTTCCCTCATACAACAATTTTGCAGCAGACGACTGAACATATTTTGTCAAAAATTAGAAAATCTCTATAACTGAATGGATAACCTATGACTAAAAGTGGAAAACATTGTGGCAAAAGGAGAAATTGCTCATTTTGATCAATTTCTTTTTTTGTCACTATGTTTTTAAAAAGCCTTCTGCTGCAGAGGCGTCAGAAAGTGTCTATATGAGGGAAAGGGTTAAAGTCATCTGTTGCTGATTTGTTGTATGTGGGAAAGGGAATCTTTTAGCGTAATACTTTGAAAACAGACGTCATGGCTTTCCTTCTTTTTCCTTAGGGTTTGAGGATAGCATTATGGCTGACATGTTGGTGTCAGTATAGATAAAAAATTGACAGTACAATAGGAAGCACCGTGATGTGTCTGTTATACTGTTAACAATGGCATAATATAATGATACTCAATTAACCGTCTTATGTGCAATGATTTTAATTTGCAATAAATAGTGTCATTATAGAAAGAATCAACTTTAACTGTAATAGATGAACATTCCAATTGATTTCCATTACTTTTATAATTATATCATGTATATTTTTGGAGCCAATTTTCTTCAGTTAATTACTGGGATATTAGGTCATAATCAAATGGCATTACAGAATACTAGATAAGGTGGGGTTATTTGGTCTTTTCCAACCTATATTTTTCTTATGACTCAAACCAAACCTATGTTGTGGGTATAAAAAAAAAATCATCTCATTTATACAATTCTTTTGAGTACCCACAACATCGGGTTTGAGTGTCAAATAAGTGTTTAGGATTTTTGAAATACTCACCTTGTCTAGAGCTCTAGGACCAAATGGATGAATGTCAGAAAACTTCATGGGATGGGAAAAAAACATAATTGGCTTTTTTCGGGCAATGTCTCTTATTTCATGAAAAATAAAACATTGAAAATGGCAGGGTACGTTGTCTATGACTGGTGAAAATAAAGTTTCTATCATGTTTGATATATTCACAAGCAGTGTATGAATGCAAAAAATTATACAACATTCAAATTGTTTCAATGTTTCATTTGTGTTAGTTGTAAGCTTGTAATAGTCTAGCTTGCTGTCCTACGCCAGCAATAGTTTCAATTTTGCCTTATCCATTAAGTTTTGTGCCATAGAAAATTTTCATTTGTGGCTTCATTTATTTTTTATTGAAGATGGGGTGGAGGTAAGGATGAAAAAATGTGATTTTGTTTCAGCAATTTTGTGCAAAAATACAACATATACATTTACCTCCTACAGCTGGAATCCGCTGTGGCCATGTTGTCAGCGTCGGGTATTTGGAACCCAGTGTCTCGTGTTCGATCTTCAGTCAAGCGCTGTGGTCATTGTGAAGTGCTCTTGGGCAAGGCACATTTCCTATCCTATTACTGGTTTGTTTACATAGGGATCATGAATAAGTTGCCGTGATATAACTGTAATACTGTTGAAAACGGCGTTAAACCCTAACAAAACAAATCTTATAGCTGGTGAATAGGAATTATAACTCATCATTGTTAAAGATATCCCCTGTACTTATGTTGATATTATTTACATGGTAGACCTTTTTTTTCATTCACTTCCTTCCATGATTAATAACAAAGTTTTACACTTTCCCACACACAACATATCTGAAGCAGACAGCTTTGAAAACATCTTGGCAAAAATACGATAAAGCTCTATAAATGGATATATAATCATCAAATAGAGTTTAAAACATGATGACGAAACGAGAAATTGCTCATTCTGAACTATTCCCCCTGTTTGTCACTGCTTTCATAAGTCGGATGCTGTAGATGTGTCAAAATTAATCTATATGAGGGAAAAGATTAAATTTATCAATTTTAGCACTACAGTTGATGCACTGGTGTTATTACTGGTCATATACCAAGGAACAAATGTGATATAAATGAAATACTGATGAAAGCGGCATATATCATTACTTAGAAAATAAATAAATCCAATTTAGTGCAATTACCCTTAACCCTTTCCCTCATATAGACGCTTTCTGACGCCTCTGCAGCAGAAGGCTTTTTGAAAACATAGTGTCAAAAGAAGAAATTGCACAAAACGTGCAATTTCTCCTTTTGCCACAATGTTTTCCACTTTTAGTCATAGGTTATCCATTCAATTAAAGAGATTTTCTATTTTTTGACAAAATATGTTCAAAGTCGTCTGCTGCAGAATTGTCGTATGAGGGAAAGGGTTAAACCATAATAATATGAGCTGTACCGCGAAAAAACAAACATTGTGGACTTTGCATGAAGTATCGACCCTGATTAGCCTAAGCATACCGCAGAGGCTAACTCGGACAGACACTTTTCGCCTCCTGTGGATTTTCTGTTTCAGAATTCATTGCTCTATTTCTCGAGACGGAATGTGTCGGCCAGGATAAGGCTGATCTGGGTCTATATATGATGCAGAGTCCATTATATTTCTCACAGAACGGCTCATATATGTTTATTCTTGGATCCAAGCTTATCATGATGGCTAACAGATGCATGAATTATTGTAAGTGTTGGGAAATATAAATAAATGAAAGTAGGATAACTGTAAAAGGTTTGAAAAAAAAAAATTCGAGGCACATTCCACTAACCCTTTCCCACATACAGTATTATTTTAGCGGACAAACCACTTTAATTTTTTTTTTTATTTTGAAATGAGAACAAATTACTTGAAAAGAGTTGAAAACATTATGGCAAAAGTAGAAATTGCTCATTATCTGCTTTTTCTCCTTTTTACACAGTAATTTCAAAAAGTCACCTGCTGCCTGTGGGAAAGGGTTTGAATTATAAAAAAGGACTTGTAAAAATCCTTACAAAGGGCACAATTTTTTAAAAGTTCTATATATGTACATACATTTTTACGACAAAACCAGATTTATAAATAAACATGAATGCAACCAGATTGTTTTGAAAGAATTATGAAAATAGGAAAGCTATAGTCCCTTTGGAAGCAATTTAGTTGGGATTTTGTTTTATATACCATATAAGGAAATAAGAGGGCACTTTTTATTTAAATAAGTTTGGTCAATGTTATATAAAGTTTTCACTTTTTGATATCTGAACTACGTATTGCTTTGTGTTAACTGTTTCTCACATATAGACACATTTTGACGCATCTGCAACAGGCAACATTTGAAATTATTGTGGTAAAGTGGGAAATTGCTCATAACGAATAATAATATCTCCTTTTGCCACAATGTTTTCAATCCTTTTCAATAACTGTACTTTTATTGAGAGTGAGTATCCATCCAGATTGTTGTATGTTAGTAAAGGTTAACCTTTTTCCACTTACAATAAGTCTACAGCAAATGAAATCATTTGTGAAAAACTTTCTCCATTTGTCACAATAGTTTTAAAAATCGTCCGCTGCAGATGTATAAAATACATCTGCATGACTTTTTTGTGGTAAAGGGTTAAACTGTATTGTAAGAGTGTTGAAAGTGCAGTTGGAACTTGCGCTATTTATGATTTTATCTTTTGTAGCTTTAAATGTAGACTATATATACTCCGTTTATTTTGGATTGAAGGGTAAATGTAATATTGTATACAGAATGTTATTTATATTGCAATATTTTAACCCTATCCCACTTGCAGATGCATTTTGACTCGTCAGCAGCAGACGCTGCTAGGGGATGCTCAATAAGAATTACATCCACAGTCTGACCCTTACTTAAACCCTAAGAGAGAGCCCGACACTGAATGGGTCTTAACGCTTGTAGTAGAAGCACCTCTTGAGCTCCAGCAGGTGTGCTGATATTGGTTTCATACCTTGCATATTTCTATCTCAATGTAAATATGATGTAGGGGACCAATATCACTTGAAAGTTGCGTAAAACGAACAAAAGCAGCATATGACTTGAAAATGTTGTGGCAATAGGAAAAAATTGCTCATCATGAGCAATTTCTCCTTTTGCCACAATGTTTTCAAAAGTTGTGTGCTGTTGATGCTTCAGAAAGCGTCTGTATGTGAGAAAGGGTTAAGCAACCAGTTGCATGTTAACCAAAGTAGAGCTTGCTTATATATTTTACTTGAATTAAGCAGCCACCTGTTTCCAGCAGCCAAGGTTATATAAACTTTACCCTGGATGGCTGCCTAAGACAAGTTTTACTGTATCGGGTTAGCAATTCAGTGGTTTGTTATATGATAATATCATTAACTATTATTATTATTATTATTATTAATATTATATATAAATTTATGCTGTAACATTCCTAGCGTTCAGACTTAAATGAATATGAAATCCACAAGTTGTATAAGCAGTTTTAGATGTCACAAAGTTTTGTTTTGCTCACTTTCATATTTCCAAAATGATCATTCCATTTTCACAAAGGCATGCCTTTACGCTTTGATTACATGTTGAATGTTTGTAAAATAGAAAATAGGTTTTTACATCGTAGATAAAACTTTCACACCCTATTTATTTTTCATAAACTTTGGAAAATCAAATGACAAGATATCAAATAGCTTAACTTTTCTCCTGTAGGCTGGTTAATTCTAGACATTAAAAAATTAACAATCATAAAATGATGTTTAGAACTGAATATGTATTTATTGTAAGGAAACTAATTTCCATGTTTGCAATATGATAAGTAAAAGTTATTACATGTTTAAAAGAAACTATGCTGTTATATTGCTTGACCCTTTCTGACATACAGACTCCTCCGCAGCAGACGACTTTTGTAAACAATATGACAAAAGGAGAAATTTCTCAAAAAAAAGCAATAACTCCTTTTGTCTGAATGTTTTCAACTCTTATGCAATAATTATAATTTCATTCATATGAAATTTCCGTATTGTATCAACATTGTCTGATGAATAATTGTTGTTTAACCCTTTCCCTCATACGACAATTCTGCAGCAGACAACTTTGAAAGTATTTTTTCAAAACATAGAAAATCTCTATAATTGAATGGATTACCTATGACAAAAAGTGGAAAACATTGTGGCAAAAGGAGAAATTGCACGTTTTGTGCAATTTCTTCTTTTGTCACTATGTTTTCAAAAAGCCGTCTGCTGTAGAGGTCTCAGAAAGCGTCTATATTAGGGAAAGGGATATGGGAAAGATTTAAAACTGTTTCCTGTGGAGATAACTTTTGACTACTGATCAGCGGCAACGTTTATAACATTGTTAGAAATTCAGAAACAGTTCATTACGAGTACATATTGTCGAATTAGAGTCCCAAACTCTCTCGTATTACAGACATAAACCGTAACCTTTTCCCACATACAGACGCTTTGTGATGCCCCTGCAGCAGATGACTTTTGAAGACAATGTTGCGAAAAGAGAAATTGCCACGAAGCTTTCGACTCTTTTCAATACTTATACTTTCATTTATAATGTTTTCCACAGGTTTGCGTAATTGATAGGCGGGAGGAAGGGGGAAAAGAAATTTAGAGATACGCATCAAATCTCACCCTTCTGTGATACATATCAGTTTCTACAGCAGATGGCATTAAAACCATCTCAGCAAAAGTACCAAAACTCTAAATGAAAATATAATTAAAGAAAACATATTTAAAACATTGCTTTAAAAAGAGAAAATTCTTATATTGAACCAGCTCTTCTTTTGCCACAATGTTTTCAAAAGTTGTCTGCTGCAGAAGTATCAGAAAACACCTGTATGAGGGAAATGGTTAAAGTATATAGTCCTGATATACCCAGCATTACTGATCATAACCGCCCCACAATAGATATATAAGACTGGGTAGTGGGGTTTTCTGTTATCAATGATATACACTTTGATGTTCTTAATGTTAACATATATATTTCTTTGTTTCCAATTAGTTCTATTTATTTATATTTCTGTTACTCTTTCTTGGAACAAAATCTACAAATATCTGTGCAATATGTTTCCGTGATAACAGATGCAATTAAACTGATTTTGCTCTTAGTATCTTTTTGTTATGAATTGTTGTATCGATATACGCCATTCTCTATATGTGAACAGTGTAGATAATTTATAAGATTGTTTGAATGCATAAACTAATCTGGATTTACTGTTTGTTCACAAAAGCCAACTTGTCCCTTGGATGGGCTCAAATAATGTAACAATTGAGTTTTGCTCTGTGAAAACCAATATTAGGCCATTTGTGACTGTTGTAGACTCGCACCAATCTGAGCATAAACGGGATAATTATATTGTTACAATACTCAATTGCTTTTTAAAACCAACATTGAGGCATTTGTAAACCAGTGTAGATTCGAACAAGTCTGAACAAAGCCTTATTCAAATAATGTAACAATTGAGTTTTGCTCTGTGAAAACCAATAATAGGCCATTCGCGACTGTTGTAGACTCGCACCAATCTGAACATAGACATTATCAAATATTGTTACAATACTCAATTTAATTCTCTAAAAACAACATTGAGGTATTTGTTAACCAGTGTAGATTCTCACCAGTCGGAACAGTCAATTCACATGCATTGTTAACAACAGTCAATCCACATACATTGTTAACAACAGCCAACCCACACACATTGTTAATAACAGCCAATCCACATGCATTGTTCACATCAGCAAACCCACATACATTATTTACAACATCCAATCCACATACATTGTTAGCAACAGCAAATCTACATACATTGTTTATGCTTTGTTTTATATTACTGTAGTGATTTATTTTTTGACAGTGGAGCTATTTTGGCCGTTGTGGGCATGTTGTTTAGTTCATCTATGCACGAAGTGCAAGGTGAGCTATTGTGATCACATTTTGTCCGGCGTCCGTGCGTCGTCCTTCGTCAACATTTGGTCTTGTTAACAATCCTTAGGCTTCATTCTTCATGAAAGTTTATCAGAACATTCATCTCCATCAAGTCTTGGACAAGTTCAAAAACTAGGACACTAGGTCAAATTGTAGGAAGATCTTGTTAACACTGGAGGCCACATTTTCAACTTGAGCATTCTGAAACTTTATCAGAATGTTTGTCTTGATAATATGTAAGTCAAGTTCGAACATGGGTCATGTTGGGTCAAAAAGTAGGTCACTAGGTCAAATTGAAGAAAATCTTGTTAACACTCTATAGAGGCCGCATTTTTGCTTCAGAAGTTTGAAATTTTGTCAGAATGTTTGTCTTAAAGATATCTAGGTCAAGCTTGAATATGGGACATATTGGGTCGGAAACTAGGTCACAAGTCCAAATTGAAGGAAAAACTTGTTAACTATGTAGAAGACGCATTTTTTGCTACAGCAACTTGACATTTTATGAGAATGTTTATCTAAATGATATCTAAGCCAAGTTCCAATATGGGCTATGTAGGGTCAAATACTAGGTCACTAGCTAGGCCAAATTGAAGGAAAACCTTGTTATCACTTTGGATGCCGCATTTTTTTGCTTCAGCAGCTTGAAATTTTGTCAGAATGTTTGTCTGAATTATATCAAGGTCATAGATCACTAGGCCAAATGAGGGAAAATCTTGTTAACACTGTGGAGGTTGCATTCAGAATAATTGTCTTGATGTGTTTTTCATTGCAGTACATTGTATAATTAAGATGAGCGAACTAGGGCTATCATGGCCCTCTTGTTTGTAGAAATGATCTTTGGGTGACCCTCGACCAGATTTCTACCAGCCGTCTTGATTTGTGGACACTAATTCCCGCCAGATGACAGGGCTTTTTAGATCCCCTGAGGTGAAGGCTCAAGGTGATCTATTCTGATCACTCAGTCCGTTTTCCGTCCGTCCTCTGTCAATCGTCATTCGTTAATTCTTAGCTCGATTTTTGAAAAAAACGAGAGCTATTGTCATTACCCTGGCGTCGTCGTGGTCGGCGGCGGCGTGGTCGTCCGGTTTTTTGTTCAGTTCAGTTTTTTTTCTATTTTCTATCAGTCGAGCGTCTGTGCCGTACGCGGTGCTCTTGTTAGCTTTAGACATCATCTCTTGCTTTCTGTGGCGGCGGCGTGGTCGTCCGGTTAAGGTTTTTTGTTCAGCTCAGCTTTTTTTCTATTTTCTATCAGTCGAGCGTCTGTGCCGTACGCGGTGCTCTTGTTAGCTTTAGACATCATCTCTTGCTAAACGTCAGGACCAATTTCAACCAAACTTCACAGGAATGTTCCTTTGGTGGTCTTCTTTCAAATTTGATCAAAGATTTTAATTCAATTGAGAACTTTGAATGCTGCAGCATCAGAAAGGGGTCAAAATGTCCAAACTTTAAAAATCTTCTCCTCCGAGTCTGCTTGTCACATTCCTATATTATTTGGTAGAAATGTTCCTTGGGTGACCCTCTACAAAAATGTTCAAGCCATACTGATTAGTTGAAAACATGGCCCTCAAACTTCACAAAGGGGGCAAAATAACAAAATTTGAAAATTCTATTATTATGAAAGTGCTTGTCTGATTTAGGAAAATTGAATGGGACTCTTACTTCAGTGATCCTATCCTTAATTCTGTTGAGCCATATTGATTGGTTACAACATCATAGCAACAATGCGTCATCGCAAAAGGGGTAAATTGAACTTTTAGCTACACATAACAGCTCCTACAATTCCACTTGACCAATATCAACTTAACTTCACAGGAATGTTTCCTTGTTGGTCCTCTTTCAAAAGTGTTCAAAGACATACATTCAGTGTAGAACCTTGGTTGCTGCGGCATCGGAAAGGGAGAAAAATAACCAAATGTTACAATCCTTTGCCTCCGTAATCTGCTTGGTAAAAATATTCTTTGAGTGACACTTTACAGAAACTGTCCAAGCCATATTGATTTTGTTGAAAAACAAGGCGGCACCAGGAAAGGCGTAAAATGACAAAACTTTATAATTGATTTCTTATTGAAGTAGTTCTTGTTAGATTTCAAGATACAAATGGCCTTTACTGATAAGCTATTCATTTAACAGTGTCCACTCCTTGCAGTTTCATTTGTACTCCTGATCAAATTTTGCCAGATATTTGCAGTTAAATATTTGCTACTATCACTCAGGTGATCGATTTAGGGCCATCTTGGCCCTCTTGTTTGAATAATATGGCTACAGTGAAAACTTTAAAAATATTCACCGCCGACTGTATCAAACCGATTTTAAATAATTTTGTAGAAACGTTCCTTTGGTGACCCTCGAACAGGTTCCTTCAAGTCGTATTGATTGCTGTTTGCGCAATATGGCTGGTTCGAAAACTTTCTAAATCTTCTCCTCCCAAACTAGTTGGCTGACTTTCAAATACTATTGTAGAAATGTTTCTTTGGTGACCATTAATCATTTTCCTTCAATTCACGGTGATTTGGTATTAAACCTTGGCCACCAGGTTTTTAAGAGCTTTTGCCTAATATGGTTAGTGAAAACTTTTGAAAATCGTTTCTTCCGAGAGTATTTGACCGATTTTCAAATAAATTTAAAAGAAATGCCCATTGGGTCAGCGTCTACATAATTCCTTCAAACCATGTTGATTTGTCAAAAGACATGGCTAATATTGGCTAGGGCTATTTTATCAATCTAAGTGTAAGATTAAGAAAATATATGTCTGGTTCTGATATACTAATTGGTACATAAACATTTCTGTGGTGACATTTTATCAGCTCCATAAAGTGATATACATGTATCTGACAAAGGAGACAACATAGGGTGGGTTATTTCACCTTTTAACAGTAGAGCTATGCTGGGCCTCTTGTAATAGATTACTTCACCGCAAAATGAGTTATTGGTTATTGTGGTTGACTTTGTGGCTCTCTACCACTTCACTATCGAAAGCAGTTCCTTAAGTTGTTATCCCGCCTCGGCAAAGATTAGTTCACTTTCAAGTGATTATCAATAACAGTGGTTTACATTCATTAGTTACGGAATGTTAAAAGGATTGATTGTTTGATTTTTAGCCCCGCTCTCAACATTTTTTCCGTTATATCAAGGCGTTTCCTGGGTAAGTAACCAGTACTACTGGTCCATTTATCCTGACAGCAGCCAGTCAGTCGAAATGCTTACCCTGCTACCCTGAACGCCAAGGAGAGCAGCCATTACTATCCTTTTTAAAGTATTTTGTATGACCCGGTCGGTGATCAAAGCAGACGCTCTACAACTATTCAGTCGGTAGCGACGCGGGCTGTCAATCCAGGGGTTGTGAGTTCGAATCCCGACTCTTCCAACTTTCTTTCCGACGATTGACAAAAGTCAATGCGACATTCGTCTTCCACCAATGCGCTAAGTCTATGTGGAAAAGCAGCCAGTTGCTTGGGAAGATTGTTTTGTGGAGTACTGGTGTGAGAAAACCAGGAAATGCATGAGTAGGTGAACTGGCCGCCGTGATATAACTGAGAAATTGTTAAAAACGGCGTTAAACCCCAATCAATCAATCAACAAATACACCACCGACGCGGTATTTGTAAGTAGGAAGGTAGCATGTTGCCTTTAGAAGAATGATGATTGCGTGCGGGACAGAAAAAACTGGATACACACAGGAAGAGTATTGGTTAATGTGCTCTGACTGAATCCGGTTGAAAACAGCCTTAACCCTTTTACTGCAAATAGCAATTAAAGGCGTTTGCAAACAATGCAGATACAGGTGAGACAACTCGTCGCGAGCTGTCTCTGCTGAAATCTGCATTGTTTGACAGTAAGAAATTAAATTTTACCAAATATCCTATTGGACGAAAAGAATGGAGTGGTCAAATTTTCCACATGGAAGAATCGACGTTGTGTGATTTGGAATTGAAAGAGTTAAAAACTCAGTACATCAGCAGTCTTTTACCTAATACTGTGACAGACACTTTATCAAAGCATGTTTTACAATTCGTCTGTTTTTCGAAGAATAAAAGTCGGGCTATTGTGATACCCAAGACAATGAGCCAACTTAAGCATTACGCTCCAGACACAATGAAAATGACAGACATATTTTCTGCGCAAAATCTTCAATGGCGTCGAGTTATTGCAACCGACCTGTGTGTCACCTTAAAGATATTGTGTTTTAATTTGTCCATGTATATTTCTCCACGATGTTTTAAATCCTGTGGCACGTTTATATTTATTATTTTCCGGATGTTACGAGATTGTCTTCCATTGTGATCAAAGCAGAAAGCTTTCCAACTTGCAGACACATTTTCCTCTGTACTTTTTTCTATTGTTGGAAAGACATTGTCAGCCAATTTTAGCTGTACTTTATTTAGAGGGGCTGAAATCTAGATTATAGATATTATATTGTCTTGAAATATTAGTATCATAATTTTGAGATAACATTAGTGTAATAATTTCACTTTTCAGTACAATAAACATCTTAATATTGATCGTTTATGCTTAATTTTTCTTTCCTTGGTAGACATAACCAGTAAGCCACAATTTGTACATGTTCATGACTTTCAATTGACAGTTTTTCAACATTTACTGCCAAAATAGTTTTTAACTTTTTATTACTTACTTTGTTGTCACTATTTGCAAATTTGCAGTAGTTTCAACATTTCCAAACTTTGATCTTCATCTGGAGATCTGCACCTTTAAATCTGGAGTGGGACTAAATCCGTTTACACTATCGTCTCAATTAACAAACGAGGTAGTGTATATGTTTTCCCTCATACGACAATTGTGCAGCAGACGACTTTGAACATATTTTGTCAAATAATGGAAAATCTCTATAATTGAATGGATAAACTATGACTAAAAGTGGAAAACATTGTGACAAAAGGAGAAATTGCACGTTTTGTGCAATTTCTTCTTTTGTTACTATGTTTTCAAAAAGCCGTCTGCTGCAGAGGCGTCGGAAAGCGTCTATATGAGGGAAAGGGTTAAGTGAGGTAGACATGAGCGATAATATGTTTAACTAAAATGAACAATTGCTCATGATGAGCAAGTTCTCCTTTTGCTACAATGTTTTCATCTTTGTTCAAATTTATGCTTTCTTACAAAGAGATTTACCATATATATTGTTCATGTGTTTTAAAAGTCGTCTGCTGCAGATCAATGTACGTGGGGAAGGGTTTAATTGTAGGTGTATCCCGTTAATACCTGGTATAAAACACTTGTGACGTGCCGTGGAAATGATCGGCAGATGTCCAACGAATTTAATTGATTATGTTTTTAGATTTGCTAATGCGCAGTAACAGTTACGTATTAGAATGTTCCGCCCTTTTAACCCTTTCCCTCATACGGCAATTTTGCAGCAGACGACTTTGAACATATTTTGTTAAGTAATGGAAAATCTCTATAATTGAATGGATAACCTATGACTAAAAGTGGATCATTGTGACAAAAGGAGAAATTGCACGTTTTGTGCAATTTCTTCTTTTGTTACTATGTTTTCAAAAAGCCGTCTGCTGCAGAGGCGTCAGAAAGCGTCTATATGATGGAAAGGGTTAAACGATATTGGTCTAAAGTGTAACCAAATCCTTTTGAACTTAGCCCTTAACCTAAAACAGACGACTTTTAAAAACAGACGCCTCAGTAGCAGACGACTATTGAAAACATAGAATCGAATGGAAAACTTGCTCCCAATGAACAATTTCTCAATTTGCCACAATGTTTTCAACTCTTTTCAATGAAATATACTTTCATATATAGAAAATTTTCAATATTTTTGGCAACATGTTTTCAAAGATGTCTGCTGCAAATTTGTTGTATGTTAGGAAGGATTAACAGTTAACCTCTGATGTTTTTAAAGGAGCCGACACGCTCAACGGTAAACAATCTTATTGGAATTTTTCATTAACTCTTTTCCGAATCCAGACGCTTTCTGACGACTCTACAACAGACGACATTTCAAAACATTTTCTCCTTCTGCCACAATGTGTTTAACTATATCCGATAATCAAATAATTTTTTAAAAAAAGATTCAATAATGTTCCTTGTTGCTTTGAAAGTCGTCTGCTGCATATATCTTTTACCGATTTGCAAATTTTCATTATTAAAAGGGCAAGAGAATGTTTTTAGCTGAGAAAAATATGTGTTTTCATACAGGAACAGCAAAGGAAGAAAACGGACTTAGTTGCGATTTACCGCAGCGACACCAGGTGCACGGCTTTTGAAAGCCAACTCGCCGTTTTTAATACAGAATATCAGTTTTACGGCTGCCTAATTGTTATTCGGACGGTGACTGCTCTAGTGAGAGAGTGCTGATGTACAGGTTGGTCAAAGTCCTAATGTTCGCACATAAATAAACAACGTGACCTCATATTGCCTTATCCGGCTCCCGTTTTATCAGTTTGACAGATACAAAAGAAACATTCTTTGCCGTCTGTCAACAGAAATCATTAACCCTTTCCCTCACTCATATAGACGCTTTCTGACGCCTCTGCAGCAGACGGCTATTTGAAAACATACTGACAAAAAAAGAAATTGCACAAAACGTGCAATTTCTGCTTTTGCCACAATGTTTTCCACTTTTAATCATGGGTTATCCATTTAATTATAGAGATTTTCTACTTTTTGACAAAATATGTTCAAAGTCGTCTGCTGCAAAATTGTCGTATGAGGGAAATCATTAATCAAACTTGGATATAAAGGGGGCTTTTTCAAAGTTATCAGTCCATGTATATCCAAGATTATTTTTAAGCAAGTTTCATTTTAGAACTAGAGATCACCATTGCGACTCCGTAAGTGTTTTTATAGAAGTTTACTTATATTAATTCTAGTATTAGCAATGACTTGTACAAACTTGCAATATTTAAGTATTTATTTATATACTTATATGTCTATTGTATTTATTTATTTATTCATTTTTTCATTTATTCATTTATTCATTTATTTATCTATTTATCTATTTATCTATTTATCTATTTATCTATTTCTTTCTTTCTTTATTTATCTATTTCTTTATTTCTTTATTCATTTATATAAAAATTAGCCAAACTGATCTGAACTTTATAATAATCGTATAGATAGCTTTGATTTCCAGACATAACTTTTCAAACTTTTCAAAGTCCAGCATTTGAACGCAAGTAAGTAAGTAAATAAAGACTTCATCATATCGTCCTCGGGAAATTGAGAAAAGTGTCTCCTGGCAACGCGTTTCCTTAATTGACAAACCGAATTTAGCCGAAGACTTCCAATTATAATTTCAACTTCTCACTGCATATTGAAAAGCCAATGTTTCTCTCCGATGCTGTCAGTGAGCTGGCGTAGAACAAGTTCGACAATTTAGTGTTTATCGTTCAGTAACACTCCAAATGAGCTCGGCGATTTCCGTATGAGGTCGTTAGTGATCGACATCGTTCTTTGGCTTGTCGTTCATTTCCGGTGAAAGTCACTGGCATGCCGAAGAACAGTATCGATCTCCATCGACTTCGGACGGACATTGCCGAGTGTATAAACTATTAATAAATAACGAATTTGTACGAAAATTTGCCGACAACATTGGGTTGTTCTACCTTAATTAACCATTGCCAATGGTTAATTAAGCTCAATGCTTGAATTACGTTTATCTATATTCTTAAAGCATTTTGACAATAATGTTAATGGTACAACAAGCGTCAGATGTATGTGAAGAGGGTGTATTGTTTTAGCGTTAGCGTAAACTGTCCATTTTATGCCCGTCGAACGCATGGAATAAACAGATACATTTCCACACTGTTTGCAATTGTATTTAATAATTAAACTCGCATTTATAGGGATATTTCACATTTTTTGATAATATGCTTTCAACAGATTCTGCAGCAGATCTGTTTTATGTAGGAAACCGTTAACTTTATTTCGTTATTTGTATATTTTATTTTCGAAAAGGCTTTAAACACTTGCTATGTTTCTAGTCGAATAATATATAACAGACATACGTATTCTTTTTTTCACAAAGATCAATAAGCACAATTTTTAATCCTCCAAAACTAGACAAAAAGAAAAATCAACAAATATTTCTACGAACCAAACATGTAAAATATAAACACAATTAACCAGTACTCGCGACGTTTGTGTGGAACATCCCAAACGCAGAACACGCTCATCACGGGATTCGAATCCAGGGCCTTGGGTACGAGAGGCCGACGATCTACCACTGTACGACAGTCTTCCAATTAAGACCCGGCCGGGTAGCTCAATTGGTAGCGTATCTGACTCGTGATCTGGAGGTCACGGGTTCGATACCCGGTTGCGGCGACATTCTTTCGGGCGATGTTTTCCATTGCCTCTCACCTCTGATCTATGTGAGAAAGTAGTCAGTGGCTTCGAAAGAATGTTGTGTAAGTACTGGTGTGGGAAATCCAGGAAAACATGGGTAGGTGCACTGACCGCCGTGATATGACCAAAGCTGTTGAAAGCGGCGTTAAACTCCAAACAAACAAACAAACAAAACTTCCAATTAAGATGCAAGATCCGGATAATTAACATCGGTTATAATGTATTTTTTGTAATTTTATTTTTGCTACACGCCACTCGGATTGTTTGAGTGATTTATACATATATCTTAACAGTCATACTTGAGTCGTCCCGTGAGAAAACCAACATTGTGGACTCTGCGTAAAGTGTCGACCCAGTTTCAGGAATCATTACTCTATACCTCTATCCCCTTGAGACGAAATATTTCGGCCCAGATCATTCTGCGCGGACCGATCTGGGTCGATAAATTACGCTGAGGCCACAATGTTAGTTTTCTCGCGGGACGGCTCAATTATCACAGCGGCAAGTCCAACCCCCAATTGATGCGGGAGATAGTGGGTTCAATCCTCGGCCGGGTCGTACCAAATACTTTTAAAATGGTAGTAATGGCTGCCCTCCTGGGCGCTCAGGGTTGCTGGTTGACATTACGTCTGACTGGCTGGTGTCAGGATAAAAGGACAAGAAGTACTGGTTACTTACCCAGGAAACGCCGCAATATAACTTAAACGTGTTGAACGCGGCGTAACACCCAAAAGACTTCCGTTAATCGTCCGAGAAACTGAATTGCGGAATCGAGAGTCACACGTGTCAATATTATCTCTCAATGTACATTTTTGAAAGCGTCATCAGACCATTTGTGGTCCTATTGACTCTGATTATAAACAAGTTTAACACTTTCCAACATACTAAACGCTCTCTGACGCCTCTACAATAGAAGACTTATGAAAATATTGTGGCAAAAGAAGAATTGTTAATACTGAGCTATTTCTTCTTTTGCCCCAATGTTTTCAACTTTATTTAGTTATTTTTGTGTAGATGTTTTCAAAGTCGTCTGCTGCAGATTTGTTGTATGTGGGAAAGGATAAAGTTACATTGCCGTAGCATTAATGCTACTACAATCCTAGATTGTTGATGTCAGAAGGTACAATTAGGTATATGCAACAAAAATGTTGACGGTCAAGACTTTAAGGAGACTGTGAGTCTCACAAATCTCATTAAAATCAGAGCTTAACTTCGCTTGCTCGTATATATATCTATGATGACTGCTCATTACAGATCGGCTTAGATTGACCTTTGCGTCAGCCAATCATATTCTCGCTTACAAAATCGTTCGGTATAAAACAGGTACAATAACTCATGTTAAACAAACGATGTAGCGAAGCGATGTTTTTCGAGTTTTCCTATTGTATAGAACCGAGCCTTGGTTGTATCAAGTGATTTAATTGGATAAAAGTCAGATCACGTGTATTTAAGTGTACAGTCAAACCTGTGTTTAAAGACCACCCATGGGAAGAGAACAATCTGGTCTTTGTTCACAGATGGTCTTTAACAACAGGGTCATTTTATGCAAAAAAAAAGAGTAACTGGGAAATTTAAAAAGTGGTTGCTATAGACAGGAAATTGCTAAACAAAGGTGGTCTTTAGCACAGGTTTGACTGTATATGGTTACTTGGAGCACAGGCGTCCGAATTTCTATTACAGCAAAAAATGCGAAAAATCACACAATACCACGTTAAAATACTCAAACAGTCTCTCTATATTGTCTATACGCTTTGATAAAAATGATCGTAATGGTAATTTGGGGAATCCCACACGTGTTACTATAAATAGCCCCTCTATACGTCCATATAGTGTAATAATAATGACAAGGTGTGCAACGGCATTTTACCCCCTCGCTCGATTCGGGCTATACCTTCTTATCATTATTATTCCCCAAATTACCAGGGTGTGTATACCACGTGACTTTTACGTCACAAATGCTACGGTGGACAGAAATATTTTACTTTTAAACCGAAGTAAAATATTTCTGTCCACCGTAGCATTTGTGACGTAAAAATCACGTGGTATACACACCCTGGTAATTTGGGGAATAATAATGATAATGAAACATGGCGCAGTCTACGCCGCTTACAGAGCCCTATCTCCGGTTTTTCAACGGAGTTTGATTAGTGGTTTAGTTTCTTCAAACACTTCGATGAACCTTTTCTCAAAATGTATTAATATCGCCGACAGCCGGAGCATTATCAAAACTGGATTTTGAGAACAGGTTCGTCGAAGTGTTTGAAAAAACTAGTCCACCAATCAAACTCCTGTAAAAACCCGGAGATAGGACATTGTAAGCGGCGTAGACTGCGCTATGACTCATTATAAAGGGTGAAGAAATAAAAAAGTTACCATTGTTCTTACATTCTTAACAAGGGCAATTATTGCTGTCTGACCATACAAATATGACGTCAAACGTCACATGGTATACACACACTGATTACCATTACGATCATTTTTATCAAAGCGTATAGACAATATAGAGACTTTTTGTGTATTTTAACGAGGTATTGTGAGATTTTCCGCATTTTTTGCTGTAATAGAAATTCGGACGCCTGTGCTTGGAGACGACCAGTTATGCGGTGTCGTCAGATCCAATATACGTACAGCGAAGTATCGTGGTCTGATTGTAATGAGATGGAGTATATCTCAGGGGCCTAGCTTTGCAATGATCAATGTGTAGGCCGTCTCGTGAGAAAATCAACATTGTGGACCCTGCGTAAAGTATCGACCCGGATCAGACTAAGCATGCCACACAGGCCTACCCGGATAGACGCTTTTCGCCTCCTGTGGATTTTATGTTTCAGGAATATCTACTCTATACATCTATCCCCCTAAGACGGAATGTGTCGGCCGGATCAGTCTGCGCGGACAGCGCAGGCTGATCTGGTCGATACATGACGCAGATGTCTATCGACGTAGATGCATTTTTGGGCATTTTGAGAAAAGATGTGTAAGCACGTGCCTACAGTGCCTAAAGGGAGCTACGCCCCTGTATCTGATCGATATAAATCAACACCCGAATCGTCATTCACGGCTCACTATGATCGGACACCAAAGCAAAGCATTATCAAGTATGCATCTGTCAGAATTACGGAATGCGTACCAATTTATTTTCTATTCATGAAACAACTAAGAAATAACCAGAAACCCGGCAAAAATGTTAATTTAAACAGATACTAAAAAACACACCAATGGTGTAAAACAAGTCTTATTATTTTTTGGTGATAAGCAGATTGTGACGATAGTAAAATATAACCCTTTCCCACATGTACATACGGTTTGACGCCTCTATAGCAGACGACTTTAGACATTTGTATGGCAAAAAGGAAAACTTGCTCATTATCAGTAATTTCTTATTTTGCCATAATGTTTTCCATTGTTATGCGATGTTTACTTGCACCTCGTTAAAACTTAGCAGCTTTAAAATTCCATGTCGTTCTTGTTCACCCTGTTTCCCCACATACAGACGCTTTCTGACGCCTCAGACGTTGCAGACGACTTTGAAAACATTGTGGCAAAAGGAGAAATTGCTCATATTGAGCAATTTCCCCTTTTACCACAATGTTTTCAATTCTAATCATACCTTCATTTACAAATATGTCCTCTATTTCTGCCTAGACATGTTGAAAGTCGTCTGCTGCAAATTGTTATATGAGGGAAAGGATTAAGTACCAAGAACACCCAATATCTCGAAAACGTTGAACATTCAAACATGACATGTCTCTAACATAATGATTTCCTAACTAATTTAACCACTTCTTTTCCCGAATACAACAAATCTGCAGAAGACATCTTTGTAAAAACATCATGACAAAGTTAAGAAAATCTGTATCATTGAAATGAAAGTATAATGAATGAAAAAGAAACGAAAACATAGTGGCAGAAGTAGATATTCTTAATTTTCGGCAATTTCTTCTTTTGTATTTTATAAATGTGTTAAAAAGTCGTCCGTTGCAGTTGAGTCATGTCTGCATGTGGGAAAAGGAATAACATATTCGAGCTACGTGACTCTCTATATATAAGAATTCGATAAACATTTACACGTGTATACCAGACGTTTACTATCGTGATTTCAATAGAACATTTGATTAATGAAGGGATGGTTTGAAAGCATGGCTTACATGTTCAACGGGATGTCTTTACATGTTTGATAAGCGACAATAACAACTGCATTTCTTTGAAAATGTCCTAATGAAAACCACGAAAGGTTTATTTGCAGACGTAAGGCAATGTATATCACAAAGATATGGAGTTGAATGCACATTTCTTCGCCGTTTACCTGATGCAATATTTGACTATTTGATAACATTTGAGAACAATATCTTAGAAACAAGATGTTTCATCTTCATACAAAGTTGAAGACATTTTAGGATTCGTTTTGAAAAAGTTCTCTTGTTTCATCAACATGGCGTAATGTGTCCTCCGCAAATGCGTCATATATCGTCTGCGCCAAGGTATGAGTAAATGGCATACAGGCGTAACTACTATGTTGTGACTAGTAATTTATTTCTTTTTGGGATTAAGTCAACGTTTTTTTGTTGTTTTTTTTAATTTGGGAAAAACAAACAATCGCAGCGTTTTCATTTTATTTGGTCTATGTCCGACTTAACTGTTTCCCACATACACACATTTTGCAGCAGACGACTTTGAAAACATACCGAATATTTAGAAACTCCCTTTGAATGAAAGTACAATAATTGAATAGAGTTGAAAACATGGTGTCAAAAGGAGAAATTGCTCGTATTGAGCAATTTCTTCTTTTGTCGCCATGCTTTCAAAAACTCGTCTGCTGCAGAGTCGACGGAAAGCGTCTATATGAGGGAAAGGGTTAAGCATTGAATGGTAGAATATGGTAAACCTTATCAATCATCTAACAACTCAACAGCAGATGACGTTGTAAAACATAATTGGCAAACATATGAGAAATCTCTAAAAAAAGAAAAGACTTGAAAACATTGTGTCAAATGTTGCCCTCACAACATAGCGATCACCAGTTGCGTATGGTTGCGAATAAAAAATAGTGTTTATAAGTTCCGAACGCAACTCACACGCAACTAATAGGTTTTATAGGTTTGAAGTACGCAACAAGCACGCATGTGATCGCAGACACACGCAGAGTAAGTTTTGACATTTTGAACATGTAATTAATCATTATGAACAATCTTCTTGTGTCACAATGTTCTCAAAAATCGTGTACTACATATGTGGCTAAATGCGTCTGCAATGGGAAACGCGTTTGGTAACACGAATGGCACACGAAACTCAGGACTTGATGGTGCTTTCAGCATGGTACACTAAGAAATTTACAGATTGCTTCGATTGTAAAACAGGCGTAAAACACGGGGATAATGTTTCACTGAGACTTTTTTTAAATATTTATAAACGACCTTGTACAGGAGGTCAATGACCTTGAGCTTGGATTTGATATTGATGAAAGAATTGTATCTATATTACTCTACGCGAACGATATAGTCATGTTTGCAAAAAACAGAGTATAATCTACAGAACATGTTATATATGTAGGCCTACTTCATACTGACGACTAGATGAGGAGGAGTGAACTGGTATTTTCCCATAAATATCTCCCTTATGACTCCACTAAAACCTATGTTGTGGGTACTCAAAAGAATCGTCTCACTCAGACGATTCTTTTGAGTACCCACAACATAGGGTTTTAGGGTCATATAAGTATTTAGGGATGTGAAATACTCTTCTTACCTAGAGCCGTTGCAACCACACCTACACATATGTGGGAGTTTTATAGTTCACATTGAGGTCAAGGTTACTGCTACTTACAATGGACTACACGTGATCAGTTTGGATTGTTGAATTGAGTCGAGGGTTATTGCTTTGTTTCAAAATTACCATCATTGACGCCGCGTGGGAGCGCGGCGTCAGTATGGGATAGGTTTTAATTTTGTACCATGGGGTGACGTAATCGAAAAGGGAGAAACCAATGTTATTATTGTTAAAAAAACCTCTGTTGTTTGATTGAAAAAAACAACCTTTATGAATCAATAAATTGTATTAACTGATTTAAGAAACAACAAGATACAAAATACGTTTGTCTTCTACCGTTATTACAAAACTTTATACACATTTAATTTGTATTTAATAACTTTTCCCCAACTGTCTAGGCTACGCTGTTTTTGATTGTTTGGTTTACGGCCCTGACCCAATTCATCAAAGCTCAGAGAAAAAGTTCACTTTTCCCAAACTTTCTAGGCTACGCGTTTTTAATTGTTTAGTTTACGGGCCCAAAATTCGCCGGATGTTTTTGCCTATTTATAAAAGTGTGTGAAGTTGGCAGAGCATTAGACGTTAGACATTAGACATTCAAAAAAAATATTCGAATGTCTAATTAGACGTTAGACATTCGATTAGACATTCGCTAATTTTGATTATCGAATGTCTAATTATACATTAGACATTCAATTAGACATTCAGAAAAATCGCAAATGTTAAATATCGAATGTCTAATTCGACATTAGACATTCAATCAGACATTCGCAAATTACAAGATCTATAACCCAATTTCGTCGGAGGTCATTGTACATTCAAAAAACGAATGTCTAATTGGTCAGTTAGACATTAGACATTCGATTAGACATTCGCAAATTAAGGGATTTAGGTACCAAATTCGTCGGAGGTCATTGTACATGCAAAAAACGAATGTCTAATTGGTCAGTTAGATATTAGACATTCGATTAGACATTCGCGAATTACGATATTTAGGTTCCAAATTCGTCGTAGGTCAACGTACTATCAAAAAACGAATGTCTAATTGGTCAGTTAGACATTAGACATTCGATTAGACATTAGCAAAGTAAAGGATTTAGGTACCAAATTCGTCGGAGGTCATTATACATGCAAAAAACGAATGTCTAATTGGTCAGTTAGACATTAGACATTCGATTAGACATTCGCAAATTAAGAGATTTAGGTACCAAATTCGTCAGAGATCAATGTACATTAAAAAAACGAATGTCTAATTGGTCAGTTAGACATTAGACATTCGATTAGACATTCGCAAATTACAAGATATATAACCCAAATTCGTCGGAGGTCATTGCACATTAAAAAACCGAATGTCTAATTGGTCAGTTAGACATTAGACATTCGATTAGACATTCGCAAATTAAGGGATTTAGGTACCAAATTCGTCGGAGGTCATTATACATGCAAAAAACGAATGTCTAATTGATCAGTTAGACATTAGACATTCGATTAGACATTCGCAAATTAAGAGATTTAGGTACCAAATTAATCAGAGATCAATGTACATTAAAAAAACGAATGTCTTATTGGTCAATTAGACATTAGACATTCGATTAGACATTCGCAAATTAAGAGATTTATGTACCAAATTCATCAGAGATCAATGTACATTAAAAAAACGAATGTCTAATTGATCAGTTAGACATTAGACATTCGATTAGACATTCGCAAATTAAGAGGTTTAGGTACGAAATTTGTCTGAGGTCATTGTACACGCAAAAAACGAATGTCTTATTGGTCAAATAATTTGAACATATTGATAACTCGAACATATCGATATCTCGAACATACCGATGACTCGAACACATCGATATCTCGAATACATTAATAAAACGAATGTTTTTAACTTGAACATTTATTGACAAATCGAACATATCGATATCTCGAAACTTTCGATATCTCGAACTTTCCAATATCTCGAACTTTCGATATCTCGAACTTTCCGATATCTCGTTTTTATTTTTTCTTCTCGATATCTCGAACTTTCCAATAACTTTTCGATATCTTTAAAAAAAAAAATCTCGATATCTCGAACTTTATCGGAAAGTTCGAGATATCGACAAGTACGAGATATCGACAAGTTCGAGATACCGAAAATTTCGAGATATCGAAAAAAAATATGAAAACAAATTGGTAAGTTCGAGATATCGGAAACTTCGAGATATCGAAAAAAATATAATTTTCTTTTTCGAAAAGTTCGAGATATCGGAAAGTTCGAGATATCGGGGAAAAAAAAAAAAAAAAAAAAAGATATCAATATGTTCGAACATTTCGATTTCTCGATTATTTTTTTTTATATTTTTTTTTCTCGTTATCTCAGAAATTTGCGATATCTTGATTTTTTTTTTTTTTTTTTTTCTCGAACATTTCGAGATATCGATTTGAAACCGTGTATTGGTAAAAAATTAAGAAACTTCATGTTGTATGGTAACCTTTTATTATAGGCTATGGTAGCCAGGTGAGCAATATAGGCACATCTTGGCCTTTTTGGTTATGATAAAGGGACATTTGGCCTTCTTGTTCGAAATATTTACATCCTGTCTGTTTTCACACGTTATTTAAATGTACTGAACTACATCTGCTTCCTTTAAGTCATGCTTCAAAATCATGCGCGGCGTCCTTTGATGCTCTGCATCAAAATTCGTCTTGTTATTATTAGTAGTAGTATCAGCATTAGCATCCGCATCATAATCATTATCATTATAATAAATATCATTGTTATTATTATTATTATCACCATCACCATCATGATCACCATCATTTATCATATTGATATTTCTATAGAACGAAATAGCATATTTATGTTTATCAAGCATGAAGTGTATATGCTTAAGTTGTAATTAAAAGTGCTGTTCTGTTCTGTTCCGGTATGCATATACACTACTACCATGATGTTATATATAATATATATATATTATTATTTATTTTTTCATTTCAGAAAATGAAGTCTACTGGTTTAATTTTGGTTGCGATTTTCCTGCTTTTATCAGTTACAGGTAAAACGTGTTGTACACTTGAGCCGTCCCGCGAGAAAACCAACATTATGGCCTCTGCGTAATGTATCGAACTAGATCAGCCTGCACAATCCGCACAGACTGATCCGGGCCGACACATTTCGTCTCAGAGAAACAGAGGTGTAGAGTAATGATTCCTGAAACAGAAAATCCACAGAAGGCGACAAGTGTCTAACCTGGTAAGCCTGCGCGGCATGCTTAGGCTGATCCGGGTCGATACTTTACGCAGAGTTCACAACATTGGTTTTCTCGCAGGACGGCTCAGTTTCGGATCACCACACTTTCCCGTATAGAGACATCATGTAAGGCCTATGCAACAGAGACATTTAAACCGTACCGGGAAAAAAAAGGGAAGATGACAATATTATCCAAACTCAGTATCAAAGTCAAATTAGATTATTATCAAATTAAACTTCTTTGACGACTCTATTCAAATATCAAAACATTCTTGAAATGGCATCTCCTCATAAACTTCCAAACCGTTTCAATTCATATTTTCCTTAGTTGCTTCTATGGAAAGAGCTAAACTGATAACAGGCTATGCAGAACTTCGATTGCTAAAATTGTAATTCAAAGCAATCAATGGTGCAATCTTCGAAACATTTCCACAACATGTTTTACCATTGAAAATGACATTTCAAAACAATAAAGTGTGTAATGCAGTCTTCAAAAATATTTTCTGAGAGTACACGGCCATTGTAGCCGTCCCGCGAGAAAACGAACATTGTTGACTCATCATTACTCTATACCTCTATACCCCTGAGACGGAATGTGTCGGCCCGGATCAGTCTGCGCGGACTGCGCAGGCTGATCTGGGTCGATACATTACGCAAAGGCCATAATGTTGGTTTTCTCGCGAGATGGCTCAAATCATGAATGTTAATCGTCTTACAACAACTATATTGATAAGTCAAAAACCAAGGTCGCCATTGACTGTAATACTTTAACTCATTTGGATATGAGCCGTTCCACGAGAAACCCAACATTATGGTCTATCCGTAATGAATCGACCCGGATCAGCCTGCGCAGTCTGCGCAGGCTAATCCGGGCCGACACATTCCGTCTCGGGGGGGGGGGGGGGGGGGATAGAGGTATATAGTAATGATTCCTAAAACAGAAAATCCACAGGAGGCGAACAGTGTCTGTCCGGGTTAGCTTGAGCGAAATGCATAGTCTGATCCGGGTCGAGACTTTACGCAGAGTCCACAATGTTTGTTTTCTCGCGGGACAGCTCATATCGCGTTTGCGCTTTGCCTGACTTTGGAATAAGTTCACAAGGATGATATTTTGCACAAAAAAGGGCTAAAGGCAAATTGATTGTCCATGCAACTCAGCTGTTTCGGATTGAACAATCAGTCTTCAAAATAAATTCTCCTCTAAAACTAATGAACTGATTTTGAAAGATGTTTCAAGTGGATAATAACTGGATCGCTTTCATTGATTTGAAAAAAACACCAAAAACGCTGACGATTTAGTGGTTGTGTTGTAGTAAATCGTCCGTCTCGGAAGCGAGTTCGATCCCCAGCCTGGTCAGACCAAATACTTTAACAATGGTAGTAATGCCTTGCCCTCATTGGCAACCAGAGTTGTGGGTTTAGGATTACGACTGACTCGCTGTTGTCAGTAACACTGGACCGGTATTTCTGGTAAATAACCCAAGTAACGGCGAGATATTACTGGAAATTTGTTGAAAGCGGCATAAAACACTATATCAACAAAATTAAATTTGAACTCACTTTGCCATTCATATATATGTTGGATACAGGCGAGTTATATATTGTCACCGTGGCCATTATGATCGTTAAAAGTTAAAACCCCTTTACCTTCAAGATATAGTTTATGCTGAAATATATGAAATATTTAGTTACATGGTATAATGTTCAACCTAACCTTGAACATCTAGGTTCTGTATCTAGCAATGGCAATCCGATTAAAATTAAACAGCTAGCTTTTATATGTGATTTTATTAATAAATTAACTCACTCTATACATATCACACACATATGTATATGAGCCGTCTCACGAGAAAACCAACGTTGTTGACTCTGCGTAAAGTATCGACCCGGATCAGCCTAAGCATGCCGTGCAGGCTAACCCGGACAGACACTTTTCGCCTCCTGTGGATTTTCTGTTTCAGGAATCATTACTCTATACCTCTATTCCCCTTAGACGGAATGTGTCAGCCTGGATTAGCCTGCGCAGACTGCACAGGCCGATCTGGGTCGATACTTTACGCAGAGTCCTTAATGTTGGTTTTCTCGTGGAAAGGCTCATATATATAAATAATTTGCTTTGTATTACAAATGTATACGCTGTATTGTGGGCCCGTGGCCTAATTACCTAATGCAATCTTGTAAAAATAAAGTTGATGTATTTATGGATAGTGTTCATTTCCCACTTATGCAAAACTTGCTGTAGACGACTTTGTAAACATATTGACCGAAATATGGACAATCTCTTTGAATAAAAGTATAATGAGTGAATACAGTTGAAATCATTATGGTGAAAGCACAAATACCTCTTTATTAGCAATAACGCATTTTGCTACAATTATTTTAAAAGTCGTCTGCTACAAAGACGTCCAAAAGCACATGTATGTTGAAAAGTGTTAAATTTGTATGCGCGTATAAACATGTGCACATAGTAAACATTGACATGTTACCATATCGTGATATTTCAGCCATTTTAATAATACTTGCGGATAGTGTTGTCAATATCAGTCTGCACATACTTGAAGTCTGATGTTGATCAATGTGTACGCATTTTATCTGTAACATTTAGCAGAATATGACAAAATATACTTCGATATATCTTAACTAATCTGGAATTAAGGGTATACATTACTAATTCAACAGGGTAAAGGTTTTATTTCTTGTCGTTCTAGATGGTCAAACAGTTACTACAGCCGCTCCCTCGGGTGGTGGTGGTCAGTCCGGGGGTGGCACTGGAACAGGCACTGGAGGAGGCACTGGAACAGGCACTGGAGGAGGCACTGGAGGTTTGGTTCTTATTTTTACGTAACTCATATCAACTTCTAAAATGGACTGTTCTACGATTTGCGGGTCATACTTTTCAAAGAATTAAAAGTATTCCAATTATTATTATAAATCAAAACTTAGCAACTGAACCGACTTTTGATTCTATTTAAGTAGTTATCGCATTAGTACATGTACATTATTTGATAAAGCTAAAAATAAGTAAAATCTATATGACTGGGCTAGTGAACTACATGTAGTTAACAGATTACAACAAATAGATACATAATTGTAAACAATCCATTTAACCCACCAGACTAGTCTTTTCATTAAATGGGGTCAGAGGTCAAGGTAGGTGACTCAAAGTTAGAATGCCACAATCCGCCACATACCAAATGTCAAGGTTAATGTCAAAGATAAAGGGACCCAACTTTGATACACGACACATCGTATTCCCAAGAATGATGTGCGTACCATATTTGGTACCTTGAACATGAAATGGTACATTAGATTTGGCCCGGACATGGGCGGAAGGACATGGTGCAAACCAATCTGGGTGAAATGAAAATATAATCACTATTCTAAGTATTTTTACCATATGAAAAAACATTATGGACTCTGCGTAAAGCATCGATCCAGATCAGCCTAAGCATGCCGTGCAGGCTTACCCGGATATACACTTTTCGCCTCCTGTGGATTTTCTGTTTCAGATTACTCTATACCTCTATTCCCCTGAAACGAAATGTGTCGGCCCGGATCACTCTGCGCGGACTGCGCAGGCTGATCTGGGTCGATGCATTACGCAGGGTCGGCTCATATTGAGTTGTAAAACAAAATAGTGAGACAACCCATTTAATATACAGTCCAGCCTATATTAAAAGAACACCCATGGGAACACAACACTATGGTCTTTGTTCACACGTGGACTTCAATTACAGGGTCATTTATGCAGAACATTTAGAAATTGGGAAATTAAAAAGGTGGTTTCTATAGACAGGGAATTGTTTTACAAAGGTTGTCTTTAGCACAGGTTTGCCTGTATAATCTTAAATACTATTCAACAACCTCTTCAATTAATGATTGATGTCAACTGAAATCTTCAAATTGAATTGATTCAAGCGGGCTTTTTTAATTTATAGGTAATGGTGTTTCCATGGTAACAGGATCGTTTCCAATCATCATCGCCGGAATCATACTTTCGACTTTGAAGCTGACTTAGATGGATAAAAGAAACGATGACGGCTTTAATCCACATAGGCATACATTGCCTTGAATGGATCGCCCGATCAAAACCGTTTAAATTCAACATTGTATATTTTACAAAGAGACTTCCCATACACAATGTATATAACTAATGGACTGTCATGGAATCCTGATGACGATGTCAAGGCCATTTGACAACTTTTATGACAAGCTGATGAGAATTATTAAATACAATAATGTTCAATTTAAAATAAATCTTTCATAATCAGAGAAAGCATTTAACACTTTTATCTGATGATTTGAACGCCTGTCTAAACGTCTTGTTAAACGTCATCTTTTGACACCGGAAGTGCATGAAATTGACCTTGACCTCCGAGAGGTAATCACGTTATGTATCGTCATTATAATAGATTAATTAAATCAATGAGTTTCTTCTTCTTTTATTTGTTACAATCTTCATAAAAAGGAATAATCGTCATGTCATATGAAGTTGTTGTTCTTTGACGTAATACACACCTACTGAATGGCCAGACCTCTAAATAAGGGGTATTTTGCACATTGCAAAATATCTATTTGACCCTCGAAACCTATGTTGTGGGTGCTCAAATGAATTGTCTCAATGAGAACGATAATTTTGAATTCCAACCACATATCTATAAGATAGATGGTGTGGGGAAAAGAGATGTATACCCCTTTTTATCTGACCATCTGAGTCAATGCGTCAGCTGCTCCAGCCAAGGGCATTTTTGTAAATTGCAAAACCCTTTTCCACAATGTCTTCAACTTTATTCAATAGTTATGTCCATGATGTTATCATATGCCAAAGCGTGCATATTTGGTTAAGATCACTTGACATAAACACTTAAGTTGATTCTTTTTTGATCATGTCTGTTTGCCTGTCCGTCTTTCGTTAACGTTTAGCTCCAAACGACATCTCCTCATAAATCAATGGATCAAATATTTAACCAATTGCCACAGGAATGTAATTTTGGTGGTCTTTGGTCAAATGAGTTCAAAGAGTTAATCAAATCAAGACTTGTGTTTGCAGTGGCATCAGAAAGAGTGGAAAATGCCAAAACTTTAAAGTTCTTCTCCTCTAAATCATCTGCTTGTCTGATTTCAAGATAAATTGTTCAAGAACCACTGGATCAATTTCAACCTAAGCTCCACAGAAATATTTCTTTGAAACTTGTTCAAAGATTTAACCCTTTCCCGCATACGACAAATCTGCAGCAAACAACTTCGAAAACACCAGGAAAAAACTGTGGTAAACCTCTATTAATGAAGTTTAATCGTTGAATAGCTTAAAACAATGTGGCAAACAGAGAAATTGTTATATGAGCAATTTCTCTTTCAGCCACAATGTTTTCAGAAGTAGTCTGCTGCAAAGTCGTCCGAATGCGTTTGTTTGTTGGAACCGGTTTGAAAACATTTGGTTTCATTAGCAAGCGGGGAAATACCGAAACTTTACAATTATTCTTTTAATTACTCTGAATCCGCTTGTCTGATTTAAAGATACTACGGTAGAAATGTTCCAACCAGGTGAAATCAGAAAAGGGGTAAAGTGACAAAACATTGACATTTTATTGGTGTTTTTTGTATGTATATAAATATTACAATGATTTCAATGACATAACAGTTTATAATCACTAACTGATGAACGGCTGGAGGTGTGATCAAGAGAGCTTGGTTTTGCAAACTTGTCATTTTTGTAAAACATTCACAACTTCGTAGACTATAGATATGGAATTTCTGATTTTGTTTATTGGACCCAAGATTTTCTTGTATGCCTCTTTTAAGCAGTTCTCTACTAGCTCATCAACTTCAATAATTTAAGTGCTGTTTATTAATTGACCCTTTTCCACATACACAAACTCTGTAACAGACGACTTTGGATACACCTTGACAAATAGATGTACAATTGCTTTAAATAATAGTATAATAATCAAATAGATTTGAAAACATTTTGGCAAAAGAATCAATTGCTCAATTTCTCCTTTTGTCAAAATGTTTTCAATAGTCGTCTGCTGCACATGCATTAATATGAAATCGGTTTCGCTCCACCGCGCTTCCTTTTTTTGCTGCCGTCTGAAAACCTCGGAGAGAGGTGCACACCATCTCGACGACATAATTATGTAGACCGTCATTGTGGCTACATAATAAAATAATGCTCTCAGACGGTTACGAACCTGTATAATTGGAATAACATAGATATTGCTCTCGAGAGGAGTGGTTCAAGTTGATGGTAATATCCGCGGGTTTCCAGTTGAACTTTGTGGGAATAGGTTTTTTTTGATGGGTTTTTACGCCGTTTTTCTAAATTATTTCATTTATATCACCACGACAGTTAACTTATTCATGATCCATGGGTAAGCACACCAGTACTAGTGCACTCTACCATGAACTCGACGTTAACCACTCGGCCACGATGGACTCGAATGACGTTACAGGAAAACTGACCGTTATACGTTGACTACGACTCCGTTCAAGGTATATAGCGCCCGTGCCAACGCGATTGAGCTATTGATTAGTGAGCATAAGATATGTCGTCAATACTGCATAAAGGTGCACTTGCAGAGGACTAAAATAATAAAAGGGAGTGAACTGGTATTTTCCCCTACAATATAGGGATTCGCTTCGCTAGATATCCCTTATTGTCAGGCTTTTCCGGCTGTCTGTCTGTTGGGATTCGATAGCTATCCCGTAGTGTCAGGCTTTTCCGTCTGTCTGTCCGTCTGTCTGTCCAGTTGTTTGTAAAGCGACGCCCCACAGTCCAAACCGACGGGTCGATTCCGACGAAAACCGTTTTTAAGAACCCAAACCTTTTTTCTATCTTCTCCTACAGTTTTAAATGTGGAAAGCTGAATCTTCGGTCATAAATACTTCGAGATATTTAGAAAATCGTATTCGTAACGATTTTATTGCACCATCTGATAGAGCTATTCAAGAGCTACAAAAGGTTTGGTTACATGATTGACCCCCGACCTCGGGTTTCCGAGCTAGAGCCGGAAGTTTGAAACATATGCAACGGCGAAAATCACCACGTCGCCTACCGGCTTATTTCTCTTATTACTCAACCAAATCCTATGTTCATGGTACTCAAAGGACTCGTCTCACTGAGTACCCACAGCATAGGGTTTGAAAGTCAAATAAGAATTTAAGAACATGAAAAATGCCCCTTATCTAGAGCTCTTAGCGCAGACAGACCTTGGTGGTAGTATAATGCAGATTCCTACAACATAAAATCTGTTTGCATGCAAGGCCAATGTTTGAATAAACGTACACCAAGACGTAACTAAATGATTAAACGAAAAAGGAATAAACGATTTTAGTTTTTTTTATTTAAAACTTGGAAAAAAGTGCAGCACAAAACCATAGCAACAACTTTGGTTTAAGCTGTCAGCTTGCAAAGTAAATCGTCTTTCTGAAAGAAGAAGCAACATCAACTATTTTAATAGTCAAACCAAATAATAAAACGTTCTGTATGCCATAAAACAATTTTCTGCATACATACACATTTTGACGCATATGAAGCAGGCGACCTTTGAAAGAATTAAAGCAAAATGAGAAAATTATAATAATGAGCGATTTTCACTTTTGCTACTTTTCACCTCTCGTTAGCAATAACATTTTAAAAGTTTGAGGTAATTGTAGTGTTGCATTGAGTTTTACAAAGTTGGCTGAGGCAGATTTGTTGTAATTGGGAAAGGAAATAAAGCATTGATTGATTGATTGATTGATTGATTGGATTTAACGCCGTTTTTAACAATTTCTCAGTTATATCACGGCGGCCAGTTCACCTACTCATGCATTTCCTGGTTTTCTCACACCAGTACTCCACACAACAATCTTCCCAAGCAACTGGCTGCTTTTCCACATAGACTAAGCCCATTGGTGGAAGAGGAATGACGCATGTCGCATTGACTTTTGTCAATCCTCGGAAAGAAAGTTGGCCGAGCCGGGAAGGATATAAAGCAAATGTGAATGATGTGTGATCTATAAGTCAAAGCTTGAATGGAACAGAGTGGCATGTGCTTTTCCAATACCCTTTTCGTAGAAACTTCACCTTATTTTATTAACCTTTTCCCATATTGATGACTTTGGAAATATTGTGGCAAAGGTAGATATTGCTCCTAATGAGTATTTTTACATTTTGGCACAATGGTTTCAACTATAGTAAACAATTATACATTCATTTATAAAAACTTTTCATATTTTTGCCGGATTGTTTTTAAAGTCGTCTGCTGCAGATTTGAGCCGTCCTCAAGAGAAAACTAACATTATGGTATCTGCGTAATGTATCGCCCAAGAGGCGAAAAGTGTCTGTCCGGGTTAGCTTGTGCGGTATGCTAATGCTGATCCGGATCGACACTTAACGCAATGCTGTTTTTTCTCGTGTGACGACTCATTTGTTGTATGTGGGAAAGGGTTAATATTGAAATGTTGCACATAAGTTATGAGTGGCGAACAGGACAACTAACAATATAGCATCTGGGTCCAATGTAGATTCAGATCACCATGCGCTGATCGGGTTTCGTAATGCTCGCAATTTGTCACATAAACATGGTTGATTGATTGATTATTTCACAGTTTTTTCAGTTTTATCACCGGTTTTCCTGGGTAAGTTACCAGTACTACTGGTACAATTTATCCTGACACCAGCTATCCCCGCTACCGTGAGCGCCAAGGAGGAAAGCCATTACTACCATTGTTAAAGTCCTTTTGATGACCCGGTCGGGGATCGAACCCGCGATCTCCCGCACCCAAGGCGGCATATAAACATGAAAGAAGCCAATAACATGGAGTGAATAAAAGACGTAAATTTAATCAGAGTGCATGCAATTACAGGTTGTTTTTCCTGGAGCACGGTTTCTTTATGTACCTCTATATATCTCGATACCATGGTTCAAAATATTTAATTTGTACTTTAATTTGTTCGAAATATAGCGACTCGGGCTATCTATCAATTGGGTTTTAAGTTCGAATCCCAGCTCGGCCAACATTCTTTCCGACGTTTGACAAAGGTCCCTGTGACAAGCGTCATTCGTCTTTCACCAATGGGCTAACAGTATATGTGGAAAAACAGCCAATTGCTTGGGAAGTATGTTTTGTGGAGTACTGGTGTGGGAAAGCTAGGAAACACATGAGAAGGTGAACTGGCCGCCGTTGTATGACTGAGAAATTATTGAAAATAGCGTTAAGCCCAAATCAATCAATCAAACAAACAAACATGTCAGTGAATGGAAGTGTGACGGACGGACAGACATACTTGCAACGGAAAACTGATCCCGTTGTGTCTCCTTGACAAGGCAGGTGACCAAAGGACGCAATGTGGATTGATTGATTGATTGATTGATTGTTTGGTGTTTAACGCCGCTTTCAAAAGAATTTCAGTTATATCTCGGTGTTTCCTGGGGAAGTTACAGTCCATTTATCCTGACACCAGCCAGTCAGTCGTAATGCTTACCCCGCAACCCTGAGCACCAAGGAGGGCAGCCGTTACTACAATTGTTTAAACGTCACTTTGGTATGACCCGGGCGGGGATCGAACGCACAACTTCCCGCACCCGAGGCGGACGCTCTACCACTACACCACCGAGGCGGTCACAAGAGACGAAAAGAGGAGCTTCCAGCTGACATTAATTTGGAACCAGGCGTCCCGGGTTCGATCCCCAGTCGCGGCTCTGTAGTCATGATGGAGTGCCCTTGGGCAAGGCACATCTCCAAGCCTAGTACTGGTGTATTTACCCCAGGGATCATGAATAAGTAAACTGTCGCCGAGATATAACTGTAATAATGTTGACAACGGCGTAAAACCCCAAACAAAACAAACCAGCTTACATTAAGCGTGACAGTTACAATGTCCATGTTGCATGGTAGGATCGTGGATTTCGCAGTGTGGTGATCCGTGATTACAGTTCAACGTGGAACACTCGTCATCTGCTGTACATGGCTCTCCTGCAAATATTGGTAACATTGGGATAATTTTGACATTTATTATGCAAATAACATGAGAATTAAAATATCTTTTCTTTTTAATTCCGAGTTATATATGTACGGTTATACGTGGGGCTCTTCAGAAAATTTATTGTCTTTGTTATGAATTTTGTTTGTTTTAAACCTGCTATAAAACTCGTAGTTTTTATGCAATAAAATATATGGTTTTGTATTGTATTGTATTATCAAAGTAATTAGATGAAGTATTAAACAAGACAATTTATAAATATGATTTATTTTAGTCCTGCGATATACCACCATCTCTAAGCTCATTTTGGTATGATTTGATTGACATTTCACACCCATTTGCTTTTCTTTTTTTTTTAAACTTTTATGTATAGTTTTCAAATAATAGTTGATTCCCACGAGAAAACCATAATTTATGGCCGCCATAGTGTATCACACAATTTCGCAATACTAACGTATTGAATTCAGCTTGATGTATTGTTCCGCCGTAGTGTTCACGGAAATTAATAATGGGCCGTCCCGCGAAAAAACCAACATTACTGCCTCTGCGTAATTTATCGACTATGATCAGCCTGCGCAGTCCGCGCAGACTGATCCGGGCCGACACATTCCATCTCAGGGGGATGGAGGTATATAGTAATGATTCCTGAAAGAGAAAATCCACTGGAGGCGAAAAGTGTCTATCCGGGTTAGCATGCTTAGGCTGGTCTGGGTCGATACTTTACGCAGAGTCCACAATGATGGTTTTCTCGCGGGACGGCTCAAATGTATATTTTCTATTTTAACTCTTTCAGCGCCACAGGCAATATTAAGTTTTTTGCAAACAATGCTGATTTCAGGTGAGTCAGCTCGTAACGAGCTGTCTCACCTGAAATCAGCATTGTTTGCCTTTTTGTTACCAAAATAGTACAAAACTTTCATAAATTGAGAAATGGACACACCCGATTTTGAACATGGAAGAGTCTACTTTAAACAATTCGGCGCCGAAAGAGTTAATATATTTGTGATAGTGATATATAACGGGAGGGGGGATCAATCTAGTCGTCGTGGTTGGTTCATCGAAGACGTACACATTTACTGTATTTCGTCTGGTAACAGATTAGTTTTCGATAATGCAAGCAGAATCGAGTAAGTAATATCCGTGTAAATTGATTGATTGATTGATTGATTGTTTGGTGTTTTACGCAACGTTCAACAATTTCTCAATTATGTAACGGCGTTTCCTGGTTAATTTACCAGTACTACTGGTACATTTATCCAGACACCAGTCAGTCAGTCAGTCGTAATGTTAACCCCGCAGCCCTGAGCGCCAATGAGGGCAAAGCATTACTACCATTATTACAGTATTTGGTATGACCCAACCGGGGATCGAACCCGCGGCCTCCCACACGCGAGGCGGATGCTTTATCGCTACACCATGTGTGAAAATTTATCTACCGCAAAATGACAACAAGACAAGGTCAGTTTATGATAATTTTCTCAGTGAAATGACTTTGTTTTAAGAATTCATAGTGCGACAGTATTATTTCAATCTTAAAAAACGTTTATATACTGGTTGTATTATCAACTCATTTAATCGCGTATGGAGATCAATGACACGTGGCAATCCCCCCTTAATAAAAAAAACACAAACAAAAACTAATAAACTCAGATTAAGTTTTTATATGCAAGCATGGCCGGATAAAGAGAAACTGCCAATCATGAGTTGAATATGTGCTTTTTTTTTTCGATTTGCTTCAATGTTTTAAAAAGCAGTCTGTCGCAAACGCGTTATAATTTTCTGTATTACGGAATTGGTTTAACGTATATAGTGGCATATTACTGCCGTAAGAAAACCAGTTAATGTTATGTACAATATTAACGGGTTATCTAGTTAGGGTTTGCGAATTTCACTTAATAAGTATCATAATAACTGGTTAACTAGATAAGATTCGTGTTACCACTTATTTGATATTCTCGAAACGTAAGACTAAAAACAGGCATGAAAGTGCCCAGAACTGCCACCCGTTACATGTTTATTCTGTAATGTGCAACACTAATAGGTTATCTAGTTATGGTTTGCGAATTTCACTTAATAGGTAACATACTTACTGCTTAACTATATAAGATTCGTGTTGCGAGTTACCAACAAATATATTTATACGCCCATTAACTTACACCTGAAATCCTATCTAGTTAACTAATTTTTGAAATACATAATAACCTGTTAATATTGTACAAAACAGTAACTGGTTATCTTACGGCAGTAAAATGCCACCATAAACGTAGAACAAGTGAACAGTTAAGACATATGCTCTCATATGACTTTGTATGTATGTGTATACCATTGCGTTTTCCCACAATATGATCAGAACAATCACAATGTTGTTGTTTGTTGCAGTAAGCATTGTTTCCTGATGGACAGATGTAATTGCAGTCATCGTTGCCAACACACGTGGATCGCTTATCTGAAATTCGGAAACAATAGAAGCAAGTTAAACTGGGAAACAAAAGAATCGACGAATATGTATCTAAATGCTTTATCGGATTAAATACCAGCAATCTGACTGGAATGCAACCAAACGTTTTATATATATGAGCTGTTCCACGAGAAAACCAACATTGTCCACACTGTCGGTTTTCTCGTAGAACGACTCTTATATATATCTCACTAATAAATCAACATAAGACACAATATAGCGAGGTATACAGCAAGGTATAATAATCGCCTAAAATGAATTTAAATACTATATCAACATTGGAAACAATAAACCTGAGGTCAAAGCATCGGAAACAACAATGGAAAGGTAACCTTAAAGGCAAAATAAACGCCTAATATGTATTTAGATACTATATCAAAATTGGAAACAATAAACCTGAGGTATATTTTATGGTAAAATAAACGCCTAATATGAATAGATATAATATATCAACATTAAAGCATCGGAAACAACAATGGAAAGGTAACCTTAAGGGCAAAATAAACGCCTAATTGCTATTTAAATAATATATCAAAATTGGAAACAATAAGCATGAGGTATATTTGATGGTGAAATGAACATCCTATATGCAGATATAAAATCAACATTGGAAACAATAAACATGATGTCTATTTAATGGTGAAATAAACGCATTATATGAATCGATATTACATCAACATTGGACACAATAAGCCTGATGTCTATTTGATGGTGCCTTATTGCTATCTAAATAAAATATCAACAATAAGTGTGAGGTCTATTTGATGGTGAAATGAACGCCTTATATGCATTTAGATATAACATCAACATTGGCAACAATAAGTGTGAGGTCTATTTGATGGTGAAATGAACGCCTTATATGCATTTAGATATAACATCAACATTGGATACAAAAAGCGTGAGGTATATTTGAAGGTGAAATAAACGCCTTATTGCTATTTAAAAATATATATCAACATCGAAAACCAATAAACACGAGGTCTACATAATAGTTGTATTGTTGATACAGAGTTGAAATATTATTGGAAAATCGGGAAAATGGATCATCATGAGCAATTCCTTCCTTTTCGAAAATATGTTATTAAATCACCTATTTAATTGGTGTTAAATGACGTGTGTATTGACGGGTGTTGTCACAAAGAGTTACCTTTTACATGACACTTGCAGTGCATATGGTCAGCGTTGTGCGTATCACACGTAGGAGAGCCATGGTTACACGTGTGGTTATTACAATCGGCGTCAGTAGCGCAGGTGTCTACAGCTCTCAAAGCTAGCAATGTTAAAAGGTAGAGAAATTAGAACGTATCATTTAATCGTATCTTACAATGTTATCGTTTTCCGAAAATACGTGTACATACACAAAAGGTATTGGTGCCTTTGTAGAAGACGGGTTTTGAAAACTATATGGGAAGGGGGTGAATCCGTTCAAAATAAGCATTGTTTTCTAATTGTCATCCCATTCACTATGTGTTTTACGTGGCTCTGTAGCAACTATCGGTAATGTTCGATGATGTTTAACAGTATCCAAGTCATTATATCAATTATTAAACAAGAAACTGAAAGGCATGTTAAATTTTAGTCCTGCGTTATTCCTTGTCATGTGTTGATTTGTGTCAGGTTTTCATATATTCTTGAGTTACCTGCCCCTACTATAACATTATAGAGGCTGGCTTACACTTGAAATGGCGTCGTCCTTTGACCATCTATAGAGGCATCCTTTTTATAGACATTCCTTTCAAATTCCGAAAGTAGTTCGCTTCATTATTTATATAATGATTCAGAACATCAAGCTGTATTGTTCAGTTGTAGTTTTCTCGAAAAACATTTGTACATTTACTATTCTCTATATATGTGAATATATAAGGGCGGCAATATAGTAGCCATTGTTCGTTCATGCCGGATGTACAAATTTACTGTAGTACGCCGGGTAAAATACTAATTTTCATTTATATTCTAGATTAGAAATTTGTAAACAACGTTCGCAAATTGTTAACATGCACACACGTGCTGTGCTGTCTTGTCATAGCCTACAATGTTCTGTATTTATGTATTTATCTTTAGCTAATAATTAGTCAATGAGGACAAATTCCTGTCGTAAGAATAAAGTGGAATATGTGCTAGCAACTGTCAAAGTATATGTTATTGATATTAACCCTTTGTATGAACATCGTACTGTAAGGCACAGGAACGGGACAATAGAGGCAAGGTGTAATGGAAAGCGAACATATGATATTAAATCACCATTTAATTGGTGTTAAATGACGTATGTATTGACGGGTGTTGTCACAAAGAGTTACCTTTAACATGACACTTGCAGTGCATATGGTCAGCGTTGTGCGTATCACACGTAGGAGAGCCATGGTGACACGTGTGGTTATTACAATCGGCGTCATTAGCACAGGTGTCTTCTACAGCTCTCAAAGCTAGCAATGTAAAGTTGTAGGGAAATTAGAACGTATCATTTAATCGCATCTTACAATGTTATCGTTTTCCGAAAATACGTGTCCATACACAAAAGGTATTTGGTGCCTTTGTAGAAGACGGCTTTTGAAAACTATATTGGCAGGGGGTGAATCCGTTCAAAATAAGCTTTGTTTTCTAATTGTCGTCCCATTCACTGTGTTGTACGTGGCCCTGTAGCAACTATCGGTAATGTTCGATGAACAGTTAACAGTATCCAAGTCATTATATCAATTATTAAACAAGAAACTGAAAGGCATGTTAAATTTTAGTCCTGCGTTATACCTTGTCATGTGTTGATTTGTGTCAGGTTTTCATATATTCTTGAGTTACCTGCCCCTACCATAACATTATAGAGGCAGGCATACACTTGAAATGGCGTCGTCCTTTGGACATCTATAGAGGCATCCTTTTAATAGACATTCCTTTCAAATTCCGAAAGTACTTTGCTTCATTATTTATATAATGATTCAGAACATCAAGCTGTATTGTTCCGTTGTAGTTTTCACGAAAATCATTTGTATATTTACTATTATCTATATATGTGAATATATAAGGGCGGTAATATAGTAGCCATTGTTCGTTCATGCCGGACGTACACATTTACTGTAGTACGCCGGGTAAAATACTAATGTCCATATATTTTCTAGATTAGAAATGTGTAAACAACGTTTGCAAATTGTTAACATGCACACACGTGCTGTCTTGTCATAGCCTACAATGTTATGTATTTATCTTTAGCTAACAATTAATCAATGAGGACCAATTCCTGTCGTAAGAATATAGAGGAATAGGTGCTAGCAACTGCCAAAGTATATGTTATTGATATTAACCCTTTGTATGAACATCGTACTGTAAGGCACAGGAACGGGACAATAGAGGCAAGGTGTAATGGAAAGCGAACATATGTTATTAAATCACCCATTTAATTGGTGTTAGATGACGTATGTATTGACGGGTGTTGTCACAAAGAGTTACCTTTAACATGACACTTGCAGTGCATATGGTCAGCGTTGTGCGTATCACACGTAGGAGAGCCATGGTGACACGTGTGGTTATTACAATCGGCGTCATTAGCACAGGTGTCTTCTACAGCTCTCAAAGCTAGCAATGTAAAGATGTAGGGAAATTAGAACGTATCATTTAATCGCATCTTACAATGTTATCGTTTTCCGAAAATACGTGTCCATACACAAAAGGTATTTGGTGCCTTTGTAGAAGACGGCTTTTGAAAACTATATTGGCAGGGGGTGAATCCGTTCAAAATAAGCATTGTTTTCTAATTGTCGTCCCATTCACTATGTGTTTTACGTGGCTCTGTAGCAACTATCGGTAATGTTCGATGAACAGTTAACAGTATCCAAGTCATTATATCAATTATTAAACAAGGCAACTGAAAGGCATGTTAAATTTTAGTCCTGCGTTATACCTTGTCATGTGTTGATTTGTGTCAGGTTTTCATATATTCTTGAGTTACCTGCCCCTACCATAACATTATAGAGGCAGGCATACACTTGAAATGGCGTCGTCCTTTGGACATCTATAGAGGCATCCTTTTTAAAGACATTCCTTTCAAATTCCGAAAGTACTTTGCTTCATTATTTATATAATGATTCAGAACATCAAGCTGTATTGTTCCGTTGTAGTTTTCACGAAAATCATTTGTACATTTACTATTCTCTATATATGTGAATATATAAGGGCGGTAATATAGTAGCCATTGTTCGTTCATGCAGGATGTACAAATTTACTGTAGAAGGCCGGGTAAAATACTAATTTCCATATATTTTCTAGATTAGAAATTTGTAAACAACGTTTGCAAATTGTTAACATGCACACACGTGCTTTCTTGTCATAGCCTACAATGTTATGTATTTATGTATTTATCTGTAGCTAACAATTAATCAATGAGGACCAATTCCTGTCGTAAGAATAAAGTGGAATAGGTGCTAGCAACTGTCAAAGTATATGTTATTGATATTAACCCTTTGTATGAACATCGTACTGTAAGGCACAGGAACGGGACAATAGAGGCAAGGTGTAATGGAAAGCGAACATATGATATTAAATCACCATTTAATTGGTGTTAAATGACGTATGTATTGACGGGTGTTGTCACAAAGAGTTACCTTTAACATGACACTTGCAGTGCATATGGTCAGCGTTGTGCGTATCACACGTAGGAGAGCCATGGTGACACGTGTGGTTATTACAATCGGCGTCATTAGCACAGGTGTCTTCTACAGCTCTCAAAGCTAGCAATGTAAAGATGTAGGGAAATTAGAACGTATCATTTAATCGCATCTTACAATGTTATCGTTTTCCGAAAATACGTGTCCATACACAAAAGTTATACCTTGTCATGTGTTGATTTGTGTTAGGTTTTCATATAGTCTGGAGTTACCTGCCCCTACCATAACATTATAGAGGCAGGCATACACTTGAAATGGCGTCGTCCTTTGGACATTTATAGAGGCATCCTTTTTATAGACATTCCTTTCAAATTCCGAAAGTAGTTTGCTTCATTATTTATGTAATGATTCAGAACATCAAGCTGTATTGTTCCGTTGAAGTTTTCATGAAAATCAGTTGTACATTTACTATTGTCTATATATGTGATAGCGATATATAAGGGGCGGCAATGTAGTCGCCATTGTTCGTTCATGCCAGACGTACACATTTACTCTAGTACGCCGGGTAAAATACTAATTTTCATATATTTTCTAGATTAGAAACTTGTAAACAACGTATGCCAATTGTTAACATGCACACACGTGCTGTCTTGTCATAAGCATACGCTGTTCTGTATTTATGTATTTATCTTTAGCAAACAATCAATCAATGAGGACAACATCATGTCGTTATAATATAGTGGAATAGGTGCTAGCAACTGTCAGAGTATATTTTATTGATATTAACCCTTTGTATGAACATCGTACTATAAGGCACATGTACGGTAAAATAGAGTCAAAACGTCTCGCTTCATATGAATATGTAAAAGATCAACGTCTAAATAGAAGAAGCAATGTGTACTGGAAAGCAACAGAAACGCCTTATGTTTGTAAATTAGATTGGGGTAATCGTGATATTAAAAGGCATTTAGTTCAGTTTTGGATCGTAATGCAAGGTATTACATGCGCTTAACATCGAACGATTCCATAATCACAAAGATAAAAGGTGATTTAAATCGGATCTGTTTGGCTGATGTCTATAACTCGATAAAACCATGTTCTACAATGACAGTTCTGATTGGCCAGTTTCCGTCTAATGGCTACCTTTGATGAATTTAATGGTTAAACCTTGCGCTCGATCTAAGATTCTTTTAGCGCACGGTTTATAACGGTTCGTACCTGTATTATATCTGACACACGGGGCATATAAACACGCGAACAGTTCATTTCTCGAATTGGAATCGAATCGGTTTAATGTTTTAATTGCGTCTCTAATAAGTAGGTCATTATTCCCGTGCTGTATTCGTGTATTCGTATAAAGATTACAGATTAACTAGACAAAAGAAATGGTGCCGAAATTCGGACAAGAAATAAAACTAGATGGCCATACAGGCACTGGGTCGCTATGCTATGAAATGTGATTTGACATGTCAACCACATGGTTAATCGCAAAAACTCATTTTGATGTCAGGTAGGGCTTTTGACACGATATGCTCCAAATTTAAATTACGCCTAGATACCAGCAAGACAAACATTCTTACAAAATGTCAACATGCTCAAGTTAAAAATACAGCCTATATACAGTGTCTTTTAGAGTTAAATTAATGTTGGCCTAGTGACCTAGTTTTTTACCTTACTTGACCCATATTTACACTTAGCCTAGATATCATCAAGACAAGCAATCTGAGTTTCATAATTCTTGATTCTGTCCGTCCAACTTGTATCAGGTTTAGCCTACTGACCTAGTTTTTAACCAAACATGACCCATATCAAATATTACCATATGTATCATTAAGACAAGCTTTCTGACAATATTTCAGCATTCTGGAGTAAAAAATAATATTTTTCTTAAATTTCACCTAGTGTCCAAGAGTTATCAACCTGTGTCTGTGTACAGTCTTATGATGACCGGTCCGGTGCCCCAATATAGTTTTACAGGCTTATCGAAGCCTCTGTAGAACGATTGTAAAACAGATGACGAATTAATGTATACAATTAGATCTGAATAAGTTAAATGATAATAAATGGTGCCCAAAGAAATCAGTTTACTGACCTGGTACATGACAATTACAGTGTCCATGTTGCAGGAGGTGATCATGAATTTCACAATGCGGCGCTCCATGGTGACATGTTGTGGAACTACATTCAGCATCTACGGTACACTCTTCTGCTGTAAGACGTAAAGATGGCACGATTAATTCAGTCAGAGGTTCAAATAAGGAGGGATATAAAACGGTTTTCCCAACAATATATCTCTTTTTATTCATTTTAATCCCATGATATGGGTACGTAAAAGAATCGTCTGATTGAGATGATTCTATTCACTCCCATACCATAGGTTTAGAGAGTCAAATACGAATTTAAGAACATGCAAGAATCCCCTTATCTTGAGCTCTGCACAGTCTATGTTAGTTATACCAAGTGATACATGTGATTAGAATCGAACAATTCCGCTATCAGAAGGATAAGGTGAATATGATTAGAAGTATTCTGCTTAAGTCGTAAACTCGATAAATACTTCGGACGTCGTCCGTGAGTAGTCATATCCCATGTGTCCGATAACATTCTCAATCAAGAAAGACAGTATTCTACAATGACAATTCGCATTGGCCCATTTTCCGTCCATTCGCTACGTTCGATGGATTTGATGGTTCAACCTGTCACTCGATGTAACAGTTGTGTAGTGTATAGTTTAGTGTTTGTAACGGTTCGTACCTTTTGTATATCTGACACACGCGACATATCAACAGGCGACCAGATCATTGTTCGAAATGGACTCGTAACGGACATTATTTTTCTATTGAGATTATTACCAATGTTGTCAAGTCAGAATAATAACCAACTTTACAAATCAAACATTAACAAACAATGAAGAGCAATATCAGGCTGTACATACATGTTTGTTTGTTTTTTTTTTTTTTTATCTTAGTCAACATCATTCTGTTTTCGAGTATTCGTCTAAGGAATACCGATTTATAGATATGAAAGAACTGGACCAATCAAAGAATGACGAAAAACAGATTAGAAACAAATTTCAGAGTAGATTAATATGGTTCTCGGTATAGACCTGCTATATGAAGACATCAGAATGAATGCTAGAAACGAATTCAAAGTATATGGTTATCGGTGAAGACAGGGTTTACTCTGTAAGCCGCAGACATTGCTATACAGGCACAATGATATATTTAAGCCTCGCCGAATGGAAAACACGTTTAATATATTTTGCGATCCTCAAAGACTTTGATAAGCATGCGAAATAAGATCACCACGTTATTTGGATGTGATCATAAACTGTAATTTTATATTTATTTAAACTAGTCAGAACCGTCCAACTGGAGATTTAAAGGCCTACAGATGTTGGTTTTGATATAGATTAGACCAATTCATATCCTTTATACCTACCAGCTCGTTTTCCAACTGCAACATGGTCTCCACAGTCACAGTGCCCATGCGCCGTGCAAACTGCATTGTTTCCGGCTGGACAGGTCATACTACTACAATCTTTATCAGCAACACAATTTGCTCTCTTAGCTGGAAATGAAACGTTAAATTGAAATAGTGAGATCCCTTCTGTTTTGGTATTCACTTATAAATGACCTCATTCAGGATGATTAAGACTAGTTCTTTCTCTACACTAGTATCACAACGCTTTGAACATTTTAATCATTGATTAAGTGTTGAAGTCAATTTTGACTTGAATCTGTGCCTGAATTGAAATAAAACTAGATGGCCACACTATGCTATGAAATGTGATTTGACATGTCAACCACATGGTCAATCGCAAAAACTCATTTTGATGTCAGGTAGGGCTTTTGGCACGATAGGCTCCAAATTTGAATTACGCCTAGATACCAGCAATACAAACATTCTTACAAAATGTCAACATGCTCAAGTTAAAAATACAGCCTATATACAGTGTCTTTTAGAGTTAAATTAATGTTGGCCTAGTGACCTAGTTTTTTACCTTACTTGACCCATATTTACACGACCTAGTTTTTAACCAAACATGACCTATATTAAATATTACCCTATGTATCATTAAGACAAGCATTCTGACAAAATTTCATCATTCTAGAGTAAAAAATTATTTTTCTTAAATTTCAACTGGTATCCAAGTGTAATCATCGATGTTCGAACTTGGCTTAGATACCACCAGGACAACAAATCTGACAAAGATTCAACATGCTTAATGCAAAATTGCGGTCTCTAGAGTGTTACCTTTATTTTTTTCAAATTTAGCTTAGCTTCTAGTTTACCAGACATAATCAATCAGATATCGTTTTAAAAATGAAGTTTCAAGAGTGTTATCAACATTTTCCTAAAATCGCAGCCTCACCGGGTTAACAAGGTGTACCTTCATTTTGCTGTAGTGACCTTGTTTTTGACCCGACATGACCTATATTCGATCTTAGAATAGATATCATCAATTCAATAATTCTGAGGAAGGTTCAACATGCTATAGTTAAATATGTGACTTCCAGATTGTTAACAAGAATTTACTTCTATCTGGCCTAGTGACATAGTTTTTGACCCGACATAACTCATATTCGAAATTAGTCTAGATATCATCTAGACAATAATTCTGACAAAAGTTCAACATGCTATAGTTAAAGATGTGACTTCGAGATTGTTAACAGGATTTGACTATTGTTTGTTCCGGGGACCTTGACTTTGACCAATTTTCAAATTTAGCCTAGATATTATCAAGACAATCATTCTGACAAATCTTCAACAAGCTATAGTTAAAGATGTGACTTCCAGATTGTTAATAAGATTTTACTTCTGTCTAGCCTAGTGACGTAGTTTTTGACTGGACATGGCTGATATTCTAATTTAGTCTAGATATCATCCAGACATTTATTCTGACAAATGTTCGACTGATATAGTTAAAGATGTGACTTCCAGGGTGTTAACAATATTGTCCTTCAATTTAGCCTAGTGAAATAGTTTTTGACTGGACATGATTGATATTTGAATCCAGGCCATGATTTGGCTAAAGCTTATCCATGCTTAACTAAAAAGGCGGCTTCCAAAATGGTAACAATATGTTCCTTCGATTCTGCCTAGCAAACCTAGTTTTTGACCAGACATGATCCGTGTTCAAACTTGGACTATTATTATCAAAAGTGGTAACAAGAATGTCCTTCAATTCTTCCTAGAAAACCTAGATTTTGACCAGACATGATCCGTGACAACGTTTCAAGCCGCTGAACTCAAGCATGAACTATTTCTCAAATTGAATTTAGTGTACTAGTTTTTGACCCGTCTTGACCTACATTCAAACTATGCCTAGATACCAAACAAGACAAATTTTCAATACGCTGAACTTAAAAAATGTTGCTTCCAGAGTGTTAACAAGATTTTCCTTCAATTGAGCTTTGTGATCTAGTCTTTTTCGCAACATTATCAAAACTCAAACATGGCCAATATTTGACCGAGATATACGTTCTGATAAGATTGTGTAAAGATTGGATGCACAGTGTTTCCTGTAAAGAGTTAAGAAGGACAGTGTTGACGATGCACGACAAGCAGATGACGAACAAAGGCGATCATAATACATGTAGGCTCACCAACAATACACCGTGGTCGGGTGCTCTAACAAAACTAAAGTTTAGCTTGGGAAACAAATGCGGGTTGTATTAAAGTTTATGTTCTTGTGAAGTCGTTATGAAGATTTTCCTACATTTAGCCTTTTGACCTAGAATTTGACCCCGATGACCCAGCTTCGAAGATGGCCAAGATTTCACGGGTATGACCGTTCAGATAAAATATCACGAAGATAGGGTACACCATGTTGCCTGTAGAGTATTAAGAAGGAAATTGCTGACGATGCACAACGCACAGACGCAGACAAAAGGCGATTACAAAAGCTCACATTGGTGACCATTGTGACAAACGGCTCTCTTCACTGAAAATAAAAGGTTATAAAACATCAAAATAATAATTTTGCCTCACAAAATGGAATTCGAGGCAGATCAACCTGTGTCTCTGTGCAGTCTTATAATGACCGGTCCGGTGCCCCAATCGAGTTTTACAGGCTTATCGAAGCCTCTGTAGAACGATTGTAAAACAGATGACGAATTAATGTATACAATTAGATCTGAATAAGTTAAATGATAATAAATGCAGCCCAAAGAAATCACTTTACTGACCTGGTACATGACAATTACAGTGTCCATGTTGCAGGAGGTGATCATGAATTTCACAATGCGGCGCTCCATGGTGACATGTTGTGGCACTACAATCAGTATCTACGGTACACTCTTCTGCTGTAAGACGTAAAGATGGCACGATTAATTCAGTCAGAGGTCCAAATAAGGAGGGATATAAAACGGTTTTCCCAACAATATATCCCTTTTTATTCATTTTAATCCCATGATATGGGTACGTAAAAGAATCGTCTGATTGAGATGATTCTATTCACTCCCATACCATAGGTTTAGAGAGTCAAATACGAATTTAAGAACATGCAAGAATCCCCTTATTTTGAGCTCTGCACAGTCTATGGTAGTTATACCAAGTGTTATTTACACAGAAAAATACCATGATGCAACCAAAACACTGTTGAAAACGGTCTGAAGCACGCAACAAACGACATCAATAAAAACGCCAGGAAAGACTGATCTTGAACAAAAACAAGAATGCCTCTGTGGCACTAAAACGCTACAAAATCAACGATAACACAAACAGGACTAGAACAAATTTCAGATAAGATTGATATGGTTATCGTTATAAACCTATTTTACAGAAGAGAATAAGAAATTGAAAAACGGACTGAAATGATATGTATATTAGTCTTAACAATGTGTACTCTAGAACTGGTCGTATAAGCAGTGATTGCTATTCTTGCGCCTCGCCAAAGGGACACCCGTTTGCCAGATTTTGCAAGATGCCAAGATGCCAAGATGATAAGTGTTTCGTGGATTGTCAGTTACTGTCCCTGGAGAATGCATGGTCATCCATTGCAACCTGATATAAGGATGAAGACTTATCAGAAACGTCCCTCGTGACATTGTAAGGCCTCCAAGAAGTTGGTTTGAATATGGATAAGTCCGATGTATGTCCATCGCGGTTCAAACCTACCAGCTCGTTTTCCAATATGGTCTCCACATTCACAGTGACCTTGCGCGTTGCACAATCCATTATTTCCATTTGGACAGATACATTGGTGACCATTGTGACAAACGGCTCTCTTTACTGAAAATAAAAGGTTATAAAAACATCAAAATAATAATTTTGCCTCACAAAATGGAATTCGAGGCAGATCAACCTGTGTCTCTGTGCAGTCTTATGATGACCGGTCCGGTGCCCCAATCGAGTTTTACAGGCTTATCGAAGCCTCTGTAGAACGATTGTAAAACAGATGACGAATTAATGTATACAATTAGATCTGAATAAGTTAAATGATAATAAATGCAGCCCAAAGAAATCACTTTACTGACCTGGTACATGACAATTACAGTGTCCATGTTGCAGGAGGTGATCATGAATTTCACAATGCGGCGCTCCATGGTGACATGTTGTGGCACTACAATCAGTATCTACGGTACACTCTTCTGCTGTAAGACGTAAAGATGGCACGATTAATTCAGTCAGAGGTCCAAATAAGGAGGGATATAAAACGGTTTTCCCAACAATATATCTCTTTTTATTCATTTTAAATCCCATGATATGGGTACGTAAAAGAATCGTCTGATTGAGATGATTCTATTCACTCCCATACCATAGGTTTAGAGAGTCAAATACGAATTTAGGAACATGCAAGAATCCCCTTATCTTGAGCTCTGCACAGTCTATGGTAGTTATACCAAGTGATACATGTGATTAGAATCGAACAATTCCGCTATCAGAAGGATAAGGTGAATATGATTAGAAGTATTCTGCTTAAGTCGTAAACTCGATAAATACTTCGGACGTCGTCCGTGAGTAGTCATATCCCGGGTGTCCGATAACATTCTCAATCAGGAAAGACAGTATTCTACAATGACAATTCGCATTGGCCCATTTTCCGTCCATTCGCTACGTTCGATGGATTTGATGGTTCAACCTTTCACTCGATGTAACAGTTGTGTAGTGTATAGTTTAGTGTTTGTAACGGTTCGTACCTTTTGTATATCTGACACACGCGACATATCAACAGGCGACCAGATCATTTTTCGAAATGGACTCGTAACGGACATTATTTTTCTATTGAGATTATTACCAATGTTGTCAGGTCAAAATAACAACCAACTTTACAAATCAAACATTAACAAACAATGAAGAGCAATATCAGGCTGTACATACATGTTGTTGTTTTTTTGTTCTTTTTTTTTATCTTAGTCAACATCATTCTGTTTTCGAGTATTCGTCTAAGGAATACCGATTTATAGATATGAAAGAACTCGACCAATCAAAGAATGACGAAAATCAGATTAGAAACAAATTTCAGAGTAGATTAATATGGTTCTCGGTATAGACCTGCTATATGAAGACATTAGAATGAATGCTAGAAACGAATTCAAAGTATATGGTTATCGGTGAAGACAGGGTTTACTCTATAAGCCGCAGACATTGCTATACAGGCACAATGATATGTTTAAGCCTTGCCGAATGGAAAACACGTTTAATATATTTTGCGATCCTCAAAGACTTTGATAAGCATGCGAAATAAGATCACCACGTTTTTTAAGCATTTTTAATGGGAGCACCGGATAATGGTTGTGGTCATAAAATGTAATTTTATATTTATTTAAACTAGTCAGAACCGTCCCTCTGGAGATTTAAAGGCCTACAGATGTGGTTTTGATATAGATTAGATCAATTCATATCCTTTATACCTACCAGCTCGTTTTCCAACTGCAACATGGTCTCCACAGTCACAGTGCCCATGCGCCGTGCAAACTGCATTGTTTCCGGCTGGACAGGTCATACTACTACAATCTTTATCAGCAACACAATTTGCTCTCTTAGCTGGAAATGAAACGTTAAATTGAAATAGTGAGATCCCTTCTGTTTTGGTATTCACTTATAAATGACCTCATTCAGGATAATTAAGACTAGTTCTTTCTCTACACTAGAATCACAACGCTTTGAACATTTTAAACATTGATTAAGTGTTGAAGTCAATTTTGACTTGAATCTGTGCCTGATTTGAAATAAAACAAGATGGCCATACATGCCCTGTATCGCTATGTTATGAAATGTGATTTGAAATGTCAACCACATGGTCAATCTCAAAAACTCTTTTTGATGTCAGGTAGGGATTTTGACACGATATGCTCCAAATTTGAATTACGCCTAGATACCAGCAAGACAAACACTCTTACAACATGCTCAAGTTAAACATACAGCCTTTATACAGTGTCTTTTAGAGTTAAATTAATGTTGGCCTAGTGACCTAGTTTTTTACCTTACTTGACCCATATTTACACTTAGCCTAGATATCGTCAAGACAAGCAATCTGAGTTTCATAATGCTTGATTCTGTCCGTCCAACTTGTATCAGGTTTAGCCTACAGACCTAGTTTTTAACCAAACATGACCCATATCAAGTATTACCCTATGTATCATTAAGACAAGGTTTCTGACAATATTTCATCATTCTGGAGTAAAAAATAATATTTTTCTTAAATTTCACCTAGTGTCCAAGTGTTATCAACCTGTGTCTCTGTGCAGTCTTATGATGACCGGTCCGGTGCCCCAATCGAGTTTTACAGGCTTATCGAAGCCTCTGTAGAACGATTGTAAAACAGATGACGAATTAATGTATACAATTAGATCTGAATAAGTTAAATGATAATAAATGCTGCCCAAAGAAATCACTTTACTGACCTGGTACATGACAATTACAGTGTCCATGTTGCAGGAGGTGATCATGAATTTCACAATGCGGCGCTCCATGGTGACATGTTGTGGCACTACAATCAGTATCTACGGTACACTCTTCTGCTGTAAGACGTAAAGATGGCACGATTAATTCAGTCAGAGGTCCAAATAAGGAGGGATATAAAACGGTTTTCCCAACAATATATCTCTTTTTATTCATTTTAATCCCATGATATGGGTACGTAAAAGAATCGTCTGATTGAGATGATTCTATTCACTCCCATACCATAGGTTTAGAGAGTCAAATACGAATTTAAGAACATGCAAGAATCCCCTTATCTTGAGCTCTGCACAGTCTATGGTAGTTATACCAAGTGATACATGTGATTAGAATCGAACAATTCCGCTATCAGAAGGATAAGGTGAATATGAATAGAAGTATTCTGCTTAAGTCGTAAACTCGATAAATACTTCAGACGTCGTCCGTGAGTAGTCATATCCCAGGTGTCCGATAACATTCTCAATCAGGAAAGACAGTATTCTACAATGACAATTCGCATTGGCCCATTTTCCGTCCATTCGCTACGTTCAATGGATTTGATGGTTCAACCTTTCACTCGATGTAACAGTTGTGTAGTGTATAGTTTAGTGTTTTGTAACGGTGCGTACCTTTTGTATATATGACACACGCGACATATCAACAGGCGACCAGATCATTTTTCGAAATGGACTCGTAACGGACATTATTTTTCTATTGAGATTATTACCAATGTTGTCAGGTCAGAAAAACAACCAACTTTACAAATCAAACATTAACAAACAATGAAGAGCAATATCAGGCTGTACATACATGTTGTTGTTTTTTTGTTGTTTTTTTGTTATCTTAGTCAACATCATTCTGTTTTCGAGTATTCGTCTAAGGAATACCGATTTATAGATATGAAAGAACTGGACCAATCAAAGAATGACGAGAAAAACAGATTAGAAACAAATTTCAGAGTAGATTAATATGGTTCTCGGTATAGACCTGCTATATGAAGACATCAGAATGAATGCTAGAAACGAATTCAAAGTATATGGTTATCGGTGAAGACAGGGTTTACTCTATAAGCCGCAGACATTGCTATACAGGCACAATGGTATGTTTAAGCCTCGCCGAATGGAAAACACGTTTAATATATTTTGCGATCCTCAAAGACTTTGATAAGCATGCGAAATAAGATCACCACGTTTTTTAAGCATTTTTAATGGGAGCACCGGATAATGGTTGTGGTCATAAAATGTAATTTTATATTTATTTAAACTAGTCAGAACCGTCCCTCTGGAGATTTAAAGGCCTACATATGTGGTTTTGATATAGATTAGATCAATTCATATCCTTTATACCTACCAGCTCGTTTTCCAACTGCAACATGGTCTCCACAGTCACAGTGCCCATGCGCCGTGCAAACTGCATTGTTTCCGGCTGGACAGGTCATACTACTACAATCTTTATCAGCAACACAATTTGCTCTCTTAGCTGGAAATGAAACGTTAAATTGAAATAGTGAGATCCCTTCTGTTTTGGTATTCACTTATAAATGACCTCATTCAGGATAATTAAGACTAGATCTTTCCACTGCACGAAAATTGGGATTTAATTTAGTAGTAAATTTCATTAAATTTCATTAAATTCCGAAATTTACTTGCACATGTGCACATGTGCAAGTAAATTTCGGAATTTAAGGAAATTTACTTTAAATTAAATCCCAATGTTCGTGCAGTGTTCTCTACACTAGAATCACAACGCTTTGAACATTTTAAACATTGATTAAGTGTTGAAGTCAATTTTGACTTGAATCTGTGCCTGATTTGAAATAAAACAAGATGGCCATACATGCCTTGTATCGCTATGTTATGAAATGTGATTTGAAATGTCAACCACATAGTCAATCGCAAAAACTCTTTTTGATGTCAGGTAGGGATTCTGACACGATATGCTCCAAATTTGAATTACGCCTAGATACCAGCAAGACAAACACTCTTACAACATGCTCAAGTTAAACATACAGCCTTTATACAGTGTCTTTTAGAGTTAAATTAATGTTGGTCTAGTGACCTAGTCTTTTACCTTACTTGACCCATATTTACACTTAGCCTAGATATCGTCAAGACAAGCAATCTGAGTTTCATAATTCTTGATTCTGTCCGTCCAACTTGTATCAGGTTTAGCCTACAGACCTAGTTTTTAACCAAACATGACCCATATCAAATATTACCCTATGTATCATTAAGACAAGCTTTCTGACAATATTTCATCATTCTGGAGTAAAAAATGATATTTTTCTTAAATTTCACCTAGTGTCCAAGTGTTATCAACCTGTGTCTCTGTGCAGTCTTATGATGACCGGTCCGGTGCCCCAATCGAGTTTTACAGGCTTATCGAAGCCTCTGTAGAACGATTGTAAAACAGATGACGAATTAATGTATACAATTAGATCTGAATAAGTTAAATGATAATAAATGCAGCCCAAAGAAATCACTTTACTGACCTGGTACATGACAATTACAGTGTCCATGTTGCAGGAGGTGATCATGAATTTCACAATGCGGCGCTCCATGGTGACATGTTGTGGCACTACAATCAGTATCTACGGTACACTCTTCTGCTGTAAGACGTAAAGATGGCACGATTAATTCAGTCAGAGGTCCAAATAAGGAGGGATATAAAACGGTTTTCCCAACAATATATCTCTTTTTATTCATTTTAATCCCATGATATGGGTACGTAAAAGAATCGTCTGATTGAGATGATTCTATTCACTCCCATACCATAGGTTTAGAGAGTCAAATACGAATTTAAGAACATGCAAGAATCCCCTTATCTTGAGCTCTGCACAGTCTATGGTAGTTATACCAAGTGCTATTTACACAGAAAAATACCATGATGCAACCAAAACACTGTTGAAAACGGTCTGAAGCACGCAACAAACGACATCAATAAAAACGCCAGGAAAGACTGATCTTGAACAAAAACAAGAATGCCTCTGTGGCACTAAAACGCTACAAAATCAACGATAACACAAACAGGACTAGAACAAATTTCAGATAAGATTGATATGGTTATCGTTATAAACCTATTTTACAGAAGAGAATAAGAAATTGAAAAACGGACTGAAATGATATGTATATTAGTCTTAACAATGTGTACTCTAGAACTGGTCGTATAAGCAGTGATTGCTATTCTTGCGCCTCGCCAAAGGGACACCCGTTTGCCAGATTTTGCAAGATGCCAAGATCCCAAGATGATAAGTGTTTCGTGGATTGTCAGTTACTGTCCCTGGAGAATGCATGGTCATCCATTGCAACCTGATATAAGGATGAAGACTTATCAGAAACGTCCCTCGTGACATTGTAAGGCCTCCAAGAAGTTGGTTTGAATATGGATAAGTCCGATGTATGTCCATCGCGGTTCAAACCTACCAGCTCGTTTTCCAATATGGTCTCCACATTCACAGTGACCTTGCGCGTTGCACAATCCATTATTTCCATTTGGACAGATACATTGGTGACCATTGTGACAAACGGCTCTCTTTACTGAAAATAAAAGGTTATAAAACATCAAAATAATAATTTTGCCTCACAAAATGGAATTCGAGGCAGATCAACCTGTGTCTCTGTGCAGTCTTATGATGACCGGTCCGGTGCCCCAATCGAGTTTTACAGGCTTATCGAAGCCTCTGTAGAACGATTGTAAAACAGATGACGAATTAATGTATACAATTAGATCTGAATAAGTTAAATGATAATAAATGCAGCCCAAAGAAATCACTTTACTGACCTGGTACATGACAATTACAGTGTCCATGTTGCAGGAGGTGATCATGAATTTCACAATGCGGCGCTCCATGGTGACATGTTGTGGCACTACAATCAGTATCTACGGTACACTCTTCTGCTGTAAGACGTAAAGATGGCACGATTAATTCAGTCAGAGGTCCAAATAAGGAGGGATATAAAACGGTTTTCCCAACAATATATCTCTTTTTATTCATTTTAATCCCATGATATGGGTACGTAAAAGAATCGTCTGATTGAGATGATTCTATTCACTCCCATACCATAGGTTTAGAGAGTCAAATACGAATTTAGGAACATGCAAGAATCCCCTTATCTTGAGCTCTGCACAGTCTATGGTAGTTATACCAAGTGTTATTTACACAGAAAAATACCATGATGCAACCAAAACACTGTTGAAAACGGTCTGAAGCCCGCAACAAACGACATCAATAAAAACGCCAGGAAAGACTGATCTTGAACAAAAACAAGAATGCCTCTGTGGCACTAAAACGCTACAAAATCAACGATAACACAAACAGGACTAGAACAAATTTCAGATAAGATTGATATGGTTATCGTTATAAACCTATTTTACAGAAGAGAATAAGAAATTGAAAAACGGACTGAAATGATATGTATATTAGTCTTAACAATGTGTACTCTAGAACTGGTCGTATAAGCAGTGATTGCTATTCTTGCGCCTCGCCAAAGGGACACCCGTTTGCCAGATTTTGCAAGATGCCAAGATCCCAAGATGATAAGTGTTTAGTGGATTGTCAGTTACTGTCTCTGGAGAATGCATGGTCATCCATTGCAACCTGATATAAGGATGAAGACTTATCAGAAACGTCCCTCGTGACATTGTAAGGCCTCCAAGAAGTTGGTTTGAATAAGGATAAGTCCGATGTATGTCCATCGCGGTTCAAACCTACCAGCTCGTTTTCCAATATGGTCTCCACATTCACAGTGACCTTGCGCGTTGCACAATCCATTATTTCCATTTGGACAGATACATTGGTGACCATTGTGACAAACGGCTCTCTTTACTGAAAATAAAAGGTTATAAAACATAAAAATAATAATTTTGCCTCACAAAATGGAATTCGAGGCAGATCAACCTGTGTCTCTGTGCAGTCTTATGATGACCGGTCCGGTGCCCCAATCGAGTTTTACAGGCTTATCGAAGCCTCTGTAGAACGATTGTAAAACAGATGACGAATTAATGTATACAATTAGATCTGAATAAGTTAAATGATAATAAATGCAGCCCAAAGAAATCACTTTACTGACCTGGTACATGACAATTACAGTGTCCATGTTGCAGGAGGTGATCATGAATTTCACAATGCGGCGCTCCATGGTGACATGTTGTGGCACTACAATCAGTATCTACGGTACACTCTTCTGCTGTAAGACGTAAAGATGGCACGATTAATTCAGTCAGAGGTCCAAATAAGGAGGGATTTAATACGGTTTTCCCAACAATATATCTCTTTTTATTCATTTTAATCCCATGATATGGGTACGTAAAAGAATCGTCTGATTGAGATGATTCTATTCACTCCCATACCATAGGTTTAGAGAGTCAAATACGAATTTAAGAACATGCAAGAATCCCCTTATCTTGAGCTCTGCACAGTCTATGGTAGTTATACCAAGTGATACATGTGATTAGAATCGAACAATTCCGCTATCAGAAGGATAAGGTGAATATGATTAGAAGTATTCTGCTTAAGTCGTAAACTCGATAAATACTTCGGACGTCGTCCGTGAGTAGTCATATCCCAGGTGTCCGATAACATTCTCAATCAGGAAAGACAGTATTCTACAATGACAATTCGCATTGGCCCATTTTCCGTCCATTCGCTACGTTCGATGGATTTGATGGTTCAACCTTTCACTCGATGTAACAGTTGTGTAGTGTATAGTTTAGTGTTTGTAACGGTTCGTACCTTTTGTATATATGACACACGCGACATATCAACAGGCGACCAGATCATTTTTCGAAATGGACTCGTAACGGACATTATTTTTCTATTGAGATTATTACCAATGTTGTCAGGTCAGAAAAACAACCAACTTTACAAATCAAACATTAACAAACAATGAAGAGCAATATCAGGCTGTACATACATGTTGTTGTTTTTTTGTTCTTTTTTTTTTATCTTAGTCAACATCATTCTGTTTTCGAGTATTCGTCTAAGGAATACCGATTTATAGATATGAAAGAACTGGACCAATCAAAGAATGACGAAAAACAGATTAGAAACAAATTTCAGAGTAGATTAATATGGTTCTCGGTATAGACCTGCTATATGAAGACATCAGAATGAATGCTAGAAACGAATTCAAAGTATATGGTTATCGGTGAAGACAGGGTTTACTCTATAAGCCGCAGACATTGCTATACAGGCACAATGATATGTTTAAGCCTCGCCGAATGGAAAACACGTTTAATATATTTTGCGATCCTCAAAGACTTTGATAAGCATGCGAAATAAGATCACCACGTTTTTTAAGCATGTTTAATGGGAGCACCGGATAATGGTTGTGGTCATAAAATGTAATTTTATATTTATTTAAACTAGTCAGAACCGTCCCTCTGGAGATTTAAAGGCCTACAGATGTGGTTTTGATATAGATTAGATCAATTCATATCCTTTATACCTACCAGCTCGTTTTCCAACTGCAACATGGTCTCCACAGTCACAGTGCCCATGCGCCGTGCAAACTGCATTGTTTCCGGCTGGACAGGTCATACTACTACAATCTTTATCAGCAACACAATTTGCTCTCTTAGCTGGAAATGAAACGTTAAATTGAAATAGTGAGATCCCTTCTGTTTTGGTATTCACTTATAAATGACCTCATTCAGGATAATTAAGACTAGATCTTTCCACTGCACGAAAATTGGGATTTAATTTAGTAGTAAATTTCATTAAATTTCATTAAATTCCTAAATTTACTTGCACATGTGCACATGTGCAAGTAAATTTCGGAATTTAAGGAAATTTACTTTAAATTAAATCCCAATGTTCGTGCAGTGTTCTCTACACTAGAATCACAACGCTTTGAACATTTTAAACATTGATTAAGTGTTGAGGTCAATTTTGACTTGAATCTGTGCCTGATTTGAAATAAAACAAGATGGCCATACATGCCCTGTATCGCTATGTTATGAAATGTGATTTGAAATGTCAACCACATAGTCAATCGCAAAAACTCTTTTTGATGTCAGGTAGGGATTTTGACACGATATGCTCCAAATTTGAATTACGCCTAGATACCAGCAAGACAAACACTCTTACAACATGCTCAAGTTAAACATACAGCCTTTATACAGTGTCTTTTAGAGTTAAATTAATGTTGGTCTAGTGACCTAGTTTTTTACCTTACTTGACCCATATTTACACTTAGCCTAGATATCGTCAAGACAAGCAATCTAAGTTTCATAATTCTTGATTCTGTCCGTCCAACTTGTATCAGGTTTAGCCTACAGACCTAGGTTTTAACCAAACATGACCCATATCAAATATTACCCTATGTATCATTAAGACAAGCTTTCTGATAATATTTCATCATTCTGGAGTAAAAAATGATATTTTTCTTAAATTTCACCTAGTGTCCAAGTGTTATCAACCTGTGTCTCTGTGCAGTCTTATGATGACCGGTCCGGTGCCCCAATCGAGTTTTACAGGCTTATCGAAGCCTCTGTAGAACGATTGTAAAACAGATGACGAATTAATGTATACAATTAGATCTGAATAAGTTAAATGATAATAAATGCAGCCCAAAGAAATCACTTTACTGACCTGGTACATGACAATTACAGTGTCCATGTTGCAGGAGGTGATCATGAATTTCACAATGCGGCGCTCCATGGTGACATGTCGTTGAACTACATTCAGTATCTACGGTACACGCTTCTCCTGTAAGTCGTAAAGATGGCACGATTAATTCAGTCAGAGGTCCAGAAAAGGAGGGATATAAAACTGTTTTCCCCACAATCGTCTGATTGAGATGATTCTATTCACTCCCATACCATAGGTTTAGAGAGTCAAATACGAATTTAAGAACATGCAAGAATCCCCTTATCTTGAGCTCTGCACAGTCTATGGTAGTTATACCAAGTGATACATGTGATTAGAATCGAACAATTCCGCTATCAGAAGGATAAGGTGAATATAATTATAAGTATTCTGCTTAAGTCGTCAACTCGATAAATCCTTCGGACGTCGTCCGTGAGTAGTCATATCCCATGTGTCCGATAACATTCTCAATCGAGAAAGACAATTCTTACAATGACAGTTTCTGATTGGCCCCCTTTCCGCGCATTATCTACATTCGATGCGGAATTTTATGGTTCAAACTTTCACTCAATGTAACAGTTGTGTAGTGTATACGGTGTGTAACGATTCGTACCTGTTGTTTAGTGACAATGTTTGATGAATATTATATGAACTATCTGGCATCCAGAGTGTTAACAAGAACATTATTGACGATTGGTGACTAACGACGGACGGACACCGGACAAACGATCATCACTAGAGATCACAACTGAGTACTTTGTACTCAGGTGAGCTTAAAATAGAAGCTGTGGAGAGTAACACTAAACATAGAGACTGTGAAGAGAAACACTAAACATAGAGACTGTAAAAAGTTACACTAAACATAGAGACTGTGAAGAGTAACACTAAACATAGAGACTGTGAAGAGTAACACTAAGCATAGAGACTGTGAAGAGTAACACTAAACATAGAGACTGTGAAGAGTAACCCTAAACATACAGACTGTGAAGAGTAACACTAAGCATAGAGACTGTGAAGAGTAACACTAAACATAGAGACTGTGAAGAGAAGCACTAAACATAGAGACTGTGAAGAGTAACACTAAACATAGAGACTGTGAAGAGTAACACTAAACATAGACACTGTGAAGAGTAGCACTAAACATAGAGAATGTGAAGAGTAACACTAAGCATAGAGACTGTGAAGAGTAACACTTAGCATAGAGACTGTAACGAATTACACTAATCATAGAGACTGTGAAGAGTAACACTAAACATAGAGACTGTGAAGAGTAACACTAAACATAGAGACTGTAAAGAGTGACATTAAACATAGAGACGGAATAGAGTGACACAAAACATAGAGACTGTGAAGAGTAACACTAAACATAGAGATTGTGAAGAGTAACACTAAGCATAGAGACTGTGAAGAGTAGCACTTAACATAGAGACTGTGAAGAGTGACATTAAACATAGAGACGGAATAGAGTGACACAAAACATAGAGACTGTGAAGAGTAACACTAAACATAGAGACTGTGAAGAGTAACACTAAGCATAGAGACTGTGAAGAGTAGCACTTAACATAGAGACTGTGAAGAGTAACACGAAACATAGAGACTGTGAAGAGAACACTAAGCATAGAGACTGTGAAGAGTAACACTTAGCATAGAGACTGCGAAGAGTAATACTAAACATAGAGACTGTGAAGAGTAACGATAAACATTGAGACTGTGAAAAGTAACGATAAACATAGAGACTGTGAAGAGTAAGGTTAGGTGGTAATAATCGAATTCATGTCACGTATGATGTCGTTTCTAGAACGACTCGTTTGAGAATGGGTGATCAGGGTCCGATCCAGATCGGTTTATAACATACCGAAGTCTAACATATTAATCCACTGACCAGCTGTACTTGTTATTTACAGAGAAAAGTACCATGATGCAACCAAAACACTGTTGAAAGCGGTTTGAACTACGCAACAAACGAAATCAATAAAAACGCCAGGAAATGCTGATCTTGAACAACAACAATAATGCCACTGTGGCACTGAGACGCGACAAAATCAACGATAACGCAAACAGGACTAGAACACATTTCAGAGAAGATTGATATGGTTATCGTTATGTTAATTTATTTTACAAAATAATTCGTCTTAAGATTACAGATTTATAGGTATGAAAGAACTGAACAGAACAAATGGTGCCGAAATTCGGACTAGAAACAAACTGTACAGTTGATTAACGTGGTCATCGTGATAGACATGATGTATGCGAACTGCAAATACTAAGAAAAGCATGCGAAATAAGATCACCACGATTTTCAAGCATTGTTAATTGGAGTACCCGGAGAATGGGTGTGGTCTTAAAATGCAATTTTATAATGTATTCAAACTTGTCAAAACCGTCCTTCTGGAGATTTAAAGGCCTACAAATGTTGGTTTTGGTACAGATAAGACCAAGTCATGTCCTTCACACATACCAGCTCGTTTTCCAACTGCAACATGGTCTCCACAGTCACAGTGTCCATGCTTGCAAATTGCATTGTTTCCAGCTGGACAGGTCATACTACTACAATCTGTATCACCCACACAGTTTGCTCTCTTATCTGGAAATGAAACGTTAAATTGAAGTTGTGAGATCCCTTCTGTTTTGGTATTCACTTTTAAATGACCTCATTCAGGATGATTAAGACAATTTCTTTCTCCGCACTAGTATCACAACGCTTTGAACATTTTAATCATTGATTAAGTGTTGAAGTCAATTTTGACTTGAATCTGTGCCTGTTTTGAAATAAAACTAGATGGCCATTCGCTATGCTATGAAATGTGATTTGACATGTCAACCACATGCTCAATCACAATAACTCATTTTGAAGGTAGGTAAGGCTTTTGACATGATATGCCCTAAATTTGAACTACGCCTAGATACCAGCAGGATAAACATTTTGACAAAATGTCAACATGCTCAAGTTAAAAGTACAGCCTTTATATAGTCTTCTAGAGTTTAGTTAATTTTAGCATAATGACCTAATATATTTAATGGTGATATAAACGCCTTATATGAATCGATAAAACATCAACATTGGAAACAATAATCCTGAGGTCTATTTGATGGTTCCTTATTGCTATCTAAATAATATATCAACATTGGAAGAAATACATTTTAGGTCTACATGATGGTAAACAATTACGCCTTATATGCATTAAGATATAACATCAACATAGGAAACAATAAGTGTGAGCTCTATTTGAAGGTGAAATAAACGCCTTATTGCTATTCAAAAGATATATATCAACATTGAAACCATTAAACACGAGGTCTACACAATAGTTGTATTGTTGATACAGAGTTGTAATAATATTGGGCAAACGAGAAAATGGATCATCTTGAGCAATTCCTCCCTTTTCGAAAATATGTTATTTAATCACCTGTTTAACTCTTTAAGAGCCGAATTGTTTAAAGTAGACTCTTGCATGTTCAAAATCGGGCGTCTCCATTTCTCTTGTAATAACAGTTTTGGACTATTTTGATTACTAAAAGGCAAACAATGCTGATTTCAGGTGAGACAGCTCGCTTTGGCGCTGAAAGATTTAATTGGTGTTAAATGAGGTATGTATTGACGAGTGTTGTCACAAAGAGTTACCTTTTACATGACACTTGCAGTGCATATGGTCAGTGTTATGCGTATCACACGTAGGTGAGCCATGGTGACACGTGTGGTTATTACAATCGGCGTCAGTAGCGCAGGTGTCTACAGCTCTCAAAGCTAGCAATGTAAAGAGGTAGGGAAATTAGAACGTATCATTTAATCGCATATTAAAATGTTATCGTTTTCCGAAAATACGTGTCCATACACAAAAGGTATTTGGTGCCTTTGTAGAAGACGGCGTTTGAAAACTATATAGGAAGAGGGGTGAATCCGTTCAAAATAAGCATTGTTTTCTAATTGTCGTCCCATTCACTATGTGGTGCACGTGGCTATGTAGCACATATCGGTAATGTTCGATGATGTTTAACAGTTAACAGTATCCAAGTCATTATATCAATTATTAAACAAGGCAACTGAAAGGCATGTTAACTTTTAGTCCTGCGTTATACCTTGTCATGTGTTGATTTGTGTTAGTTGTTATATAGTCTGGAGTTACCTGCCCCTACCATAACATAGTAGTGGCAAGCATATACTTGAAATGGCGTCGTCCTTTGGACATTTTTAGAGGCATCCTTTTTTATAGACATTCCTTTCAAATTCCGAAAATAGTTCGCTTCATTATTTATGTAATGATTCAGAACATCAATCTGTAATGTTCCGTTGTAGTTTTCACGAAAATCATTTCTACATTTACTATTCTCTATATATGTGATAGCGATATATAAGGGGCGGCAATATAGTCGTCATTGTTCGTTCATGCCAGACGTACACATTTACTGTAGTACGCCGAGTAAAATACTTATTTTCATTTATTTTCTAGATTAGAAACTTGTAAACAATGTTTGCAAATTGTTAACATGCACACACGTGCTGTCTTGTCATAAGCATACGCTGTTCTGTATTTATGTATTTATCTTTAGCAAACAATCAATCAATGAGGGCAAACTCATGTCGTAATAATATAGTGGAATAGGTGCTAGCAACTGTCAGAGTATATGTTATTTATATTAACCCTTTTTATGAACATCGTACTATAAGGCACATGAACGGGAAAATAGAGTCAAAACGTCTCGCTTAATATGAATATGTTAAAGATCAACGTCTAAATAGAAGAAGCAATGTGTACTGGAAAGCAATAGAAACGCCTTATGTTTGTAAATTAGATTGGGGTAATCGTGATATTAAAAGGCATGTAGTTCAGTTTTGGATCGTAATGCAAGGTATTACATGCGCTTAACATCAAACGATTCCATAATCACAAAGATAAAAGGTGATTTAAATCGGATATGTTTAGCTGATGTCGTTAACTCGATTAAAACATCTTCTACATGACAGTTCTGAATGGCCCGTTTTCCGTCTAATGGCTACCTTCGATGAATTTAATGGTTAAACCTTGAGCTCGATCTAAGATTCTTTTAGCGCACGGTTTATAAATACCGGTTCGTACCTGTATTATATCTGACACATGGGAAATATCAATTCGCGAACAGTTCATTTCTTGAAATGGAATCGAACCGGATTTAATGTTTTAATTGCTTCTTTAATATAAGTAGGTCATTATTCCCGTGCTGCATTCGTGTATTCGTATTAAGATTACGGATTTAAAGGTATGAAAGAACTGGACAAAGCAAATGGTGCCGTAATTCGGACTAGAAACAAACTTTACAGTTGCTTAATGTTGTCATCGTGATAGACATGATATATGCGAACTGCAAATACTAAGAAAGAATGCAAAATAAGATCACCACGTGTGGAATCGAGCTTGAATAATGTTTTTAATTGTGCAACTAATAAGTAGGTTATTATATCTGTAATCTTCAATTGTATATAGCCACGAGTAGCTCACAGACAGAGATATTTAAAAATAATTTTCTAAAAGTTGTATCGCCGATGTCGTTTTTAGAACGACTCGTTTGAGAGTGAATGAACAATGTCCGATCCAGATCGGTTTATAACATACCGAAGACTAAAATACCAATACACTGACCAGCTGTACTTGCTATTTATACAGAAAAATACCATGATGCAACCAAAACACTGTTGAAAACGGTCTGAAGCACGCAACAAACGACATCAATAAAAACGCCAGGAAAGACTGATCTTGAACAAAAACAAGAATGCCTCTGTGGCACTAAAACACTACAAAATCAACGATAACACAAACAGGACTAGAACACATTTCAGAGAAGATTTATATGGTTATCGTTATAAACCTATTTTACAGAAGAGAATAAGAAATTGAAAAACGGACTGAAATGATATGTATATTAGTCTTAACAATGTGTACTCTAGAACTGGTCGTATAAGCAGTGATTGCTATTCTTGCGCCTCGCCAAAGGGACACCCGTTTGCCAGATTTTGCAAGATGCCAAGATCCCAAGATGATAAGTGTTTCGTGGATTGTCAGTTACTGTCCCTGGAGAATGCATGGTCATCCATTGCAACCTGATATAAGGATGAAGACTTATCAGAAACGTCCCTCGTGACATTGTAAGGCCTCCAAGAAGTTGGTTTGAATATGAATAAGTCCGATGTATGTCCATCGCGGTTCAAACCTACCAGCTCGTTTTCCAATATGGTCTCCACATTCACAGTGACCTTGCGCGTTGCACAATCCATTATTTCCATTTGGACAGATACATTGGTGACCATTGTGACATACGGCTCTCTTTACTGAAAATAAAAGGTTATAAAACATCAAAATAATAATTTTGCCTCTCAAAACGGAATTCGAGGCAGATCAACCTGTGTCTCTGTGCAGTCTTATGATGACCGGTCCGGTGCCCCAATCGAGTTTTACAGGCTTATCGAAGCCTCTGTAGAACGATTGTGAAACAGATGACGAATTAATGTATACAATTAGATCTGAATAAGTTAAATGATAATAAATGCAGCCCAAAGAAATCACTTTACTGACCTGGTACATGACAATTACAGTGTCCATGTTGCAGGAGGTGATCATGAATTTCACAATGCGGCGCTCCATGGTGACATGTTGTGGCACTACAATCAGTATCTACGGTACACTCTTCTCCTGTAAGACGTAAAGATGGCACGATTAATTCAGTCAGAGGTCCAAATAAGAGGGATATAAAACGGTTTTCCCAACAATATATCTCTTTTTATTCATTTTAATCCCATGATATGGGTACGTAAAAGAATCGTCTGATTGAGATGATTCTATTCACTCCCATACCATAGGTTTAGAGAGTCAAATACGAATTTAAGAACATGCAAGAATCCCCTTATCTTGAGCTCTGCACAGTTTATGGTAGTTATACCAAGTGATACATGTGATTAGAATCGAACAATTCCGCTATCAGAAGGATAAGGTGAATATGATTAGAAGTATTCTGCTTAAGTCGTAAACTCGATAAATACTTCGGACGTCGTCCGTGAGTAGTCACATCCCAGGTGTCCGATAACATTCTCAATCAGGAAAGACAGTATTCTACAATGACAATTCGCATTGGCCCATTTTCCGTCCATTCGCTACGTTCGATGGATTTGATGGTTCAACCTTTCACTCGATGTAACAGTTGTGTAGTGTATAGTTTAGTGTTTGAAACGGTTCGTACCTTTTGTATATCTGACACACGCGACATATCAACAGGCGGCCAGATCATTTTTCGAAATGGACTCGTAACGGACATTATTTTTCTATTGAGATTATTACCAATGTTGTCAGGTCAGAAAAACAACCAACTTTACAAATCAAACATTAACAAACAATGAAGAGCAATATCAGGCTGTACATACATGTTGTTGTTTTTTTGTTCTTTTTTTTTATCTTAGTCAACATCATTCTGTTTTCGAGTATTCGTCTAAGGAATACCGATTTATAGATATGAAAGAACTGGACCAATCAAAGAATGACGAAAATTAGATTAGAAACAAATTTCAGAGTAGATTAATATAGTTCTCGGTATAGACCTGCTTTATGAAGACATCAGAATGAATGCTAGCAACGAATTCAAAGTATATGGTTATCGGTGAAGACAGGGTTTACTCTATAAGCCGCAGACATTGCTATACAGGCACAATGATATGTTTAAGCCTCGCCGAATGGAAAACACGTTTAATATAGTTTGCGATCCTCAAAGACTTTGATAAGCATGCGAAATAAGATCACCACGTTTTTTAAGCATTTTTAATGGGAGCACCGGATAATGGTTGTGGTCATAAAATGTGATTTTATATTTATTTAAACTAGTCAGAACCGTCCCTCTGGAGATTTAAAGGCCTACAGATGTGGTTTTGATATAGATTAGATCAATTCATATCCTTTATACCTACCAGCTCGTTTTCCAACTGCAACATGGTCTCCACAGTCACAGTGCCCATGCGCCGTGCAAACTGCATTGTTTCCGGCTGGACAGGTCATACTACTACAATCTTTATCAGCAACACAATTTGCTCTCTTAGCTGGAAATGAAACGTTAAATTGAAATAGTGAGATCCCTTCTGTTTTGGTATTCACTTATAAATGACCTCATTCAGGATAATTAAGACTAGATCTTTCTCTACACTAGAATCACAACGCTTTGAACATTTTAAACATTGATTAAGTGTTGAAGTCAATTTTGACTTGAATCTGTGCCTGATTTGAAATAAAACAAGATGGCCATACATGCCCTGTATCGCTATGTTATGAAATGTGATTTGAAATGTCAACCACATGGTCAATCGCAAAAACTCTTTCTGAAGTCAGGTAGGGATTTTGACACGATATGCTCCAAATTTGAATTACGCCTAGATACCAGCAAGACAAACACTCTTACAACATGCTCAAGTTAAACATACAGCCTTTATACAGTGTCTTTTATATTTAAATTAATGTTGGCCTAGTGACCTAGTTTTTTACCTTACTTGACCCATATTTACACTTAGCCTAGATATCGTCAAGACAAGCAATCTGAGTTTCATAATTCTTGATTCTGTCCGTCCAACTTGTATCAGGTTTAGCCTACTGACCTAGTTTTTAACCAAACATGATCCATATCAAATATTACCCTATGTATCATTAAGACAAGCTTTCTGACAATATTTCATCATTCTGGAGTAAAAAATAATATTTTTCTTAAATTTCACCTAGTGTCCAAGTGTTATCAACCTGTGTCTCTGTGCAGTCTTATGATGACCGGTCCGGTGCCCCAATCGAGTTTTACAGGCTTATCGAAGCCTCTGTAGAACGATTGTAAAACAGATGACGAATTAATGTATACAATTAGATCTGAATAAGTTAAATGATAATAAATGGTGCCCAAAGAAATCACTTTACTGACCTGGTACATGACAATTACAGTGTCCATGTTGCAGGAGGTGATCATGAATTTCACAATGCGGCGCTCCATGGTGACATGTCGTTGAACTACATTCAGTATCTACGGTACACGCTTCTCCTGTAAGTCGTAAAGATGGCACGATTAATTCAGTCAGAGGTCCAGAAAAGGAGGGATATAAAACTGTTTTCCACACAATATATCTCTTTTTATTCATTGTAATCCTATGATATGGGTACTTAGAAGAATCGTCTGATTAAGATGATTCTATTCACTCCCATACCATAGGTTTAGAGAGTCAAATACGAATTTAAGAACATGCAAGAATCCCCTTATCTTGAGCTCTGCACAGTCTATGGTAGTTATACCAAGTGATACATGTGATTAGAATCGAACAATTCCGCTATCAGAAGGATAAGGTGAATATAATTAGAAGTATTCTGCTTAAGTCGTCAACTCGATAAATCCTTCGGACGTCGTCCGTGAGTAGTCATATCCCATGTGTCCGATAACATTCTCAATCGAGAAAGACAATTCTTACAATGACAGTTTCTGATTGGCCACCTTTCCGCGCATTATCTACATTCGATGCGGAATTTTATGGTTCAAACTTTCACTCAATGTAACAGTTGTGTAGTGTATACGGTGTGTAACGATTCGTACCTGTTGTTTAGTGACAATGTTTGATGAATATTATATGAACTATCTGGCATCCAGAGTGTTAACAAGAACATTATTGACGATTGGTGACTAACGACGGACGGACGCCGGACAAACGATCATCACGAGAGATCACAACTGAGTACTTTATACTCAGGTGAGCTTAACATAGATGCTGTGAAGAGTAACACTAAGCATAGAGACTGTGAAGAGTAACACTTAACATAGAGACTGTGAAGAGAAGCACTAAACATATAGACTGTAAAGAGTTACACTAAACATAGAGACTGTAAAGAGTTACACTAAACATAGAGACTGTGAAGAGTAACACTAAACATAGAGACTGTGAAGAGTAACACTAAGCATAGAGACTGTGAAGAGTAACACTTAACATAGAGACTGTGAAGAGAAGCACTAAACATAGAGACTGTGAAGAGTAACACTTAGCATAGAGACTGTGAAGAGTAATACTAAACATAGAGACTGTGAAGAGTAACGATAAACATTGAGACTGTGAAAAGTAACGATAAACAAAGAGACTGAAGAGTAAGGTTAGGTGGTAATAATCGGATTCATGTCACGTATGATGTCGTTTTTAGAACGACTCGTTTGAGAGTGGGTGATCAGGGTCCGATCCAGATCGGTTTATAACATACCGAAGACTAACATATTAATCCACTGACCAGCTGTACTTGTTATTTACAGAGAAAAGTACCATGATGCAACCAAAACACTGTTGAAAGCGGTTTGAACTACGCAACAAACGAAATCAATAAAAACGCCAGGAAATACTGATCTTGAACAACAACAATAATGCCACTGTGGCACTGAGACGCGACAAAATCAACGATAACGCAAACAGGACTAGAACAAACTTTAGAGAAGATTGATATGGTTATCGTTATAAACCTATTTTACAAAATAATTCGTCTTAAGACTACAGATTTATATGTATGAAAGAACTGAACAGAACAAATGGTGCCGAAATTCGGACTAGAAACAAACTGTACAGTTGATTAACGTGGTCATCGTGATAGACATGATATATGCGAACTGCAAATACTAAGAAACGCATGCGAAATAAGATCACCACGTGTTTCAAGCATCGTTAATTGGAGTACCCGGAGAATGGGTGTGGTCTTAAAATGCAATTTTATAATGTATTCAAACTTGTCAAAACCGTCCTTCTGGAGATTTAAAGGCCTACAAATGTTGGTTTTGGTACAGATAAGACCAAGTCATGTGCTTCATACATACCAGCTCGTTTTCCAACTGCAACATGGTCCCCACAGTCACAGTGTCCATGCTTGCAAATTGCATTGTTTCCAGCTGGACAGGTCATACTACTACAATCTGTATCACCCACACAGTTTGCTCTCTTATCTGGAAATGAAACGTTAAATTGAAGTTGTGAGATCCCTTCTGTTTTGGTATTCACTTTTAAATGACCTCATTGAGGATGATTAAGACAATTTCTTTATCCGTACTAGTATCACAACGCTTTGAACATTTCAATCATTGATTAAGTGTTGAAGTCAATTTTGATTTGAATCTGTGCCTGTTTTGAAATAAAACTAGATGGCCATACAGGCCCTGGCTCGCTATGCTATGAAATGTGATTTGACATGTCAACCACATGCTCAATCACAATAACTCATTTTGAAGGTAGGTAAGGCTTTTGACATGATATGCCATAAATTTGAACTACGCCTAGATACCAGCAGGATAAACATTTTGACAAAATGTCAACATGCTCAAGTTAAAAGTACAGCCTGTATATAGTCTTCTAGAGTTTAGTTAATTTTAGCATAATGACCTAATATATTTAATGGTGATATAAACGCCTTATATGAATCGATAAAACATCAACATTGGAAACAATAATCCTGAGGTCTATTTGATGGTTCCTTATTGCTATCTAAATAATATATCAACATTGGAAGAAATACATTTTAGGTCTACATGATGGTAAAAAATTACGCCTTATATGCATTAAGATATAACATCAACATAGGAAACAATAAGTGTGAGGTCTATTTGAAGGTGAAATAAACGCCTTATTGCTATTCAAAAGATATATATCAACATTGAAACCATTAAACACGAGGTCTACACAATAGTTGTATTGTTGATACAGAGTTGTAATAATATTGGGCAAACGAGAAAATGGATCATCTTGAGCAATTCCTCCCTTTTCGAAAATATGTTATTTAATCACCTGTTTAACTCTTTAAGCGCCGAATTGTTTAAAGTAGACTCTTGCATGTTCAAAATCGGGCGTCTCCATTTCTCTTGTAATAACAGTTTTGGACTATTTTGATTACTAAAAGGCAAACAATGCTGATTTCAGGTGAGACAGCTCGCTTTAGCGCTGAAAGATTTAATTGGTGTTAAATGACGTATGTATTGACGGGTGTTGTCACAAAGATTTACCTTTTACATGACACTTGCAGTGCATATGGTCAGTGTTATGCGTATCACACGTAGGTGAGCCATGGTTACACGTGTGGTTATTACAATCGGCGTCAGTAGCGCAGGTGTCTACAGCTCTCAAAGCTAGCAATGTCAAAAGGTAGGGAAATTAGAACGTATCATTTAATCGCATCTTAAAATTGTATCGTTTTCCGAAAATACGTGTCCATACACCAAATGTATTTGGTACCTTTGTAGAAGACGGTTTTTGAAAACTATATTGGCAGGGGGTGAATCCGTTCAAAATAAGCATTGTTTTCTAATTGTCGTCCCATTCACTATGTGTTGTACGTGGCCCTGTAGCAACTATCGGTAATGTTCGATGAACAGTTAACAGTATCCAAGTCATTATATCAATTATTAAACAAGGCAACTGAAAGGCATGTTAACTTTTAGTTTTCTTTCAAATTCCGAAAATAGTTCGCTTCATTATTTATGTAATGATTCAGAACATCAAGCTGTATTGTTCCGTTGTAGTTTTCACGAAAAACATTTGTACATTTACTATTCTCTATATATGTGATAGCGATATATAAGGGGCGGCAATATAGTCGTCATTGTTCGTTCATGCCAGACGTACACATTTACTGTAGTACGCCGGGTAAAATACTTATTTTCATTTATTTTCTAGATTAGAAACTTGTAAACAATGTTTGCAAATTGTTAACATGCACACACGTGCTGTCTTGTCATAAGCATACGCTGTTCTGTATTTATGTATTTATCTTTAGCAAACAATCAATCAATGAGGGCAAAATCATGTCGTAATAATATAGTGGAATAGGTGCTAGCAACTGTCAGAGTATATGTTATTTATATGAACCCTTTTTATGAACATCGTACTATAAGGCACATGAACGGGAAAATAGAGTCAAAACGTCTCGCTTAATATGAATATGTTAAAGATCAACGTCTAAATAGAAGAAGCAATGTGTACTGGAAAGCAATAGAAACGCCTTATGTTTGTAAATTAGATTGGGGTAATCGTGATATTAAAAGGCATGTAGTTCAGTTTTGGATCGTAATGCAAGGTATTACATGCGCTTAACATCAAACGATGCCATAATCACAAAGATAAAAGGTGATTTAAATCGGATATGTTTGGCTGATGTCGTTAACTCGATTAAAACATCTTCTACATGACAGTTCTGAATGGCCCGTTTTCCGTCTAATGGCTACCTTCGATGAATTTAATGGTTAAACCTTGTGCTCGATCTAAGATTCTTTTAGCGTACGGTTTATAACGGTTCGTACCTGTATGATATCTGACACATGGGAAATATCAATTCGCGAACAGTTCATTTCTTGAAATGGAATCGAACCGGATTTAATGTTTTAATTGCTTCTTTAATAAGTAGGTAATTATTCCCGTGCTGTATTCGTGTATTCGTATTAAGATTACGAATTTAAAGGTATGAAAAAACTGGACAAAACAAATGGTGCCGTAATTCGGACTAGAAGCAAACTTTACAGTTGCTTAATGTTGTCATCGTGATAGACATGATATATGCGAACTGCAAATACTAAGAAAAGCATGCGAAATAAGATCACCACGTGTGGAATCGAGCTTGAATAATGTTTTTAATTGTGCAACTAATAAGTAGGTTATTATTTCCGTAATCTTCGATTGTATATAGCCACGAGTAGCTCACAGACAGAGATATTTAAAAATAATTTTCTAAAAGTTGTATCGCTGATGTCGTTTTTAGAACGACTCGTTTGAGAGTGGATGAACATTGTCCGATCCAGATCGGTGTATAGCATACCGAAGACTAAAAAACCAATACACTGACCAGCTGTACTTGCTATTTACACAGAAAAATACCATGATACAACCAAAACACTGTTGAAAGCAGTCTGAAGCACGCAACAAACAACATCAATACAAACGCCAGGAAAGACTGATCTTGAACTAAAAAACGAATGCCACTATGGCGCTACAATATCAACGATAACACAAACAGGACTAGAACAAATTTCAGATAAGATTGATATGGTTATCGTTATAAACCTATTTTACAGAAGAGAATAAGAAATTGAAAAACGGACTGAAATGATATGTATATTATTCTTAACAATGTGTACTCTAGAACTGGTCATATAAGCAGTGATTGCTATTCTTGCGCCTCTCCAAAGGGACACCCGTTTGCCAGATTTTGCGAGATGTTAAGATCCCAAGATGATAAATGTTTCGTGGATTGTCAGTTACTGTCCCTGGGGAATGCATGGTCATCCATTGCAACCTGATATAAGACTTATCATAACCGTCCATCGTAACATTGTAAGGCCTCCATGAAGTTGGTTTGAATATGGATAAATCCTATGTATGTATCATCGCGGTTCAAACCTACCAGCTCGTTTTCCAATATGGTCTCCACATTCACAGTGACCTTGCGCGTTGCACAATCCATTATTTCCATTTGGACAGATACATTGGTGACCATTGTGACAAACGGCTCTCTTTACTGAAAATAAAAGGTTATAAAACATCACAATAATAATTTTGCCTCACAAAATTGAATTCTTAAATTTCACCTAGTGTCCAAGTGTTATCATCGATATTCACACTTGGCCTAGATAATATCAGGACGAAAACCAGTCAAAGATTCAACATGCTCAATGCAAAACTGCGGTTTCTAGAGTGTTCATATTATTTTTTCTCAAAATTAGCTTAGCTCCTAGTATTTTTTACCAGGCATAACAAATAAGACAAGTTAAAAATGCAGCTTCAATGGTGTTATCAAAACTTTCCTAAAAATGCAGCTTCGATGGGGTTAACAAGATGTTCATTCATTTTGTTTGCTCTAGTGACTTTGTTTTTGACCCGTCTTGACCTATATTCGAACTAAGACTAGATATCTTCAAGACAATAATACTAACAAAGGTTCAAAATATGTTATAGTTAAATTATGACTTTAAGAGTGTTAATATGATTTTCCTTCATTTTGCTCTAGTGACATAGATTTTGACTCAACATGACCAATATTCGAACTAGATATCATCAATTCAAAATTCTGACGAAGGTTTAACATGCTTTAGTTAAATATGTGACTTCCAGATTGTTAACAAGAGTTTACTTCTCTGTGGCCTAGTGACATAGTTCGGTTTTTTTACTGGACATTACTCATATTCGAATTTAGCCAATATATTATCTAGCATTACTTCTGACAAAGGTTCAACATGCTATAGTTAGAAATGAAATAGTTTTTGAGTGGACATGACTGATATTCGAATTTAGCTAAGATATCATCCAGACAATCAATATGCCAAAGCTTATACATGCTGAACTAAAAAGGCGGCTTTCAAAGTGGTAACAAGATGTTCCTTCAGTTCGGCCTAGCAAACCTTGTTTTTGACCAGACATGATCCGTGTTCAAACTTGGACTATTTATTATCTTTCAAAGTGGTAACAAGATGTTCCTTCAGTTCGGCCTAGCACACCTTGTTTTTGACCAGACATGATCCGTGTTCAAACTTGGACTATTTATTATCTTTCAAAGTGGTAACAAGATGTTCCTTCAATTCGGCCTAGCAAACCTTGTGTTTGACCAGAAATGAGCCGTGTTCAAACTTGGACTATTTATTATCAAAAGTGGTAACAAGATGTTCCTTCAATTCGGCTTAGCAAACCTTGTTTTTAACCAGACATGATCCGTGTTACTTGGACTATTTGTTATCAAAAGTGGTAACAAGACGTTCCTTCAATTCCGCCTAGCAAACCTTGTTTTTGACCAGACATGATCCGTGTTCAAACATATACTTGTTATTATAAAAAAATACATTCTGACAATGTTGCAAGCTGCTGACTCAAACATGAAAGTCTGCGGTCGATAGAGTGTTATTTAGATATATTTTTTCTCAAATTTGACTTAGTGACCTAGTGTTTGACCCGTCTTGACCTACATTCAAACTATGCCTAGATACAAAACAAAACGCATTTATATCAAAACAAACATTTTGACAAATGATCAACACGCTTAAGTTAAAAATGTGGCTTCCAGAGTCTTAACAAGATTTTCCTTTAATTGAGCTTTGTGATCTAGTCTTTTTCCCAACATGACAAAGTTTCAAACATGGCCAAGATTTGACCGAGATATACGTTCTGATAAACTATAGTGCTGATTGAATGCACAGTGTTTCATGTAAAGGGTTAAGAAAAACATTGTTCACGATGCACGACGCACAGACGACGAACAAAAGGCGATCACAATAGCTTACAATAGTGTACTTCATACTCATGTGCTCTCAAAAACTAAAGGCTAATTAATTTAGCGTAGCATGGAAAACAAATGTGGGTTGTATTAAAGTTTGTGTTCTTGTGAAGTCGTCATGAATATTTTGCTTCAATTTAGCTTTGTGACCTCGTGTTTGACCCCGTTTCGAGGAAGGCCGTGGGTGATGTACGTCCAGATAAACAATCATCAAGGTAGGGTACAACATGTTGCCTGTAGAGAGTTGAAAAGGAAATTGCTGACGATGCGCAACGCACAGACGCGGACAAAAGGCGATTACAAAAGCTAACCATACGCACTTCATGCTCAGAAAAGCTAAAAATGTGCTTAATTAATCTAGCCAGGGTCAGTGTACACTCACCCTGATCTAGCGTAGTCTGGAAAACAAATGCGGGGTTATATTACATTCATGTTCATCTGAAGTCGGTATTTCAGTATTTAAGAAATACATTTCGATTCTTAATAAGTTAATTGATACTAACTTTTTCCCGTATACAAAACATATACAGCAGACGACTTCGAAAACATCTGGTTTAAACTATGGTAAAAATCTATTAATGATACGTTAATCGTTGCATATAGTTGAAAACAACTGACAGAGGCGGAAATTTTCATTATGGACAATGTATTCTTGTGTCGCAATCTTTTAAGAAGTCGATTGCTGCAGAAGCGTCTCAAAGAATCTGTGTGTGAAAAGGGTTAATTGGAATCCGATCAAATTCACTTTACTGACCTGGTGCATGACAATTACAGTGTCCATGTTCCAGAAGTGGATCATGAATTTCACAATGTGGCGCTCCATGATGACATGTCGTGGCAATACAATCAGTATCTACCTTACACTCTTCTGCTGTAAGTTATAAGGAGGGCACAATTAATTCAATCTTGTATTGAAATATCAGGTTGTACATGTGCTTAGCGTCGAACAATTCAATAATCAGATGAATGAGGTGGTTTTAATCGAAACTGTTTGGCTGAAGTCGTTTGCTCGATTAAATCTTCGGACGTCGTTCGTGAGAAATCATCTCCCATGTGTCCGATAAAATTCCAATCGAGAAAGAAAGACTTTTACAGAGATAGTTCTGATTGTCTCGTTTTCTGTAAAATGGCTACCTTCGATTAATTTGTTTTTATCAGCCTTGCGCAGTCAAGTAGCGCACGTTGTATAACGGTTCGTACCTGCTGTATATCTGACACACGGAAAATATCAAAAAGCGACCAGTTCATTTCTCTAAACGGACCCTTGGTGATTAAGAGAACAACGTTCGATCATGGTCGTTTTATACGATGTAGACTTTAAAATAAAAAGATTGAAAATGACTAGCTTTATCGATAATTAACACTGGAAATTCTTAGATATCTGCAAGAGAAATATTCTGGCAAAGTTTGATGAGTATTATATGAACTATTAGGCATATAGAGTGTTAACAAGAACATTATTGACGATGAGTGTCTTACGACAGACGGACGCCGAACAAACGATCATCACTAGTGACAACATTTAAGCACTTTATTTTCAGGTGAGTTAAGCATAGAGACTATGTAAAGTTACAATAGACATTATATAAATCATTAATCATACCTGCACGTTTTCCTGTAATAGAAAAAAAATCATTTTTATGGGTTGTTAATTGTAGGCTCATTTGCTCTTAAAAACTGAAGGTTAATTAATCTAGCGTAGTATGGAAAACAAATGAGGGTTGTTGTATTAAAGTTTATGTTCTTGTGAAGTCGGCAAGATGATTTTCCTTCAATTTAGCCTTGTGAAATAGTTGTTGACCCCGAATGACCTAGTTTCAAAGAAGGCCATGGGGATGTACGTTCAGATAAACTATCATGAATATAGGGTACAACATGTTGCCTGTAGAGTGTTGAGAAGGAAATTGCTGACGATGCGCAACGCACAGACGCGGACAAAAGGCAATTACAAAAGCTAACCATACGCACTTCATGATCAGAAGAGCTAAAAATGTGCTGAACTAATCTAGCGTAGTCTGGAAAACAAACGCGGGGATATATTACATTCATGTTCATCTGAAGTCAGTACTTCAGTATTTAAGAAATACATTGCGATTCTTAATAAGTTAATTGATACTAACTTCTTCCCGTATACAAAACATCTGCAGCAGACGGCTTCGAAAACATCTGGTTTAAACTATGGTATTCTATTAATGCTACGTCGGTAATCGTTGTATATTGTTGAAAACAACTGACAGAGGCGGAAATTGTTCGTTATGGACAATGTATTCTTGTGTCGCAATCTTGTAAGAAGTCGATTGCTGCAGAAGTGTCTGAAAGAATCTGTATGTTGGAAAGGGTTAATTGGCATCGAATCAAATTTACTTTACTGACCTGGTGCATGACAATTACAGTGTCCATGTCCAAGGAGGGGATCATGAATTTCACAATGCGGCGCTCCATGATGACATGTCGTGGCAATACAATCTATATCTATTGTACACGCTTCTCCTGTAAGTTATAAAGAGGGCACAATTAATTCAATCTTAGATTGAAATATCAGGTTGTACATGTGCTTAGTGTCGAACAATTCAATAATCAGATGAATAAGCTGGTTTTAATCGAAACTGTTTGGCTGAGGTCATTAGCGCGATTAAATCTTCGGACGTCGTTCGTGAGAAATCATCTCTCATGTGTCCGATAAAATTCCAATCGAGAAAGAAAGACTTTTACAAAGACAGTTCTGATTGGCCCGTTTTCCGTACAATGGCTACCTTCGATTAATGTGTTTTTATCGGCCTTGCGCTTGATGTAACAGTCTCGTAGAGCACGTTTTATAACGGTTCGTACCTGTTGTATATCTGACACACGGAAAATATCAAAAAGCGAACAGTTCATTTCTCGAAACGGACCCTTGGCGATTAAGAGAACAACGTTCGATCATGGTCGTTCTATACGATGTAGATTTTAAAATAAAATATTGAAAATGACTAACTTTATCGATAATTAACACTGGAAATTCTTAGATATCTGCAAGACAAATATTCTGGCAAAGTTTGATGAGTATTATATGAACTTTTTGGCATATAGAGTATTAACAAGAACAATATTAGATATCTGCAAGACAAATATTCTGGCAAAGTTTGATGAATATTATATGAACTATTTGGCATATATAGTAGTAACAAGAACAGTATTGAAGATGAGTGTCTTACGACAGACGAACGCCGAACAAACGATCATCACTAGAGACAACATTTAAGCACTTTATTTTCAGGTGAGCTAAGCATAGAGACTGTGTAAAGTTACAATAGACATTATATAAATCATTAATCATACCTGCACGTTTTCCTGTAATAGAAAACAAATCATTTACATGGGTTGTTAATTGTAGGCAATACGAGTCATTTATCAAATAAACATCTCAATCTTAACTTTGCCTCACTAAACGAAATCCGATTCGGACCTTTTGTCCAACCAAAAGGCAGATCAACCTGTGTTTCAGTGCAGTCTGATCATGGCCGTCTCGGTGCCTCAATCGAGTTGTACATGCTCATCGAAGCCTCTGTAGAACGATTGTAAAGAAAATTTACGAATTTATGTATACAATTATATCTGAATAAGTTAAATGATAATAAATGGCGCCCAAAGAAATCACTTTACTGACCGTTTGTATGACAAGTACAGTGTCCAATGCCATTATAATGAATTTGACAATACGGAGCTCCATGAGTACATGACGCGGCACTACAGTCAGCATCTCCGCCACATAATTCTGTTGTAAGTTATAAGGAGGGCATGATTAGTTCAGTCTTGGATTGAAATAGCAGGTTTTACATGCGCTTAGCGTCGAACAATTCCATAATCAGATGGATAAGCTGGTTTTAATCGGAACTGTTTGGCTAAAGTCATTAGCTCGATTAATTCCTCGGACGACGTTCGTGAGAAATCATCTCTCATGTGTCCGATAAAATTCCAATCGAGAAAGAAAGACTTTTACGAAGACAGTTCTGATTGGTCCGTTTTCCGAACAATGGCTACCTTGAATGAATTTGTTGCTATCAGCCTTGCGCTTGATGTAACAGTCTCGTAGCGCACGGTTTGTAACGGTTCCTACATGTTGTATACCTGATACACAGAAAATATCAAAAAGCGACCAGTTCATTTCTCGAAACGGACCCTTGGTAATTAAGAGAACAACGTTCGATCATGGTCGTTTTATACGATGTAGACTTTAAAACAAAAAGATTGAAAATGACTAGCTTTATCGATAATTAACACTGGAAATTCTTAGATATCTGCAAGACAAATATTCTGGCAAAGTTTGATGAGTATTATATAAACTATTTGGCATATAGAGTGTTAACAAGAACATTATTGACGATGAGTGTCTTACGACAGACGGACGCCGAACAAACGATCATCACTAGTGACAACATTTAAGCACTTTATTTTCAGGTGAGTTAAGCATAGAGACTATGTAAAGTTACGATAGACATTATATAAATCATTAATCATACCTGCACGTTTTCCTGTAATAGAAAAAAAATCATTTTTATGGGTTGTTAATTGTAGGCTCATGTGCTCTCAAAAACTGAAGGTTAATTAATCTAGCGTAGTATGGAAAACAAATGAGGGTTGTATTAAAGTTTATGTTCTTGTGAAGTCGGCAAGATGATTTTCCTTCAATTTAGCCTTGAAAAATAGTTTTTGACTCCGAATGACCCAGTTTCGAAGAAGGCCATGGGGATGTACGTTCAGATAAACTATCATGAATATAGGGTACAACATGTTGCCTGTAGAGTGTTGAGAAGGAAATTGCTGACGATGCGCAACGCTCAGACGCGGACAAAAGGCAATTACAAAAGCTAACCATACGCACTTCATGCTCAGAAGAGCTAAAAATGTGCTGAACTAATCTAGCGTAGTCTGGAAAACAAACGCGGGGATATATTACATTCATGTTCATCTGAATCAGTACTTCAGTATTTAAGAAATACATTGCGATTCTTAATAAGTTAATTGATACTAACTTCTTCCCGTATATAAAACATCTGCATCAGACGACTTCGAAAACATCTGGTTTAAACTATGGTAAAATTCTATTAATGTTACGTCGGTAATCGTTGCATATTGTTGAAAACAACTGACAGAGGCGGAAATTGTTCGTTATGGACAATGTATTCTTGTGTCGCAATCTTGTAAGAAGTCGATTGCTGCAGAAGTGTCTGAAAGAATCTGTATGTTGGAAAGGGTTAATTGGCATCGAATCAAATTCACTTTACTGACCTGGTGCATGACAATTACAGTGTCCATGTCCCAGGAGGGGATCATGAATTTCACAATGCGGCGCTCCATGATGACATGTCGTGGCAATGCAATCAATATCTATTGTACACGCTTCTCCTGTAAGTTATAAAGAGGGCACAATTAATTCAACCTTGGATTGAAATATCAGGTTATACATGTGCTTAGTGTCGAACAATTCCATAATCAGATGAATAAGCTGGTTTTAATCGAAACTGTTTGGCTGAAGTCGTTAGCGCGATTCAATCTTCGGACGTCGTTCCTGAGAAATCATCTCTCATGTGTCCGATAAAATTCCAATCGAGAAAGAAAGACTTTTACAAAGACAGTTCTGATTGGCCCGTTTGCCGTACAATGGCTACCTTCGATTAATTTGTTTTTATCGGCCTTGCGCTTGATGTAACAGTCTCGTAGAGCACGTTTTATAACGGTTCGTACCTGTTGTATATCTGACACACGGAAAATATCAAGAACCGACCAATTCATTTCTCGAAACGGACCCTTGGCGATTAAGAGAACAACGTTCGATCATGGTCGTTTTATACGATGTAGACTTTAAAACAAAAAGATTGAAAATAACTAACTTTATCGATAATTTACACTGGAAATTCTTAGATATCTGCAAGACAAATATTCTGGCAAAGTTTGATGAATATTATATGAACTATTTGGCATATAGAGTATTAACAAGAACATTATTAGATATCTGCAAGACAAATATTCTGGCAAAGTTTGATGAATATTATATGAACTATTTGGCATATAGAGTATTAACAAGAACATTATTGACGATGAGTGTCTTACGACAGACGGACGCCGAACAAACGATCATCACTAGAAACAACATTTATGCACTTAGGTGAGCTAAGCATAGAGATTGTGTAAAGTTACAATAGACATTATATAAATCATTAATCCTACCTGCACGTTTTCCTGTAATGGACGAAAAATAAAAATAATTAAATTCATTTGATGGGTTGTAAATTTTAGGCACTACTAGTCATTTATCCAAATAACATCACAGTCATAATTCTGCCTCATTATACGGTAACCAATTGGGACTTTCTGTTCAACCAAGAATCAGATCAACGTGTGCCTCCGTGCAGTCTGACCATGGCCGTCCCTGTGCCCCTATCGTGTTTTACAGACATACCGAAGTCTCTGTAGAACGATCGTAACACAAGTTCTGCCTTTGGGATTTGTCCTAACAAACGCCACGAATACTGGTTAAGTCTCCATGAAGGAGCCATCGAGCGTGATTTATGTGAGCGGAACAATGTTTCGCAATAGATGTAAAGTAGATCAGTTTAACTCTTTCAGCGCCAAAGGCAATATTGAGCATTTTGCAAACAATGCAGATTCAGGTGAGTCAGCTTAACGAGCTGTCTCACCTGAAATCTGCATTGTTTGGCTGTGAGTTAGAAATTTATTCCAAAAATCCTATAACATGAAAATAGAGTCGTCCGAGTTTGAACATGGAAGAGTCTACTTTAAACAATTCGGCGCTGAAAGGGTTAAACTATGTTTGGCTGATCTAAAGCCCTGGAATTGATTATAGATATACATCAGTTGTGAATCCCACACTGGTGTCTTATTGACGATCCGGTCTCACCTCAGTTTAACCATTTGAGCCGTCCCGCGAGAAAAACCAACATTATAAACTCTGCGTAAAGTATCGACCCGGATCAGCCTAAGCATGCCACACAGGCTAACCCGGACATACACTTTTCGTCTCCTGTGGATTTTCTGTTTCAGGATTCATTGCTCTATACCTCTATACCCCTGAGACGAAATGTGTCGGCGCGGAACAGTCGGCGCGGAACAGTCGGCGCGGAATGCGCAGGCGGATCTGAGTCGATACGTTACGCAGAGTCCACAATGTTGATTTTCTCGCGGGACGGCTCATTTCCCACATACAACTTATCTGCAGTAGACGACTTCGAAATATTGAGTGAAAACTATGACAACTTACTCTCCATATATTAGTGGACACAATTGTATTGAATAAAGTTTAAATAATCGGGTGAAGAACTAGTGAACACGTATATCTATTATGTCAGTTGTATAGATCTAAGTCTTTTTAACGTGTAGACGAAATTAGTGAAGACGCTGGTTAGTGGTTAAACTGTGTTTATGTACACACTCATCTGACACGAGCAATAGGAGCGAAAATCTCCCCTCACGGCTCATATGTATCTGTGTTACGTCATCACTGATCATGTGATTTATGTACGAGCAATATAGGAGCCCGTGCATAGAAAAGGGTACAAATTAGCTTTTGTGAACAGTATACATCAAGATTAGCGTGTGCAATAGCAGTCTAAGGAAGATATACACTGGTAACATATTACTTACACATGTTTTGTAGAAGATTCTGTCAACTTGTGCAAATTCTAATAAGACAGAACAGGGGGACAAGATCATCTAAACCTACACTGTTCGGGAATGACTACTTGTACATGTTTGTTGTGCACTGGCTTAAATCATAGTTGCCCGAACGTTTATTTACTGCCAATCTCATCTCATTCAAATCTTCATATCCCCGCTCGGGTCATACCAAAGTGACTTTAAAACAATGGCAGTAATGGCTGCCCTCCTTGGCGCTCAGGGTTGCGGGGTTAGCATTAAGACCGACTGGCTGTTGTCAGAATAAATGGACCAATGGTACTAATAACTTACCTACAAATGACGTGATATAACTAAACAAGTGTTGAAAGCAGCGTAAAACACCAAACAATCATTCAAATCAGACCAAAATTCTTCGTTGTCCGAACATAGGATCTGACGACACAGCCTAAAATATCGTCTCAAATTGACCTTATACACTTAAATACTGAGCACGTGTTCGGTATGTTAGTCAAATTAACTCGCTCGATACAACCAATACTTGATTCTTTACACCCGGAACACTTGATAATCACCTGTCGTAAACCAAACGATTTGGTAAACGACAATTTCATTGATCGACGCATTGATCGACGATAATGTCAATCAGAGCCGACCTATAGAGGGCAGTCATCCGATCTGTTTTCTTTGATAACACAAATCAGGATTCTTTTCATTAAATGCCAGACGCGATTCATTGAGTTAACATATTTTACAAACAATACAAGACTGACTATACATGCTCATCGTATAACATCAATGAACAAAATGAGCCGAACTACGAGAAAAACCGACATTGTTGACTCTGCGTAAAGTATCGATCCGGATCAGTATAAGCATGCCGCGCAGGCTAACCCTGGCAGACACTTTTCGCCTCCTGTGGATTATCAATTTCAGGAATCATTACTCTATACCCTTTAGACGGAATGTGTCGGCCCGGATTTTCCTGCGCAGGCTGATCTGGATCTATACATTACGCAGAGTCAATAATGTTGGTGGTGGAACGGCTCATATATACTTTTCTAACTGAAAAAAGTATTCTGGTGCGTCAGTCGTAGAGACCTTTTGAAAATGCTGCTGTTAAACTCCTCACTATGACCAATATTTCTTTCCCCCAACATCTAACGTACTTCCGAATGATGTTGAATAGCCTAAAATGCCATACCCGTGAACAATATGATAACAGATAACGACTGAAATGTTGCCTTACTTATTGCGTCCTCACATCGGCACTCTCCGTTAATACAAACTTCTGTCCTATTTGCGTCACACGCATTACAATCACTTGAGAGCTGACAATGGGTGGGTCCGTCTGGGTGGGGATGGTGCGTCCCGGACCCTGGATGGTGATTCCCAGGATTGCTCTGTGTAAACACGAGGCCTGAAAGCAATGTGAGCGGTTGTGAAAGGTGTGTGTCGACAATATGAGCTGTGCTACTTAACTAAGATTGACACCAATGTCAATGTATAGATATATATATATTTTCTTATGATGTACATCGGGAATTTTATTCAAATTCCACCTGTGTTTCATTCGACCAATTTAACCCTTTCCCTCATATAGACGCTTTCTGACGCCTCTGCAGCAGACGGCATTTTGAAAACATAGTGACAAAAGAAGAAATTGCACAAAACGTGCAATTTCTCCTTTTGACACAATGTTTTCCACTTTTAGTCATAGGTTATCCATTCAATTATAGAGATTTTCTATGTTTTGACAAAATACGTTCAAAGTCGTCTGCTGCAGAATTGTCGTATAAGGGAAAGGGTTAAAACCACAAATTTGATGAAAATGCGTGTACATCATGATAATTAAAATGTTTTAAAAATCGTCTGCTGCAGATGGCAGATTTGTAGTATGTGGGAAAGAGTTAACCCTTCTGACGCCTCTGCAGCAGAAGACTTTGAACGTATTTTGTCAAAACATAGAAAATCTCCATAGTTGAATAGATAACCTATGACAAAAAGGGGAAAACATTGTGGCAAAAGGAGAAATTGCACGTTTTGTGCAATTTCTTCTTTTGTCACTATGTTTTCAAAAAGCCGTCGGCTGCAGAGGCGTCAGAAAGCGTCTATATGAGGGAAAGGGTTAATAGTAACTAAATACAGATAACGCTGCGTTTAGGGTAATGCTATCCTCGACGTCAGAGAGAAGCTCTTTTCAAAATAATTGAAGACTTTTGATGAAGCGTATAATGAAAAAATCGCATATCGAGGTTTCAGTGGAAAACTGGGTCTTTTTTGTTCTAGATTCATCACCTCACCACGAAGTTGTTATATGTTAATAAATTGCGGATAAATTCTGATTAATTAATCGTATATATAAATGCTTCTAACATTGTTCTTCGTAAACAGTGGACATTTTCTAGTATAAGTATGACATTATCAGACCTGTCCCACATATGGACGACGGCTGCTGAAAACATTTTGGGAAACGGAGCAATTTCTCACAATGCAAAATTTCTCCTATGTTTCAACTTTATTCAAATATTCAAATATTATATTATCATTTCTCACAATTTTGCCTAGATGTTTCAATGTCTTCTGCTGAAGATTTGTTGTATGTGGAAAAGGGTTAAAGTCGTTTTCTCAAACTATTTAGAAAATAGTCTGCTGCAGATGTGTCAAAAGTCATGAAAGTCTACAGACTATGATCGTCGATGCACTGCACGTGTGCATTGCTTTTAATTTATTGTATTTGCATGTGTAAATGTTTCACGTCATCTCTCAATTAGAGAAGCCGAGTCCCGCCAGCTCAGTCGGTGGCGACGCGGGCTGTCAATCAGAATATTTTGCACATTTTTGCATAGGCATTTATAAAGTTGTATTATTAAGCTGCATATTAAATTTTATTGTATTTGGGAACAGTATTATTTCAAAAAAGGTGTAGTTAACTGTTAAGTCTTTGCGGTATCGACTGTTTATCTGATGTGTTCTTGTTCGAGTTCCAGGCTTTGGGCCGAGCACCGGTAGCTCAGTCGGTGGCGACGCGGGCTGTCAATCCAGGGGTCGTGAATTCGAACCCAAGCTTGGCCAACATTCTTTCCGACGTTTGACAAAAGTCACTGTGACAAGTGTCATTCCTCATACGCCAATGGGCTAACAGTCTATGTGTAAAAGCAGCAAGTTGCTTGGAAATACTGTAATGTGGAGTATTGGAGTACGATAGCCAAGACACATATGAGTAGGTGAACTGGCCGCCGTGAACATCTTCAAAAATGTTGAAAACGGTGTTAAACCACAATCAACCAATCAATCAATCAACTCTCAATTTGATCTACGCCCAACCCAGCACGGGATAACACAATAACAAATAGATAGTAATGATATATAAAACAATAAACAACTCACCAAAAAGACAAACTACAATTGCCGCCTTGATCATTTTAGTTATGTTCGTCAGATGTCACTCTTTGAAACAATGGTGCCCAAAACCGTGCCGACCTTACTTTTATACGGAAAGATATGAAAGATCGTGATTTTCAGTCAGTCGGCGGTCGTGATATGAAATCGTGTGAAATGAACAGATTTGTGATATTGCACCGGCCTACATAAAACAAACCCTCAACACTAATCTATACCGCACACTGTGATGTCCAAGATCTTCTTTCTGTATCATATTGAGACAGGTTCGAGTCTGCGCGTGCTATATTCTTAACGTATCTGGGGGCAAACATACGATAATCCCTAGAATTAAGTTGGAAACATAGTGGCAAATGGAGAAATTGTTCATTACGAAACAATTCTTCCTTTCTCCACAATGTTTTCAAATGTCGTCTGTTGCGGAGGTGCTTAAGCATGACTGAATGGTATGAATTGAGCAGCGTCTATCCTATTGTTTGGGTCTTAACTCTTTCCTACATGCAGACGCACTTTGACGCACCTGCAGCGGACGACTTTTGAAAACAGTGTGGCCAAAGGTGGAATTGCTCATGATGAGCAATTTCTCCTTTGGGCCACAATGTTTTCAACTTTATTTAACAATAAAGCTATATTTTATTGAGATGTTCATGTTTGTTTGTGTCATTATGTTTTCAAAGTCGTCTGCTACAGATATGTGTGTTATATGTGGGGAAAGGGTTAATGTAGTTCGTGTACAGAAGAGCCCGAATAATCACACATAGAATCACATGAGTCTTTACAATCTGCATGTATGATACATAGACTTAACCCTTTCCCTCCTATAGACGCTTTCTGACGCCCCTGCAGCAGAAGGCTTTTTGAAAACATAGTGACAAAAGAAGAAATTGCACAAAACGTGCAATTTCTCCTTTTGCCACAATGTTTTCCACTTTTTGTCGTAGGTTATCCATTCAATTATGGAGATTTTCTATTCTTTGACAAAATACGTTCAAAGTCGTCTGCTGCAGAATTGCCGTATCAGGGAAAGGGTTAAGAGCATCTTCTGAAAATCTCCTATAAGTGTAGCCCACTAGTGTTATGTATTTAAATGAAGAACACTTCAGGGTTCATTGTTTGATGCTTTACGCCGCAGTCAAAAATTGCTCAGTTATATCACGGCGTTTACTGGTTGAGATACCAGTACTGCTGGTCCATTTTTACCTGACACTAGCAAGTCAGTCGACAGATGCAAACCCCGCAACCAATGAGGGTAGCCATTCTTACCATCAAGTTTTGAATTAAATCAAAGAAGGGTGTCATTAAGACCTCAAATCGCTAGACGCGACTCAAGTCTAGAATCGGCTCCGATTTAAGCCTTTCCCAATTACAACAAAACAGCAGCAGACGACTTTGAAAACATATAAGCAAAAGTAGGAAAACTCTCAATGTTTAACTATTGAAAAGAGTTAAAGAAACAACAACAAGGCATATGAGGCAAATGGAGAATTTGATCACAGGAGCAATTTTTCCTTTTTCGACAATGTTTACATATCGTCTGCTGCAAAGACGTCAATACGCGTCTGCATGTGGGAAAGGGTTCACTCAGTGTTTTCCGTCTTTGCGACGTTTTAGTGCTAAACAAGAAAACCTTTATGCCTGAACCGGTTCCAGTTAGTTATTTTGTACGTTTTTACATGACCAAGTTCATATCTATATGACGTCAATATAGCTTATATTTACCTTATATTCAGTCATCAGCCTTTTCATTTAATATTAAACTGAGATAAGGGGCACTTCTAAACTCACTTTTTGACCCTCTAACCCTATCTTGTATGTAAGAATCGTCTCACTTGACGATTATTTGATTACTCACAACATAGGGTTTGGTTGGATAATAAGAGAGATATTGTTTCGGGGGGGGGGGGGGGGGGGGCGGGGGGGGGGGGGGGGGGGGTTGTTTGTACCTTATTTGAACCGTTGAATATATGCAGGACAGTATATAATGCAACACCTGATGGTTTATTTTGCATGCAATAACACGTTCTTCTTTTTTACACAATTTTACAAAGTGAAGCGGGCAGAAAACTCTTTTCAGTGATAGGTGTTTGCCACTTACATGTATTTAAACTAAACTGTTATAACTATGCCTACGAGCTAAATTGTGTCGGTTTAAATTGAAATTAAGGAGAAACTATTGTTGGTAGTCTTAGACCTCCACTGCAACATGGTCTAAAGTCGTCTGTATGTGGGAAAGGGTTATTAACGAATGCGTGTTGTCCAGCGGATTGGTCTAAGGTGCAAGATGTAAAGTAGATCAATTGAAATAATATAGGTCATGTTATCTTTGCGTTCTTCTTGTTTTACATTAACCGGTTGTTTAAACCGGCCCACAAACAAGAGTGCCAAAAGATGGTCCCAAATCGATCACCTGGGTGACGGTTTATTAGCATATGTGCAACTGCTAATATTGGGGGAAATATTTGATCAATATTGGGATTGAACCTGCGAGGAGTGTACTCTGTAACTGGAACAGCTTTTTAGTAAAGGACATTTGTCATAATTAAGGCATTTAATCTTTGAACTTGTTTAAAGAGAACCATCAATGAAGTTTAATTGATATGGGGGCCAGTGGTTTAGAACAATATATATCGTTTGAACAAATTATGAAGATGGAAACTGATGGTACATTTCTACTAAATTATCTTGAAATCAGACAAGCACTTTCTTTAGAATGGGAGTTTTTAAGAATTTGTAATTTTTACCCTTTTCCGATGCCGTCTGACTTCAATGGGTTTTTTAACCAATCAAAATAGTTTGAAAACATTGCAGTAATCCACCCAAGTAACACTTCGACCAAAGTAACTTTGAATCAGACAAGCGAATTCAGAGAGAATCCTTTTAAAGTTTCGGCATTCTTTCCTGTCTAAAACAGGAGCAACCAACCAAGTTCTCTACATATAATCTAAATATTTGAACAGTTTTGAAAACGGACCACCAAACGGACATTCGTGTGAACTTTGGTCAAAATTGGTACTGCGGTTTTGGAGGAGATGTCGTTTGAAGCTACAAAACAAATGACGGATAATCGATGGACAGAGATACGTTTTTGAATGTTTTCACTTTTGGAATCAATGCTTTAACAGTCCCACCTATTAGCAGCCATGTTTTTCACCGAATCAACATGGCTTGAAGGAATCTGGTACAGGTTCTCTGTAAACATATTTTAATATCAGCCACTTACTTTCGCCATTAAAGGCAAAGCCAAAGCATCCCTGTCCCCTGGTGACCAATCTTTACCAATCAACATGGCTGGATCGGCTGCCCAAGGAACATTTCTACTAAATTATTTGAAAATCAGCCAATATCAAATTGGAGAAGAAGATATTTGAAGGTTATTTTTTTTTTCGGGTTACCATGGAAACCAGAATTATGTATGGATTAACACAAATGAAGTTATTAAAGAAATGTCATTGAAAGGATGCTACATGTGAAGTTTCATCACATTGACCCAGTGGTTACGGAGGAGAAGTCACTTGAAGAAAAACATCAATGCATGCACGCGCAACGGACAGTGTGCGATGACGTCAGCTTGTCTGGCTTTCAGACAATTTACCTTAAAACTATAATAACAAGAGGGCCATGATGGCCCTGAAATCGCTCATCTGAAGATTATAATTTGACTATAAAAGTTTGCGTATAAGGCAAAACAGCCCCGCCCCCTGGTGGCCATGTTTTTGACCAATCAACATGGCTTGAAGGAATCTGATAGAGGGTCAGCCAAGGTACAATTCTACAAAAGTATTTGAAAATCGGCTAGACACTTTCGGAGGAGATTTTTTTTAAAGTTTCCACTAATAGCCATATAAGGCAAAAAAGCCCATACCAGTCCTGTCAGCAAAGTTTTTTGACCAATCAACATGGCTTGAAGGAATCTGATAGAGGGACACCCAAGGAACATTTCTGCAAAATCAATTGAAATTCGACAAACCAGTTTGGGAGAAGAAGAATTAAAAGTTTTTCGTTTGGTTGCCATGGCCACCAGAATTATGCATGGATCCCAAAAATTAGAAGGAATGCTTTCTATGAAGTTTCATCCGAATTGACCCACTGGCTACTGAGGAGAAGATGCTGACGGACGCACGACGGACATAGGGCATAGGGCGATCAAAATAACTGACTTCGTGCTCAGGCGAGCTAAAAACAATGAAAACAAAGAGTTATGATAAATAGAGCTTTCCTTTAATTATTTTTTATAATATATTATATTTCGGCAATAAATATTTAAAATGAAACAATCCATCTTACGGTCAATATGCGGTTACAAAAAGAAACATTTGACAATGCTACATTAAAATTTACATATCAACACATAAAACATAAATAAAACAAAAGCAATACTAAACATAATATTCCCTTTTAACTCAAACATCACAGGGAATAAATTGTGAATGAGGTCAGTTTGACCAGTTAAAACAAAAGTTTAAACAGTTTTAAGAGGCCGTTTCAACTTTTGGCCAGTTTGCCCGTAGATCCTACCCGAACTAAACTGCAGTTAAATATAGTTTGGCTATGGTACAAGAAGACTTATGGCATGTTATACCCTTTCAGACAAACAGCTTATCTGCACTGGATCACTTTGAAAGAAACAGACCAAACAAGAGGACCATGACGCTCCTATTTTGCACACCTGATTTCATAAAACTTCAATAGAAGTCACAAACCTTCATTTTGAAGTAGTATGATATGTACTGTACTTGGCAAGTCTTATATTAAAGAATCGGATAAAGGGTCAGACAAGAATTATCTCCATAAAATTACTTGAAAACGGGCCCTTCACTTTCTGAGAAGAAATTGTTTTAAAAATATCATTTAGTTGCCATTGAAACCAGTATTGTGCATGGATAAAAAAAACAAGAGGGCCATGATGGCCATTGATCGCTCACCTTAATTATACAATGTACTGCAATGCAAAACACATCAAGACAATTATTCTGAATGCAACCTCCACAGTGTTAACAAGCTTTTCCTTCATTTGGCCTAGTGATCTATATTTTTTTACCGGATATGACCCATATTCCAATATGGACTAGATATCATCAAGACAACATGCTCAAGGTAAAAATGCGGCCTCCGGAGTTTGAACATATTTTCCCTTTATTGACCTTGTTTCTGACCCAATATGACCCATATTCGAACTTGACCTAGATATAATTCCGACAAACATTCTGACCAAATTTCAAGCTGCTGAAGCAAAAAATGCGGCATCCAAAGTGTTAACAAGATTTTCCTTCTATTTGGCCAAGTGACCTAGTTTTTGACCCTACATGATCCATATTCGAACTTGGCTTAGATGTCATTTAGATAAACATTCTCATTAAATGTCAAGCTGCTGTAGCAAAAAATGCGTCTTCTACAGAGTTAACAAGATGTTCCTTCAATTTGGCCTAGTGAACAAGTTTCTGAACCAATATGACCCATATTCGAACTTGACCTAGATATCTTTAAGACAAACATTCTGACACAATTTCAAACTTCTTAAGCAAAAAATGCGGCCTCTAGAGTGTTAACAAGATTTTCCTTCAATTTGACCTAGTGACCTATTTTTTGACCCAACTTGACCTTTGATCGATCTTGACTTACATATCATCAAGAAAAACATTCTGATAAAGTTTCATCATGCTCAAGCCAGTTGCTTGGGAAGATTGTTGTGTGGAGTACTGGTGTGAGAAAACCAGGAAATGCATGAGTAGGTGAACTGGCCGCAACTGAGAAATTGTTAAAAACGGCGTTTAACCCCATTCAATCAATTAATCATCATGCTCAAGTTAAAAATGCAGTATCAAGAGTGTTAACAAGATTACCCTTCAATTTGGCCTAGTGACCTATATTCGAACTTGCCCTAGATATCATTTAGATAAACATTCTGACCAAATTTCAAGCTGCTTTAGCAAAAAATACGGCATCCAAAGTGTTAACAAAATGTTCTTCAATTTGGCCTAGTGACCTAGTTTTTGACCCGGCATGACCCATATTCGAACTTGGCCTAGATATCATTTAGCTTAACATTCTGACCAAATTTCAAGCTGCTGAAGCAAAACATGCGGCTTCTACAGAGTTAACAAGATTTTCCCTCAATTTGGCCTAGTGACCTAGTTTCTGTCCCAAAATGACCCATATTTAAACTTGACCTAGTTATCTTTAAGACAAACATTCTGACAAAATTTCAACATGCTCAAAGCTAAAGCAAAAATTGCGGCCTCTGAAGTGTTAACAAGATATTCTTTCAATTTGACCTAGTGACCTACTTCTTGACGCGACATGACCCATGTTCGAACTTGACCTACATATCATCAAGACAAACATTCTGATAAAGTTTCAACATGCTCAAGTTGAAAATGTGGCCTCCAGAGTGTTAACAAGATTTCCCTTCAATTTGACCTAGTGACCTCATATGGCCCAGTTTCGAACTTGTCCAAGATTTGATGGAGATGAATGTTCTGATAAACTTTCATGAAGATTGGATGCAAAATGTAGCCTGTATAGTGTTAACAAGCTGAAATGTTGACGACGCACGATGCACGACAGACGACGGCCGCCGGACGGACGCCGGACAAAATGTGATCACAATAGCTCACCTTGCACTTCGTGTATAGGTGAGCTAAAAACTGTGACAGTTTAATACCATATAATAACAATTAAAAATATAATCTGTTCTCAGAAAGTACTTGAGAGTATTTTAAGTATTACTCAGAATTACTTGGGTACACACAAACAAGTGAGTACTCAGTACCTACTCCAGTACTCCTTAAGCATCCAGTACTCAGTACTAATCCCCAGTACTTGATCCATCCCTGATTCGTCTTCCACAAATGGGCTAAGTCTATGTGGAAAAGCAGCCAGTAGCTTAGGAAGATTGTTGTTAGATTACTGGTGTGAGAAAACCAGGAAATAAATGAGTAAGTGAACTGGCCGTGGTGATATGACAGAGAAAATGTTAAAAACGGCGTTAAACCCCAATCAATCAATCGATCCATCCCTGCCTAATACACACAACTCCATATACTTCTGCAGCAGACAACCCCAGAGGCACTTAACGCTTTCTAACATACACCAAATCTGTATAACGCGACCGTGAAAACATCTTGGCAAAAATGATAGTATGATACAATATATGATTTAGTATTGAAAACATTATGGCAAAAGGAGAAATTGCTCAGTGGTGCAGAGGAAGAGCGTCGTCCTCCCGTATCAAAGGTCCCTGGTTCGAGTCCTGTGATGTGCGGGTCCTGACTTCCACTCAAATGGCGTGAGTACCGGTTAAGTCCCCAGGAAGCAGACATCGAGCGTGATTAATATAAGCTGAAAGCTTGCTTCGCAATCGATGTAAAATAATTAATGTTTCAATTTAAATTAACATAGAATTGTAGAACACACAAAATAAGAACAATAAATTTATGGAAATGCTTTGATTTCAAATAAAGAATTTGAGTTATATATTCTTTGATATTGCAATATTAAAACATGCAAAAGCATGAAAGGTAAAATAGTGGAACTCTTGAAGGGTATATTTTGTTGCCATTCAAATTGATATGTCCTTTTTTACTACGGATAGGAGAAATTTAGAGTTATAATTTTCTAAAAAAAAATTTGCAATGAAAAAATACCTGATATAAGTGAAATACTTTAACCCTTTTCCACATACAACAAATCTGCAGTAGACGACTTTGAAAACATCTAAGCAAAAAAATGAAAAGTCTCTGTAAGGGTATGTTTAAAAATTAAAAGAGTTGATAACATATAAGCAATATGAGAAATTTCACCTCTTGTCACAGTTTTGTCAAAAGTCGTCTGCTGCAGATGCATCAAAATGCTTCTATATGTTAGGAAGGGTTAACATTGTATTTTGGGGATATTCATATTGATAATATTAACAATAAAGCTGTCTATATATAAGGCAGAAGCGTCAAAATGCATCTAAATGTTGGGAAAAGTTAATACAGTAGCATATATGTTGGTGCCATTCAAATTGATATGTCCATTTAGTTCTGTATAGTGAGACATATAAAATATTCTTTTCTAAAACCATTCATGCAAAGAAAAAAATAATCTCATAATAAGTGTAAAATTAATAGCAAATGATAAGCCTGCAGCAGACGACTTTGAACATATTTTGTCAAAAAATAGAAAATCTCTTTAATTGAATGGATAACCTATCACTAAAAGTGGAAAACATTATGGCAAAAGGAGAAATTGCTCGTTTTTCTTCTTTTGTCACTATGTTTTCAAAAAGATGTCTGCTGCAGAGGCATCAGAAAGCGTCTATATGAGGGAAAGGGTTAACCAATTCCAACGTGAAAACATCCAATAACTGGGCAATAATATTTTTAGGCAGGTTAGGTTTCCAAGGTGAGTATGATTATGATTGTGTTTTTAACCCTTCAGTGGTGAATTTCCTTAACCCTTTCCCTCATACGACAATTCTGCAGCAGACGACTTTGAACGTATTTTGTCAAAACATAGACAATCTCACTGATTGAATTGATAACCTATGACTAAAAGTGGAAAACATTGTGGCAAAAGGAGAAATTGCACGTTTTGTGCAATTTCTTCTTTTGTCACTATGTTTTCAAAAAGCTGTCTGCTGCAGAGGCGTCAGAAAGCGTTTACATGAGGGAAAGGTTTAAAAAGACTCTTCCATGTTCAAAATCTGGTGACAACATTGTTCATGTCATAATAGTTTTGGAATATTTTGATAACTAAAAGGCAATCAATGCTGATTTCAGGTGAGACGGTTCGTTATGAGCTGACTCACTTGAATCTGTATTGTTTGCAAAATCCACAAATACGCCACTTGGGCTGAAAGTGTTATATAACAGTATATTTGCGGTTCTGTTCAATCAATCTGGACTGAATTGTCTGCTTGGGCTGAAGACCTCACCGGGTCTGGAGCCTGTTTACCATACACTGAAAAAAATAATAGACATTGAATTTAAATTTCAACAAATTTGCAGCAGATGTCTTGAAACAAAAAACATGAACGTGAAAACCCTACTTAAAATAGTGTTTAACCCTTTCCCTCATATAGACGCGTTCTGACGCCTCTGCAGCAGACGGCTTTTTGAAAACATAGTGACAAAAGAAGAAATTGCACAAAACGTGCAATTTCTCCTTTTGCCACAATGTTTTCCACTTTTAGTCATAGGTTATCCATTCAATTATAGAGATTTTCTATTATGAGACAAAATATGTTCAAAGTCGTATGCTGCATAATTGTCGTATGAGGGAAAGGGTTAAAACATTTGGCGAAGGGAGAAATTGTTCATTATCAGCATTATGAAATTAAGAAATGCGTTTTTCCACATTTCTGTTTCCATGATTTCAAAGTCATCTGCTTCATATTTGTTGTATGAGGGAAAAAACACTTTGAAATAAAATATTAAAATAATTTTGCTGGAATAAAGCGATCACATTGGAGGAAAATGTATGACATTATCAAATTATCCATAATTATGTTTAATCCTTTTCTACTTGCGGACGCATTTTGAAGCATCTACAGCAGACAACTTCTGACAAAATTGTGGCAAAAGGATGTATGTCATGATGTATTTCACCTTTTGCAACAAAGTTTCCAAGTCTATTCAATAATTAATCTGTCATTTATAGAGATTTTCCATATTTTGGTCTGGATGCTTCAAAAGTTTTTGCTGCAGCTTTCTTTTTTGTATGTGTGAAAGGGTTGAATATCTTATTGTTATGCTCCTTTTAACCCTTTACCTCATATAGACACTTTCTGACGCCTCTGCAGACGACAGCTTTTTGAAAACATAGTGACAAAAGAAGAAATTGCTTAAAACGAGCAGTTTCTCCTTTTGCCACAATGTTTTCCACTTTTAGTCATAGAGATTTTCTATTTTTTGACAAAACATGTTCAAAGTCGTCTGCTGCAGAATTGTCATATGAGGGAGAGGGTTAAACAAAAAACAAGAGGACCATGAGGGTCCTATATCGCTCAGCTGATTTAATCAAACTTAAAAAGTTTTCATTGTTCTTTGTCTATACATATATACGGAAAACAAGCAACACCCCCTGGTGGCCATCTTTATCATCCTATCAAAATAATTTGAAGTCTTAGTAGAGGGGCACCATTCATGGCAAATGGAAAAGAATATTTTTAAAGTGTTTACAAGTCTATGTAAAACAAGTGATCCCCAGGGTGGAGTCATGTTTGACACCAGGGCTATAATAATTTGACCAATCTTGGTAGAAGTCCACTCGATGAAGTTAGATTTCAAATATTAAACTTTTAGACAAGATCTTGGTAGAGGTCCACTAGATGAAGATTTTTAAAGGTTTTTCCCTATATGAGTCTATGAACAAGCTCCGCCCCCTGGCGGCCATGTTTTTCAACGGATCAGAAATATTTGAACAATCTTGTCAAAAGGTGCCCCAAGGAACATCTGTGCAAATTAATTTTCAAATCGGGCCAGTACTTTTGGACTAGAAGATTTTTAAAGTTTTAACAATGCACATATAAGGAAAACAAGCTACGCCCTCTGGCGGCCATGTTTTTCAACGGATCGGAAATATTTGAACAATCTTGGTAAATGGTGCCCCAAGGAACATTTGTGCAAAATAACTTTCAAATCGGGCCAGTACTTTTGGACAAGAAGATTTTTAAAGTTTTAACAATGCACATATAAGGAAAACAAGCTCTGCCCCCTGGCAGCCATGTTTTTCAACGGATCTGAAATATTTGAACAATCTTGGTAAAGGGTGCCCAAAGGAACATTTGTTCAAAATATTTTTTAAATCGGGCCAGTACTTTTGGACAAGAAGATTTTTAAAGTTTTAACAATGCACATATAAGGGAAATAAGCTCCGCCCCCTGGCGGCCATGTTTTCAACGGAATGGAAATATTTGAACAATCTTGGTAGAAGGTACCCCAAGGAACATTTGTGCAAAATAATTTTCAAATCGGGTCAGTACTTTTGGACAAGAAGATTTTTTAAGTTTTGGTTAATTTCCCCTTTTTTGTTGCCGTGGCAGACAAAGTTCTGCATGGAATAGAATTCTTTGAACAAGTTTGAAAGAGATCCACCCAAGAAACATTCCTGTAAAATTATTTTGAATTTGGTTAATTGGTTTAGGAGGAGAAGTTGTTTGTAGGAAAATGTGAACGGACGGACGACGACGACGGACGACAGACGGTGAGCGATCACAAAAGCTATTAAGAGGATGTTCAGTGCTCCCTGGCCACTTCAGGTGACTTATTTCACACTTCAGTACATAAATCGCGTAATTGCGTGCTTGTCTAATTAAACCCGCTTTCAATTTGTAGGGAACAGTTTTACTTCAAGAGTACTACTCAAATATGTATTAACCCTTTCCCACATACAATTAATATACAGCATAATTCGAGGGCTTGGCGTGAAACGGTTGTAACTAAAAACCTATTTTAAAAACCCAGGTCTAGGGGCAATTTTGACCCCTTTGTAAACAATGCAAATTTAGGTGCCATTGCTCAGAACGAGCAATGGCACCTAAATTTCCATTGTTTACCAAGAAAAATGATTTAACGCTTATAAAGACTTTATGGCGAGGTGATTAACCTTGGTAAAAAAATACCGATTTTAGTTACAACCGTTTCACGCCAAGCCCTCGAGATGACTTTGAAAACATCTAAATAAAAATATAGATGAGGCAATAATTACTGAAAATATTTGTGTTTATACATATACGGAAAATAAGCCCCACCCCCTGGCAGCCAAGTTTACCAACGGATTGGAATAATTTTAACACTCTTGTTAGGGGGTCATCCAAATTATTTTGTAACTGGCAAGTGTCTTTGTAAAAGAAGACAAAACCTGCCTCCTGGCGGCCATGTTTTTAAACAGATCAGAATAATTTGAACAATCTTGGTAGTGGGTCACCCAAGGAACAGTTGTGCCATATTATTTTTAAATCGGGTAAGCACTTTTGGACAAGAAGATTTTCCACTATAAACATATATAAGGAAAACAGAATCTGTCCCCTGGGATCAAGGGATCAGAATAATTTGAACAATCTTGGTAGAAGGTTACCCACGAGGAACATTTGTGCAAAATAATTTTGTAATCAGGCATGTACTTTTGGACAAGAAGATTTTCTAAAGTTTTGGAATTTTTCCCCGTTTTCTGATGCCGCACCAACCAAAAGTTTGAATGGAATAAAATTCTTTAACCATTTTTGTAAGAGGAACACCCAAGGAACATCACTGTGAAATTATTTTGAATTTGGTTCATTTGTTTAGGAGGAGAAGTTGTTGGTAGGAAAATGTGAATGGGTGGACGACGTTGGACACCGAGCTGTGAGTGATCACAATAGCTCAACCCGCACTTCGTGCTCAGGTGAACTAATACGAAAAACAAGCTGGAGCCCGTTGCCACCATGTATTTTATTGGAATGGAATAATTTCAACACTCTTGGTAGAAGGTCACACATGGTACTTTTATGCCAAATTATTTTCAAATCAGGCCAGTGCTTCTGTACATGAAGATATTTAAATCTATACATATATGGGGAAAAAAGCCACACCCCTGGTGGCCATGTTTTAAACGGATTTAAATAATTTCAACATTTTGAGTAATGGGTCAACAATGGAACATTTGTGCAGAATTATTTTTAAATCTGACCAGTACTTTTGAACTAGAATGGTTTTTAAAGTGTTAATCACTCTACATAAAACAGTCTTGGTAGAGGTTCACCCAAGGTTTATTTCTGCCAAATAATTTTCAAATTGGGCCCTTATTTTTGAACAAGATGATTTTTAAGGCTTTGACATTTTTCGCTCTTTCTTGTGCCGTAGTTACAAAAGTTCTACATGGAATAAAATTCTTTGAACAAATTTTGATGAGGGCCACCATTGGAATATTAACCCTTTCCCTCATATAGACGCTTTCTGACGCCTCTGCAGCAGACGGCTTTTTGAAAACATAGTGACAAAAGAAGAAATTGCACAAAACGTGCAATTTCTCCTTTTGCCACAATGTTTTCCACTTTTTGTCATAGGTTATCCATTCAACTATGGAGATTTTCTATGTTTTGACAAAATACGTTCAAAGTCGTCTGCTGCAGAATTGTTGTATGAGGGAAAGGGTTAATGTGAAATTATTTTGAAATCAGACCAGTTGTTTCAGAGAAGCAGATTTAAACAGACACCGGAGGTTTAGTTATCACAACAAGTAACTGGATTGCAAGCAATACCATAGTCCCCTACCGGTTTGCACTAAGTCCAAAATAGGGGCATAACTCATTAAAAAATTGACGAAATCCCAGGAAACGCGAACTTGATCTGTGACACATGATTACAAAGGCATATACAAAATTTCAGCTCAATACCTCAAAGCATGTAGAAAAAAAGTGCGGAAAACGAATATTCTAAGTCCAAAAAGGGGCATAACTCATTAAAAAATTGACGAAATCCCAGGAAACGCGAACTTGATCTGTGACACATGATTACAAAGGCATATACAAAATTTCAGCTCAATACCTCACAGCATGTAGAAAAAAAGTGCGGAAAACTGATTTGCCGGACTGACTGACTGACGGACTGACGGACTGACTGACGGACGGAGTGCAAACCTAAGAGTCCCCTTCGGCACGCCGGTAGGGGACTAATAAGTCATCTCCAGCACTTTGTGCTCAGGAGAGCTCAAAAAGAAACTTTGTGGACTATTCCATTGTATGGTAATACATATATATCTATTAACCCTTTATGAGTGAAGGGTTGACATACAGCAAATCCGCTGCAGACTACGACTTTATAAACAATTAGATAAAAATATGAAAAATCTCAATAAATGAAAGTTTAATAATTGAATAGAGTTGAAAACTTTGTTGCAAAAGGTGAAATACATCATGCTATAATTTTTATCAAAACGCGTCTGCAAGAAGGAAAGGGTTAACATATGGATAATTTGATAATGCCCTATTTTTTCCTCTAATGTGATCGCTTTATTTGAATTGAATTGCCACAATGTTTTCACAATGCGTCTGCAAGTGGGAAAGTGTTAACATTAAGAAGAAAAAAGTGTGTAGAGATTTGTGACCGTAATCTGGCCTAGAGGTCACAACAATCATGATTGTCCTTATTCAAGATTCCTTAGTATTGCTTAATCCTTTCCCTCATACGACAATTATGCAGCAGACGACTTTAGACATATTTTGTCAAAAAATGGAAAATCTATATAATTGAATGGATAACCTATGACTAAAAGTGGAAAACATTGTGGCAAAAGGAGAAATTGCTCGTTTTGAGCAATTTCTTCTTTTGTCACTATGTTTTCAAAAAGCTGTCTGCTGCAGGGGCGTCAGAAAGCGTCGCTATGGGGGAAAGGGTAAACGACATATAGACACATTCTGACGCCTCTGCAGCGGACGTCTTTCGAAAAACATTGTTGTAAAAGAAGAAATTGCTGATAATGAGCACTTTCTGCTTTTCAACAATGTTTGAACTATACTCAAGTATTAGTAGTATAGTTAGTAATCTACTGCAGACTTGCTGAACGCAAAAGGGTCAACTCATAATGCAGACTGCATTTGACACCCCCGCAGCAGAAGCCCCTTTCAAAACATTGTGGGAAAAAGATAAAACTGCTCTTCATGAGACATCTTCAGAGGTACCAAAATGTGACTACATAATGGGTAAGGTTTAGTATTACTATCACATCCCATTGTAATTGTCCTTGTATGACCTAGTTTATTGATACAATACAATAGAGCTGTTGGGATTGTTGTTAACCCTTTCCCACATACAGCAAATCTGTGAAAATGTCTGCTAAAAAATATGAAAAATCTCTATAATTGTAGGCATAATTACTGAAAAAAGTTGAAAACATTGTGGCAAAAGAAAAAATTGCTTGTTTTAAGCAATTTTTCTTTTTTTCATAATGTTTTCAAAAGGCGTCTGCTGCAGAGGTGTCAGAAAGCATCTATATGAGGGAAAGGGTAAATTAATGGATGTTATATTCAGTCTTGAGTGCTTTTACTAGGAAAAATAAACTTTCACAAGGGTGAAAATGAAAGTGAGGTCTTTTTACACAATACAGATGTCCCTTTTATTTATATATACTATCTGGTTAAATGGCCGAGTGATAAACACTATCCCACATACAGCTAATCTGCAGCAGACGACTTTGAAAAAAATATGAAAAATCTATATAAAAATTCTGCTATAATAATTGAATAAAGTTGATAGCACCGTGGCAAAAGGAGAAATTGCTTGTTTTGAGCAATTTCTTCTTTTGTCACAGTGTTTTCAAAAGTCGTCTGCTGCAAAGGCATCAGAAAGCGTCTATATGTGGGAAAGGGTTAACAGGAAGAATTTTAAGCTGATGAAAATAGATTTATTTCATTGAAAAGGATATATTAAATCCTTTAATGTGTTTCAATTGACCTTTTCCAAAATACAGACGCATCTGCAGGAGTGAATGTATATTGTTTTATGGCGCATCAACAGCTAAGGTCATTTAGCACGCAATTAAATTTAATTATTCATGATCCCTGGGTAAACAAACCAGTACTAGGCTAGAAAATGTGCCTTGCCCAAGGGCACTCCACCATGACTGTAGTGCTGCGACTGGGGATCGAACCCGGGACACCCAGTTTCGAAATCCCCGACGCTAACCACTCGACCACAGCGGATTCCTCATCTGCAGGAGACGACTTTTGCAAGTTATTGTGGCATACTATCATCTGCAGTGGCTATCTATATTTTCTTTAACCCTTTCCCTCATATAGACGCTTTCTGACACCTCTACAGCAGATGGCTTTTTGAAAAACATAGTGACAAAAGAAGAAATTGCTCAAAACAAGCAATTTCTCCTTTTGACACAATGTTTTCCACTTTTAGTCATAGGCTATCCATTCAGTTATAGAGATTTTCTATTTTTTGACAAAAATTGTTCAAAGTTGTCTGCTGCAAAATTGTCGTATGAAGGAAAGTGTTAATCAGTGACAATGTGAAATAATGTCAAGTACCTATTTTCTTATCTGGTCATCATACACTGATTTAGGTTAACCCTTTCCCACATATAGGCGGTTTCTGGGGCAGCAGACGACTTTTGTAGACATTGTGACAAAAGGAGAAATTGCTCAAAATGAAAAATGAACTCTTTTTTCAGTAATTCTACCTTCATTTATAGAGATTTTCCATATTTTTGCCTAGATTATTTAACCCTTTCCGTCATAAAGACGCTTTCTGATGCCTCTGGAGCAGACAGCTTTTTGAAAACATGGCGATAAAAGAAGAAATTGCTCAAAATGAGCAATTTCTTCTTTTGCCACAATGTTTTCCACTTTTAGTCATAGGTTATCCATTCAATTATAGAAATTTTCTAATTTTTTTTACTAAATATGTTCAAAGTCATCTGCTGCAGATTTGTTGTATGTGGGAAAGGGTTAAAGTTGTTTATTTTAGTTTTGCTGTGTGTGGGAAAGGGTTAAAACAAGTTCATCCCTTTTCTGTGATGTAATAATCAACCCTTTCCCACTAGCTCTTCGACACATGTGCAGCAGATGACTTTTACCACAATGTTTTCAACTCCTTTCCGTAATAATACTTTCATTTATAAAGATAGTCCATAGTGTTGCCTCTAGGTGTTTCAAAATTTGATATAATTTATGTGGGAAAGGATAAAGAATTGTAACAGATGCTAGATTTCAATTTTCAATGACTTTCAAATCCATTAATTTCTACAACTGATACGATCGTTTTTAACCCTTTCCCTCATACGACAATTCTGCAGCAGACGACTTTGAACGTATTTTGTCAAAACATAGAAAACCTCCATAATTAAATGGATAACCTATGACAAAAAGTGGAAAACATTGTGGCAAAAGGAGAAATTGCACGTTCTGTGCAATTTCTTCTTTTTTTCACTATGTTTTCAAAAAGCTGTCTGCTGCAGAGGCATCAGAAAGCTTCTATATGAGGGAAAGGGTTAAATGTGGTCAAGTTCTTGCATATAAATGGTATCTGTTGTTTTAACATTGCAATGATAACTGTTTGAGTATTAAACAATGTAGGCCAAGATAAGACTGCACAGTTTTACTGTTTGCAAACTTCTTTTACATTAATATACGGGTAGGAAAATCAATGTTATTCAACCCTTTTCAACATACAACAATTCTAGAGCAGACATCTAGGCAATAAACAAGGAAAGTCTGGTTAAATGAATGAATAATCACTGAAAAAAAATGAAACCTTTTCAGGCAAAAGGAGAAATGACTTGTTTTGAGCAATTTTTCCTTCTGTAACAATGTTTCCTTCTGTAACAATGTTTCCTTCTGTAACAATGTTTTCTTCTGTAACAATTTTTCCTTCTGTAACAATGTTTCCTTCTGTAACAATGTTTCCTTCTGTAACAATGTTTCCTTCTGTAACAATGTTTCCTTCTGTAACAATGTTTCCTTCTGTAACAATGTTTTCTTCTGTAACAATTTTTCCTTCTGTAACAATGTTTCCTTCTGTAACAATGTTTTCTTCTGTAACAATGTTTCCTTCTGTAACAATTTTTCCTTCTGTAACAATGTTTCCTTCTGTAACAATGTTTCCTTCTGTAACAATGTTTTCTTCTGTAACAATGTTTCCTTCTGTAACAATGTTTTCTTCTGTAACAATGTTTCCTTCTGTAACAATGTTTCCTTCTGTAACAATGTTTCCTTCTGTAACAATGTTTCCTTCTGTAACAATGTTTCCTTCTGTAACAATGTTTCCTTCTGTAACAATGTTTTCAAAAGTTGTCTGCTGCATGAGCCTCAGAAATTGTCAAAAGAAGGTTAAAAGTAAAAGTTTGAACACCCTAAGATTGTTTCTTTTTAAGGAAAGGTAAAAATACCCGAAACATTTTAACCCTTTCCCACATACAACAAATCGGCAGCAGACGACTTTAAAAATGTCTACTAAAAAACATTGAAAATCACTATTATTGGAAAAAGTTGAAAACTTTGTGGCCAAGACAGGCAGGGCATTTAATATAACATCCCTGAAGGATTCTGGGGCATAAAAGTTGTAATGTATGTATAGTTTAACCCTTTCCAACATACAACAAATCTGCAGCAGATGACTTTGAAAACATTTGGTAAAACATATGGAAACTCTCTATAAATAAAAGTTGAAAACATTGTGGCAAGAGGAGAAATTGCTTTGCAAAATGAGCAATGTCTTTCCCTTGACACAATGTTTTCAAATGTTTTTTGCTGAAGATGCATCAAAAAGTGCTGTATATGTTGGAAAGTGTTTTAAAATATTACCTCTCTCCTTCAATCCTTTTCCAAAATTCAAAAAAACTCTAAAACCATAAAAGAGAAGTAGACTCCGTACTACAATAGAAATAGCTGCTGCTACCAAGGTCACCACTCGTATGGCATTGTGCATATCACCGTTCTGACTATGGTTTTTGAGATCACCTACTGACTGAAAATAACAGAAAAATTACTTTGAATAAACCTCAATCTCATTAAAAATAGACCTAAACTACACTCACTCATTTATAGAGCTGATGATGGCACTATACAGGTCAGCTCAAATTGACCTTTGCATCAGCCAATCATATTGTCGCCTTTAAAGTTGTGCAGTATTTACTGTAACTCATATAAATAAACAATATAGAGAAGGGGTGATTGTCGAGTTTTCAAATTGTATTTATACATTATAATGCACTTTTATTGGACAAGAAACCCGAGCACGTGCTCATGAGTATTTAATTGTATAGGGTTAGTGAGTTAATGAGATAGATCTGCTATGGCATTTTCAGAGGCTTAACCCTTTCCCACATAGAGCAGAAAACTTTGAAAACATCTAGGCAATATGAACAAGAGCATTGAGATGGAACTATAAAAGTCTGAATAAATAGAACTTCCAATAGTTTTCAAAGTTTTTACTCTGTAAACATAATATATGTATTTATTAAATGGAAATTGAGCCATGCCTCATGGGGGCCACATTTTTTGATCATTAGATCAGTTTTGTTAGAAAGTCACCCATGGAACATTTTGACTTTATCTCAAATTATCTCAAATCTGATCAGTACTTCAGGACAAGAAGATTGTTAAGCCTTTCCCACAAACAATAAATCTGCAGACAACTTTGAAACAGTGAAGTCCACAAAATCTGATCAAGAGTTAATAGAGCTTCTGTGTTGCCTGATGGTGTGTTAATGGAGTTTCTGTGTTGCCTGATGATGGTTAATGGAGTTTCTGTGTTGCCTGATGGTGAGTAAATGGATTTCTGTGTTGCCTGATGGTGTGTTAATGGAGTTTCTGTGTTGCCTGATGGTGTGTTAATGGAGTTTCTGTGTTGCCTGATGGTGTGTTAATGGAGTTTCTGTGTTGCCTGATCTTGAGTTAATGGAGTTTCTGTGTTGCTTGATGGTGTGTTAATGGAGTTTCTGTGTTGCCTGATTGTAAGTTAATAGAGTTTCTGTGTTGCCTGATTGTAAGTTAATAGAGTTTCTGTGTTGCCTGATGGTGTGTTAATGGAGTTTCTGTGTTGCCTGATTGTAAGTTAATAGAGTTTCTGTGTTGCCTGATTGTAAGTTAATAGAGTTTCTGTGTTGCCTGATGGTGTGTTAATGGAGTTTCTGTGTTGCCTGATTGTAAGTTAATAGAGTTTCTGTGTTGCCTGATGGTGTGTTAATGGAGTTTCTGTGTTGCCTGATGGTGTGTTAATGGAGTTTCTGTGTTACCTGATTGTAAGTTAATAGAGTTTCTGTGTTGCCTGATGGGGAGTTAATGGAGTTTCTGTGTTGCCTGATGGTGTGTTAATGGAGTTTCTGTGTTGCCTGATGGTGAGTTAATGGAGTTTCTGTGTTGCCTGATGGTGAGTTAATGGAGTTTCTGTGTTGCCTGATGGTGAGTTAATGGAGTTTCTGTGTTGCCTGATGGTGAGTTAATGGAGTTTCTGTGTTGCCTGATGGTGAGTTAATGGAGTTTCTGTGTTGCCTGATGGTGAGTTAATGGAGTTTCTGTGTTGCCTGATGGTGAGTTAATGGAGCTTCTGTGTTGCCTGATGGTGTGTTAATGGAGTTACTGTGTTGCCTGATGGTGTGTTAATGGAGTTTCTGTGTTGCCTGATGGTGAGTTAATGGAGTTTCTGTGTTGCCTGATGGTGAGTTAATGGAGTTTCTGTGTTGCCTGATGGTGTGTTAATGGAGTTTCTGTGTTGCCTGATGGTGAGTTTATGGAGCTTCTGTGTTGCCTGATGGTGAGTTAATGGAGTTTCTGTGTTGCCTGATGGTGAGTTAATGGAGCTTCTGTGTTGCCTGATGGTGTGTTAATGGAGTTACTGTGTTGCCTGATGGTGTGTTAATGGAGTTTCTGTGTTGCCTGATGGTGAGTTAATGGAGTTTCTGTGTTGCCTGATGGTGAGTTAATGGAGCTTCTGTGTTGCCTGATGGTGTGTTAATCGTGTTCCTGTGTTGCCTGATGGTGAGTTAATGGAGCTTCTGTGTTGCCTGATGGTGTGTTAATGGAGTTACTGTGTTGCCTGATGGTGTGTTAATGGAGTTTCTGTGTTGCCTGATGGTGTGTTAATGGAGTTTCTGTGTTGCCTGATGGTGAGTTAATGGAGTTTCTGTGTTGCCTGATTATAATTTAATGGAGTTTCTGTGTTGCCTGATGGTGAGTTAATGGAGCTTCTGTGTTGCCTGATGGTGAGTTAATGGAGTTTCTGTGTTGCCTGATGGTGTGTTAATGGACTTTCTGTGTTGCCTGATGGTAAGTTAATGGGGTTTCTGTATTGCCTGATGGTGAGTTAATTGAGTTTCTGTGTTGCCTGATGGTGAGTTAATGGAGTTTCTGTGTTGCCTGATGGTGAGTTAATGGAGTTTCTGTGTTGCCTGATGGTAATTTAATGGGGTTTCTTTGTTGCCTGATCAAGAGTTAATGAAGTTTCTGTGTTGCCTGATGGTGAGTTAATGGAGTTTCTGTGTTGCCTGATGGTGAGTTAAGTGAGTTTCTGTGTTGCCTGATGGTGAGTTAATGGAGTTTCTGTGTTGCCTGATCAAGAGTTAATGGAGTTTCTGTGTTGCCTGATCAAGAGCTAATGGAGTTTCTGTGTTGCCTGATGGTGAATTAATGGAGTTTCTGTGTTGCCTGATGGTGAGTTAATGGAGTTTCTGTGTTGCCTGATGGTGAGTTAATGGAGCTTCTGTGTTGCCTGATGGTGTGTTAATGGAGTTCCTGTGTTGCCTGATGGTAAGTTAATAGAGTTTCTGTGTTGCCTGATGGTGCGTTAATGGAGTTTCTGTGTTGCCTGATGGTGTGTTAATGGAGTTTTTGTGTTGCCTGATGGTGAGTTCATGGAGTTTCTGTGTTGCCTGATTTTAAGTTAATGGAGTTTCTGTGTTGCCTGATGGTGAGTTGATGGAGTTTCTGTGTTGCCTGATGGTGTGTTAATGGACTTTCTGTGTTGCCTGATGGTAAGATAATGGACTTTCTGTATTGCCTGATGGTGAGTTAATGGAGTTTCTGTGTTGCCTGATGGTGAGATAATGGAGTTTCTGTGTTGCCTGATGGTGAGTTAATGGAGTTTCTCTGTTGCCTGATGGTGAGTTAATGGAGTTTCTGTGTTGCCTGATTGTAAGTTAATGGAGTTTCTGTGTTGCCTGATTGTAAGTTAATGGAGTTTCTGTGTTGCCTGATGGTGAGTTAATGGAGCTTCTGTGTTGCCTGATGGTGAGTTAATGAAGTTTCTGTGATGCCTGATGGTGTGTTAATGGAGTTTCTGTGTTGCCTGATGGTAAGTTAATGGAGTTTCTGTATTGCCTGATGGTGAGTTAATGGAGTTTATGTGTTGCCTGATGGTGAGTTAATGGAGTTTCTGTGTTGCCTGATGGTGAGTTAATGGAGTTATGTGTTGCCTGATGGCGAGTTAATGGAGTTTCTGTGTTGCCTGATCAAGAGTTAATGGAGTTTCTGTGTTGCCTGATGGTAAGTTAATGGAGTTTCTGTATTGCCTGATGGTAAGTTAATGGAGTTTCTGTGTTACCTGATGGTGAGTTAATGGAGTTTCTGTGTTGCCTGATGGTGTGTTAATGGAGTTTCTGTGTTGCCTGATGGTAAGTTAATGGAGTTTCTGTATTGCCTGATGGTGAGTTAATTGAGTTTCTGTGTTGCCTGATGGTGAGTTAATGGAGTTTCTGTGTTGCCTGATGGTGAGTTAAGGGAGTTTCGGTGTTGCCTGATTTTGAGTTAATGGAGTTTCTGTGTTGCCTGATCAAGAGTTAATGGAGTTTCTGTGTTGCCTGATCAAGAGCTAATGGAGTTTCTGTGTTGCCTGATTGTAAGTTAATGGAGTTTCTGTGTTGCCTGATGGTGTGTTAATGGAGTTTCTGTGTTGCCTGATGGTGTGTTAATGGAGTTTCTGTGTTACCTGATTGTAAGTTAATAGAGTTTCTGTGTTGCCTGATGGTGAGTTAATGGAGTTTCTGTGTTGCCTGATGGTGTGTTAATGGAGTTTCTGTGTTGCCTGATGGTGAGTTTATGGAGCTTCTGTGTTGCCTGATGGTGAGTTAATGGAGTTTCTGTGTTGCCTGATGGTGAGTTAATGGAGCTTCTGTGTTGCCTGATGGTGTGTTAATGGAGTTACTGTGTTGCCTGATGGTGTGTTAATGGAGTTTCTGTGTTGCCTGATGGTGAGTTAATGGAGTTTCTGTGTTGCCTGATGGTGAGTTAATGGAGCTTCTGTGTTGCCTGATGGTGTGTTAATCGTGTTCCTGTGTTGCCTGATGGTGAGTTAATGGAGCTTCTGTGTTGCCTGATGGTGTGTTAATGGAGTTACTGTGTTGCCTGATGGTGTGTTAATGGAGTTTCTGTGTTGCCTGATGGTGTGTTAATGGAGTTTCTGTGTTGCCTGATGGTGAGTTAATGGAGTTTCTGTGTTGCCTGATTATAATTTAATGGAGTTTCTGTGTTGCCTGATGGTGAGTTAATGGAGCTTCTGTGTTGCCTGATGGTGAGTTAATGGAGTTTCTGTGTTGCCTGATGGTGTGTTAATGGACTTTCTGTGTTGCCTGATGGTAAGTTAATGGGGTTTCTGTATTGCCTGATGGTGAGTTAATGGAGTTTCTGTGTTGCCTGATGGTGAGTTAATGGAGTTTCTGTGTTGCCTGATGGTGAGTTAATGGAGTTTCTGTGTTGCCTGATGGTAATTTAATGGGGTTTCTTTGTTGCCTGATCAAGAGTTAATGAAGTTTCTGTGTTGCCTGATGGTGAGTTAATGGAGTTTCTGTGTTGCCTGATGGTGAGTTAAGGGAGTTTCTGTGTTGCCTGATGGTGAGTTAATGGAGTTTCTGTGTTGCCTGATCAAGAGTTAATGGAGTTTCTGTGTTGCCTGATCAAGAGCTAATGGAGTTTCTGTGTTGCCTGATGGTGAATTAATGGAGTTTCTGTGTTGCCTGATGGTGAGTTAATGGAGTTTCTGTGTTGCCTGATCTTGAGTTAATAGAGCTTCTGTGTTGCCTGATGGTTAGTTAATGGAGTTTCTGTGTTGCCTGATGGTGAGTTAATGGAGTTTCTGTGTTGCCTGATCATGAGTTAATGGAGTTTCTGTGTTACCTGATGGTGAGTTAATGGAGTTTCTGTGTTGCCTGATGGTGAGTTAATGGAGTTTCTGTGTTGCCTGATTGTAAGTTAATGGAGTTTATGTATTGCCTGATTGTAAGTTAATGGAGTTTCTGTGTTGCCTGATGGTGTGTTAATGGAGTTTCTGTGTTGCCTGATCTTGAGTTAATAGAGCTTCTGTGTTGCCTGATGGTGAGTTAATGGAGTTTCTGTGTTGCCTGATGGTGAGTTAATGGAGTTTCTGTGTTGCCTGATCATGAGTTAATGGAGTTTCTGTGTTACCTGATGGTGAGTTAATGGAGTTTCTGTGTTGCCTGATGGTGAGTTAATGGAGTTTCTGTGTTGCCTGAGTGTGTGTTAATGGAGTTCCTGTGTTGCCTGATTGTAAGTTAATGGAGTTTCTGTATTGCCTGATTGTAAGTTAATGGAGTTTCTGTGTTGCCTGATGGTGTGTTAATGGAGTTTCTGTGTTGCCTGATTGTGAGTTAATGTGTTGCCTGATGGTGAGTTAATGGAGTTTCTGTGTTGCCTGATTTTAAGTTAATGGAGTTTCTGTGTTGCCTGATGGTGTGTTAATGGACTTTCTGTGTTGCTTGATGGTAAGTTAATGGAGTTTCTGTATTGCCTGATGGTGAGTTAATGGAGTTTCTGTGTTGCCTGATGGTGAGTTAATGGAGTTTTTGTGTTGCCTGATGGTGAGTTAATGGAGTTTCTGTGTTGCCTGATGGTGAGTTTATGGAGCTTCTGTGTTGCCTGATGGTGAGTTAATGGAGTTTCTGTGTTGCCTGATGGTGAGTTAATGGAGCTTCTGTGTTGCCTGATGGTGTGTTAATGGAGTTACTGTGTTGCCTGATGGTGTGTTAATGGAGTTTCTGTGTTGCCTGATGGTGAGTTAATGGAGTTTCTGTGTTGCCTGATGGTGAGTTAATGGAGCTTCTGTGTTGCCTGATGGTGTGTTAATCGTGTTCCTGTGTTGCCTGATGGTGAGTTAATGGAGCTTCTGTGTTGCCTGATGGTGTGTTAATGGAGTTACTGTGTTGCCTGATGGTGTGTTAATGGAGTTTCTGTGTTGCCTGATGGTGTGTTAATGGAGTTTCTGTGTTGCCTGATGGTGAGTTAATGGAGTTTCTGTGTTGCCTGATTATAATTTAATGGAGTTTCTGTGTTGCCTGATGGTGAGTTAATGGAGCTTCTGTGTTGCCTGATGGTGAGTTAATGGAGTTTCTGTGTTGCCTGATGGTGTGTTAATGGACTTTCTGTGTTGCCTGATGGTAAGTTAATGGGGTTTCTGTATTGCCTGATGGTGAGTTAATTGAGTTTCTGTGTTGCCTGATGGTGAGTTAATGGAGTTTCTGTGTTGCCTGATGGTGAGTTAATGGAGTTTCTGTGTTGCCTGATGGTAATTTAATGGGGTTTCTTTGTTGCCTGATCAAGAGTTAATGAAGTTTCTGTGTTGCCTGATGGTGAGTTAATGGAGTTTCTGTGTTGCCTGATGGTGAGTTAAGTGAGTTTCTGTGTTGCCTGATGGTGAGTTAATGGAGTTTCTGTGTTGCCTGATCAAGAGTTAATGGAGTTTCTGTGTTGCCTGATCAAGAGCTAATGGAGTTTCTGTGTTGCCTGATGGTGAATTAATGGAGTTTCTGTGTTGCCTGATGGTGAGTTAATGGAGTTTCTGTGTTGCCTGATCTTGAGTTAATAGAGCTTCTGTGTTGCCTGATGGTGAGTTAATGGAGTTTCTGTGTTGCCTGATGGTGAGTTAATGGAGTTTCTGTGTTGCCTGATGGTGAGTTAATGGAGTTTCTGTGTTGCCTGATTTTAAGTTAATGGAGTTTCTGTGGTGCCTGATGGTGTGTTAATGGACTTTCTGTGTTGCTTGATGGTAAGTTAATGGAGTTTCTGTATTGCCTGATGGTGAGTTAATGGAGTTTCTGTGTTGCCTGATGGTGAGTTAATGGAGTTTTTGTGTTGCCTGATGGTGAGTTAATGGAGTTTCTGTGTTGCCTGATGGTGTGTTAATGGAGTTTCTGTGTTGCCTGATGGTGAGTTTATGGAGCTTCTGTGTTGCCTGATGGTGAGTTAATGGAGTTTCTGTGTTGCCTGATGGTGAGTTAATGGAGCTTCTGTGTTGCCTGATGGTGTGTTAATGGAGTTACTGTGTTGCCTGATGGTGTGTTAATGGAGTTTCTGTGTTGCCTGATGGTGAGTTAATGGAGTTTCTGTGTTGCCTGATGGTGAGTTAATGGAGCTTCTGTGTTGCCTGATGGTGTGTTAATCGTGTTCCTGTGTTGCCTGATGGTGAGTTAATGGAGCTTCTGTGTTGCCTGATGGTGTGTTAATGGAGTTACTGTGTTGCCTGATGGTGTGTTAATGGAGTTTCTGTGTTGCCTGATGGTGTGTTAATGGAGTTTCTGTGTTGCCTGATGGTGAGTTAATGGAGTTTCTGTGTTGCCTGATTATAATTTAATGGAGTTTCTGTGTTGCCTGATGGTGAGTTAATGGAGCTTCTGTGTTGCCTGATGGTGAGTTAATGGAGTTTCTGTGTTGCCTGATGGTGTGTTAATGGACTTTCTGTGTTGCCTGATGGTAAGTTAATGGGGTTTCTGTATTGCCTGATGGTGAGTTAATTGAGTTTCTGTGTTGCCTGATGGTGAGTTAATGGAGTTTCTGTGTTGCCTGATGGTGAGTTAATGGAGTTTCTGTGTTGCCTGATGGTAATTTAATGGGGTTTCTTTGTTGCCTGATCAAGAGTTAATGAAGTTTCTGTGTTGCCTGATGGTGAGTTAATGGAGTTTCTGTGTTGCCTGATGGTGAGTTAAGTGAGTTTCTGTGTTGCCTGATGGTGAGTTAATGGAGTTTCTGTGTTGCCTGATCAAGAGTTAATGGAGTTTCTGTGTTGCCTGATCAAGAGCTAATGGAGTTTCTGTGTTGCCTGATGGTGAATTAATGGAGTTTCTGTGTTGCCTGATGGTGAGTTAATGGAGTTTCTGTGTTGCCTGATCTTGAGTTAATAGAGCTTCTGTGTTGCCTGATGGTGAGTTAATGGAGTTTCTGTGTTGCCTGATGGTGAGTTAATGGAGTTTCTGTGTTGCCTGATCATGAGTTAATGGAGTTTCTGTGTTACCTGATGGTGAGTTAATGGAGTTTCTGTGTTGCCTGATGGTGAGTTAATGGAGTTTCTGTGTTGCCTGAGTGTGTGTTAATGGAGTTCCTGTGTTGCCTGATTGTAAGTTAATGGAGTTTCTGTATTGCCTGATTGTAAGTTAATGGAGTTTCTGTGTTGCCTGATGGTGTGTTAATGGAGTTTCTGTGTTGCCTGATCTTGAGTTAATAGAGCTTCTGTGTTGCCTGATGGTGAGTTAATGGAGTTTCTGTGTTGCCTGATGGTGAGTTAATGGAGTTTCTGTGTTGCCTGATCATGAGTTAATGGAGTTTCTGTGTTACCTGATGGTGAGTTAATGGAGTTTCTGTGTTGCCTGATGGTGAGTTAATGGAGTTTCTGTGTTGCCTGAGTGTGTGTTAATGGAGTTCCTGTGTTGCCTGATTGTAAGTTAATGGAGTTTCTGTATTGCCTGATTGTAAGTTAATGGAGTTTCTGTGTTGCCTGATGGTGTGTTAATGGAGTTTCTGTGTTGCCTGATTGTGAGTTAATGTGTTGCCTGATGGTGAGTTAATGGAGTTTCTGTGTTGCCTGATGGTGAGTTAATGGAGTTTCTGTGTTGCCTGATTTTAAGTTAATGGAGTTTCTGTGTTGCCTGATGGTGTGTTAATGGACTTTCTGTGTTGCTTGATGGTAAGTTAATGGAGTTTCTGTATTGCCTGATGGTGAGTTAATGGAGTTTCTGTGTTGCCTGATGGTGAGTTAATGGAGTTTCGTGTTGCCTGATGGTGAGTTAATGGAGTTTCTGTGTTGCCTGATGGTGAGTTAATGGAGTTTCTGTGTTGCCTGATTGTAAGTTAATGGAGTTTCTGTGTTGCCTGATTGTAAGTTAATGGAGTTTCTGTGTTGCCTGATGGTGAGTTAATGGAGTTTCTGTGTTGCCTGATGGTGTGTTAATGGAGTTCCTGTGTTGCCTGATGGTAAGTTAATGGAGTTTCTGTATTGCCTGATGGTGAGTTAATTGAGTTTATGTGTTGCCTGATGGTGAGTTAATGGAGTTTCTGTGTTGCCTGATGGTGAGTTAAGGGAGTTTCGGTGTTGCCTGATTTTGAGTTAATGGAGTTTCTGTGTTGCCTGATCAAGAGTTAATGGAGTTTCTGTGTTGCCTGATCAAGAGCTAATGGAGTTTCTGTGTTGCCTGATTGTAAGTTAATGGAGTTTCTGTGTTGCCTGATGGTGTGTTAATGGAGTTTCTGTGTTGCCTGATGGTGTGTTAATGGAGTTTCTGTGTTACCTGATTGTAAGTTAATAGAGTTTCTGTGTTGCCTGATGGTGAGTTAATGGAGTTTCTGTGTTGCCTGATGGTGTGTTAATGGAGTTTCTGTGTTGCCTGATGGTGAGTTTATGGAGCTTCTGTGTTGCCTGATGGTGAGTTAATGGAGTTTCTGTGTTGCCTGATGGTGAGTTAATGGAGCTTCTGTGTTGCCTGATGGTGTGTTAATGGAGTTACTGTGTTGCCTGATGGTGTGTTAATGGAGTTTCTGTGTTGCCTGATGGTGAGTTAATGGAGTTTCTGTGTTGCCTGATGGTGAGTTAATGGAGCTTCTGTGTTGCCTGATGGTGTGTTAATCGTGTTCCTGTGTTGCCTGATGGTGAGTTAATGGAGCTTCTGTGTTGCCTGATGGTGTGTTAATGGAGTTACTGTGTTGCCTGATGGTGTGTTAATGGAGTTTCTGTGTTGCCTGATGGTGTGTTAATGGAGTTTCTGTGTTGCCTGAAGGTGAGTTAATGGAGTTTCTGTGTTGCCTGATTATAATTTAATGGAGTTTCTGTGTTGCCTGATGGTGAGTTAATGGAGCTTCTGTGTTGCCTGATGGTGAGTTAATGGAGTTTCTGTGTTGCCTGATGGTGTGTTAATGGACTTTCTGTGTTGCCTGATGGTAAGTTAATGGGGTTTCTGTATTGCCTGATGGTGAGTTAATTGAGTTTCTGTGTTGCCTGATGGTGAGTTAATGGAGTTTCTGTGTTGCCTGATGGTGAGTTAATGGAGTTTCTGTGTTGCCTGATGGTAATTTAATGGGGTTTCTTTGTTGCCTGATCAAGAGTTAATGAAGTTTCTGTGTTGCCTGATGGTGAGTTAATGGAGTTTCTGTGTTGCCTGATGGTGAGTTAAGTGAGTTTCTGTGTTGCCTGATGGTGAGTTAATGGAGTTTCTGTGTTGCCTGATCAAGAGTTAATGGAGTTTCTGTGTTGCCTGATCAAGAGCTAATGGAGTTTCTGTGTTGCCTGATGGTGAATTAATGGAGTTTCTGTGTTGCCTGATGGTGAGTTAATGGGGTTTCTGTGTTGCCTGATCTTGAGTTAATAGAGCTTCTGTGTTGCCTGATGGTGAGTTAATGGAGTTTCTGTGTTGCCTGATGGTGAGTTAATGGAGTTTCTGTGTTGCCTGATCATGAGTTAATGGAGTTTCTGTGTTACCTGATGGTGAGTTAATGGAGTTTCTGTGTTGCCTGATGGTGAGTTAATGGAGTTTCTGTGTTGCCTGAGTGTGTGTTAATGGAGTTCCTGTGTTGCCTGATTGTAAGTTAATGGAGTTTCTGTATTGCCTGATTGTAAGTTAATGGAGTTTCTGTGTTGCCTGATGGTGTGTTAATGGAGTTTCTGTGTTGCCTGATCTTGAGTTAATAGAGCTTCTGTGTTGCCTGATGGTGAGTTAATGGAGTTTCTGTGTTGCCTGATGGTGAGTTAATGGAGTTTCTGTGTTGCCTGATCATGAGTTAATGGAGTTTCTGTGTTACCTGATGGTGAGTTAATGGAGTTTCTGTGTTGCCTGATGGTGAGTTAATGGAGTTTCTGTGTTGCCTGAGTGTGTGTTAATGGAGTTCCTGTGTTGCCTGATTGTAAGTTAATGGAGTTTCTGTATTGCCTGATTGTAAGTTAATGGAGTTTCTGTGTTGCCTGATGGTGTGTTAATGGAGTTTCTGTGTTGCCTGATTGTGAGTTAATGTGTTGCCTGATGGTGAGTTAATGGAGTTTCTGTGTTGCCTGATGGTGAGTTAATGGAGTTATGTGTTGCCTGATGGCGAGTTAATGGAGTTTCTGTGTTGCCTGATGGTGTGTTAATGGACTTTCTGTGTTGCTTGATGGTAAGTTAATGGAGTTTCTGTATTGCCTGATGGTGAGTTAATGGAGTTTCTGTGTTGCCTGATGGTGAGTTAATGGAGTTTCTGTGTTGCCTGATGGTGAGTTAATGGAGTTTCTGTGTTGCCTGATGGTGAGTTAATGGAGTTTCTGTGTTGCCTGATTGTAAGTTAATGGAGTTTCTGTGTTGCCTGATTGTAAGTTAATGGAGTTTCTGTGTTGCCTGATGGTGAGTTAATGGAGTTTCTGTGTTGCCTGATGGTGTGTTAATGGAGTTCCTGTGTTGCCTGATTGTAAGTTAATGGAGTTTCTGTATTGCCTGATGGTGAGTTAATGGAGTTTCTGTGTTGCCTGATGGTGAGTTAATGGAGTTTCTGTGTTGCCTGATGGAGGGTTAATGGAGTTTCTGTGTTGCCTGATGGTGAGTTAGTGGAATTTCTGTGTTGCCTGATGGTGAGTTAATGGAGTTTCTGTGTTGCCTGATGGTGTGTTAATGGAGTTTCTGTGTTGCCTGATGGTGAGTTAATGGAGTTTCTGTGTTGCCTGATGGTGAGTTAATGGAGTTTCTGTGTTGCCTGATGGTGTGTTAATGGAGTTCCTGTGTTGCCTGATGGTGTGTGAATGGAGTTTCTGTGTTGCCTGATGGTGTGTTAATGGAGTTTCTGTGTTGCCTGATTGTAAGTTTATATTCTCGTCAACAATCAAGAAAGGGGAATAACTCATATGTACTCCCCAGCCTCACAGTGGTTTATTGGGTTTTATTCCATGAGTTACTGTTGAATATTGATATCACAGATCACTTTGTAAAAATTAACAAACATATATCACAGCATTCCTTATAACACGTATTTATAAATAAACGTTTATCTTGAAGTTAACTGTCTTCGTGGTTAGTTCCCACCACTCGTCTTAACCCTTTCCCTCATACGACACTATTCTGGAGCAGACGACTTTGAATATATTTTGTCATCAAATAGAAAATTTCTATGATTGAATGGATAACCTATGACTAAAAGTGGTAAACATTATGGCAAAAGGAGAAGAAATTGCTCGTCTTGAGCAATTTTTTCTTTTGTCACAATTTTTTCAAAAAGCCATATGCTGCAGAGGCGTCAGAAAGCGTCTATATGAGGGAAAGGGTTAAGGTGTATGGGGAAATGTTATGATTGTGTTGCCTGCTTTAAATACAACTACTTAAATAGGATTGACATGCTTTATGCCGCTTTCAACAATTGTTCAGTTATATCATGGCAATTCCTGTATAACTTACCAGTACTACTGGTCCATTTAACCTGATGGCAGCCAGTCAGTCGTAATGCTAACTCCGCAACTCTCAGCGCCAAGGAGGGCAGCCATTACAACCATATCTTAAGTCTTTGGTATGACCAGGCCGGGGATCAAATCCCCGACCAGGCCGGGGATCGAATCCCCGACCGCTTGCACCTGAGGTGGATGTTCTACCACTACATCACAGAGGCGGTCATCCAAACAATTTGACGAATACTACATGTATAAGGAAAGAGCTAAAAATATATTGGTAAACGGATTAATTAAAATTCATCCTTTTTTCCAACAATGCTTTTAAAAGTCATTTGCTGCCATTGCAACAAAAGGTTTTGTCTCCATCAGCAAAATAATAAAAGAAAAGAGGTCAATTAAATAAATTGAATACCTTAACTATCAGATAAACAGCATACGCTGGAATTAATATCCACATAACTGCATAAGATATGGCGACAATTCTGTTCTCAAACCTTGCCTGCAGGAGAAAAAGTTATTTCAATTTTGGTACTGATTTACCTTTATACCTGTACAACATTACTGCAGCAGATGACTTTGAAATAATCTTAACAAAAATGAGGAATATATCTACAATTGAGATGTTTAAACCTTTCCCACATAAGGACGCTTTCTGACGCCTCTGCAGCAGATGACTTTTGAAAACTGTTTGGTAAAACAAACAATTTCTCCATTTGCCAAAATGTTTTCCACATTTTTCAGTTATTGAACCTTTGTTTATAGAGTTTTCCAGGTGTTTGGTAACATGCTTTTAAAGTCGACTGCTACAGGTTTGCTGTATGTGGGAAAGGGTTAACTATTGAATAGAGTAGAAGTAGCCTGTTGCAGAGGCATCAGAAAGTATCTGTATGTGGGAAAGGGTGAACCTTTTCACTCATACAACAGAACTGCAGCAGACGACTTTGGAATAATCTCAACAGAAATGGGGAATATATCTTTAACTGATATGATAATTATTGAATAAGAGTTGAAAACCTTTTGTAACAATGTTTCAAATGTCGTTTGCTGTAGAAACGTCAGAACGTATCTGTATTTGGGAAAGGGTTAATCTTTTCACACATACAACAAAACTGCATCAGACGACCTTAAAATAATCTTGAAAAGAACTGGGAATTTTAAAATACAAGTAAAAATATGTGATAACTGAATAAAGCTAGTTTATCAAAATTCTCCTTTAACCACATTGCTTTCAAAAGTCGTCTGCTGCTGCTATGTTGAAATATGTCTACATGTGGGATGGCTTGATTGAGCAATCTATCTCTGATAGGCCAGGGGTGATGGTGAACAAGCTTCTAAACTTTGCAACTTAATTTTAGGAAGAGGGTTCATCCTTTCCCACACACAACAAATCTGCAGCAGATGACTTTAAAATATCTCCTTAAACAATAGTTTGAAAATTAAATAAAGTTGAAAACATTGAGTTACAAGCGAATTTGCTCATTTTAAGCATTTTATCATTTTGCCAAGGTATTTTCATAAAACGTCAGCTGCGTCAGAAAGGAAATAGAAAAACAAAACATTATAACATTTTCAAGTCCTTTGAACTAAAATATGACATGAAACAAGAGCTGACAGAGGACAGCGTGCTCAACTTTTTTGTGCTTGCCAATAAAACAAAAGCATAAGAAAACATAACCAACTAGAACTATCACTGAAGATGATAAATACCCCCTAAACAGCACCTTGACCTACACCATAACTTAATTAGTAAAAGGGCCATAAAACACTGTAAAATATCATGCAATTGTAACCTTTAGGATATGCACATCTCCTTTTGGTATAGAAGCTTCATATAAAATTGTATTGAATTCCACCCAGTGGTTTGTAAGAAATAGGCCGGACAAAATATGGCTAAACAGCACATTGACCTACACCATAACTTAATTAGTAAAAGGGCCATAACTCTGTAAAATATCATGCAATTGTAACCCCTTTAGGATATGCACATCTCCTTTTGGTATAGAAGCTTCATGTGAAATTTTATTGAATTCCACCTAGTGGTTCGTAAGAAATAGGCCGGACAAAAAATGGCTTCCGGCCGACCTACCGACAGACAGACAGACTTCCCGAAACAGTGTCTCCTATATACCCCCTCTTCTTCGAAGGGGGTATAATTACTTTATCATACTTTTTATAAGCAAAGTACTTTATAAGTCATTAAAGGGTCGTAATTCTAACAAAAGACTTCACTGAATTATGCACTCTTGGCTGTTGGTGGAGGTAATGATGGTAAAAAGATATTATAAGTGTTTAAGCTATATCTCTTATTGTTTTGAAAAAGAATTGATTTGATATGAATAACTTAACCAAAATCCTTTATTGATAAAGGGCAATAATTCTTTAAAAAAAAACCTTGACAGAGTTATGTACTATTGTGTGTTGATGGAGGGAATGATGGTAAATAAGTGGTGTAAGTGTAAAAGCTATACTGTAATGGTTTTGAAAAAAGTAGGGTGGTACAAAAGACTTTACCAACATTTTAAGGCGAAAAAGGGCCATAATTCTTACAAAAACCTTGACAGAGTTCTGTACTCTTGTCTGTTGATGTAGGTAATGATGGTGAATAAGTGGTGTAAGTTTCAAAGCAATATCTGTAATGGTTTTGACAAAAAAGTGGGGTGGTACAAAAATCTTAAGTATTGTATGTGTAAAAGCTATACTGTAATGGTTTTGAAAAAAAGTAGGGTGGTACAAAAAACTTTACCAACATTTTAAGGCGAAAAAGGGCCATAATTCTTACAAAAACCTTGACAGAGTTCTGTACTCTTGTCTGTTGATGTAGGTAATGATGGTGAAAAAGTGTTGTAAGTTTCAAAGCAATATCTGTAGTGGTTTTGAAAAAATGTAAATTTGTACAAAATCTTAACCAAGGTGTGACACCAAGGCCGATGCAGACGCCAGAGCCGAGTAGTATAGCCAGCCTTTTTCTTCAAAATGTCAAGCTAAAAAGCAGTACATGTATAAAAAGGCTTGAAAACAATGCCATAAAAAGTCTTGAAAACAATGCCAAAAAAAAAAGGGAGAACAATTCCACTTTAACCACTTTAGTTCCCTTCCTTTACAAATTATTGACCCCCTTTCCCTCATAGAAAAAATCTACGGCAAACAACTTTGAAAGCATCTAGGTAAAAAAAATGTAATATCTTTAAAAATATTGTGGAAGTTTATCCTTAAATAACAAAGTCATCCACAAAGTGGTTTCAAACTGTGTCTTCAAGTGGGAAAGAGTTAATATAACTTTATATACTAGACAAAACTTCGAACACCCATATGTACATAAGTATCAATATTTCAGCTAAACATCTTCTTCGCATTGATGCGATCAAGCGACGCACAGTTAATGGGAATGTTACGCCACTCCTGGATAATTGCATTCCCATTAACTGTGTGCGTCGCTTGATCGCATCAATGCGAAGAAGATGTTTAGCTGTGGTGAATGCTGCTGGTGGTCCCGCTACTGACTTATCCTGCGAACTTTAAAAATGCACCCTTCAATCAATTAATGCATTTTATTGTAATCTAATGTAGTATTTTGTTAAGTTTTTGTTTTTCATTCTGTTACAGGATAGTTATGTGATACTCTTGTCAAATTGCAGTGTACTTGGAATAATATTAAATGAAATATTGATACCTATGTACATATGGGCGTTGGAAGTTTTGTCTAGTATAGATTGCACTGAAATTGTTGAATTGATATTTTTTAGCATTTTTACCTTGTTTGAAAGTTAAAGAAAGAGTATGTGAAAAACCAGTTTTGTCCCAGCCCAATTCCGTTCTAAATGACGGTAACCATCTTTGACAGGTGAATTTTTTCTTGCAAAATACATGGAACCCCCCCCCCATTTTCTTTGGATAATTTCAAAGCCTAGAGATTATTCTTTTCATTGGAAACAAAGAAGGAATTTATTTGGTGTAGTCATTGACTTAACCCTTTCCCTCATACGACAATTATGCAGCAGACGACTTTGAAAATATTTTGTCAAAAAATAGAAGATCTCTTTAATTGAATGGATAAGATATGACTTAAAGTGGAAAACATTGTGGCAAAAGGAGAAATTTCTCGTCTTGAGCAATTTCTTCTTTTGTCACTATGTTTCCAAAAAGCTGTCTGCTGCAGAGGCGTCAGAAAGCGTCTATATGAGGCAAAAGTTTAATTAAACAAGAGGGCCATGATGGCCCTGGATCGCTCACCTGATAATTTTTTTTTTTCACTTTAGCTATATAATCCCCGCCCCCTGACAGCCATAGTTTCCAACCAATGAACTTGGCTTGAAGGAATATGAAAGTGGGTCACTTAAGGAACATTTCTACAAAATTATTTGAAAATCGGCATGAAACTTTTGGAGAAGAAGATTTTTTAAGTTTTCACTATAGCCATATAAGGCAAAATAGCCCCCCCCCCCCCCCCCCCCCGGCGGCCATGTTATTCGACCAATCAACATGGCTTGAAGGAATCTGATAGAGGGTCATCCAAGGAACATTTCTACAAAATTATTTGAAAATCTGCCAACCAGTTTGGGAGAAGAAATTTTTTGAAGTTTTCATTTCGTTGCCATGGAAACCAGAATTCTGCATGGATTCCAAAGATTTGAAGACAATCTGGTGAGGTCATTGAGCGGATGCTTTCTGTGAAGTTTCATCCTAATTAACCCACTGGTTACTGAGGAGAAGAAGTTGATGCACGAAGCACGACGGACGCTGGACGACGGACGCCAGACAAAAGGCGATCACAATAACTTACCTTGCTTAAAGCTCAGGTGAGCAAAAAACATGACCCCAAGGGCCAGTGCTCATTTTTTCCTTATATGTGTATAGTAAAACTTCAGGAATATTCTTGTCCAAAAGTACTGGCCAAGTTTAATATAATTTGGCATGAATATTCCTCTACACGAATTTTTCAAATTATTTAAATCTGTTAAAAAAACATGGCTAACAGTGAGCGGGCATGGTTTTCTTATATGAATACCGGAAGAAAATTGAAAATAACTTCTAAACATTTGATAGAATCAGTTGAGTGAAATAGGACCATCATGCTCCTCTTGTTTATTTTGTGTAAGAAAGAAAAATTAAAAGAAAGTAATGTGAATGACTTTGTTATATAACCCTTTCCCTCATATGACAATTCTGCAGCAGACGACTTTGAAAATATTTTGTCAAACAAGAGGGCCATGATGGCCCTGGAATCGCTCACCTGATTTTTTTTTTTTTTTCACTTTAACTATATAAGCTCCGCCCCCTGGCGGCCATAGTTTCCGACCAATCAACTTGGCTTGAAGGAATCTGATAGTGGGTCACTTAAGGAACATTTCTACAAAATTATTTGAAAATCAGCCTGACACTTTCGGAGGAGAAGATTTTTTAAATTTTCACTATAGCCATATAAGGCAAAATAGCCCCGCCCCCTGGCGGCCATGTTTTTTTACCAATCAACATGGCTTGAAGGAATCTGATAGAGGGTCATCCAAGAAACATTTCTACAAAATTGTTTGAAAATAGGCCTGACACTTTCGGAGGAGAAGATTTTTTAAGTTTTGACTATAGCCATATAAGGCAAAATAGCCCTGCCCCCACCCCCCTGGCGGCCATGTTTTTCGACCAATCAACATGGCTTGAAGGAATCTGATAGAGGGTCATCCAAGGAACATTTCTACAAAATTATTTGAAAATAGGCCAGACACTTTCGGAGAAGATTTTTTAAGTTTTCACTATAGCCATATAAGGCAAAATAGCCCCGCCCCCCCTGGTGGCCATGTTTTTCGACCAATCAACATGGCTTGAAGGAATATGATAGAGGGTCATCCAAGGAACAATTATACAAAATTATTTAAAAATCTGCCAACCAGTTTGGGAGAAGAAGAATTTTGAAGTTTTTTTATTTCGTTGCCATGGAAACCAGAATTCTGCATGGATCCCAAAACTTTTAAGGAAATCCTGTGTGGTCATTGAGAGGATGCTTTCTGTGAAGTTTCATCCCAATTGACCCACTGGTTACTGAGGAGAAGAAGTTGACGCACGACGAACGACGCACGACGGACGCCGGACAAAAGGCGATCACAATAACTCACAAATGGAAAATCTCTATAATTAAATGGATAACCTATGACTTAAAGTGGAAAACATGGTGGCAAAAGGAGAAATTGCTCGTTTTGAGCAATTTCTTCTTTTGTCACTATGTTTTCAAAAAGCAGAGGCGTCAGAAAGCGTCTATATGAGGAAAAGGGTTAAACACTTACACTAGCATACCCGAGCACAGCAGATATGATCGCCATAAATAGCATTATAGGAAGTACTATTTTATCTTCTAAATCCAACTCCTTTCCTGAGGTAAGGATCAATACTGACATACTCAGCTGAAAAATAAAAACACCAAGGTAAAAATGATCTGTGATTAGTGTTGGGACGATGATCGATTATAATCGAAAGTTGATCGGATATGCATCACGTTAGCGATTGCAATTTACCACAATCGATTATCAATCGGTTCACCTTTTTTGCTTCATTTATGTTTGATTAATATTCGCTTCCACAAGGGAGTTTACTCTCGTGGGCTAGCATGTAAATACAACAACTTGAAATCGAAACAAAGTGTTTTTTTTGGCAATAAAATGATACAACCTAGTCAAGACAAGACATTAAGCCGGTATATTTTTTATCGAACATAAATAATAAGAAGCATTGCGAACATTAAGGCTTGTTAAATACAATACTGTATGAACCGATTATATAATCGATGTCTAATCGAATGAGGCAAAGTGATTGTAACCAATAATCGATTGTAAAAATGGAACCGATGGCCCAACACTATCTGTGATGCTGAACAAATTTACGTGTAAGATCGTGAAGTGGAAGGGGAGGAGCCGACGTCAAAACGGAGAATCTCGGCGGCAACATTATCACTTCGTTTAACCCTTTCCCTCATACGACAATTCTGCAGCAGACGACTTTGAAAATATTTTGTCAAAACATAGAAAATCTCCATAATTGAATGGAAAATCTATGACAAAAAGTGGAAAAACATTGTGGCAGAAGGAGAAATTGCACGTTTTGTGCAATTTCTTCTTTTGTCACTATGTTTTCAAAAAGCCGTCTGCTGCAGAGGTGTCAGAAAGTGTGTATATGAGGGAAAAGGGTTAACCCTTTCCTGCATGCAGGCACATTCCCTGTCGCCTCTGTAGCAGACAAAATTTGAAAACATTGTGGCAAAAGGAGAAATTGTTCATAATGTGCAATTTCTTTACTTGGCTCAATGATTTTATCTGTTTTTAAAGATCATAGTAATTACTTTGATTCATAGAGATGTACCATTGTTGTGCTGAGATCTTTTCTTCAAATTTGTTGTAGATGCCTCGGTGGTATGGTGGTAGAGCGTCCCCTAGGGTGCAGAAGGTCACAGGTTCCATCCCCAGCTGGGACATACCAAAGACCAAAAATGGTGGTAAATGCTGCCCTCGTTGGCGCTCTGGGTTTCTGGGTAAGCATAACGAGTAACTGGCTGGTGTCAGGGTAAAGGGACCAGTAATACTGGATACTTACCCAGGAAACGCCGTAATATAACTGAAACTTGTTCAAAATGGCGTTAAACACCAAACAATCAATCAATCAATCAAATTTGTTGCATGTAGGGAAGGTTAAAAATTTGATGTGATAAATACACATTTATTTTAATCATTACTGACAAATAACACAATAAGAATAATATTAATGGCTCATCAAAAGTCATCGACAGCAAAACCCATTCTGCATGTGGAAACGGGTAAATAATACTTACATTGACTTGTAAATCCCCTTTCAGTAATCCAAGGAACAAAAAGAGAGTATTACACACATCCTGAAGGGCAGACCTCGCTCCAACTGTACGAAATATCAAGTTCTTTGATTCAGAGTAGGATCTGATAAGGAGAGCTCCAAACACAATGACACAGGGTCCCAACACTGAGGCGGAGACCAGACGAGCCTAGAAAATTGAGAAAAATGAAATGTTGGGTTGCATGTTAAAATGTTGCTGGTATATAAGACTATTTCCTTACATCCTCTAAGCCTTTTCCTCATTACGACAATTCTGCAGCAGACGACTTTGAACATATTTTGTTAACTTATAGAAAATCTCTATAATTGAATGGATACCCTATGACTAAAAGTGGAAAACATTGTGTCAAAAGGAGAAATTGCTCGTTTTGAGCAATTTCTTCTTTGTCACTATGTTTTCAAAAAGCGGTCTGCTGCAGAGGTGTCAGAAAGCGTCTATATGAGGTCAAGGGTTAAGCCTCTTCCACATACAGATGCTTTCTGCAGCCCATGAAGCAGAAAACTTTTGAAAGCATTGTGGCAAAGGGAGAAATTGCTCATCATGAGCAATTTCTCCATTTGCCACAATGTTTTCAACTCTATTCTAGAATTATAACTTCATTTCAAGAGATGTTTGAATCTTTTGTGGATATGTTTTTCGATGTTGTCTGCTGCAGAATTGTTGTATGAGGGAAATGCCTCTGCATCTTATTTCTTTAGATTACATTATTGGAATGAAAGAAATAGCTTATGCTGAGGCAGAACTCCGATAGGCTGATAAACCCGTACTGACATATAATAAGTAGACAGCAGACGACAAGAGGCCCAAAAGGGCCAGTATCACTCCACGGCCATTAGGCAAAAATTTAATCTCCAAATGGCCCTGCCCCCTGGTGGCCATGTTTTTTTACCAATCAACATGGCGTGAAGGAATCTGATATAGGGTCACCCTAGGAATATTTCTACAAAATTATTTGAAAATCAGCCCGACACTTTCACTATTTTTTCTTTTGGTTGCCATGGAAACCAGAATTTTGCATGGATCCAGAAAATTTGAAGGAATTTATGAGAGGACATTGAGAGGATGCTTACTATGAAGTTTCACCCGAATTGGCCAAGTAGTTAGGGAGGAGAAGTTGTTTGAAGCAAAAGGTTAACGCATGCACGCACACACGCACACATGACGGACAATTCGCCATGACATAAGCTCGACTGGCTTTCAGCCAGTGGAGCTAAAACTCACTATAAATGAAAGTATAATTATTGAAAATAAATAAAAAGCACTGTGACAAAGGGAGAAATTATTATTATGAACAATTTGTCCTTTTGTCACAATGATTTCAAAAGTCATCTGATGCAGATGCAAAAAGCTTCTGCACTTAGTTGGAGATGGTTACGCCTCATTTAAGCAAGCATTCAGACTGTTCTTACTTAATTATTCTCTAATCACACTTTAATAAAAAAAAATCTGCTTGGTTTCTACCCCTTTTTTTTTTTTATCTTAACCCTCCCTTTCCATCACATAGATGCTTTCTGACGCCTCTGCAGCAGACGGCTTTTTGAAAACACAGTGACAAATGAAGAAATTGCTCAAAACGAGCAATTTCTCCTTTTGCCACAATGTTTTCCACTTTTAGTCATAGGTTATCCATTCAGTTATAGGGATTTTCTATTTTTTGACAAAATATGTTCAAAGTTGTCTGCTGCAGAATTGTCATATGAGGGAAAGGGTTAAAACATGTAGAGCATTTTAACTCCTCTACAACAGATGACTTTTGAAAACTATTTTGCAAATTAGAAATTGCTCATCAATAAATGAGAAATTTGCCATTTAGCCAAGATGTATCCAACTTTATCGAATTAAAGTTTTTTCATTCAGTTTCCTTATCTTTGACTAAATGTTTTCAATGTTGTCTGCTGCAGATTTGTTGTATGTGGGAAAGGGTTTTAAAAGAGTTACACATATTGTTAACCCCACATACATCAATCCTTCAGCAGACGACTTTAAAAACCTCTGGTTAAAAAAAAGATAAACCTCTATAAATTAAACTTTAATTGTTCAATACAGTTGAAAGCATTGTGACAAAAGAAGAAATTTCTACTGTTGGCACAATGTTTTTAAAAGTATATATGGGAAATGGTTAAAAAATATATATGCTATATTGAATCTAATGTTCATAATATTTTTAAGAGTTTTGTTCTTGAAACATATATCCGAAGAAAAACATGCTTCATTAAATTTTGACAAATGTTTTTTTTTAAAGAGACAACGTTTCCTAGGTAAGTTACCAGTGCTACAGTGCTTATCCTGACACCAGCCAGTCAGTCAGTCGTAATGCTAACCCGCAACCCTGAGTGCAAAGGAGGGCAGCCATTACAACCCCCTTTTTTTTTTCAAAGTCTTGGGATAAAGAGAAATTGCATGGTTCAGACAAATTCTCCTAAATCAACAATGTTTTCAAAAATCATGGTATTATTTATCCTCACACTGACGCATCGGTCATAATGCTATTTCCACAATCCTGAGCATCAAGGAGAGATGCCATTTAATCCTTTCCCTCATACAACAATTCTGCAGCAGACGACTTTGAACATATTTTGTCAAAAAATAGAAAATCTCTGTAATTGAGTGGATAACCTATGACTAAAAGTGGAAAACATTGTGGCAAAAGGAGAAATTGCATGTTTTGTGCAATTTCTTCTTTTGTCACTATGTTTTCAAAAAGCCATCTGCTGCAGAGGCATCAGAAAGTGTTTATATGAGGGAAAGGGTTAAATGGAATTTGAAAATCATATCATTAAAGGGATTGAATAAGTGTTTTCAAGACACAATTTACAAAAGACACAAACATTTCATTTATTACTTTAACCCTTTCCCTTATAGGACAATTCTGCAGCGACGACTTTGAACATATTTTGTCAAAAAATAAAAAATCTCTATAATTGAATGGATAACCTATGACTAAAAGTGTCACTATGTTTTCAAAAAGCTGTATGCAGCAGAGGCGTCAGAAAGCGTCTATATGAAGGAAAGGGTTAAGAAACAACCATTTTTAAAGTATTTGCTATGACCAGACCTGGGATTTGACTTTGTTCTCTACAGCTCCCAAAGACCCCTTTACACACAAGGAGATCGTTGGGCGACCATTGAGCGATCAAAAATTGCCCAAAATTGGCCCGATCTCTCGACGATATCTCAAAGCCCTGAAAAGTCGTTTCTGTGTAAATGCTTGGGAGATCCTTGCGCGCTCGTTCTGCAATTAAATTGCATTTTTTTGCCAACTTCCAAACTTCCATGGCATTCATTGAGCGCTTATCGAGGGCTCAATGAAAGATCCTTGAGAGTTCAGTGAGATCTAAGGAGATTGCTGAGAGATCAGATGCGACAAAGAGAGATCAATGAGAGACAGAAAAATTTGCCGTCCATTGAAAAAGCTCTGAGAGGTCATGTAACACAATGAGGGTAGAGGTATAGAGGTATACATGTTAGATATTAGATCCATTGAGGGTATAACTAGAGGTTGTTTTTGGGAAAAACGTATGTCTCCCCCAAGGGGTATTTGTCTGGCTGACTGTATTTTGTCAGTTAGTGATTTATTTTAAAAAAGGGCAATGACTCATCCAAAAGTAGGTCAAATTAAACGCCGTCGTAATATGCGCAACAAGACATTGTACCGATGACTCCTGTGAAGTTTCATAGAAATGTGGCAAAGGGGTTGTGAGATGAAGGCCGGACAAGAATGAAATGGCAATTTTAAAAAAGGGCAATAACTCAACCAAAAGTAGGTCAAATTAAACGCCCTCGTAATATGCGCAACTAGACGTTGTACCGATGACTCCTGTGAAGTTTCATAGAAATGTGGCAAAGGGGTTGTGAGATGAAGGCCGGACAAGAATGAAATGGCAATTTTAAAAAAAGGGCAATAACTCATCCAAAAGTAGGTCAAATTAAACGCCCTCGTAATATGCGCAGCTAGACGTTGTACCGATGACTCCTGTGAAGTTTCATAGAAATGTGGCAAAGGGGTTGTGAGATGAAGGCCGGACAAGAATGAAATGGCAATTTTAAAAAAAGGGCAATAACTCATCCAAAAGTAGGTCAAATTAAACGCCCTCGTAATATGCGCAACTAGACGTTGTACCGATGACTCCTGTGAAGTTTCATAGAAATGTGGCAAAGGGGTTGTGAGATGAAGGCCGGACAAGAATGAAATGGCAATTTTAAGAAAGGGCAATAACTCATCCAAAAGTAGGTCAAATTAAACGCCCTCGTAATATGCGCAACTAGACGTTGTACCGATGACTCCTGTGAAGTTTCATAGAAATGTGGCCAAGGGGTTGTGAGATAAAGGCCGGACAAGAAATGTGGACGTACAGACGGACACAATTTTAAAAAAGGGTAATAACTCATCCAAAAGTAGCTCAAATTAAACGCCCTCGTAATATGCGCAGCTAGACGTTGTACCGATGACTCCTGTGAAGTTTCATAGAAATGTGGCAAAGGGGTTGTGAGATGAAGGCCGGACAAGAATAAAATGGCAATTTTAAAAAAAGGGCAATAACTCATCCAAAAGTAGGTCAAATTAAACGCCCTCGTAATATGCGCAACTAGACGTTGTACCGATGACTCCTGTGAAGTTTCATAGAAATGTGGCAAAGGGGTTGTGAGATGAAGGCCGGACAAGAATAAAATGGCAATTTTAAAAAAAGGGCAATAACTCATCCAAAAGTAGGTCAAATTAAACGCCCTCGTAATATGCGCAACAAGACATTGTACCGATGACTCCTGTGAAGTTTCATAGAAATGTGGCCAAGGGGTTGTGAGATAAAGGCCGGACAAGAAATGTGGACGTACAGAGTAACAGACGGACACAATTTTAAAAAAGGGCAATAACTCATCCAAAAGTAGGTCAAATTAAACGCCCTCGTAATATGCGCAACTAGACATTGTACCGATGACTCCTGTGAAGTTTCATAGAAATGTGGCAAAGGGGTTGTGAGATGAAGGCCGGACAAGAATGAAATGGCAATTTTAAAAAAAGGGCAATAACTCATCCAAAAGTAGGTCAAATTAAACGCCCTCGTAATATGCGCAACTAGACGTTGTACCGATGACTCCTGTGAAGTTTCATAGAAATGTGGCAAAGGGGTTGTGAGATGAAGGCCGGACAAGAATGAAATGGCAATTTTAAAAAAGGGCAATAACTCATCCAAAAGTAGGTCAAATTAAATGCCCTCGTAATATGCGCAACTAGAAGTTGTACCAATGACTCCTGTGAAGTTTCATAGAAATGTGGCAAAGGGGTTGTGAGATGAAGACCGGACAAGAATGAAATGGCAATTTTAAAAAAAGGGCAATAACTCATCCAAAAGTAGGTCAAATTAAACGCCCTCGTAATATGCGCAACAAGACATTGTACCGATGACTCCTGTGAAGTTTCATAGAAATGTGGCCAAGGGGTTGTGAGATAAAGGCCGGACAAGAAATGTGGACGTACAGAGTAACAGACGGACACAATTTTAAAAAAGGGCAATAACTCATCCAAAAGTAGGTCACATTAAACGCCCTCGTAATATGCGCAACTAGACGTTGTACCGATGACTCCTGTGAAGTTTCATAGAAATGTGGCAAAGGGGTTGTGAGATGAAGGCCGGACAAGAATGAAATGGCAATTTTAAAAAAAGGGCAATAACTCATCCAAAAGTAGGTCAAATTAAACGCCCTCGTAATATGCGCAACTAGACGTTGTACCGATGACTCCTGTGAAGTTTCATAGAAATGTGGCAAAGGGGTTGTGAGATGAAGGCCGGACAAGAATGAAATGGCAATTTTAAAAAAGGGCAATAACTCATCCAAAAGTAGGTCAAATTAAATGCCCTCGTAATATGCGCAACTAGAAGTTGTACCAATGACTCCTGTGAAGTTTCATAGAAATGTGGCCAAGGGGTTGTGAGATAAAGGCCGGACAAGAAATGTGGACGCCCTGACAGACAGACGGACAGACAGACAGACGGACAGACAGACAGACAGACAGACGGCGCAGGCAAAAGCAATATGTCTCCTCCGGGATATCACGTGTATACGGCGCCAGCCATGTAGTATATAAATGTATGTTTTTGTGGAAGCGGGGGACAGACATTTGGATAGATAGAGAGACATGCAGAGATAGAGGGAGGAGAGGCATGGGCTCTAGGGAGAGTCAGAGAGAATGGTATGTCGGCATGAGAGAGAGAGAGAGTCATGAGACTCTAGTTTACCTATTTAAATAAATAAATGTATCGCTATACGATCTCGTTTATTTTACCTGTGTTTTCCTCGTGGACAATTTGATGTAGCTGGCCAGAGTGCTACAGTCATTGGGAGATCTATAAAACTGTTGATCGCTCATTGAGAGACCGTCGAGACATTGGTTCCCCCAGAGACCGTTGAAAGATTGTTTTGGACCGAGTCAAAACTTTGAGGAGACCGTGGAAAATGTGGTGATCATTGAAAGATCATTCAGAGACCATGGCTATTAATGGGCGCTCCTTGAAATCTCGTTAAGAGATCTGGCAATGTTTTCATTGTTCAACAGTCTCTCAACAGAAGCCACCTCTGTGTAAATGGGGTACAAGTGATCTATCAAGGGAAATTCAGGTACATACCAGTTTAAAAGGTCCTTTTGTACTAATTGCATAGTTTAATACCAAATACAGCCATACAATCCCTGTTGAAACAACTAGTACGGCAAGTTCATAGGGTCTTTCAAAGAACACACCACTGAGTATGTAGTATAAGCAAAAAACTGAAAGAGAAAATAAATAATTTATGAATAAACAAAAGGAAGAATTTACAACTATGGCTCTGTTTTCAATTTCATAATCTCCAGCATTTCAACTCATAATAACTTCTTCATAAGATTAAAATAGAAAATTAATAGAAAAGAATGTTGGAAAAAATAACAGAAAAATGCATTACAATGCTACAAAATACAGTGGCAAACTTTTACGAAAGAATTTCCATAATTTAAATGGTTGGTATTGAAACCCTTTCTGATGCCCTGAAGCAGATGGCTTTTTGAAAACATGGCAACTAAAAGAAGAAATTGCTCAAAACAAGTAATTTCTTCTTTTGTCACCATGTTTTCAACTCTATTTCGTTATTGTACTTTCATTTGAAGGGAGTTTTTTAATTGTTTTCGGTTATGTTTTCAAAGTCGTCTGCTACAGATTAGTTGTATGTGGGAAATGATTACTATCATAGGGCGTTTTTCATGTTCTATAATTCTTACATGATCTTTCAACTTTTTGTTGTAGGTGCTCAAAATATTTAAACCTTTCCCTCATATAGACGCTTTTGACGCCTCTGCAGCAGACAGCTTTTTGAAAACATAGTGGCAAAAGAAGAAATTGCACAAAACGTGCAATTTCTCCTTTTGCCATGATGTTTTCCACTTTTAGTCATAGGTTATCCATTCATTTTTTTATTTTTTGATAAAATGTGTTCAAAGTCGTCTGCTGCATAATTGTCGTATGAGGAAAAGGGTTAAATCAGAGTTATGGTAGAGTCATGCACATGTATAAGTTGTGTTTGAAAATGCTGAACTGTTTTTAAGTTATGAGGTAAGGTTAAAGTTTAGTGACAACGACAAGGGTATCACAAATGCCTGACTTTTCTTCTTCGAACAAACATAGTGATTACGATCTTAACCCTTTCCCTCATATAGACGCTTTCTGATGCCCCTGCAGCAGACGGCTTTTTGAAAACATAGTGACAAAAGAAGAAATTGCTCAAAACAAGCAATTTCTCATTTTGCCACAATGTTTTCCACTTTGAGTCATAGGTTATCCATTTAATTATAGACATTTTCTATTTTTTGACAAAATATGTTCAAAGTCGTCTGCTGCAGAATTGTCGTATGAGGGAAAGGGGTTACATCGATCTGCAGTTGACTTACAAGAATTTATCATTAGCACAATAGCGAATGTAAAATCTGCCGATGATTTGTCCACGTTGACTAGCCTCTCGATTGTGATGCCAATAACACCTGTCATACTCAGCAAGGATATCACAAGAAAGGCAATCTCCTGCTTTTCCAAACTGTGACAGCTGCGAACCTGGGAAGTAAAAGTAATAAACAGACAAGAGGGCCATGGTGGCCCATATCGCTCACCTGAGTAACATGGCTCTGTATGATAATTGATAAGGTGTTCCCTATAAATTATATACTAAAGAAGTTATTTGATAAGTAAGGACATATTGCAGCCTCTAGAGTTGCCACTAGTTATTTCTTAAATTTGGCCCAAGAAATCAACTTAATGACCTCACAAAGGTCATGATCTTTATTTGAACTCAGCCTAGAAATCATTGTGACAAACATTATGGCAATGGTCTCTACAGTGTCTACTAAATATTTCTTAAATATGACCCCATGACAACATGAACTTAGCCTAGATATTATAAATGAAGACAAACAATCTGACAAGTGTTCAAATAGCTTAAGTAAAAAATGCTGCCTCTAGAGTTTCCACAATTTTTTTTATTTATAATTGGTCTAATGACCTACCGGTAGTTGTTTACCATATATATATATATATGTATGTGCATGACTTATTTTTAACTTAGCCTAGATATTATCAAGACAGATTTTCTGAAAAAAATTCAATAAGCTCATTTAAAAAATCCTGCCTCTAAACAGTCCACAAAATTTTACTTAAAATTGGCCTAAATAAGTAGCCTAGTTTTGTTTACCAGACGGGACACGATATCTTCAAGACTAATATTGTGACAATTAATGTTCCGATATTCTGAAGTCATAGAATAGGCGTCTAGAGTAACAAATTGACCTTGTGACCCAGTTTTTGACTTTTGACTCAACATGACCTATATTTGAACTCAAACTGGACCATATCACCAAGACAAGCATTCTGGAAAAGTTTCAAATGTTCCAACAAATGCATCCTCTAGAGTGTCCACAAGATTACATTAATTTCTGGCCTAGTAACCTAGTTTTAACCAGACGTGACCCAATATCATCTAAACTATATCGGAAGAGTTTACACAAGATTTTACTTAAATTTGGCCTTGTGACTTAGCTTTTGACTAGACACAACCCAAAGTTGAACTTAGCCTAGATATCGTAAAGACAAAGATTCTGACAAAGTTTCAACATGCCCAAGTCAAAGATGCAGCCTCTAATATTTTCACAAGATGTTTTTTAAATTTGGCCTTGTGACCCAGGGTTGTCAAAATTGTTTGTTGTAACAGCTAGATCAAATAAGAAAAGTAACCAATTAGGCTGGGGGTCAGGTCAAGGGCAAATCCCTGGTAGGGCGCCCATGGGAGCAAAACTAACAGATCAAAGAGTGATTTTAACAGATAATTTGTTTTACAACATGACCAAAAAGAATCATCAAGGCAAAAATAGGAAGTTAAGATATGAAAACTGTGGCAAATGAAGTGATGACAAGCAAATTGTTGACAACGGACCAATGATAGCAAACAGACAAAGGGTGATCACAATAGCTGCACTTGACCATTTCACGCTTTGGCCAGCTTAAAATGGTGAACTCAGTATAATTAGTGTACTTCTTAACCCAAGAGTTCCCTCATAAGACAATTCTGCAGCAGACGACTTTGAACGTATTTTGTCAAAACATAGAAAATCTCCAAATTGAATGGATAACCTATGACAAAAAGTGGAAAACATTGTGGTAAAAGGAGAAATTGCACGTTTTGTGCAATTTCTTCTTTTGTCACTATGTTTTCAAAAAGCCATCTGCTGCAGAGGCGTCAGAAAGCGTTTATATGAAGGAAAAGGTTAAATGGAATTTGAAAATCATATCATTAAAGGGATTGATTAAGTGTTTTCAAGACACAATTTACAAAAGACACAAACATTTCATTTATTACTTTAAACCTTTCCCTCATAGGACAATTATTCTGCAGCGACGACTTTGAACATATTTTGTCAAAAAATAAAAAATCTCTATAATTGAATGGATAACCTATGACTAAAAGTGGAAACATTGTGGCAAAAGGAGAAAATGCTCGTTTTGAGCAATTTCTTCTGTGGTCACAATGTTTTCAAAAAGCTGTCTGCTGCAGAGGCATCAGAAAGCGTCTATATGAGGGAAAGGGTTAAAGGGGCTGTACTCCAGATTATAGATTAATTGTATAGTCAAAGTACTAAAATTGTTCAAAAGTTGTCTTGAAATATTAGAATCTTAATTCTGGGATAAAATTAGAGTAATAATATTACTTTACAGAACAACAAACAGCTAAATATTGATTTTTACTGGGTATGCATACCCAATAAGCAATTTTTGTTTATATTCTCATGACTTTCAATTGCCTGCTTTTCAACATTTACTGCCAAACTAGTTTTGAACTATTTATTACTTACTTTGTTGTCACTATTTTTAAACCAAAAACTGTGAGACAGTTCTTAAAAACAATTGACCTGATAAGATACAGTCAACCCTGTGCTAAAGACCACCTTTGTTTATCCATTCCCTGTCTATAGCAACCACAGTTTTAATTTCCCAATAAATCATTTACTGCATAAAAAGACCACCTGTGAACAAAGACCAGATTGTTCTCTTCCCACGGGAGGTCTTCAAACACAGGTAGGATTGTATATTCAAAGTTGTTTAACCCTTTCCCTCATATAGACGCTTTCTGACGCCTCTGCAGCAGACGGCTTTTTGAAAACATAGTGACAAAAGAAGAAATTGCACAAAACGTGCAATTTCTCCTTTTGTCACAATGTTTTCCACTTTTCGTCATAGGTTATCCATTCAACTATGGAGATTTTCTATGTTTTGACAAAATAAGTTCAAAGTAGTCTGCTGCAGAATTGTCGTATGAGGGAAAGGGTTAACCCTTTCCCACAAACAAGAAAACTGCAGCAGATGACTTTGAAACATATTTTGTCAAAAAATGGAAAATCTCTATAATTGAATGGATAACCAATGACTAAACATGGAAAACTTTGTGGCAAAAGGAGAAATTTCCCATTGTGAGCAATTTCTCATATTGCCAAAATGTTTTCAAAAGTCCTTTGCTGCAGATGCTTCAGAATGCCTCTATTTGTGGGAAAGGGTTAATACTTTGAAAAAGTATAAGCAAAAACTTGTAACATATGGAAAAGTGAAAGTAGAGTTAGATCCCTGTCAGTGACGACGTTTTCAAACGTAATCTGCAGATGAGGTGTCTACAGTTATCTGTATTAGTGATAATTCATGATGTAACGCCCTACACTGCATAACAAATTACAATGCAAGGTTATACAAACCCTTTCCCAAGTGCAGGAAATCCGCAGCCACAGGAAGCATCTGTATGTGGGAAAGGGCTAAAATAGTTCAGCAATTAATATGAAAACAATAGATGAACTTTGAATATTGTTGAAAATACCTGCTGCCAGACAATCATGTGTTCAGAATATAGGAGAGAGATTTAAATGATCTTTTTTTAAACAAGTTGAAAGATTACATTAATTTAGTTATCATTATTTTGAAATGACCCTTTCCCTTTTTAGATAACTTAAACCCTTTCCCTCATATGGACGCTTTCTGACGCCTCTGCAGCAGACGGCTTTTTGAAAACATAGTGACAAAAGAAAAAATTGCACAAAATGTGCAATTTCTCCTTTTGCCGCAATGTTTTCTACTTTTTGTCATAGGTTATCCATTCAATTATGGAAATGTTCTATGTTTTGACAAAATACGTTTCAAGTCGTTTGCTGAAGAATTGTCGTACGAGGGAAAAGGGTTAAACAATATTTCGTTATCATGCATCATACAAATTAAACAGTATCTTTAATCCTTTCCCACATGCCTCTGCAGCAGAAGACCTTTGATAATAAAACTCGTCATTTTTGGCGATTTTCAATATTTTTTGTCTAGATATATTCAAAGCTGTCTGCTGCAGATTTGTTGCATGTGGGAAAGGATTTTAAAACCAGGACACAAAAGATAGCTATCTAAACGTTTTAAGAATGATTGTCCCAACAGGAAAACACCCCTTCAACCTTCCCCTCATACAATAAATCTGCGTCAGATTACTTTAAAAACATCTGAGCAATACTATGGAAAAGTTTCATTAATAACAATGCAATGAATAGAGTTGAAATCATTGTTGCTAAAGGAGAAATTGCCGACATCGAGCAATTTCTCTTTTGGCGACAATATTTTCAAGAGACGCCTCCTGCAAATGCTTTTAAATTTACCTGAAGGTTGGATAAGGGTTAACCATTCTCTTTCCTACTTTTGAAACAAAGAAAAACACAAATGTTCAAGCATTTACCCTTTCCTTTTTTCTAATGCAATCTGTTAATCTTTTCCCTCATAAAGACGCTTTCTGACGCCTCTGCAGCAGACGGCTTTTTGAAAACTTGGTGACCAAAGAAGAAATTGCTCAAAACGAGCAATTTCTCCTTTTACCACAATGTTTTCCACTTTTAGTCATAGGTTATCTGTCTGTGAATTCAATTATAGAGATTTTCTATTTTTCTGACAAAATATGTTCAAAGCTGTCTGCTGCAGAATTGACATATGAGGGAAAGGGTTAACACTTCTGCTGCAAATATTTGTTTGAGTAAATGAAAAAGTAAAACAGGCTCAACTGATAAACAAGCAAAATGTGTATCTATAGTTTGCTTACATTTTTCATTTCAATTTTTTTCTTATATTTATAGACCTTTATATATATATATATATATCCAATCAGTTATTTCTAAAGATACATTATTTTGTACAATATTCTTCTTGATTTGAACACTTTGCCAGATTCAGGGGTTGTGAGATTGAATTCCGGCTCGAACATTCTGAGTGAATCATGCTCTCCGGCGACTTTCAAAAGTCATTGTGAATAGCACCATTCAATTTCTGACACTGGATTAAGTCTATCAAGGAAGATAGGCTCTCGGAAGAAAGTTTTGTGGAAAGAAAACTGGAGCGAGAGAGACAGCAAACATATGAGGTGAACTGGCAGCTGTGATATAACAGAAATACTGTTGAAATCCGAGTTGACGTCTATTCAAAATGAATATTCCCAAAATACACAAGACTGTTGACATTTTAACCCTTTCCCTCATATAGACGCTTTATGACGCCTCTGCAGCAGACGGCTATTTGAAAACATAGTGACAAAAGAAGAAATTGCACAAAACGTGCAATTTCTCCTTTTGCCACAATGTTTTCCACTTTTAGTCATAGGTTATCCATTCAATTACAGAGATTTTCTATGTTTTGACAAAATACGTTCAAAGTCGTCTGCCGCAGAATTGTCGTATGTGGGAATGGGTTAATTAACATGATACAGTAGTTCTACCACCCTTATCTAAGTTCTTTAGTTGTTTGCTACATGGTTTAAAATCCGAGCAATAGTAGCTCAGTCGGTATTGACATGGGCTGTCCATCTAAGGGTTGTGAGTCAGAACCCCAGCTTCACCTAGCATTCTTTCCTAATTTTAACGATAGTCAATATGACATGCATTATTAGTCTTCCACATATGCGGCTAACAGTCTTTGTTGAAAAGCAGCCAGTGCCTTGGAAAGGCCGTTGTGTGGAGTCATGGAGTGAGAAAGTCTGGAAGCACAATTGATGCTAAGATGTTCGCCGTGATATAGTCCAAATATATTAACGTAAATCATATTGCATTCTAACGAACAGTCAAAATATGAAATTGCATTCCTAGTACAGAAACCTGGAGTAGCCGTGATATGAATATTGAAAACCGCGTTAAATCCAATCAACTAGTTAAAGAAAAATATTCTCATGCAAGCGATAACAAGAGGCCCAAGAGGGCCAGTATCGCTCTACGGCCATAAGGCAAAAATCAATGGCCATGCGGGACTAACTCCTCTTCTAACTACTCGTGATCAAATGTGCCGAATCTTGTAGACTAAGACTATCTCTTTTTACTATCTTAAATTGTTATAACGAATTAACAAATTTCATTCAGTACCTTGCCTATGCAAGTGTCAGTTGTGGCTTGAACTTTTGTTATTCCAAGGTCCGAAAACGATAACGACCCTTCCTTTTCAGCCATGATTAGAAACTAATTAGGAAAACCGACAGAACACTGGCCCATGAATGATACACAAACCAAACCGAAACGATTGTGGCTAGAAACAAAGCGATAAGCACATAACCGACACAGGATATAAAGCTATTTAAACCGAAAGTAGAGTATGAATGGACAGTTTTCTCTTACGAAATTAATCGAAACTAAGCCATACTTATCTCATCTTTTGCATACTAGTTTACATTAAAATATTTTTTCATAGTTATACGGTTTCAGTGGTATTTTACAATTATTAGAGATTCGCTTTGAAGTATGTTTAGATAAAAACTAAAGTGGGTTAGACACTACCGGTACTTTGATTTTCAATTAAATAATAATGAGAAACTATCCATTACTCTTTTAAAACTGTTGACAGATTGCCCCCCTTTACTAACCTTGACTTTACAAGGACTCGATTGCTTTTGGCAAGTACAATCATCATTAATCACAAATTATTTTTCAAAATCATAATAACTTACTGTAACTTGGAAAAGTGTTGTTCACGATATGTATTGAAATGAGACAAGAGTGCTGTTAATCATTTAAGGATGAATATCTAGGGAATATCTAGACTGCAGTAAAATAATCAAAGTAAAACAAGTACTTTTAAAAGATAAAGGTTACTTTTAATCATGATATTCTGTTCCTAGGAATCAATGATTAATTAAATACAGAAAGCCAACCTGCTGGTCAAAGGAATCTAAAATTGTCTCCAATAAAAATTGGTTTCAAGGCATTGGCATAACATTTTGTAGGTTTTTCAATCATTTAAATAGTCGAAATCAAGATTTAGTCTCATAGTATCCCAAATCGAACGTTTACAGTAGTAATGACTTATCCCCCTTCTCGCCCAGGGTTGTGTGGATAGCATTACGGGAACTGACTCACAGTTGTCAGAATAAATGGACCATTCATACTGCGGTAATTAACTTACCCAAGAAGAAACGCTGTGATATGTTATGTTATAAATGAAAAGTTGTTGAAAGCAGCATAAAGTAACATTAAAACAAACAAACTCTATAGCAGACAACTTTTGAAAACATATTTATAGTGGCAAAAGTAGAAATTGCTCATAATGAGCAATTTCTTCATTTTCAAGAATGTTTTCAACTATGTAATAAATAATACTTTCATTAATTTATAAAAGTTTTGATTTCAAAGTCATCTGCAGCTGACTTGTTGTGTGTTGGAAAGGGATTCAACCTTACATTGAGTCAGGGACAATATATACGATTGAGTATGGTAATTTATCACAAAACCCATGCTTAAGGAAGGATATTGAAATTGTTGAATACAATGTATGAATAGTTACCCTTCTCATCACACATTGTAAGGACAGTCATTATATAGGAAGATGAAAGAAATTGAAGCTTCCCTCCTTGGCATATTGCGCAATGTGATATGTTACATACTTTTATCCCTTTCCCAGACCCACTTGTAGACGCATCAGCAGGAGACAACTTTTGAAAACCTTGTGACAAAAGGAGAAATTGCTCAACATGAGCAATTTCTCCTTTTGCCTCTAAGTTTTCACCTCCATTTAATAACCAAACCATCATTAAGGAGGTTTTTCATGTTTTTGCCAATAAGTTTTTTGCAAAGTTGTTTGCTGTAGATTTGTTAAATGTGGGAAAGGGTAAAGACTTACATAGATCTACATAAAAAGATGATAATATGTATACATTTTACTATTTTACTATCATTGATTGCCTTATGTTGGTGATCACACTGACCTTATCAGTGACCTTTATATTTTGCATAAATTGTCTCTGTACAGTCAGTATACATGTAAAGAATACCCTCACAATACTGAATAGGGTTGTTATTAAAAAATCAGAGTTTGATTTTTAAAGAGATTTAAATTCCATACTTTTGCCTAGACGTTTTAAAAGTCGTCTGCTGCAGATTTGTTGTATGTAGGAAAAGGTTGACAAAAACTGTCCTTGTTTAGAGCTCTGAATTAGTTAGTGCTTTCTCTAATACAACATTTGATGGTTGTGTAGCAGACAACTTTTGAAAATATTGAGGATTTTTTTTAAAAAAATCTTATAATAAATAGTTTATTCTTTTTCCTTAATATTTTCAACATAATATTATTATGGAAATTGTAATTTCAATTTTTTTGTTTTTAATTATTTACTTTCAAATTATTACAAAGTAGTACATATAGCAGCAGACGACTTTTGAAAACAAAGTGGCCCAAGGTGAAATTGCTCAAAATAAGCAATTTCACCTTTAGCCACTATGTTTTCAACTTTATTCAATAATTATACTTTCATTTCTAGAGATTTTCCAGCTGAGCCCCGGCAGCTCAGTCGGTAGCGATGCGGGCTGTCAATCCAGGGGTTGTGAGTTTGAATCCCGGCTCAGCCAACTTTCTTTCCGAGGATTGACAAAAGTCAATGCGACATGCGTCATTCGTCTTCCACCAATGGGCTAAGTCTATGTGGAAAAGCAGCCAGTTGCTTGGGAAAAGTGTTGTGTGGATTACTGGTGTGAGAAAACCAGGAAATGCATGAGTAGGTGAACTGGCAGCCGTTATATAACTGAGAAATTGTTAAAAACTGCTTTAAACCCCAATAAATCAATCAATCAAATCAAATCTAGAGATTTTCCATCTTTTAGCATGATTGTTTTCCAAAGTCGTCTGCAGCAGATTTGTTGTGCGCGGCTGGGAAAGGGTCAAGTCTCATGGAAGCAGACGCCAAGCATGATCAATATGCTTTAGGATTCTTTTTCAATCTATGTGATATAAACAAGTTTTAAGCTAAAAAAAACCATCACATTAGGTAAATGTTGAAGTATTGTTTGTAAAAAATATATTCAATATATATACGAATATAATATTGTTTTACAGACATGCTGTCCAAACACACCCGCCTCCTGTTCAATGTGGGCAAGAGACTTTGTAATAGTGTGCAAAAGGCCAGTGTGTCAACAGATGTCAACCCATTTGTGTATCAAGATATTTTAGAGGTGGAAAAGAAGCCTGATGTAGAATGGAAGAAATTGACAGGTTTTACATTCTTATACTACTCAAAACATTTCTTCAGTGTCAGATCACATTCCACTTGACACAAAGGTTAACCCACGACAAGGGTTAACCTTTTCCCAGATCTGATCTAGACGCATTTAAATGCCTGGACAGCAGAGAACTTTTTCCACAATGTTTTCATTTCTTTTCCCTTACTCAGAGGTTCAGATAACGAGGGGTATTCAGCTATTTTTCCCACAATTTCTCTCTTATTATTAAAGCAAACGCTATGTTGTGGGTACTCAAAAGAATCGTCTCAGTGGGTAAAAGTGTCTAATAAGGATTTTAGAATATGCAAACACCCCTTATCTAGAGCTCTGCTAACTAGACTATCCCTTATAGAGATTTTCATATTTTTGCCTACATGTTTTGTTCCCTTTCCCTGATACGACAATTCTGCGGCAGACGACTTTGAACGTATTTTGTCAAAACATAGAAAATCTCCATAATTGAATGAATAACCTATGACAAAAAGGGAAAAACATTGTGGCAAAAGGAGAAATTGCACGTTTTGTGCAATTTCTTCTTTTGTCACTATGTTTTCAAAAAGCCGTCTGCTGCAGAGGTGTCAGAAAGCGTTTATATGAGGGAAAGGGTTAAAGTCGCCTGCTGCAAATTTGTTGTATGTGGGACAGGGGGGATTAACGCTTTCCAACCTAAAACAAATCCGCAACGGACGGTATTGAAAACATGAAGCAAACATTATTGAATATCTCGATGAATGTTAATTAAAATAATGTTGAACTTATTGTTGGAAAAACAGAATTTGCTCATTATCATCAGTTTCTGCTTTTTAAGGATTTTGCCAAATTATTTTCAAACATTTTTTTTCGGCTACGGATTTGTGAAAGTGCTCTTGCAAAGGAAAAGGGTGGATAATCAAAAATTTAAAAGTTTTGTCTCAGTAGCTATTTTGGTGAATTAAATGACAAAACTAATCAGGATCCACTCCAACTAAAGAATATTGACCCTCCATTTCACCAATCAATAAGTTCAGATTTCAAGTAAAAATCCACTCCAAATGAATGAAACTCAAAAATGTTTTTGTGTTGAAAGAGGACTGTTTTCGAATTCTAGAACATACCTAGTAATGATTCATTATGATTCATACAGTGGAACCTGTGTATAAAGACCATCCATGGAAAGACACAAATTTGGTCTTTGTTCACAGGACTGGTGGTCTTTATTTGCAGAGTCAATTGTGCGGTAAATGAGCAATTTGGGAAACTAAACGTATGGTCATTATAGACAGGGAATTGCTATTCCATGGTGGTCTTAACCCTTTCCCTCATATAGACGCTTTCTGATGCCTCTACAGCAGACGGATTTTTGAAAACATAGTGACAAAAGAAGAAATTGCACAGAACGTGCAATTTCTCCTTTTGCCACAATGTTTTCCACTTTTTGTCATAGGTTATCCATTCAATTATGGAGATTTTCTATATTTTGACAAAATACGTTCAAAGTCGTCTGCTGCAGAATTGTCGTATGAGGGAAAGGGTTAACACAGGTTTGACTATATATTATGGGTATATTCATGAATGAAATCTCTGAATTATGATTTTGAATTGATTTAACCCTACAGACGCTTTCTGATGCCTCTGCAGCAGACGACTTTTGAAAACTTTGTGACAAAAGAAGAAGTTGCTCAAAACAAGCAATTTCTGCTTTTGACACAATGTTTTCAACTCTTTTCAATAAGAATGTCTTCATTTAGGGAGATTTTCCACTTTATTGTTGAGATGTTTTCAAAGTCGTCTGCTTCAGATTTGTTGTATGTGGGAAAGGGTTAACTGATGGCAGCTTGTTCATCATGATGGTCATTGACTTGCAATGTTTGTTGTTTAATTATAACAGGAGACTATGTATCCACATTTACTGCGAATGGTAAAAAGGTTCTACAAGTGGAAGCGGAGGCCCTAACAAAGATTTCAGAACAAGCTATGGTTGATATAGCTCACCTCCTTAGACCGGCACATTTACAGGTAAGATTACTTCTTTCCCACATCCGACATATGTATATATATGTGTTTATAAGTTGGAACAGTGAAATATACTCACTGTGTATATTAAATATCTTTTTTTCTAAACAGTGTTTTCCCATTATTATATTTTGTTATATGTTTGTTTTGTTATGTATAATAAAATATTTACTTGCTTACTTGTACTTACTTACAACAAATCTCCAGCAGGCGACTTTGAAGACATTTAGTCTATTTAAATGAAAAAAGGATTATTAAATAGAGTTGAAAGCATTGTGGCAAATGGAGGAGAAATTGCTCATTATAAGTTTACTTTTTTTTTTTAACCCTTTCACACTTACAATAGATCTACAAGACACGATTTTGAAGACATTTAGTCAAAAATTTGGAAACTCTCTCTAAATGAAGAGCGATAATTGAAAAGAGTGGAAAGCCTTGTGGCAAATGGAGATATTGCTTATTAACCTTTCCCTCATATAGACGCTTTCTGACGCCTCTGCAGCAGACGGCTTTTTGAAAACATAGTGACAAAAGAAGAAATTGCACAGAACGTGCAATTTCTCCTTTTGCCACAATGTTTTCCACTTTTTGTCAAAGGTTATTCAATCAATTATGGAGATTTTCTATGTTTTGACAAAATATGTTCAAAGTCGTCTGCTGCAGAAATGTCGTATGAGGGAAAGGGTTAAGAGTTTACTCCTTTCCCACATACAATAAATTTGCAACAGTCAACTTTGAAGATATTTTGTAAAAAAATATGGAAACTCTCTTTAAGTGATAGAAAATTATTGAATAAAGTAGAAAACATTGTTGCCAACGAGAAATTGCTCATTGTGCCAAAATTATTTCAAATTGTTGTTGTTGTGGATGCATCAAAATGTTAACAACTTACCTCAATGATGCGTATATATATACTTATTCTTGTATCAGCACCATGACCTAGGGAAATGGGCCCTACCAATATGATCCTTGTGCAGTTTAAACCTTTCCCACTTTCAGACACAATTTGACATTTTTCCAGCAGACTATTTTTTAAAAACATTGTGACAACAGAAGCTTTGCTCAAACCGAGCAATTTCTGCCTTTTGCCACAATGTTTTTCAACTTTTTTCTATAGTTATGCATTCATTCATAGAGTTTGTCCCATATGTTTACCTAAATGGTCTTCAGCTGCAGATTTCTTGTAAGTTTATTTCGGAAAGGGTTAATATCGGCTAACACATTCTTATACAGTGTAGTCTTGTCAATGTTTCGAGTCCTAACCGATTACAAGTTTATCTCAAAATGTTATTTAGTCAACCGGCCCAAACATTTACAAAAATGAGAAGATCTATATTATAAGAAAAGCAGATTCAGAATAAAAGTGACATTGATATACTGATCATTTCATCATCATATCATTGCAGCAACTATCAAATATTTTGAAAGATCCTGAATCATCCAGCAATGACAAGTTTGTAGCCCTCGAGTTGTTGAAGAATGCGAGCATTGCGGCTCACATGATTTTACCCGGATGTCAGGATACTGGGACTGCTATTTGTATGGGTAAGACAGTTGATTGATTGGGGCTAAGTGCTGTTTTCAACATCTTTTCAGACATATCACGGCGGCCAGTTCACCTACTCATGTGTTTCCTAGGTTTCTCTCACCAGTACTCCACACATCATACTTTCCAAGCAAATGGCTGCTTTTTCTCGTAGACTGTTAGCCCATTGGTGAAAGACGAATGATGCTTGTCACAGTCAAATGTTGGAAAAAATGTTGGCCGAGCTGGTATTCGAACTCACAACCCCTGGATTGACAGCCCGTGTCTCTACCGACTGAGATACAGGGTAATATAGGTAATACGGGCCATTTGTCATGAAAGCAAACCAAGCTCAGTCTGTGGCGACAAGGGCTGTCAATCGAGGGGTTGGGAGCTTGAACCCCAGCTCGAACAACATTCTTTCCACTGTTTGACAAAAATAAATGTTATATGTATCATTTGTAGAAAAGCTGCCAGTTGTGTGGAAAGACTGTTGTGTGGAGTGCTGGTGGAAGAAAGCCAAGTAGATATTCATGATATGACTGAAATATTATTAACCCTTTCCCTCATATAGAAACTTTCTGATGCCTCTGCAGTGGCTTTCTGAAAACACAGTAACAAAAGAAGAAATTACTCAAAACGAGCAATTTCTCCTTTTGCCACAATGTTTTCCACTTTCAGTCATAGGTTATCCATTCAATTATAGAGATTTTCTATTTTGACAAAATTATTTAAAGTCGTCTGCTGCAGAATTGTCGTATGAGGGAAAGGGTTAAAAGCCCCACTTCAGATACCCTAGGTCAGTTTCACATCAACTTATTCCTTTCCCACTTATCGATGCAGTTTAACACCTCTGCAGCAGAGAAGTCTACAATGTTTTTAACTCTATTCAAAAATTAATTTCGTTTTTATAGAGATTTTTCAGTACAGTATACATTGATATTTGAATCAAATAGCATTGATGATGATGTGAACAGATCTTTATCTTTATTTATCGCTATAAGAGTAGAATGGTTACTGGCTTTGATCATAAAACTATTCTTTACCCTTTCCCACATACAAAAAATCTGCAGCAGACGACTTCGAAAACATAGTGACAAAAACCTGAAAAATCTCCATAATTGATAGCTTAATTGTTAAATAAAGTTGAAAACATTGTGGCCAAAGGAGAAATTGCTCATCATGGGCAATTTAACCTTTGGTCACAATGTTTTCAAAAGTCGTCTGCTGCTATTGCATCAAAATGCGTCTACAGGTGGGAAAGGGTTAAATGGAAAAAAGGAAAATAATTCAATTGATGCATGCTCTTCTGGTGTATATACTTCTTGTGAGCATTCATATTGCTTTCTTTCCTTCTAAAAAAAATAGGCCTAATTAAAACAAAAAAACTTTTTTTCATGTCCATAACTTCGTTAAAATCACTTGTTCACAAACTGAAATTGTATACCATAAATACTCAGTTATAAGACGCATTTTTTTACCTTCAAAATCGAAATGTATATATTTATTATTATTCCTCATGCTGTACATTCCAGATCATTTTTTTTTTTGAAGCAGACGACTTTGAAAACATACAGTTAAAAATGTTGCAAATCTCTCCTAATGAAAGTGCAATCATTGAATAGAGTTGAAATTATGCTTTCAAAGGCAGAAATTGCTTGTTTTGAGAAATTTGATCTTATGACACAAGAGTTGCTGCAGAGGTGTCAGAAAGATAATGTACATGTATGTATACATTTGAAAGGGTAAAAAATCCATTCAACTAATGGACCAGTTATAATCCGGTTGATTTACCCTGAAACACTACCCATATACTTGTACATATGAGATGCCCAGCTCTTTTCTTAGTATACTCGAAGACTCTTATTATCAAAGCAAACCCTATGATGTGGGTACTCAAGAGAAACGTCTCATCCAGATGATTCTTCTAAGTACCGACAACATAGGGTTTACGGGTCAAATAAGGAATTTAGAGCATGCCAAACGCCCCTTATCTAGAGCTCTGTACATATTCTAGGTAAGAAAGGTCAGTATGTATGGACCAATGGGGATGATGCAGAAGCCTTGTCTAGAGGCGTCTACAATACATATACACAGAAAAATCTTAGATATTCGCAGGTAACTCAAATTATATTTTTATGCTCTACAAGCCTTAACCCTTCCCCTCATGTAGACACTTGCTGATGCCTCTGAAGCAGACGACTTTTGAAATCATAGTGGCAAATGGAGAAATTGCTCATAATGAGCAATTTCTCCATTTGTCACTGATTTCAACTCTATTTAATAATCATACTATCATTTATAGAGATTTTCTATATTTTGGACTTAATCATTTCGAAGTCGACTGCTGCAGATTTATTGTATGTGGGAAAGGATTAACAGGGGACTAGACAGGGAGGAATTAACCCTTTCCCTCATACGACAATTCTGCAGCAGACGACTTTGAACATATTTTGTCAAATAATAGAAAATCTCTATAATTGAATGGATAACCTATGACTAAAAGTGGAAAACATTGTGGCAAAAGGAGAAATTGCTTGTTTTGAGCAATTTCTTCTTTTGTCACTATGTTTTCAAAAAGCTGTCTGCTGCAGAGGCGTCAGAAAGCGTCTATATGAGGGAAAGGGTTAAACATTTCCTACATACAGCAAACCTGCAGCAGATCTCTTTGAAAACATATGGACAAAAGCATAGAACAATTCCATAGTATAAATGTAAATTTAAAATTCTAAAAGTTATGAAATTATTGTAATGAAAGGAGAAATGACTCATTATAAGAGGAACAAAATGAATTTTTTGGCCACAGGGTTTTCAAAAGTTGACTGTTGCAGATGCGTAAAAATGAGTCTGTAAGTGGGTATGGGTTTGAATTAATTTGTCTTTTCCCCACCATGTCTCACACATCACTCAACGAAATCCTGTATTGTGGGAAATCAACATACTGAGATATTTAATCTCGATTTGGTAGATCTTCTATTAACCCTTTTCCACATACAAAAGATCTACAGCAGACAACTTTGAAAACATCTAGGCAAAAACATGGAAAATCCCCATAAATGAAGGTATAATTATTGAAAAAAGTTGAAAATATGGTGGAAAAAGGAGAAATTGCACGTTTTAAGCAATTTCTTATTTTGTCACATTGTTTTCTGAAGTCTTCTGTTGTCAAGGGCGTCAGAATGCATCTATATGTGGGAAAGGGTTTAATAAACTGCAGCAACAGACTTCAAAAACCATTAACCCTTTCCCTCATACGACAATTCTGCAGCAGACGACTTTGAATGTATTTTGTCAAAAAATAGAAAATCTCCATAATTGAATGGATAACCTATGTCAAAAAGTGGAAAACATTGTGGAAAAAGGAGAAATTGCACGTTTTGTGCAATTTCTTCTTTTGTCACTATGTTTTCAAAAAGCCGTCTGCTGCAGAGGCGTCAGAAAGCGTCTATATGAGGGAAAGGGTTAAGAAAACATATCGAAATTTCTAAACATGAAAGTATAATTTAAGAAAAGTGATGAAAACATTGAGCATTCATAAAGTAAAGTAAAGACATGAGTCTGTTTGTAGAAAGCAGTTTAACCATTCTCAGTTATGCAAATTTAGAAATTGCAGGATTTTGGACTGGAAAAGTTCGTTTTTGAGACAGAGCAGAAGATATGAGCATTTCATCCTTTTCCAACAACTAAAGTAGTCTGCTTCAGAGGCATCAAAAGTCATATCATGTGCTCAGAAATAAGATTTAAAGCACTTTAGGTTACAGTACCATTAACAGTTTTCCACTTGCTGAACATATTCTTAAGCATCTGCAGCCGACGACTTTTCAAAACGTTGTAGCAAAAGGAGAAATTGCTTAAAATTAGCAATTTCTCCATTTGCCACAATGTTTTCTACTATATTCAATATAAATTTACACTTTTAGTTTTAACCCTTTCCCTCATACAAAAATTCTGCAGCAGACGATTTTGAACATATTTTGTTAAAAAAATGAAAATCTCTATAATTGAATGGATAACCTATGACTAAAAGTGGAAAATATTTTGGCTAAAGGAGAAATTGCTCGTTTTGAGCAATTTCTTCTTTTGTCAATATGTTTTCAAAAAGCCGTCTGCTGCAGAGGCATCAGAAAGCGTCTATATGTTTATAGTTGTGGGAAAGGGTTAACAAATATTTAATAATTTCTACGTCAGGTTTCTCCAGTAGACATGTACAATGAAGTCAACACAAAGACCAACTTACCTGCACAGATCGAAATTTATGCCACAAACGGGAACCAGTATGACTTCCTGTTCCTGGCCAAAGGAGGTGGATCTGCTAACAAAACATTTTTATATCAACAAACAAAGGCGTTATTAAATCCTGAAAAGTTGATGAAATTTGTAGATGAAAAGATCAAGGTAACTATCACCAACTCTATTCAGCTCTATTTCCCACAATTTCTCTCTTATTATACCCCCAAAAAATAAAGTTTTCGGGGGGGTATATAGGACTCACTCTGCCGGTCGGTCCGTCCAGCCGTCCAAAGCCATACTGTGTCGGTCGGAAGCCATATTTTGAAGCCATATTTTGTCCGGCCTATTTCTTACAAACCACTGGGTGGAATTCAATAAAACTCTACATGAAGCTTCTATACCATGAGGAGATGTGCATATCCTAAAGGTCTTACAATTGCATGTTATTTTACAAAGTTTTTACAAAGCCCTTACTTATTAAGTTATTAAGTTATGGTGTAGGTCAAGGTGTTGTTTTGGAGGTATTTATCATCTTCAGTGATAGTTCTAGTTATTAAAGCAAACCCTATGTTGTGTGTACTCAAAAGAATCTATTCACTGAGACGATTCGTTTGAGTAAACCACAACATAGGTTTGAGGGTCAAATAAGCATTTTAGTACATGCAAAACGCGCTTTATCTAGAGCTCTGACAACTGGGATTTTATTTAGTCTAATGTGATTGGCCTTTTTCATTTGTCATTATTTTTAAAATGGGTATTGCATGAACAAAAATCAGAATAAAGGCATTAATAAATCCTGAAATATTGATGAAATTCATAGATTATAACATAAAGGTTACTATCAATAACTGGGATTTTTCATTAGTCCACTGTGATTGGCCTTTTTCATTTGTCATTATTTTGAAAATGGGTATTGCATGAACACTACATTCTAGCAATGCTCATAAATGCATTCAAAGATTTACCGTAACTGATATCATATTAGTCATCTGTGTTGAATATATGCTGAAGCTTCAGATTTGTTTCGTGTTGGAAAGGGCTGAAGTTGTTTGTATCAGGAAAAAGGTTTTGAATTTTGTTGTGATTGTTTTGCTATTTCAGACATTAGGTACATCGGCATGCCCACCCTATCATTTAGCTATCGTTATTGGGGGGACATCTGCGGAATTTACATTAAAAACCGTCAAATTGGCTTCTACAAAATATTTGGATCATTTGCCAACCTCAGGTATTACAGGTTTTTTAGATCACCTGAGCCGAAGGCTCAAGGTGAGCTATTCTGATCACTTTTTGTCCGTCGTCCGTCCGACGTTAACTTTTAGCTTTAAACATCATCTCCTCCCAAACTCCAAAGACAATCTCCGTGAAACATCACAGGAATGTTCCTCTGGTTGGCCTCTTTCAAAGTTGTTCAAAGATTTAAATTCCATTGAGAACTTTGGTATCTGCGGCATCAGAAAGGGGACAAAATGTCAAAACTTTAAAAATCTTCTCCTCCGAATCTGCCTGTCAGATTCAAATATAATTTGGTAGAAATGTTCCTTGGGTGACCCTCTATAAAAATTGTTCAAGCCATACTGATTGGTCGAAAAACATGGCAGTCAGGCGGCATCAGAAAAGGGGCAAAATGACAAAATTTGAAAATTCTATTTTTATGAAAGTGTTTGTCTGATTTTAAGAAAATATAATACTAATCTTACTGTAATGATCCTCTATTTAATTTGTGTAAGCCATTTTGATTGGTTACACAATCATATCAACCAGGCGTCATCACAAAAAGGGTAAATAGAACTTTTAGCTACAAATGACAACCAACTCCTACCATTCCAATAGACCAATTTCCACAAAACATCACAAGAATGTTCCTTTGGTGGTCCTCTTTCAAAATTGTTCAAAGATTTAAATTTCATCGAGAACTTTGGTTGCTGCGGCATCAGAAAGTGAGAAAAATACCCAAATTTTAAAATCCTTTTCCTCCATAATCTACTTGTGCTATTGCAAGATAATTTGGTAGAAATGTTTCTTAAGTGACCCTCTAAATAAACTGTTGAAGCCATATTGATTTCGTTGAAAAACAGGGCAGCAAGGCGGCATCAGGAAAGGTGCAAAATTACAAAAACTTTATAATTCTATTCTTATTAAAGTTCTTGTTAGATTTCAAGATATAAATGGCCTTTACTGATAAGCTGTTTCTTGAGAAGTGTCCACTCCTTTCAGTTTCATTTGCACTCCCTGATAAAATTTTCCAGATATTTGCAGTTAAATATTTGCTACTAATTTACTATCAATTAGGTGATCGATTTAGGGCCATCTTGGCCCTCTTGTTATATTTGAATTAAAATTTAAAAATTTAACGAATGCAATCGGTAAACTTAAGATATATGCATACGTGTTCTTTTGAAAGAAGCAATGACTATCAAAGTATTAATTCTGTAGCTCGCCTGAGCATGAAGTTCTTGGTGAGCTATTTTGATCACTCACTGTCCGGTGTCTGGCGACTGTCCACAATTTCTTTTAAACAATATCTCCTCTATAACCACTAGTGGGCCAATTTTCATGAATCTCCAAAAAAATGTTCCTTAGGTGGTCCTCTTTCAAATCTGTTCAAAGATTTTAATTATATTTAGAACTTCGGCTGTTATGTCATCAGAAAGAGGGGGAAGTATCCAAACTTAAAAAGTCTTACTGTCCACAATTGCTGACCAGATTTTGAAATTATTTGGCACAAATGGTCCTTGAATGATCCTCTGCCAAGTTTGTTCAATAATTTCAATTAATTAAAAAACATCTTTCTTTTCCTCAATATTTTTATCTTTGTATCAAAATTGAATTCCCTATGTTTCTCAGGCGTTATTTTACTACAGATATTTCCAAAGGGGAACATTCTAACAATATCCTATCATTTTAAGGTTTCTTCAATTTATCAGTGAAAGGCAATCGCTGTATTGTAGATTTCAATCCTTTCCAACATACTACAAATCATACTGAAAACATTGTGGGAAAAGGAGAAATTATGACCAGTTTTTAGCTCAACTGGCTGAAAGCCAGTCGAGCGTATGTCATCGCGAATTGTCTGTTGTGCGTGCATGCGTCAACCTTTGACTTCTCCTCCATAACAACTTCGCCAATTGGGATTAAATTTCATAGAAGGCATCCTCTCAATGTCCTCTCCTAAATTCCTTCAAATTTCCTTGATCCATGCAATATTCTGTTTTCCATAGCAACCGAAAGAAAAAACTTGAAAATTCTTCTCCTCCAGAACTATTTGGGCGATTGTCAAATAGTTTTGTAGAAATGTTCCTTGGATGACCCTCTATCAGATTTCTTCAAGCCATGTTGTTGTAGAAATGTTCCTTGGATGACCCTCTATCAGATTAAGCCATGTTGATTGGTCAAAAAATATTGCCTTATATGGCTATAGTGAAAACTTAAAAAATCTTCTCCTCCGAAAGTGTCAGGCCGATTTTCAAATAATTTTGTGGAAATGTTCGTTGGGTGACCCTCTATCAGACTCCATCAAGTCATGTTGATTGGTTGAAAAACATGGACACCCGGGGCGGGGCTATTTTGCATTATATGCCTTTAGAGAAGACTTAAAAATCTTCTCCTCCGAAAGTGTTGGGCCGATTTTCAAATAATTTTGTAGAAATGTTCCTTGGCTGACCCTCTTTCAGATTCCTTCAAGCCATGTTGATTGGTCAAAAAACATGGCCATCAGGAGGCGGGGCTTTTTTGCCTTATATAGCTATAGGGTAAACTTAAAAAATCTTCTCCTCCGAAAGTGTTTGGCCGATTTTCGAATAATTTTGTAGAAATGTTTTTTTGGGTGACCGACCCTCTATCAGATTTCATCAAGCCATGTTGATTGGTCAAAAAACATGGCCGCAGAAGGCGGGGCTATTTTGCCTTATATGGCTAAAGTGGAAACTTAAAAAATCTTCTCCGACAAAAGTGTCAGGCCGATTTTCAAATAATTTTGTAGAAATGTTCCTAGGGTGACCCTCTATCAGATTCAAGCCATGTTGATTGGTTGAAAACTATGGCTGCCAGGCGGAGGGGCTATTTTGCCGTATATGGCTATAGTGAAAACATAAACAATCTTCCCTCCGAAAGTGTCAGGCCGATTTTCAAATAATTTTGTAGAAATGTTCCTTGGGTGACGCCTCTATCAGATTCCTTCAAGCAATGTTGATTGGTTGAAAATAATGGCTGCCAGGGGGCAGGGCTGTTTTGCTGTATATGGCTATAGTGAAAACTTAAAAAATCTTCTCCGACAAAAGTATCTGGCCGATTTTCAAATAATGTTGTAGAAATGTTCCTTGGGTGACTCTCTATCTGATTCATCCAAGCCATGTTGATTGTTCTTAAAATATGGCTGCCAGGGGGCGGGGCTGTTTGGAGATTTAATGTTTGCCTAATGGCAGTGGAGCGATACTGGCCCTCTTGGGCCTCTTGTTCTCTTTGCCACTCTGTTTTCAAAATTTGCCTGCATGTAAGAAAGGTTCAAAAGATATTATTACATTTCACAGGTGGAGTTCATGGGCGAGCCTTCAGAGATCTGGAATTAGAACAAGATATCCTTAAACTAACACAGAGAATGGGCATCGGTGCCCAGTTTGGCGGAAAATATTTCTGTCACGATGTTAGAGTTGTCCGACTTCCACGTCATGGTGCTTCTTGTCCTGTGGGTATCGGTGTGTCATGCTCTGCTGATAGACAGGTGCGTCTTTTCACCCATTCCCACATACAGAATTTTCTGATGCCTTTGAATACATTGTAGCAATAGGAGAAATTGCTCATAATGAGCAATTTCTCCATTTTACACAATGTTTTCAACTTGATTTGAAATCAAACTTACATTAACAGATATTTTCCATAGTTTTGCCTAGATCATTTCAAAGTCTTCTGTTGCAGTCGATATCATCTGAAAAAAAATAGAAAATAATTCTATAAATTTAGTTAAGTTTTAGAATAGAGTTGAAAAACTTTTTTGCAAAAGGAGAAAAAGCCCATCATGAGCAATTTCTCCTTTTGTCACACTGTTTACAAAAGTCGTCTGCTGCAGAGGAGTCAGAAAGGGTTAACCCTTTCCCTCATATAGACGCTTTCTGACGCCTCTGCAGCAGATGGCTTTTTGAAAACATAGTGACAAAAGAAGAAATTGTACAAAACGTGCAATTTCTCCTTTTGCCACAATGTTTTCCACTTTTTGTCATAGGTTATCCTTTCAATTATGGAGATTTCCTATGTTTTGACAAAATACGTTCAAAGTCGTCAGCTGCAGAATTGTCGTATGAGGTAAAGGGTTAACATAATAGTAACTTCTATAAAATATTATGCCAGATTCCTTCAAGCCATGTTGATTGGTCAAAAAACATGGCCGCCAGTGGGCAGGGCTATTTTGCATTATATGGCTATAGTGAAAACTTATAAAATCTTCTCCTCCAAAAGTGTCTGGCCGCTCTTCAAATAATTTTGTAGAAATGTTCCTAGGGTGACCCTCCATCAGATTCCTTCAAGACAAGTTGATTGGTCGGAAACTATAGCTGCCAGGGGGTGGGGCTTATATAGCTAAAGTGAAGAAAAAAAAATCAGGTGAGCGATTCCAGGGCCATCATGGCCCTCTTGTTTATTGTGATCACTCATCATCCAATTAAATCTTATCCTCTTAAACTGCTGGTCCAAATTTCATTTAATTTCACAGAACAGTTCCCTAGGTGGCTCTCATCAAAAACTGTTTTAAGAATTTAATCCCAACTAGAATTTGGGCTTCTGAGGCATCCGAAAAGGGGGAAAATGCCAACTTCAAAAATCTTCTTGTCAGAAAGCACAGTTCTGATTTGATAATTATTTTTAACAAATGATCCTTGGGTGAACCCCTACCACGTTTGTTCAAATATTCTTCCTAACCATGAAACGTGGTCGCCAGGGGATGGAGGTTGTTTTCCTTATATGTGTAAAGTGAAAACTTAAAAAATCTTCTTGTCCAAAAGTACAGGCCCGATTTGAAAATAAATTGGCACAAATGTTCCTTGGGTTACCCTCTACCCTTGAAAAACACTGCCACCGGTGGTTGGAGCTCTTTTTCCTTATAAATATGTATATAAAAGTGAAAACTTAAAAAATCTTCTTGTCCAAAAGCACTGGCCCTTTTTGAAAATGAATTAGCACAACTTTTCCTTTGGTGACCCTCTACTAAGTTTGTTCAAAGTATTTTGATATGTTGAAAAGTATTGCCGCTAGGAACAGTTGAGGGCTTGTTTTTCTTATATGTATACATGTATATTATGAAAACTTAAAAAAATCTTCTGGTAGGAACTGATTAGAAAATAATTTGGCACAAATGTCCCTTGGGTGACCCTCTACTGACATTGTTCAAATTATTCTTATTCATTGCAAAACATGGCCTCCATGTTTTCTATTCAGAGAGAATAACAGAATAAAAATAAATGTATTTTATTTTGTCCAGATTCTTGGCAAGATTACTGAGGAAGGTGTATTTTTAGAACAATTAGAGACGAACCCAGACAAATATTTACCAGAAGTCGAAACAAAAGATCTGGGAGAAACAGTGGTTCAGGTAATCATTTTATACATATTATATAGTAACTCAATGTAAATAAAATTGGGCTTGACGGACCTCTTTAGGAACTGAATTTATCTAATACAATACTCAATAAGATATTGAATAAGATAGATACTGTATATGCTAATACAGTGAATGGAATTCAGTTCCTGAAGAAAGCTGTCAGGCTGAAAGCTTGAATTTTCAGTTACCCAATATGAACTTTACTTTTCTTTATTTCCAAAAAGGCTTTAAACTATTGCTGTGTTTCTAGTCAAAATAAATATGACGGGCATACATGTACAACTTTTAACAAAGATTAATTATCAAAATTGTGAATACATTGAATAGACAAAAAGAAATAAATCAATAAATATTTCTATGAATTAACCCTTTCCCTCATATGACAACTTTGAACATATTTTGTCAAGAAGTACAAAAGTCTCTTTAATTGAATTGATAACCTAAAAGTGGAAAACATTGTGGCAAAAGAAGAAATTGCTCGTTTTGAGCAATTTCTTCTTTTGTCACTATGTTTTCAAAAAGCCGTCTGCTGCAGAGGCGTCAGAAAGCGTCTTTAGGAAGGAAAGGGTTAAACATGTAAAAAAATAAACAAAATCTAGCATCACATATATACATAATGAGCTATAGACCGTTTGTGATCACAAAATAGTTAACACTTTATGTTTCAGTAAATACATGTTCATAGTTGAAAATCCCAAATGGTAATCTGAGCACACAAGGACCTGTATTCGACAATCATTCATATTCTAATGTCACAAAAATCAAATAATGTTCTGAATGGCTAAAATCACATCTATACAATATGGAAGTGAGGTGGAAATACTAAATATATTTATATGAGTACATTGTGCAATATTTTAATCAAAATTGATATATATTAATCACTGAGATGTTAGAAAAATACAATAAATCTGCAGCAGACGACTTTGAAAAGAATATTGCAAAAACATGGAAAATCCTTATAAATGAAAAACCAATTACTGAAAAATGTTGAAAACATTGTGGCAAAAGGTGAAATCGCTTGTTTTGAGCAATTACTCGATTCGTCAAAGTTGTCTGCTGCAGATGCATCTACAAGTTGGAAAGTGGTAAGTAAGTTATTGTAGGGAATACAGTTAATTTATACATGACAGCTGGCATCTTAAATGCTAAAGACACTCTAGTCGAAATAGTTGAATATTATCGAATAGTTATTTCAAACTAGACTTTTTCTATTAACCTATTCCCACATGTTTACTCTTTCTGACGCCTCTGCAGGAGATGGCTTTTGAAAACATTTTGACCAATTTCTCCTTTTGCCAAAATGTTTTCAACCGTATTCATTAACTATTATTTCATAAAAGAGTTTTCATAGTTTTGTCAAAATCTGTTCAAAGTCATCTGCTGAAGATTTGTTGTATGTGGGAAAGGGGGTTAAAAAGAGATAATGAAAACAACATCTAAATTATCTGTTTCATGAATAATATGGCATAATGGCATAATATAATTATAAGTGTTTAACTAATATCATAGTAGTCATCTGTGTTGACATGTTTGCTGTAACATTGGGATAAAGGAAGTTTAGATTTCATGCAGAGTTGAAAATATTGTGAGCAAAGGAGAAATTGGTATTTTATCCTTTCTCTGCAATGATCTCAAAAGTAATCTGCAACAGAGGAACTGAAAGCTGTATGTTTCCGGAAAAGGTTTACTGGTACTGGTAACCAATTTCAACATATCAAAAATCTGCAGCTTTGAAAAATTATGGACAAAAATTCAGAAAATCTTTATAAATGAAAATGTAAGTATTAAATAGAGTTGAACAAATTGTGGCTAAAGGAGATATTGCTTGTTCTTAGCAATTTCCCATTTTGCCACAATGTTTTCTGAAGTTACCTGCAGAAGATACATCTGCAGGTGGGAAAGGGTAAACATTAAACATTTGTCTTATCTTATAAAGCTACTTTGGTCCACTTTATGATAGGTATATCAACAAAAAAAGCAGACAAAGACTCATTGATCATTCTTATGAAAATTGACACTATTCTTTGTATTCGTAAATGAAATTTTCTGATATTTTCTCTTCCATGTTTGCTATTACAATCATTTTCCATATTTTCCTTATAATTATTTTATAACTGTTACATCATACATGTACATGTATGTATCATACACGTCATTGTATATATTGTACAAAGGTAATGAACGTTTTGTTCAAACCAATATTTAAATAAAATTCTTCTTCTATAATATGTGGGAAAATAAAACACACCTCATATAATTTATTAAATATATATTACAGGTAAACCTAAACCAACCTATGTCAGACATGCTGAATATGTTGAACAAATACCCAATTAGAACCAGACTCAGTTTATCTGGTACCCTGATTGTGGCCAGAGACAGTGCTCATGCCAAGTTACAAGATAGGCTTGAAGCTGGGGACGGGTTACCAGACTATGTCAAAAATCACCCAATTTACTATGCTGGCCCTGCTAAAACGCCAGAGGTATAACGTAGTTTTATATCCCATTAGCCCTTTCCCACATGCAACAAATCTACAGCAGGCGACTTTGAAAACATTAACTCTTAGCACGCTAGCGGCGTATTTTGTCAACCGTTGATGACATTTGCAAACAGTTTGGATCCAGATCAGTCCCCACAAAACGTGGGGACTGATCTGAGATCCAAACTGTTTGTCACTCCGATTCAATTTCAGTAAACATTTGGGGAAAATAAATATTTTTTTCAAAATTTTGCAGACGACAATATAATAGACGAAAATAATTTAGCATGCAAAGAGTTAAGTCAAAACTATACAAACTCTCTTTGATTTAAAAAACAATTGACGGATAATGTTGAATACATTGTGGCAAAAGGAGAATTGCACATGATGAGCAATACTCCATTCGCCACAATGTTTTCAAAAGTACTCTGTTACAGAGGCGTCAGAAAATGTCTGTATGTGGGAAAGGTTTAACAAGTTTATTCAAAAACCTTTGAAAAAATGGCTGCCTAGCGGTGGGGCTTGATTTCCTTGTATGAATATATTTTAAACTTTAAAAAACTTCTTTTCAAAAGAAAAGGCCTGATTTTTATTAGCTCTACTGGCCAAAGGCCAGAAGGGCTTATGTCGTGGCGATTTGTCCGTCTTCTGCGCGTGCGTCCGTCCGTAAACAATTTCTTGATAACACGATACAGTCTTCACTTTTGATTGTATCTCAACCAAACTTATACAGTAGTTAGATATCCATGAGAGCTCGGTTCCTTTTGAAAACCAGCCACAGATCCGCCCATGCATGACTGGATTATGGCCCTTGAAATGGTCAAAATTGCTATAAAAGAGCTTGTTAACACGATACAGTCTTCATTTTTGATTGTATCTCAACCAAACTTATACAGTAGTTAGATATCCATGAGAGCTAGGTTCCTTTCGAAAACCAGCCAGATCTGCCCATGCATGACTGGATTATGGCCCTTGAAATGGTCAAAATTGCTATTTAATAGAGCTTGTTAATACGATACAGTCTTTATTTTTTATTGTATCTCAACCAAACTTATACAGTAGTTAGATATCCATGAGAGCTTGATTTCTTTCGAAAACAAGCCAGATCCGCTATAATAGGGCTTGTTAACATGATACAGTCCTTATTTTTTATTGTATCTCAATCAAACTTATGTATACAGTAGTTATATATCCATGAAAATTTGGTTCATTTCTAAAAAACGGCCAGATCTACCCATGCATGGCTGGATTATGGCCCTTGAAATTGTCAAAATTGCTATAATACAGTGAACACAATAGAGCTTCCATTTACTATCTGATCTTCACCAAACTTAGATGGTATTTGAATATTGATGACATATTGGTTCCTTCTGAAACAAGCCAGATCAATGCCAGTAGAGCATAGGCCCTCATGGGCCTCTTGTTAAGTTACCAAAAGTGTTCCTTGGGTTGCCATTTACCAAGTTATATTAAATCAGGTGAGCGATCCAGGGCCATCATGGCACTCTTGTTTACAAATTGTCTTCAAAGTGGTCTGCAGCAAATTTGTAGTATGTGGCAAAGTTTCAAATGATCGTCATATGATCTTGCTAGGTAACATGCTAATTGATGGGGACTGGTCTTGAAATATTATTTCACAATTGTTTTATATTGAAGGGTTATGCTAGTGGATCGTTTGGACCAACAACAGCTGGACGCATGGATAGTTATGTGGACAAATTTCAGGCAGCTGGAGGCAGTATGATCATGTTGGCTAAAGGAAACCGAAGTAGGCAGGTCAGTAGATTACTGTTGTCATAATTTATAATACAACGAGTGGCCCGGTGGTCTAGTGGTTTACACATTCTAGACTGTCAATTCAGAGGTATTGATTGTTCTGAGCTGCGTTAAGTGTCTCACACTCAACTAGAGGTTAAGTCCTGGTCCTTTTCAGAAGAACATGCATCGCTTGTATCGGTGCTATACACTGAAAACTTTAAGAACCAAGGGGTCTCTTTGGTTAGAGCTAGGGTATCGCATCCGGACTCCCTTGTATCTAACTCTTGAATTTATCAGCATCTGTCCAATGCTTGTACACGATATTGTGTGCACTATCAAATGGGCATAAAACAATAACTATATATCAACTTAACCCTTTCCCACATACAAATCTGCTGATGACGACTTTGAAAAGATTTTGGAAAAAACTTGAAAAATCATCATTATGAAAAAGAGTTTTAATTATAAATAGAGCTGAAAACTTTGTCTCAAAAAGAGTAATTGCTAATTTGAACCACAATGTTTAAAAAAGCATATGTATGTTGAAAAGGGTGGAACATTGAAAACAGTGTGGCAAGATAGGCAATTCCTCTTAACAAGCAATTTCTCATTTCACCTAACCGTTTTCAACTCAATTTAGTTTGAGATTTTCCATAGTTTTGCAAAGATGTTTTTCAAGTTGTTTGCTACAGTTTTTGTTGTATGTAGTAAAGGGTTAAATCCTCCAAAGGTTGATTTTTACTATAATACATATCGTAGATGACCCAACAGCATGTTCATTTGCAGAATACCTGCAATAAAATAGGGTTGAGCTGTATTTTTTTTTCAAATCCAGGTTACCACAGCCTGTAAGAAACATGGAGGATTTTATCTTGGTTCTATTGGAGGTCCAGCAGCTATTTTAGCCCAGAACTGTATAAAGAAGGTGGAAGTTCTAGAGTACCCAGAATTAGGTATGAACATTCACCCCTTTTCCCACATACAAACGCTTTCTAACACTTCTGCTGCTGACGACCTTTGAAAATGTTGCAAATGGAGAAATTGCTCATAATAAGCAGTGTCTTCATTTTCAACCTTTTCTTTCTTACTCTGTTCAATAACTACGCTTTCATTTAAAACGACTTTCCATATAGTTGCTGATATGTTTTCAAAGTTGTTTGTTGCAGATTTGTGTGTGAAAATTGTTTATAGACTTATGCTCTAGGAAATCCTATAAAAGTCTCTGTGACAAGCATCATTCGTCTTCCACTAAATGGGCTAACAGTCTAAGTGGAAAAGCAGCCAGTTGCTTGGAAAGAATGTTGTGTGGAGTACTGGTGTGAGAAAGCCAGAAAACACATAGAAGGTGAACTGGTCGCCGTAATAGGACTGAAAAATTAAACCCTGATCAATCAATCTAGGAAATCCAACCACAGGGCATTTGAGACAGGCATGGATGAAGATGAACCTGTGAATGGGCACAGAATGATCTGGCTCTGCACTGTTCGCCAGTTAGTGTTGGAAGGTGTCAAGAAGTTTCTGGCATCTTGTAGCAGATTGCCCGGAGGAATCTTGAATGGCTGAGAAGTAAGCATTGGGAATTTAGGACCAGCCATCCTGGGTTTGTTACCCACTTGCAGTGGTCATTGTTGAGTGCCAATGGGCAAGGCACATATCCGAGTTTGTCACCCAGAGATTGTTAATTTATGTTCTGTAGCTATGCTGTAACTGAAATACTGTTGAAAATGCCATTAAACCTCAATAAAACAAGAGGCCCAAGAGGGCCAGTATCGCTCCACGGCCATAAGGCAAAAATTAAATCTCCAAATAGCCTCACCCCCTGATGGCCATGTTTTTTTACCAATCAACATGACTTGAAGGAATCTTATAGAGGAACATTTCTACATAATTATTTGAAAATCAGCCCAACACTTTCAGCCAGTGGAGCTAAAAACCAGAAAGTCTAAAACTGACAGTGTAATTACTGAAAAAAGTTGAAAACTGGAAAATCTAGAATGTTCTCATTTTGAGTAATTTCTTCTTTTGCCACAATGTCTTCAAAAGTTTTCTACTGCAGGTGTCAGAAAGCATCTTCATTTTGGAAAGGGTTAAATGATATCTGCTTTAAAAACTCCTGGGGAAAGATAGTTATATCCAGAAAAGTATAATGTTGATACAAAGTTGAAAACATCTCGGGAAAAGGAGATATGTCTTTTTTTTAGCATTTTCACCTTTTCCCATGATGTTTTTAAAAGTTGTCTGCTGAGTCGTTTATGTTCAGTTTGAAGACTAGATTGTGCATAATAGTCAATAAAAAATTAATTCTGTTCTCTCTTTCTACACTACAGGAATGGAGGCCATCTGGAAATGTGAAGTAGAGAATTTCCCTGCATTCATAGTGGTCGACGATAAAGGCAATGACTTTTTTAAGGAGTGGCAAGTGGAATGAAGTGTTCGCAGAGGAAAACATGCTTTATAACAGAGACACTTAAATAAAATGTTTCTTTGAATTGTAGAAAAACTTGATCATTAAGATCAAAGAACAAATGATTACATTAATTGGAAAAGCCTTCATTTTTCAATTGATTATTTATTAATCATTTCTCCCACAAACAACAAATCGACAGCAGAAAACTTTGAAAACATACTGTAAAAAATATGAACAACTCATTCTGAGCAATTTCGCCTTTTGCCACAATGTTTTCAATGTCATCTGCTGCAGACTATAAATACTTGAGCAGGAGATTTTATTGGTCAATGTTGGAAATAACAATTTCTGTTTTTCACACTATGCCTTCTAGTTTTTAAAACTTTTTATGGTTTTCCTTTACCACAATATTTTTCAAGCGTTATGACTTTGGGAGAGTACAGATAAAAAACTTGCCTTAATGGCCCATGAGACATAATACAATAATCTTTAATTGTTGAATTAGGAAGAATTTATTTAATGGACAGAAGATTTACTGGATGTAAGTACTTGTTATGTTATTTCCTCAATTTATATTTAATAAATTAAACACTGTTAAATATTGTTTTCATTTTCTTGTGTCTAGCCTGTACTTTACACCCTTTCCAACATTCGACAAAATTGCTGCAGAGGAATTTGAAAATATCTATACAAAACTGAAAAATCAGTATAAACTAGAAATATCACTGAAGGTGATGAATACCCCCAGCTGGTGCCTGACAATATACATATGTATGAGAAATTCAAGGGGCCATAACTCATTTTAAAATAATTCCAGTCCAACACGCCGACAATATGCACAACTAGGCTTGATATCAATCATTCTTGAGAAGTTATATTGAATTCTGACCAAGGGTTGCTGAGAAATAGTGTTCACAAGAAATGGCTACAGACCAACTATGTATGAGAAATTCAAGGGGCCATAACTCATTTAAAAATAATTCCAGCGCAACACGCCGACAATATGCACAACTAGGCTTGGTATCAATCATTCTTGTGAAGTTATATTGATTTCTGACCAAGGGTTGCTGAGAAATAGTGTTCACAAGAAATGTCCAGACCAACGGACCGACCAACCAACAAACCGACAAGCGTGACTCCTATATAGCCCCCATATACTACGTATCTGGGGGTATAATTAAAGTGTAATGATTGAATATCTATACAAAACTGTGAAAAATCAGTATAAATAAAAGTATAATAATTAAATCGTTGTGAAAATTCTATGGCAAAAGGAGAAATTGTTTATCATGAGCAATTTCTCTTTTTGCCACAATGTTTTCAAGAGCCGTCGGAGGAGTGGAAATGCATCTATATGTGGAAAAGAGTTATGCCAGTTTTGAAAATCTTGCTCTTAATGGGCAATTCCTCCTTTTCACACAATAGTTTCAACTTGGTGTATCTTGCACAAATTTTTAAATTTGTCTTAATGTTACAAATGTAACGGGCTGAAATTTAAACACATTTTTGACGCATCTGCACCAGATGCTTTTGCCACAATGTTTTCAACTGTAATCTATCATTATACCGAGATTATCCCTATCTGTACCTGTATGTTAAAGTCGCCTGTTGTAAATGTGTTGTATGTGGGGGGAAAAAACTATAACTCTTTCCCTACGTTGCTGTACTGGCATGGTTCTTTGGTCATTTCCAATCCAGAGTATGTATGTATGGGCAATAAAGGAATTTTGACAATTTCAAAGGCCCTAATCCAGTCATGCATCTGGCTGGTTTTCGAAAGGAACAACCTCTCATCAATATTTAACTACTAAATAGTTTGGTGAAGATCAGATAGTAAATGGAGCCTCTATTGTGTTCACAAGCTCTATTATTGCAATTTTAACAATTTCAAGGGGCATAATCCAGTCTTGCATGGGCGGATCTGGTTTTCGAAAAGGAACCAAGCTGTCATGGATATCTTACTACTGTATAAGTTTGATTGAGATACAATCAAAACTAAAGACTTTATCGCGTTCACAAGCAACTAATTACGGATGCACACATGAAGGACACAACGCCACGGCATAAGTTCTTCTGGCCTTTGGCCAGTAGAGTTAAAAACTGTTTGTTATACGATTGTATAAATAAGTAGTGTATCAGATTTTCTTGTGCTCCTCTTTCCATTATGTAATGATAGGGTTGATATTTCACGCCTTTTCAGCTCCACTATTTATTTTCATGTCTTGATAATGCAAGCGAATTTTATCTAGCTACCAACCAAGTTTGAAATTGACACATTGGTAAGAAATTGAGGAAATGGCCGAAAAATAAAAATGAACAAGATGACAAACTGTCTCAAAATACGCCCGTCAGTAAGGCTTAACTCAGAACTACTAAAGTGATTCACACCAATATCGATAAGTTTCGTAAAGATTAGAAAGCGAACAAGGCTAATTTCGTAATTTTTTGATAATTCAAGGGCCATAACCCAAAACACACTTCACACAATTTGGCGGAGACATTATGCCCACAAACATGTTCAGCAAGTTTTGTGAAGATCAGTTGAAAACTGTTCGACTTGGAGAACGGCCAAGTCCAATTTGAATAATTCAAGGGCCATAACCCAAACTGGCCTCGCACTATTTGGCTGCTTTTCGAACATGGCCGAGACATTATTCCATCATACATGTTCAGCAAGTTTCTTCAGGTTCTGATGAGAACTGGTCGACTAAGTGAGATGACAAGAGTAATTTTGGCAAGGGCCATTACCCAAATCTGCCTCACACCATTTGACTGGTTATAGAACATGGCTGCGAGACATCTTAAATAAGATTCGTGAAGATCAGATGAAAACTGTTCGACTTAGTGAGCGGACAAGTTTAATTTCTGCAATTTTTGATAATTCAAGGGCCATAACCCAAAAGTGCCTCACACGATTTGGCTGATTATAAGACTTTGCCAAGATCTTATGCCTACACACATGTTGAACAAGTTTCGTGAAAATTGTATGAAAACTGTTTGACTTTGAGAGCAGACAATTTCTGCAATTTTTGATAATTCAAGTTAATGGGATCAACCAAAGTGCCTCACACGATTTGGATGGTTATCGAACTTGGCAGAGACATTTTGCCCACACTCATGTTCACCAAGTTGTGTGAAGATCGGATGAAACTCTTTGACATAGAAACATGACAATGTTTGGACGCCGACCGCCACAGGTGTTCCCATAATATGTCCCCTATGGGCGTATTAAAAACGCATATAACTTCAAAAATAAGTACTTAGTATCTTGTATTGATCCATTCTCCTGATCAACAGGTAAAAGTCCTGCAATTTCGAAATAAATCTACCAAACTGAAACAGTTATGACAACTTAATACAAAGTGTGACACATAGATGACAGAGAAGCGATCCCCATTTCCCCGCGGTAACCCTTTCGAAAATACCGTTACTACAAATCTGCAGAAGTCGACTTTGGAAACATCCTGGCAAAAATCTCCATAAATTAGGGTTTATATATTAAATGAACTTGAAAACGTTGGTGCCATAGAAGAGATTTCTACCTTTTGTCTCAGTGTTTTCAAAATAATTTGTCAACTGCAGAGGCATCAGAAAGCATCCAATATGGGAAAGGGTTAAAGCCAGACAACCAAAAAAGTAGGTATTGTTATGATTTTAAAATTATGAATGTGTATTGGTTACCTTGCTCAAAACCTAGTTTATAGTCGTCATGTACATCTAGGCATAAAAATCAAGTACAGTGAAGGCTTTGGCGAGACTGCAGACAAGAACACTCGTCTGAGAGTCTTGCATGTTTTGAGGGACTGATATGACTCATTTAAGATTATTTACTGTAACAGTAATTGATGTTTACAAAAGGAGCAGAAACACAACAATTCAGATTTCTTTTGAAATATTATATACAAACATTTAATTTATTACATTATCATTTAAAAAAAAGAATGAGAGAATCCGAATGAAACGGATATGAGGTAAAACCAACTTCTGATATTGTATGTCGAGGGCTTGGCGTGAAACGGTTGTAACTAAAATTGGTATTTTTTTTTTACTTGAGTCAATCACCTCGCCATAACGTCTTTAAAAGCGTTAAATCATTTTTCTTGGTAAACAATGGAAATTTAGGTGCCATTGCTCATTCTGAGCAATGGCACCTAAATTTGCATTGTTTACAAAGGTGTCTCTGCGCATCCATGCTATCTCAGAGGACTAGATAAGGAGAGGTAAACTGTTCTTTTCCCAACAATATCATCAAAATGACTCGACAAAACCACATGTTTTGGGTACTCAACAGAATCGTCCCACTGAGACGATTCTTTCGAGATCCCCACAACATGAGGCTTGATTGTCGGATAAGGACTTGGAGATGTGAATTACATTTCTAATCTAAATGAAAGATCTGCAGTGTCTAAATAAGCGTTTCCACATACAGCAAATCTGTAGCAGATGACTTTGAAATCATCGTGGGAAAAACTCATTAAATCTCTATAAATAAAGTTATAAATACTGAAAACACTGTGGCAAAAGGAGAAATTGCTCATTGTGAGCAATTTCTCCTTTAGTCACATTGTTTTCAAAAGTCATCAGAAAGCGTCTGGAAAGCGTAAAAAATGTACACTGTATATACGAGAACTTTTTTTAAAGCTTCTGTAACTGTTTCAAAACAAATACAGTACCAGATTATAGTACTAAATACTTGGATATGCAGGCTTAGATAGGTCTACAATTGTTGCAATTACCCTCTGGTAAATTTTCCTACAGCTTTGCCTATGGAATACTAAATGGAAGTGAGTAAAGAATGATAAAGCTTGTAAGAATAGAAAATAGGTCCGATAGAAGTGTTCCAACAAACATGTGTCACTTGCCATATAATAAATTGAATTATTCAAATGTACTGTTACAAATAAGTTGTATTAAATTAAAACCCATAAACCAGTATAAAATCATATCCCTTTCCCATTTGCATGAAATATTCAGCAGATAAATTTGAAAATATTTTGACAAAAATATGGAAAATGTCTATAGATAAAAAATTAAAAGTTTAATTGAATTGAAAACAAAAGTGGTCTACTGCAGAGGCATCAAAATGAGTGGACATGTTGGAGAGAGTTATACAAGCTACACAAAGAGCATAATATAATTAAATTAGATCTAATATTTTTAAGCATAAAAATGTTCACATGTTTTCCTTGTCTTGCACAATATAAGATCTGGAGTTTGAAGATTCTAGTCCACAGTTCCGTTTGAGGTCAATTTCCTTGAGCTGTTTGCGCTGAACAATCTGTAGTGGGGAGTCCATATTTACATTACGAGAAGAAAGTGGTGAACGGGTAACATTTTCAAACTGATGTGATTTCTTTTTAGACGGAAAAAGTTCTTTGGGTTGAGTGGATCGTGGTTTCTGTTTCTTTCCTTTGGACTTCTCTTTTGCAACTGAAAATAATGCATCATCAAAATAAACATGCCTGTTTCATAATTATGTATACAAACTTCATTTTGATAAGAGCCTGTTTGTGAAACAAGAGGGCCATGATGGCCCTTGAATCGCTCACCTGATTTTTTTTTTTTTTTCACTTTAGCTCTATAAGCCTCGCCCCCTGGCAGCCAGTTTCCGACCAATCAAGTTGGCTTGAAGGAATCTGATAGAGGGTCACCCTAGGAACATTTCTACAAAATTATTTGAAAGTCGGCCAGATACTTTTGGAGGAGAAGATTTTTTAAGTTTTCACTATAGCCATATAATGCCAAATAGCCCTGCCTACTGGCGGCCATGTTTTTTGACCAATCAACATGGCTTGAAGGAATCTGATAGAGGGTCATCCAAGGAACATTTCTACAAAATTATTTGAAAATCGGGCCGACACTTTTGGAGAAGAAGATTTTTTAAGTTTGCACTATAGCCATATAAGGCAAAATAGCCCACGCCCCCCCATGGCGGCCATGTTTTTCGACCAATCAACATGGCTTGAAGGAATCTGATAGAGGGTCACTTAAGAAACATTTCTACAAAATTATTTGAAAATCTGCCAACCAATTTGGGAGAAGAAGAATTTTGAAGTTTTTTTCGTTTCGTTGCCATGGAAACCAGAATTCTGCATGGATCCCTAAAATTTGAAGGAATTCTGGTGAGGTCATTAAGAGGATGCTTTCTGTGAAGTTTCATCCCAATTGACCGACTGGTTACTGAGGAGAAGATGTTGAAGATTTTTCAAGTTTTCACCTTTGGCCATATAAGGCAAAATAGGCCCCGCCCCCTGGCGGCCATGTTTTTCGACCAATCAACATTGCTTGAAGGAATCTGATAGAGGGTCACCCAAGGAACATATCTACAAAATTATTTGAAAATCGGCCTGACACTTATGGGAGGAGAAGATTTTTTAAGTTTTCATTATAGCCATAAAAGGCAAAATAGCCCCGCACCCTGGCGGCCATGTTTATTGACCAATCAACATGGCTTGAAGGAATCTGATAGAGGGTCACCCAAGGAACATTTCTACAAAATTATTTGAAAATCGGCCTGACACTTTCGGAGGAGAAGATTTTTTAAGTTTTCACTATAGCCATATAAGGCAAAATAGCCCCGCCCCCCCTGGCGGCCATGTTTTTCGACCAATCAACACGGCTTGAAGGAATCTGATAGAGGGTCATCCAAGGAACATTTCTACAAAATTATTTGAAAATCTGCCAACCAATTTGGGAGAAGAAGAATTTTGAAGTTTTTTCGGTTTCGTTACCATGGAAACCAGAATTCTGCATGGATCCCAAAAATTTGAAGGAAATCTGGTGAGGTCATTGAGAGGATGCTTTCTGTGAAGTTTCATCCAAATTGACCCACTGGTTACTGAGGAGAAGAAGTTGACGCACGACGCACGACGGACGCCGGACAAAAGGCGATCACAATAACTCACCTTGAGCAAAGCTCAGGTGAGCTAAAAAGGTACCAGTTGACATTCTAAACAGTGAAGGTTCAAATCACAGATTATATCTCTTTATTCTCATCAGAATATACAAATTTACTGAAGCTTCCAACAATTTAATGTAATAAGTAAGTAATGTATGAACATAGAAGTTCATGAACATACTGTGAGGATGACCAGGCTCATCTGGATCTCAACTCTTTACAAAAGCTCACTTGTACCTTTTGCACGGACGGGCTAATATCTTTATAGCAAATGTTTAGAAAAGTGGGATTTGCCATGAAGAGATTTTTCATATAAACAATTCTTTACCATAAACATTAACAGCTTTCCAATTACAACAAATCTGTAGCAGACAACTTTGAACACATCTAGGTAAAATTTTGGATAAACTCTATAAATAAATTTTATAATTATTGAATAAGGTTGAAAACATTGTTGCAAAAAGAGAAATGGTTTATTATGAGCAATTTCTCCTTTTTCCACAATGTTTTCGAAAGTCCTCTGCTGCAGGTGTCAGTAAGAAGGCATCTGTATACATGTAGGAAAGGCTTAAAATATTGTTTAAATCATTAGTAGATGGTGTAGTGTACTGGTAGGTTGCAAACCATTATATCATTGATCAAAACTAATATAAACATAAGTTGCAGACTCCTGGTTGTACCTTAAACAGTCTGTTGTTAATTTAAAATTTTCTATAAAAACAACATCATGAAGCTTCCTAAGTAATTGTTAACAAAAACACTGCAGGCCTTTTTCTAGGCATTTTGGAAACAAGACTTTGGTACTTTGTTTGGAAAAATTAATCACAGGGAGACACTATGGGATCCCTTCTCCTTCCCCTGTAAATCATGCTTTGCATTAATTGGTCATAATATTGTTTCTGTTTGGCAGATATACTTCAAAGTTGCAACATTAGAATTTTCAATTCTTGGGTAAACCCTTTCCCAATTTCAGACACCGTTTGCCACAATGTATTCAACTCCAATCAGTAATAAACTTTCATTTATAGAGATTTTCCGTATTTTTTCATAGATAATTCCATTCAAAGTAATCAGTTACAGATATGTTGTATGTGGGGATGGATTAGTTTGCAACAATGACCTTACATCCAGGTTCTAGTGGTAGAGCGTTGACCTCAATGCAGGAGGTTGATGGTTCGATTCCCGGTCAGGTCAAACCCAAGACTTAAAACTAAAAAAAACTCTTTGGTGCTCAAGAATGCGGGGTTAGCATTATAGCTGGTGTCAGGATAAACAGACCATTAGTGCTGGTAACTTACACAGGAAACTCTGTGATATAACGGAAATATTGTTGGAAGCTGCATAAAACACGAAGCAACTAACCTGCAGGTTCATCTTCATATGGCACCAGTCTGGTTGATTCACTCGTTGGAAAATCATCTAAGGTGATATTCTCAATGCCTGTCACACCAAGAAGTTCTTCTTTCTGAGATTCTGTCTCATCTGGTATATGATCTCCCTCAGTGTCATCATCTAGATTTAGTTTTGGTACATCAAAGGCTCCATTTTCTGAGTCTTGCTTGGCTATAAGATTACATGAGACAAAAATGTATAGAAGCTTAACCCTTTCCCACAATCAGAACGGTACTGACAACTATGCAGCAAACAACTTTTGAAAACATTGTGACAAAAGGAGAAATTTCTCATGAAAAATTTCTCCGTTTGACACAATGTTTTCAGCTCTATTCAATAATTATACATTCATTTACAGTTCTGCCTATAGTATAGATCATAGATATGTTTCCAAAGTTAGGTTTTGTTGTGGAAAGAGTTACAGGAAAACCAACCATAGAGAATATGAAACAAGTGTAGATACAGCTAATCTTGTGCAACAGTGTAGTCAGATCTGGCATGGAAGTGCACTCTCAAAATCTTTTGATAATATATTATTCATTTAGCTTCATTCAAGCCTTCCGTTAGCCTAGAGGGGTAGAGCTATGAGAGATCTTTACATACATATTACCAACTGTTTTCATCCCTGGTATGTGTTAACGCTTTCCCACATGCAACAAATTTGCTGCAGATAACTTTGAAAACATTTAGACAAAAAAGGAAAATAACTATAATTAATTTAAAAAAATGTTAATTTTCTAAGCCAGATATTGACCATCTAGTATGAAACAAGCGATAACTCTGATCAAATGGGCTTACTGATCCTTCCTATTAGCTAGCTTATCATTTCATGCAATAAAGTATAATTGATTGGAAAGAATACAAATTATAAATACATGTATATTTGCACTAGAATAAAAGCTGGAAAATGTTTTCAACTTTTATGAGGGAAAATATTTTAATCTTCAGAGACAGGTTGAGACTGTGACTATACTTCAATGTTTGTGCTGATATTATGTTTCTTTAGCATCACTTTTCTCACATGGCAATTATTTTCCACTCAAAATATGTTAAAACAAGATGTATAAATTTGTGTTATAGAATGGCATACTCCATTAGACAAACTACATCATCTTTTTACATGTTACTTTTTAATTTGATTTTCATGCTGAATATAGAAATTCTGTGTACACTCTGGTGTCTAAATGTGAAGTCAGGAGTTAGTAAAAACGCCATTGTACTTAGGACCTACAAATCTCTTAGTCTAACACTTATTACATGCATGTATTCAATTAAAACAATTCCTACAACCTTACTTTGCGTTAAGTAATTAATACTTGAAAACTTAAAGACATATTTCATCATTTTTGTTTCACTTTTATTTTGTAAAACATGAATAGTGGAATGTATTTAATTACATGTCGAAGTTGACATAAATAGTTTCCTTGCTGACTGATAATACTTGTTAAGAAATTAAATGTTTAGACATTTGTATAAGGAAAACAAAATTGATCAAATATGCTTTAAGTTGTTAAGCTTTACTTTAAGCTAAGTAAGGTTGGTGTAATTGGACCCTGAAACAAAAGTTCAAGAATGGATACATAAGATTATAAACCATCATTTTTTATTTATTTCCAAGTGCTGTGCTAACCTATTCCCTCATACGGAGGCTTTTTAATGCCTCTGCAGCAGACAACTTTTGAAAACACTGCACAGCAAAAAGAAAAATTGCTCAATATGAAAATATCTCCATTTGCTACAATATGTTCAACTTTGTTCAGTAATTAAGCCTTTCCCTCATATAGACGCTTTCTGACGCCTCTGCAGCCGACGTCTATTGGAAAACATAGTGACTAAAGAAGAAAATGCTCAAAACGAGCAATTTCTCCTTTTGCCACAATGTTTTCCACTTTTTGTCATAGGTATAGAGATTTTCTATTTTTTCACAAAATATGTTCAAAGTCGTCTGCTGCACAATTGTCGTATGAGGGAAAGGGTTAAACCTTCAATTGTAGTCTGAAGAGATTTCCATTAATTTGGCCTAGCTATTTTCAAAGTCATCTGTTACAGAGTTGAAGTATGTGGCAAAGGGAGGATCAACTTACCCTGTGGTGGAAATGCAAGTGGTGTTCTCGCTATACCAACAGTGGGTGACCTTGGATCCATGTCCAGAACATTGTCTGGGGTATTCTGTACAACAATCGGCGTTCTAGAAATATCACCGGACGGAGATCTAGGATCTATATTAAGAACACGTCTCGGTGTAGTGGCAACGTCTGATTCATGGCTGTTTGAGGCACCCATTGCGTAATTTGTGTTCTAACCTAGAATTGAAGTATACAAAATGAGTTTATGTTGACTTGTTGTATTATCTTTCTCCTAATAAGTTATATTTAACCAGTTTCATACAAATTATTTTACACCAGTGACCTTTAAAGTGTCACCCGCTGTTCATAAAAAGATCATGTATCAAAGAGGATCATCTCAAGTGTATTTCTACAAAATTGTCTTCGAATACAAGGGTCGCCAAACCTTTCAGTTTCAGAGGAGAAGCATTTCAAATGTGGTGATTATGGACCTGGTACCAGCCTACTATATAGATATGCATCACTGACCAATAGGGGAGATAACCCGTCTCTCCCACCACATGTCTAGGCTGTTCAAAACCGGTTCTCTTAGGGTACAGACTGACGGACAAAGAACAACACATACCCTGACGGTCTAATAAGACCACACAGCGACACACACGACCAGAGAAAAGCATACACCAGGTGAGACACTTTACTGGTGTCAGAAGTGGGATTTGAACCCAGAACCACATTCGTCCGCCCGATGTGGGGCTCTACCCACGACCACCATAACACTAGCCTGGGGCTCTAACCGGGCAATCATGTTTTGTTGGCACCACATCAAGACTGTCACTACACTCCTTCCCCCTCTTTGGGCGCCAGGCATCAACCTCAGCAACTCCCACAGCAGCTTCAGGCCCATTCTAGTTTATTTCTGACACCATTAAAGAAACATAAGAGGGGAAAAATGTCCGCCCGATGTGGGGCTCGAACCTACGACGCCCATAAAACTAGCTTGGCGCTCTAACCGGGCAATCAAGCTTTGTTGCCACCACATCCAGACACTACACACAATTATATTTGACTCCCTTTCCGATACCACAGCAAACAAGACCCTAACCAGAATTTGAACAACTTTTAAAGCTATAAATTGAAACCGTAGAAGACTTAATGGTTAATAAATACTGTATATGTTGTTGACGACGCACGATGTCTGATTTCATATGTTGAAAAACCCGCTTAAATCTTCAGATTTTACCATAATCAATTGTTTTTAAGGGTATATTTGGACGGCAAAAGTACTGACATTATCTTTTTTTTAATTAGTAGAAAATTCACAGTTTAAAGACTGAAAAGATGTTTACCCGTTTGTCAATGCACAATCTTCCTTTCTCAAAAACGGACAACTTTCAACTTTCGCCTTGTTTACGTTTTTGAAGTTGCCGCTTCAGCCAATCAAATTGCGTCTTTCAAACTCTAAGTTTCGTACGAATAGTTTTCGAGTTTTATCATTTTTAAGACATAAATTTTTAATAATAATTTTTGAATTTAGATCATTTTCAAATTTGTTGGGGTTTAAGGTCACACATTTTTGAATAAACGAGTAAAAGGGAGCCGCTCTTTTTTTTAGAAGAAATATGTTCACGCAAATATTTTTATATTTGCAACACAACCCAACTTTCTTACATTTATTGATACGTTTATTTAGAGAAAACGATCCATTAACATGTGTTAATGTGTTTACCTTGTCGTCGATTTAACTGAATTGGGGGGGGGGGGGGGGGGGGGGGGTCATAAAACTGCTTCATTCACCTGTGCTATAGGTTTAGTATTGGTATGATGAAAATGGAGTAATTTGATGAACCACTCGTATCGACTTTGTCAATATCATTAATATTTTGTTTATATATTTCCACCATATCTGCTCGTATCTACTCGTAATATTTTGTCTTGTATGATTGGTAGTATTTCTGGGTATTGTTTATCGTTAAGAAAATATGTTTGTATTACAAATTTCAATTGATAACTATTGGGTATATAATAAATAACACCAAGTCTGATCTAGATATATTTCACCTTCTCGTTCGCTCCTTCATAAGTCAGTCGTTCGGATGTTCATTCTCATTCATTCATAAGTTCGTTTATCTTTGTGTGAAGCCTAACGAAAGCACGCATTAATACTTGCTCGAGAACTGTTCAAGCATTTATCAGTAGCTCAAGGTAAGAGTTTTGGCGGGTTCGAAAATTAGTCTCTAGACTTCTACGGAGCATTCAAAAATATAAAATCGCATTCGAGTACAGAAATCTGGACTATTCACAAAAGAAAAACCACACACCGTGACAAATTCAATTCAATCATTTTATTCAAAGAAAAGAGAAGATCAAACAATATCCCTTTGATCTCGTCGAGGAGAATGAAAGGTGAATATCACAATCAAAAACAGGTAGGTTCAATATTTACAATTAACATTAAAATGTCTAAACTATACATAACTTTTGTGAGACAGAAATAAGATCACGTGATACAAATGTATATAATCATAATATAGTGCCAAACGAAGGTCGTATTGTGTATGCGAACGGTGCAGACTCCGACAAGCATGTTATATACACCATAGTGTAGCCAGAGTCTTTTCACAGTCCGCACTGATTTTACTCGTAAGCCACGACATTCGAAAACCGACTCTCTGTAATTACAGCTAAACGCATGCCCAGACCAACAGGATAATCCAAGATTACTATAGTATGTATCTGATCATAAAATGTTCTTAACCCTTTCACACTTACATATGCATTTTGGCATACCCGCAGTAGACGAGATTTTTTTCCTTTTTTCTAAATGTTTTTATTTTAAATAATATATATTTGTTCATAGTTTTGCCAGGTCGTCTATAGCAGATTTTCTGTATCATGAGAAATTGCTAAGAACGATGGCCATACGTAGACCTATATATACAAGTCTTTAAATGAGAATCAACTACTGATCTTCGTTAATTGTACAACCATGCGACGGTCGGTTTTCGTAGGGCGTGGCTCTGACAATAAACTAAACCGAGATACCAGAGCTCTAGATAAGAAGAGTATTTCACATACTCACATCCTTATATGAACCCTCAAACCCTATGTTGTGGATACTCAAAAGAATCGTCTCACTGAGACGATTCTTTTGAGTACCCACAACATAGGGTTTGGTTGAGTCATAGGTAAGATATTGTTGAGGAAAGACCAGTGTACCTCCTCCTTATCTAGTCCTCTGCGATACAACATAGAGACTATATTTCATAATGTATATATATAAATGGATATGTATATGAGGACGGATCGAACTTTAGAAAAACTTAACAAATAACAGTGGAACCAGGCGAATAGACGCCTTGTTGCATTCTCCGTTTCAGCGTCGTATGAAGTAATACCAATAGGAGTACAACTAAAGGCTTTCTTTAGAACGTTCATCTATGATTTAGTTTACGGACGGACAGTGACGTCACTGTTGAGACAGTGCGTATGCATAGGCTCGCCTGAGTAGCTTCACTATTCGGAGATGCAACAATGACAGTCGATGCCCGGCGCAGCTCATAGACCTATAGTTAACCCTTTCACACATACAAACAATCTGCAGCAGACGATTTTGGAAATATATAAGCAAAACATATGGAAAAAATATGAAATGAAATGTAAGTATAATCATCCAAACGATGTTAAAACAATGTGGCAAAGGGAGAAAATGCTTATCATGAGAAATTTCTTCATTTGTCACAATGTTTTCAAAAGTCATATGCCGCAGACGTGTCGGAATGCGTCTGAGGGTGGGAAAGGGTTAAACATGTCCAAACATGCGATAAAGCTTCACATCTTTAATGATGATGCTCATATCTACAGTGATGTATGTAGCTTTGAGCATGCAAGTATATGTGTATATGTAATACCAAAACATTAACCCTTTCCCATCTTCAACAAATCTTCGGCAGACGATTTTGAACAGATGTAAGTCAGAACTATGAAAATCTTTAAATGAAAGTACGACAATTAAATAAAGTTGAAAACGTTGCTATAAAATACGAAAATTCTCCCTTTTGACGCAATGTTTTCAAATGTCGTCATCTGCAAAGAAGCCAAAATTCGTCTGTATCTGAAAAAAGGGTTATATTATATTACTTCACGTTTTAACATAAGTGATACATGTCTATGAGATTGACACATAAAATACATTTTACTTTTAAAAGCAATTAAGCTCGAAGATTAAGTTCTAGATTGAGAACCGAAATAAATTATTCCGATTGTTAACGGTTTCTGACATGTATACATGTAGGTTATTCACTAAGACTAAAACAAATATAGGAAAGTAACATTTAAGACATAATTGTCGTCTGTCGTGTGTTCGACATACAATAAACCATAATATGTAACATTAACCCTTTCCCTCATATATACGCTTTCTGACGCCTCTGCAGCAGACGGCTTTTTGAAAACATAGTAACAAAAGAAGAAATTGCACAAAACGTGCAATTTCTCCTTTTGTCACAATGTTTTCCACTTTTAGTCATAGGTTATCCATTCAATTATAGAGATTTTCCATTATTTGACAAAATATGTTCAAAGTCGTCTGCGGCAGAATTGTCGTATGAGGGAAAGGGGTAATGATACCGTTAGTGTGCATACAACGATACGCTAACGACAGACGATCAAAGCACAGCGAGTCTGTAATGATATGAAATGATGAAACTATGTTTTGAGTGACGTCACAAGAAAACCGATCCTCGTCGTTTCTTGGTTTGTCAGTTTTTGGTGTTTTTCCCCCTTCCTACTAAAGAAGATCATGGTCAGCCTCAACCGTCGTTCAGTCTACACAGGGTTTTATTTATTTCACATGTTGATGCAGCAGACGACTTTAGAAAACATTGTGACAAAAGGAGAAATTGCTCATGATGAGCAATTTCTCCTTTTTATTCACAACGTTTTCAACTACATCCAATTGGTATGCTTCCATTTACAGAGAGTTTTCATTTTTTGCCGAGATGTTTGCAAAGTCGTCTGCTGCAGATTTTGTTGTAAATGGGAAAGGGTTAATTCCAAACCACCCGAGGGTCGCTTTTCGAGTGACTTGTCTCAATTGTTTGTTTAATCGAATGAATTTTATACTTCGAAATGTTTGAACACATTATTTGTTTATTATATAGCTTAATCAATGAAATGTTTGAACACTTATTTCAACAAATATTGTTTAATGTATGTAAGATGAAAATGACGGTGCTTCAAGAGTAAACCCAAAAGCAGATGACTGTACGTCGTCATCCAAGTTACGAAAGTGTTTGGATCCTTTTCTTAGAGAGCGTCCAGGAGATGTTTCAAGACACAAAGGCCGTCCCGCGAGAAAAACCAACATTGTGGACTCTGCGTAAAGCCGTATCGACTTGGATCACCCTAAGCATGCCGCACAGACTAACCCGGACACAGAAACTTTTCGCCTCCTGTGGATTTTCTGTTTCAGGAATCATTATTCAAGCTGATCTGGGTCGATACATTTCGCAGAGGCCATAATGTTGGTTTTTTCGCGGGACGGCTCATGACAAGTCGACATACATACATACAATGATTTCTACGAAATTGACAACAAATACATTTCTTAAAAAATCAGTTGCTACAATTTGTTGTATGTGGAAACGGCTTAATGTCTGTTTAACATATAGGCGGATAATGAAGACTGTGATTACTGTACGTAGTATGCACAGTCTCATCTGAGTCTTCACTGTGCGCAGATACATTAATAATTCAACTCAAAAGACGCGGTTCGTATGACATGGGTTAAAGTCTAAGAGTAAACTTAATTTAGCCAAAACGACAAATCAATATTAGGCTAATTTCATTTTAAATATAATAACGTCTTTCCATTATTTGACGTTTCAAAGGCGAAATTGGTACCGATTCTTAATTCAAACATTACGATGTCTTCATGCAAACGGTTGTAACTATATCTTGTTCAAGACGTAGTTACAACCGTTTTACATGAAAACAAGGATTACATTAAAACTTAGTGCATAAAACAAATCTTATCAAAATACCTCTGAGTTGGCATAAAAGCGATTATATATATATAAAACAACACCCTTCACTGAGGAAGGGATAAGAACGGGTGGAATGAAAAAGTAGATAGAAGAATCGATCAAATATTGTTTGTTTGATCGATTTATTGTAATATAACGCCATTTTCAACAATAGTTTAGTTATATACCAGGCGGCCAGTACACCAACCCTTTTTGAAAACATAGTGACAAAAGAAGAAATTGCACAAAACGTGCAATTTCTTCTTTCGCCACAATGTTTTCCACCCACGTGCTCCCTGGCTTTCTTGCACCAGTGCTCCGCCCACAATTCTTGCCAGGCAAGTGGCTTATTTGTCACATGGGTACACACATGTTTCGGTATTAAATAGGTTAAAGTGAAACTCCATATTTGTCCTACGAAATAATAAATCAGAGACGAAAACGGACAAAGTCTGGAATTGACTTCAAATGATAGAGAACGGCTAATCGATGCACAGCTTCCTTAACGTATTTGAACGCGTCGGGCGATTTGAGGTCTTGTTGTCATCCCCATGACAACACCACGTTGCGGTTTGTACGAGACCACTGGGTTCGATTGATTGTATGGTGTTTTACGCCGATTTCAACAATGTTTCAGTTATATCACAGGCGTCCGAATTTCTATTACAGCAAAAAGTGATGAAAATTACCCAATACCTCGTCAAAAAGTCCCTCTATGTTGTCTATACACTATGATAAAAATGATCGTAATGGTAATTTGGGGAATCCCGCACGTATTACTATAAATAGCCCCTCTAAACGTCCATATAGTGTAATGATAATGATTAATAGAAATTCGGACGCCTGTGGTTATATCACGGCGTTTCCTGGGTAAGTTACCAGTACTACTGGTCTATTTCTTCTGACATCAGTCTGAGTCGGTCTTAATGCTAACTCAATAAGCATGAGCGTTAGTTTTTTTCATTAATAGAGATATAACATAGTTTTACCTAGATGTTTTCAAAGTCGTATGATGCACATTGTTCGTATGTGGGAAAGAGTTATATATGTTCGAATGTGCAACGAGATCCCACAACTCCTGAACTCAATTGGTACCATAAATTGTTAATAACGCTGGATAATAAACAAAAATGATACGCCGGGAGAACACTGTGGACATCAATCGTGCCAAAGTCTACCAAGTGTTGTAAACAATCTCTAGAGAGCTGATCAGAATAATAAAAAAAAAAGCAACCTAATTCAAAAATACCCGTTATATAGTTATAATTGTTTCTATGCCAACCTCAGCGATCGTTTTGACTATTTGTATTATTTATTTAACCATTATTTGGATGACGCAATTACTAAAATTGTCATTCGGAGTTTTGATACATGCAAAGATCCTGACCAAACCGCGTCCCTGCGACTACTTTGATCCGGATTTTCCATATCTGCTAGATCGTCACACACTTATCCTCGGGGAATTGTCTTGACCCAAAACACTATATATAGTGTATACAGTGTGATGGTAAATTATGAAGTTCAATTTACTTATACATTTTCGAAGATTGATTTTCTTGTGACGTTGCTTTTATTAAATCATTTCCAGGATTTCGATACATACTTTGTATAACTTAATTCAAAAGGTATAGGTTACTTCTCGAAACAATACAGTGGACTCGCGATAACTCGAACATGGGGTAATTCGAATACATCATTTATCTCGAATCCTTCCTTGAAACGGATCTATGTTTGAAAACGGCATATCAGCAGTTGTCTTGATATTTTTTTTATCACTAGCATGCTTTTCATAGTAAACATTAAAGTAGGAATGGATTACGAAGAATAAATTCCTAAATGACTGTAGCATCCATCGATTGATCACTCAAACAAGTCTTGAATTTGTTTTGTGTGGGACCTTTCGTGTTCGAGCTAGAGTGAGTCCACTGTATTAATTTACATTATGTTTTGACGTTTTCTCCTTCGAAGTATATCAGCACAAAAAGTCACGTGCCTTTGGTCTTAACCCAATGAAATGCTGGATACATACTATCAACCAATCAAATGAACGGATAGGACTAAACGCCCACTTGACTCGATTATAATACCGGTAAAGCTACTGAATGGTATCTTACAGTTTTATTAATGTATAACAACATTAAAATAAATAGTAATAAATTAAAATGGTTCCGTATTTACATGTTTTGTCAAGAAATATATACGTGATCACAGTTTACATTCCTTTAAAATGTATGTAGAATTATGTAGAATTATCGCTTAGTGAGCCTTTACCCTAGACATTTTCCCACGTACAACACTTCTGCAGCAGACGACTTTGAACACATACATACAGACCTATGGAGACACTCTATAAATCAAAGTATGATTACAGAATTTAAGTTGAAAACATTGTGACAAAATACGAAAATTGCTCATTAAGAGCAGTTTCTAAAATTTGCCACTGTGTTTTCAAAAGGCCGTCTGCTGCAGGGACGTCAGAAAGCGTCTATATGTTAGAGTTAGAATGCGTCCAATAGTGGGAAAGAGATCAATAGGGTTACGACTACACATAACATATAAATTAACAATAGCACTCTGTACAGTTTTTCTGATTTTGTTCGTGGAAAAGCGAGGGAAGTGTTTTGTTGTGATGGTCAGAGTTCTTTTAAATAAGGGGTAACAATATCACAGGTGTTTTTTAACTGTTGTAACCCTTTCCCACATACAAAAAACCGGCAGCTTACGAATTTGAAACGTCTAGGCAAAAGCACAGAAAATCACTTTTTTTTTTAATAATGAAAGAGCAATAATTGAATAGAGTTGAATAACATGGTGACAAGAGGAGAAATTGAGCTCGTTTTGAGCAATTTTTTCTTTTGTCGTCATGTTTTCAAAAAGATGTCTATATGAGGGGAGGGATTAAAACAAGTATACACCATAATCAAAGCCGCTTTGCAATAAAATACTCTTATTACCAAAAGCAATTGCAACATGGCCTTTTGAATCAAAACCTGTCTATACTATGTTAAGACGAAATGATTCAAACAACCCAATTTTAGTGTTGGAAGATTGACAACGAAATTATTTCAATAACGTGAAATGATTTGGCATGCACAGACTGTCAATTTGGAATTTTAAACACTAGACGAAAATCGACAAAATGAAACGTATTAAAACTTGAATGTTTCTAAGGAAACGTATCAAAACCTTTTACATGTGGACGGAATTTAAAAACATAAGATGACATGAAAATGTATCACAAAGCCTGGTGGTAAAGACTAAATGCATGTAAACTTCTTAACTCTTTCCCACATACAGTAACTCTACAGCAGGCGACTTTGTCAAGTACAAAATATAGAAAATCTCTATAAATTATAGTATTATTGAATATAGTTGAAATCGTTGTGGCAAATGGAGATATTGCTCGTTTTGAGCAATTTCTCCTTTTGTCACAACGTTTTCAAAAGTCGTCTGCTGCAGATGCGTCACGTTAAACACCGGCAAACAATCGATCAATATTCTAGCCGTCTGGGTGGACTTTGTTCACAATTTCCCACAATTTCTTACTCGTGATCAATTTCTTTTTGCCGCAATATTTTCACAATTCGTCTGCTTCAAAAACCTGCTGTACGTGTGAACGGGTTAATAATGCAAGTACACGAACATTTAAACTAGGAAAGCTTGCGCTACCCTGTATACTTAAGTTTGCTGCACCTTGGCTAAATTATAAAAGGGTATTCTAACTTTCCTAAGTCTAAAAAAACAACGCCTCAGACATGCGTTCAATATACATTGTGCACGCGTAACGTAAAACGTGAAACCCCGTTTCGTTCCAGCGAAACGTAGGGCGACACACACGGATACATACTGGGTATTCGTGCAACATGTTTTCGATTGAAAACCTATTGAATAAATTGTAGGGAATCCCTCACCGGAATTAGACAACCTTTACGCTTTCCCACATACACCAAATCTGCAGCAGACGAATTCGAAAACATTGAGTCAAAATATGGAAACTTTCTATAAATGAAAGAACTATAATCGAATAAATATTTGAACAGTGTGGCAAAATTAGAAATTGTGCATTATGATCAATTTCTTTCTTATTCTGCCACAATGTTTTCAAAAATCGACTGCTACAGACACGTAGGACTATGTGTGGGAAAGGGTTAAGTGTAATAATAACACAATGGAGCTACTCACTATAGGCATGACATAAATGCAATAAGCCACATGGCTTACACAGTGAAAACGGTTTATGATCGAGCACTTATGAGTCTGTACATAAATATTTAACATTACATAACAAAACGTTGACATAAATCTTAACACATATAATATGACCTATGAGTATGGCTCTGGGAAAACCAAGCATGTTTAATTTCTGACCGAATTAATCTTTTCCAACATACAACAAATCTATTGGAGACGAGTTAGTAAACGTTTCGGCAAAACATTCGTAAATTCTCTACATCCATGAAAGGATAACTATTTTGCAGGGTTAAAAACATTGTAGCAAAAGGAGACCTTTCTCATTATGAGCAATTTCTTCTTTTGTCACAACAAGTTCAAGAGACGTCTGCTTCCTTTAGAGAGTGTGCTCGTCTTAATTGAACTTAGATGCAATGATCTATCCCCAAAGAATATTCATACACTACCTTACCCTCCTTTTCAAAAATCATGAATATTCCTAAATATATTAATTAAGAAGTGAATTGGTGTCTCTCATGCATATTCGCTTGATAGACACACGTGCAGTAACGTTTAATTGTTACGGGTAATTACTCATTGGTCATCGAGACACCATCTTGTATCTGTTGAAACTCTTTAAAATATTCACATCGAATTGAAATTGAAAATGAGGCTAAGTTTGTCATAACGAAACGTGCATAGGATTCCCAAAGTCGCCAAGCATGGCTTAATTAAGTGAACGTTAACATGTAGGTGTTTATCTCGACCATATACACGTCGTTATATGAAGCACAATGAATGAATATGAAAATAATTATACAACGAAAGAAATGCATAAATTACTCCAAGGTTTTCGCTATCCAGTCATTATTCGTTCATGGTACCTGGCGCCACAGAATCTACTCTTGGTTCATATTCAAATGGTCGAGCATGCTCGATACCCTGTCTCACCCATTCCACAATAAAGGGGAACCAGTTCTCGGTCTTTCCGACACCCGTTTGATAACCGTTTTCATCTGAACTTAGTAACTAATTTAACCCTTTCCCAGCTGCAGACGCATTTTGACGCAATAGCAGCAGGCCACTTTTGAAAACATTAATTTTTCCTTTGGCGACAATGTTTTCAACTTTATTTAACAATTAAGCTGTCTTTTATGGAGGTTTTTCAGGTTTTTGTCACTATGTTTTCAAAGTCGTCTGCTGCAGATTTGTTGCATGTGGGTAAGGGTTAACAATAAGCAAATGAGCCAGTGAATTAGAAAAGATACAAGTTGGGATTTCTGAACAGTGTAGCTTCAGATCATGTTGCCCACCTGCTTAGTCTTCCAACAAGCTTGTGTAAAATGTGAACGGTGGCTCTATATAGTTCACACAAACCAATTTGAACATTTTTGCTAATGCGCAAGCTCAAATGATTAAACCGAGATTTGATATCGACATCTATTCACTTATAAGTAACGCACCGCACTAAAACGTATTGGCCTGATCCCATAAGTCTTTATTCTCGTCAACAATCAACCAGAAAGGGGAATAACTCATATTTACTCTCCAGCCTCACAGTGGTTTATTAGGTTTATTTCCATGAGTTACTGGTGAATAGTTATATCACAGATCACTTTGTACACATTAACAAACATATATCACAGCATTCCTTATAACACGTATTTATAAATAAACGTTTATCTTGAAGTTAACTGTCTTCGTGGTTAGTTCCCACCACTCGTCTTAACTAAAGAAATCGAGCTCAAATGTATGGAATGATTTCTGTGCTCGGTCCATAATCAACAGCTGACCTAACCTTGATTCTCGTTATAAAAAAAGTAAACTGAGTGCACCTTTTTCTTTTTAAATAATGATATAATCAAATCATGTTCCGCTCTTGATATTACTGTCGAAATAAACGACATTTACATCATCTCCCGAAATAACAATTAAACGAAACAAAAATTAGCCATTACAGAAAACCAACATTATGGACTCTGCGTAATGTATCGACCCAGATGAGCCTGCGCCTTCCGTGCACGCAATTCCGGCCCAACACATTCCGTCTCGGGAGGATAGATGATTCCCAAAACAGAAAATCCACATGAGACGAAAAGTGTCTATCCGGGTTAACCTGCGCGTCATGCTTAGGCTGATTCGGGTCGGTACTTTACGCAGTGTCCACAATAATGGTTTTATAGTGGAAGCTCAAATGCATCATCCATACGAGTGATGTCACCACCCTGTGGACGGCATTCGAATCCGAACGCGAATCGGTTGACCTTAAGAAGCACTTCCTTTTTTGGGGATATACACTGAGATAAAGTAACACATGTTATTATCCTTCCTTCTTTATATATTCATGACTAGCTCTGACAACATCTGCGAATAGTTTTGTTCTATACTGAGAGATGGCAGGGTGACGGACTTGTCGCCCTCCCGTAATGTTATAAGTTGTAAGGAGGAATTGCCGCCATAAGCCTGCCGCACACTCGACTCGATCGATAATTGGGGAAACCGCTTTTGAGTGACCGTTGTGTCTACAAGATAGGGATCCTCGCCGGTTAACAGTCCCTTTGTGGTGGTCTTTGATCCTAGGTTTATCTTCTTTGGTGGTCTGAAATATTGAATAAGAATTATATAATGGTGTAGCGAACTGGAGCAGGAAAAGCCCGGAAGCCCTTGGGTGGGTATGGTAAATGGCCCCGCCGTGATGTGAACAATGTGAAGCCATGATATAGATGAACAATTATTGAAATCGGCGGAAAAAACATCCTACAAACCAAGCAAGATCTTCACTTCCCGCCTACATTTAGAACAGCCGAACTATTTATCATATAACGAAGAGTGTAATGGTGGTATCAATTTCGGTTACTTTTCCATGTCATATTTGTGTGATGACGAAGCACTAATTATAATACGATGGCTCTTATACTGACTAGGTTAGTCTGTTTAAGGCATATAACGTACCAGGCATACAACACTTATTTCCAAGCATTAAGTTGTAATGGTCTACTGTAGATTTAACGAAAGACAGTTGTATAAAATTGTAACTAGTTTACTATAGATACGATTTAGATATTGAGGGGAAGTAACCGAGAGGTGACTAGAGTAGCAATGGTTGGTTCCTGTCAGAAGTTCTAATTTACTATAGTACGCCGGTTATCAGACTACGGAGTGGTTGGACTGATATACACAATGGACACCTTATATCTCGAGCATGCAATGACTCGAACATATATGAGTCGTCCCACAAGAAAACCAACATTGTGGACTCTGTGTAAAGAATCGATCCGGATCAGCCTAAACATGCCACGCAGGCTTACCTGGACCGACACTGTTCGTATCCTGTGGATTTTCTGTTTCAGGAATAACTACTGTATACATCTATCCCCCTAAGACGGAATGTGTCGGCCGGATCAGTCTGCGCGGACAGCGCAGGCTGATCTGGTCGATACATTACGCAGATATATTGATATGAGCCGTCCTGCGAGAAAACCAACATTGTGGACTCTGTGTAAAGAATCGATCCGGATCAGCCTAAGTATGCCGCGCAGGCTTAACCAGACAGACACTTTTCGCCTCCTCTGGATTTTCTGTTTCAGGAATCATTATACCTGTATCTACCTGAGACGGAATGTGTCGGCCCGGATTAGCCTGCGCGGATTGGGTCGGTACAGTTCGCAGAGTCCATACTATTGGTTTTCTCGTGGAACGGCTCGTACTATCTTTAATGACATCCTATAACAGCTTCTTAGAGAGATATTCTGGGAATATCTGATATTAAGGTCTGGGTCGATACACTACAGAGAGGCCATACTGTTTTTTGTTTCACGTGGAATGGCTCAAATGTATTAATGAAGCTAACAATACTAAAAGGAATGGAGCATAAATCCACTCGAACACGTCGATAACTCAAGGTAATGTCTGGGAATCTAACGTCTTCGACTCATCACACGTTCGACTCATCACACGTTCGACTCATCACACGTTCGACTCATCACACATTCGACTCATCACACATTCGACTCATCACACGTTCGAGTTATCGCGATAACTTACCGTCCTCGTTTAAGGTGAGCAACATTCGAGTTATTGGCTGTGGTGTTCGTCGCACTGCTAGTTAGTCCCTTCTTCTCATCGACATCCGCAAATAAATGTTTTAGAATTAAATCAGTATCTCCCGATACGATAATTTTACGTTCCGACTTGGCGTGTTTTTTAGCTTTATCATCGGGCGGCGTGATTGGCCGAACGTCTGAAATGTAAAGATAATGATCAGGCTAAATTCAGGTTAGACGATAGACACAAGAGCAATGCTTGCATTTATAACCAAGCGGGCCAAATGTTATCGTCTGAGCTAGTTTTTAACAATTGCAGACATTGTTTGTCGTTTATCGATACACACTTTAATCATTGTGTTTTGGCAGTCTCATGTTAATCAGACCAAAATACTGTGCTGTACGTATATATATATACACACACACACACACACACACACACACACCGCATAGAAGGCCATCTGGAATTGACCAGATACACTTTAATATTCATGGAAAGGTTTTTAATCCAATTAAACCGCGTGATGCAACAAACACTCGGTAGTTCACACACGAAAACTCGAGAATTGTCGTTATGTATAAGGGTTTTCTCTTCTGATTAATACCTAACGATTCAGTAAGCGATAATTTGATTGGCGCACACAATGGTCAAAGTGAGACGAACTGTATGAGGCAGTCATCAGATACCAGTGCGCGAAGTTAAGGTACAGTTTAAATGAAAATGGTTGATTGGTTTCCGGTATGCTTTTCAATTTTCAAGCTTCTCGAAGGATGGTTGCCGATTCCTTGTTTTCCGAAAATAACCTGGTAGGACCCGATTACGTTTTAAGCTGTAAATGACCGGTGCTACGGGAAAACCAACGTAATTAATATACGTTAAGAAAAAGACATGCCTGCACATATGAGCCCGTTTCACGAAAAAACCAACATTGTGGACTCTGCGTAAAGTATCGACCCGGATCAGTCTAAGCATGCCGCGCAGGATAACCTGCACAGACACTTTTCGACCCATGCAGATTTTCTGTTTCCGGAATCATTACTCTATACCTCTATCCCCCTGTGACGGAATGTGTCGGCCCGGATTAGCCTGCGCGGATTGCGCAGGCTGATCTGGGTCGATACATTACGCAGAGTCCATACTGTTGGTGTTCTCGTGGAACGGCTAACATATATATAATTATATTCATGTACATGTATATATAAATATGCTACAGGATCCGAAATACTGCTGATTAACATCAGTTCTTTGAAACCTTTTATGACTAATTGGCGAACTGTGCAGGGCCAGCTTGGACTGCGCAGATACGCTTGCTAAAAAGAACACTATTGAATGGGGAAAAGTATACGTTCTAATAGTTGCCTTATTGATTGTAACGGTACGAAACGTTGACATATTATGTCGACAAATCGGTTGAAATCAAGAATTAACTTATTTAATATGACTTCACTCTTGTCACTGACAATCCATTAAGTCAACAGAAAAAAGCCAGATCTTAATCTGCTTGAAGCTCATCGATAGCTTATAGTAAAACCGTCGTAACTAGAAGGTGTTACGAAATACAGTTACGCAATTTTGAAAATAACTCGTCTTATTACGGGCTAAACAGTCAAGGTGGCGCCGCTGTTGCATCTTAAGAACTTGACCCAACAAACGTTATAGGGTTTTATATGTTTGTCACTATTTATCTTAGCATGGCCTTTATGCAAAGATCTATCCTTAGTATTGCTTGTATTAATATTTTCACCATTTTTGTGATTTTTTTTCCTGAAAATAGTCAAAATACCCATGACGTAATAAAAGCCACACGGATTAACCCTTTCACACATACAGCAAATATACAGCAGACGGCAAAATATGAAAAGAAATATATATAAGAAATAGTATGAATAGTTCAAAGGCAAAAACAGAAATCTCGAGCAATTTCCCTCTTGCCACAATGTTTTATTTTTGAACGTCGTCTGCTATATATAAAGAGGTGTCAGAAAGCGTCTATACGTGGGAAGTGGTTGAATTCAATGAAAAGGTGTGTAAGCTGTTATAGTTCTCACGCATGCACACAAGATAGCGGTCAGTCAATATTGCCATGTAAAACAGTTATGTTTGATTTGTACGGATGCACCGCTTCGGTGTTGTAGTGATAGGGTGCGGGAGGTCGCGGGTTCGATCCCCGACCGGGTCATACCAACGACCTTAAATAGGGTAGTAATAGCTACCGTCCTTGGCACTCAGGGTTGCGGGGTTAGCATTACGACTTATTGGCTAGTGTCAGGATAAATGGACCATTAGTACTGTTACTTACCCTGGCATTGCCATGACATAACTGAAAAAATGTTGAAATCGTCGTAAAAACACCAAACAATCAATTGTATTGAATGCTTAATTTCAACAATGTTTTGGTTGCATCACGGCGTTTCCTGGGTAAGTTACATGTACCTGTACTACTGGTCCATGTATCCCGACACCAGCGAGTCAGTCGAAATGCTAAACCCACAGTCATTAGTGCCAAGGAGGGAAAGCCTTGATACTTAACCAGGAAACGCCGTGATATAGCTGAAAAGTTGGTGACAGGGGCGTAAAACACCAATCAATCAATCAATCATCAATCAATAAATCAATCAATCAATAAAACACAACTTTACGTAGATAAATGGAGTACTCTTTGTAATTAATGGATGCACGAATAGAACACAACGTAGACCAAGAGTTGATAACCATGGCACCCTTTCCCACATGCAGACGACTTCTGAAACCATTGTGGCAAAAGGAGAAATTGCTCATCATGAGCAATTTCTCCTTTTGCCACAATGTTTATAATTCGTTTTAATTAATAAACTCTCATATTTAGATTTTTTTTTTAATCTTTGGCCTATATGTTTTTAAAGTCGTCTGCTGCAGAGTTGTTGTATTTGGGAAAGGGTTATAAGGCTGAACATTTTAAAACAACGTTTACGCCCTACATCCAATCATTGCTGTCGTGCGGAACGAGGGCTTAGTATGAACCCCATAGGGAAGAGTTCGTAAATATGTCTGAATTGATTTCTGATAATTAAAAATCCTTTCTATATGATCATTCAAAGCGACAAGTTGTGAATTCATAATTCATTTATTATTCATAGTTCCCCCGTATATCTTTATACATGGATGGAAACGAATATCAAATCATTATTAGTTTATATTACTTATACAAGTGGAACAAATGAAAAATTGTTTTGTAAACAATTGACTATAAATAGCCGATCTATTTACTTTCAACAAATATAGAACGGTTTTTGTATCATTAAATATAGAACGATTTTTGTATCATTAAATATAAAGATTTTTGCCGAGAGCTATATAGAAATAGACTGGAATGAGTCGTTAATATATCGTTTTCATTTTAGCAACATCACCTGATTATGTAAATCTTACATATATTACAGTCTTTCAGTTTTTATATTAGTTCGTTCTGTAATACTGACTAGATGGACCGTTCTAAATCTAAAATCCTATCACGTTAAATTACAGGAACGAGTCCAGTCTATGCTTACAACCTCAAACTGTGGAAGACAATGGTGCAGTGGCAGAGCGACCATAGCCCTGGGCGCCAAGGTTGGCAAGCCGATACTACCCCCGGACTGGGATCGAAGCCGATACATCCCGCACCAGTGGCAGACGCTCTACTCACACTACTGAGGCGAAAATGAAACGTGTCGCATATACGCGAAAATTAAAGACTCGGGCGAGTCTGTGCATACGAAGTATCCCCGCCATCACTTACCGCTTGCATGTGCCATAGTCCAAGATATAACATTTGACTAAAAAATGGAACTGTAGCCCGATTCATTTTTATACACATCCACCATATATGATGCCAAAATGAAATGCAATAATTCCCCAAAATGCTTATTTATACGTAAATTGGTGTAGGCATAAAGATTAAATGCTGTTTCCACTAAAAAGAAGAGAGAGGCGGATTGAAGGATAGGCAGACACACAGATACACAGACGGATTAAAATTGACACACAGGGAGGTAGTTTGCCTGACCTGTCACTACATATTCCTCATACATTGGAACAATATGAAAAGGGAAGTAATGACGGACAGAGATGCCAAGTAGAATTGACGTTTATGGAGGTAGCTTGGTTTACCTGTTATCATATCTACATCATTTGAATAATACGAGAAGAGTTATCACGGACGGACGGACAGACGCATGCACGCACGGACGGACGGACGGACGGACGGACGGACGGACGCACAGACAGAGTTAAAATGACACACGTTGACTTACCTGACATCATATCTTCATCCTTGGAGTAGTACGACAAGGGAGGTAATGACGAATAGATGTTCCCCGGTGACAGCGCTGTGGGGTTATTTGGCTGCTTCCAAAACGACTGGGGTAAGGCCCGTAACCGCATCGGTAATGGATCTGAAATATACAGATGGTTCGAGTATAAGATTTTGTTAAAATTCATTATCATCATTATTATCATGTTTCATTTTCATTATTATCTTTATTAAAATAATTATCATATTTATTATTACTCCTCCTACTCCTACCACTACTACTACTACTACTAGAAATGATATGTCAACTACTTCAACTACTACTACTACTACTACTACTACTACTACTACTACTACTACTACTACTACTAGAAATGATATGTCAACTACTTCAACTACTACTACTACTACTACTACTACTACTACTACTACTACTAGAAATGATATGTCAACTACTTCTTCTACTACTACTTCTACTACTACTACCACTACTAGAAATGATATGTCAACTACTTCTTCTACTACTACTTCTACTACTACTACTACTACTATAAATGATATGTCAACTACTTCAACTACTACTACTACTACTACTACTACTACCACTAATACTACTACTACTAGAAATGATATGTCAACTACTTCAACTACTACTACTTCTACTACTACTACCACTAATACTACTACTACTAGAAATGATATGTCAACTACTTCAACTACTACTACTTCTACTACTACTACTACTATTACTACTACTACTGCTAATACTGCTATTACTACTTCTACTACTACAACTAATTCTTCTTCATTTTATTATCTTATCTTTATAAATGACTTACTTAAAGAACTTGAAAATTCAGAGTATAGCCTACGTCTCTATTCGCCAATCCATGCTAAATGTGGGAATCCTGCGTTTGCTGATGATTTATCTGTAATTGCATTAACGCCTATGTATCTCCAAAATTTGCTTGACATTGTGTACAGGTATTCCTTTAGATGGAAATTCGAAGTAAATTGCAAGAAATCCAATGTCGTTGTATTTAACAATAACAAAAAGAAAAATGCCCCTGTCAAGTTTTTACTGGGAGAATCCTACATTCATGAAATTGACAGTGTTGTACATCTCGGAATTCGACAGGATGGATCTCTAAAATTAACAAATCGCATTTCAGAACGCTGTCAGAAAGCAAAAAATGCCTTTTATGCAATGGCTGATCTTGGTATGAGACCTAATGCATTAAATCCATTAACTTCTGTTAAGCTGTATAGCACAATCATTATCCCAATAGCTTTGTATGGGTGTGAGCTATGGAGTAATATAACAAGTTGCGACGTACTCAAGCTCAACCGTTTGCAACATTTTATTGTAAAAACTATTCAGGGATTTAATATCAGAACAAGGTCTGATATGTGCGAATCAATGCTTGGAATTAAGCGAATCACATCATTGATTGATAAAAAGAAGTTAATATTCCTGCACAAAATCTTGAGCCTTGAGAATAGCTCTCTTTGCAAAAAGATTTTCATGAGAAAATTTATGCAATTCGTATATAACCCGACAAAATCAATACGTGGTTACGTTCCAGATATATGTTCATTGTTGAATAAATACAACTTGAATTTTCTTATGAATATGTATGTAAATGACGGTTGCTTACTGCCACATAAACCAGTATGGAAGCAATGTATCAATAATGCTGTTGACCAGTTAGAAACAAATGAGTGGTTAATGAGGATGCAATCGACTGATTTCGTCAGGTTCAGTCGATTGCATACATCAATCACAGCCTGCAACCTGTATAATATCTATGGTACAAGAATAGCTGCACATAAAATAGCCTTTATGGCTAAATTGTGGGTGACTGTTGCTTCAGAAAAACCTTCGTCATGTGATCTGTGTGGCCGTATACATTTAGATGTTATCAAACATAGAATTACATAATGTAGCGCAACATATGATAAGAAACGATTATTTCTTAGTGGCATATACACCAATATTGGCCATGAAGTATATACTGAGCTAATGCTTGCAACCAGTGAAACGTTTTTGATGATGGTTTTAGGTGCAAGCCCTACATCAGTCACCACTGATTCAGAGTATTACTTTCGCTGCGAAGCTATATTATTCGCATACAAATGTTTCAACGGCCCATTTTAGACAACACAATGTTTCTGTGTATGTGTGAATACGTGGGTATATGTGTGTATGTGTGTATGTGTGTATAAATATGTATATGTATATGTATGTGTATATATGTGTGTGTGTGTAAATATATGCATATATACATATTGTGACTATTTGCAATCTGAGTACTATAATGTAAAGATTGATCTTCAATTTCCATATCATTTTATGTATAGAAACTAGTCCAATTACTTGTTGTTAACAGTTGATATAATGAATGTATTCAATTAATCTCCGAACGGAGGAAATAAAGAGAATGAATGAATACTAATACTACTACCACTAGTGCTATTTATTCTACTACCACTACTATTACTAATACTTCTACTACTACTACTACTACTACTACCACTACTACTAATAATACTTCTACTACTACTAATACCACTACTACTACTAATACTTCTGCTACTTTTTGGGTGTCAATAAGTCAAAAGTCAAAGACACAATGAAACAGTCTTTGAACTTTGTTCGCATTGCTCAAGTGTGTTGCTAGAAGAGGAGAGTATTCGGCAAATTGGGCAGTTTTAGTTGCAGTTGTCTCCCCCGTTAATTAACATCTATACACTGTTTTATGGCATCCTCATTCTATCTCTTACGTCACTTTTCAGATTGTTATCTTACATTTTCTGAAATTATAACATGCACGTTGGTACGCACCTTTTCCTACAATTCGATAACTTGTATTACTGTTATTAGACATGCCATTGTATACATTGTAAATATAATGGTCTCTCGTACAAGAAAATTCGCTTGAGTCATAAATAAAAAGTTTGATATTAACCCTTTCCCAAATACAGACGCTTGCTGATGTCTCTTCAGCAGACGTCTTTTGGAGAGAAAAAAATGTGACAATAAGGAGAAATTGCTCAAATCGATCAATTTCTCCTTTTGTTGCAGTGTTTTTGCAATAAATGTTCTTTTATTTTTTGCGACTTTCCATATTTTTCCATTAAATAGTTAAAAGGTTGTCTGCTGCAGATATGTTGTATATGGGAAACGATTAAGTCAACACGAATTCGTTTGAAATATGTAATCAATGCTCATAAACCGTTAAAGAAATACCAAAAAGGAATCATTGATTTTTGTAATCTCTTATTGCAGACTAGTGTAGAAGTAAAAAAAAGATCATGAACTAAAAGATGCAAGTAATTGTTTCTACAGTATCCATTTAAGCCATGTCTGACGATTATGGTTCATATTGAACTAAATCCCGGTAGCACAGTCAATCTAGGGGATGAGAGTTCGAACACAAGCACGGCCACCATCTTTTCTGACGTTTCACAAAAGTCAATGCGATAAGCGCCATTCGCATTCAACCAATGGACTAACAGTCCGTGTGGGAAAGCAGCACGTTGCTTTAAAAGACTGTTGTGTGCAGTACTGGTGTGAGAAAGCAGCACGTTGCTTTAAAAGACTGGTGTGTGGAGTACTGGTGTGAGAAAGCAGCACGTTGCTTTAAAAGACTGTTGTGTACAGTACTGGTGTGAGAAAGCAACAAGGTGCTTTGAAAGACTGTTGTGTGGAGTACTGGTGTGAGAAAGCACACAAGTTGCTTTGAAAGACTGGTGTGTGGAGTACTGGTGTGAGAAAGCACACAAGTTGCTTTGAAAGACTGTTGTGTGGAGTACTGGTGTGAGAAAGCAGCAAGTTGCTTTAAAAGACTGTTGTGTGGAGTACTGGTGTGAGAAAGCAGCAAGTTGCTTTAAAAGACTGTTGTGTGGAGTACTGGTGTGAGAAAGCACACAAGTTGCTTTGAAAGACTGTTGTGTGGAGTACTGGTGTGAGAAAGCACACAAGTTGCTTTGAAAGACTGTTGTGTGGAGTACTGGTGTGAGAAAGCACACAAGTTGCTTTGAAAGACTGTTGTGTGCAGTACTGGTGTGAGAAATCAGCAAGTTGCTTTAAACGACTGTTGTGTGGAGTACTGGTGTGAGAAAGCAGCAAGTTGCTTTGAAAGACTGTTTTGTGGAGTACTGGTGTGAGAAAGCAGCAAGTTGCTTTTAAAGACTGTTGTGTGGAGTACTGGTGTGAGAAAGCAGCAAGTTGCTTTGAAAGACTGTTGTGTGGAGTACTGGTGTGAGAAAGCAGCAAGTTGCTTTGAAAGACTGTTGTGTGGAGTACTGGTGTGAGAAAGCAGCAAGTTGCTTTGAAAGAGAAAGTATGTTTGTGTATGGAGTACTGGTGTGAGAAAGCCAGGAAACACATTATTATGTGAACTGACCGCCACGATATGACGGGAACAGTTGTTGAAAATGGCGTTTAACCCCTATCAATTTAAAAAAAATCTGTTTCTTATTGACTGTTGTTTAGCTTAGAAATATTTGTTTAACATCAATTACGAAACAAGCATTCAGCCGAAATGAATCACAATTCTGCATCCAGGGGACCAGTACGCATGCCGTTTGTGTGAACAAAATGGTAGATCACAATTCATTAACCTTTTCCTTCATACAGACCCTTTCAGAAAAACATTGTGGTAAAAGGATTATCATATTAAGCAATTACCCCCTTTGTCACAATGTTTTGAACTGTATTCAATAATAACACTTCCAAAATAAGACGTTTCTGCAACAGACGTCTTTTGAAAACATTATGGCGTAAGGAGAAACTGCTCATAATGATGAGCAATTTCTCTTTTTGCCACAATGTTTTGAACTGTATTCAAACAAAATTGTTTATAGAGACTGTTCACATTTTTGCCAAATAATTTGTGTATGTGGAAAAGAATTGAATTGCCGGTGATACCAGTTGGGTTACACCTTTAGAGTTTTCGTCAGAAGACGTGTTTGGGTTTATATAACACATAGACTAAGAATGTGCACCACATACTCATCCGTGTCTTTACCGTGCACATAGAAAATTAAACCCGAAGTCGTCTGACGCGGCTCATAACAATGACGTTTCAAACACAAACATATGTGGTTCACTCTGTATACAGGGCGAACAGACAATGAATGGTCTTGATTGACGAACAATAATGGATATCTCCTATATCTTTCTGCTAATTAATCACCGTGTATTCAATTAAAATCATAATGTAAAGTTAAACTATGTGTATGTCCTTAACCCTTTTCCCGCATACAACACATCTGCAGTAGACGACTTTGAAAAGATAGTGACAAAAACCTTTAAAAATCTCCATAAAAGATAGTTTAATTGTTAAATAAAGTTGAAAACATTGTGGCCAAAGGAAAAATTGCTCATCATGAGCAATTTCACCTTTGGCCACAATATTTTCAAAAAGTCGTATGCTGCTATTGCGTCAAAATGCGTCTGTATGTTGGAAGGGTTTATTGTGTGCTAGTTTTTATTATAATTCTTATTCTATTTAACAAGGTAGTTGAAGTTAAATGTTTTGAATGAAAACCATATGTTGTCGGTCAATGGTTCCTGTTTTGTGCAATGATTTCATAAAACCTAAACTCCAGAGCAGAATACTAGTATTATACTTGTAAAGATTTGGAATTTAAGACCCCCCCCCCCCCCCCCCCCCCCTTCCCACATACAAATGATTCCTGACGCCTCTGCAGTAGATGTGACTTTGAAACAATTGTGATAAAAGAAGAACTAGCTCATAATGGAGAATTTATCCTTTTGCCACAAAGTGTTCTCTTTTTTCCAGAACTTTGTAATCCTTTGATATACAGAGAGTTTTCATAGTTTTGCTTAGATGTGTTCAAAGTCGTCTGCTGCAGAGTTGTAGTATGTGGTAAAAGGTTAAGAGTATGTGTTTTTGTGACTGTTTAAATTTGAAGAGAGGTGTAGGAATTGGTTTATCCCACAAAATCAATATTTACCCCGATTGTAAACCCGATAAGAAGGGCAACCATCGATCATTGCACATACCGATCTTCGCCGTGATGAGTCATTTAGTAATGTTCTAATTTAACCTTTACCCTTACAAGCAAACGTTACTGCAGTAAGTAATCTTTGAAAACTTTGTAACAAGAGGAGACATTTTTTGGATCCCGATTCATTAACAATTTTTCTCCTTTTCTCCTATTTAAACCGATTGAACTTTTAAAGTAATATATTTTCATTTAAAAAAAAATCTTGACTGATTAGAAATTTTTATAAAGCGCTGAACATTATAAATTCATCCAAATCATTTACACACTCAGCACTTCAATTGACTCGTTTAAACAAGAAATCACTCTGGTTTTTAAATTTCAGGCCATTGTTAAAGATGAAGTACAAATTTAAATAACCTGACTTAAAGCATGTGCCTACTTGTATGACATTATACAAAAGAATGTTTAAAATTTCCTGTCATTTAAAATGATATAAGCATCTATATTTAAAGTGTCACACAATGGATAAAAGAGGGTCATATTTCGTCAAAATATACCAGATTTAAATACGTCAAACCGGAACACTCTGTTTACTTAACCCTGTCCCACATACAACTAATCTGCAGCAGACGACTTTGTAAACGTCTAAGCTATAGCACAGAAAATCCCTTTAAATGAAAGAACACTAATTTAATAGAGTTGAAAACATGGTGACAAAAGGAGAAATTGCTCGTTTTAAACAATTTCTTCTTTTGTCGCCATGTTTTCAAAACGCCGTCTGCTGCAGAGGCATCAGGAAGCGTATATATGAGGGATCGAACGACTTTTGAATACATTGTGGCAAAAAGAAAAATTGCCCACAATCAGCTTAAAACATATCTATCCAATAATTGTACTTTCATTTATAGAGATTTTTCCATAAGTGTGCAATGATGCTTTCCAAGTTATCAGCTGTATATATTAGGTTGTAGTTGGGAAACGGTGACGGTCTTTGCTACCAGTGTATATTCAGATCTAAGTCACCCTTGGCGCCATCTAGTGTTGAAAGCATCGATGAAGTACAAGGGGAGGTTATATGCCCAACAACCGACAATACAACACTGGTCGTAATTTACCATCATCTAGGGATCCATCGTGGTAAACGTCGGGGACTTTGAACCGTGCATCACGGGTTCGATCCCCAGTTGCTGCGGCCATGGTGGATAATCCTTGGGAAATGCACATTTCCTAGCCTTGTACCAAGTCTGGTGTTTACCCAAGGATCATGAATACTATATCATTGTCGCCGTGATACAACTGACATACTGTTGGAAACGGTGTAAAACCCCAATAAAACAAAACGGAATTATCATCAATTGACGAGGGGTATTTATTGTTTAAGTAAAAATAAAACCATACACATAATTGTGTTTGAAGTCATCCTGAACAAAAACATGCTATATATATTAGAAGAGTTTTAGCTAAAATATTTATACCTTCAATATTTGTTCAAAAGAAAATAATTAAAGTAAATAAAATACTCGTGTTTATACTGAATAAATAATAAGGTGGGTATTTAAAATATAATGATATCCAAAAGTACAAATGTACCGTTCTTTAATCAGCCTTTCCCTCATACACAACAAGTTTAGCAAAATATATTTAGTCAAATATACTGAATCTCTCTATATATGAAAAAACAAGTATTGACTAAAGTTGAAAACAATGTTTTTAAAAAGTCGTCTGATGTAGAGGCGTTAACCATAGAACATTTTCGACCAATGTGCATCCAGATCAACATGCGCATTATCACGTGGTTTGATCCTCATCTGCACTGTTCATCAATAAGCTTAGATAATGTATAAACCAAGATCAGACGACATAACCGAGTAGGCTAGTCTTTATCTAAACTTGTAACAACTGCCACAGTGTCTGTTTTCCTAGAACGTCGTTTAAATATCGTTAGCTGGATTCATGCAAGTGAACTAATCAATTATTTATATTTGATTCTTGGACAGTTTCTGTATAAATAAAAATATTGTCTTTGCCTATGTAAATGAAACAACAATAAAAAGGAGCGAGCAACGGGAGAACAGATTATATAATCTGCACGTATACATAAGCAGGCTGATCTTGGTATGCGTTGTTTACAGTTGTTCGTGTATTGCAGGATGCTATTTAAATATAAAAAAGCGAGTCCACATTCCAAAGTTTCTATGCAAAACGTATTAGATCAACGGCATTATAACTCATACTTTCAACTTAAACCCTTAGCCAAATTCAATAAACCTGAAAAAGAAGACTCTTACCCTTTCCCACATACAATACATCTGCAGCAGACGACTTCTTTTTTTTTAAAAAAGTAGTAAAATTATTGAAAATTTTCAATTTCAATTTAGAGCAAATTTTTCCTTTTTACACAATATTTTCAAATGTCTTTCGCTGCACATTAGCCAAAGAAATAACGTATGCATTTGGAAAATGGGTAACGAGATAAGACATCATTATTATCAGGCTATCTTAGACAACAAGTGGTCGTGAATACCATTCTCGTTCCCTTATCGTACACGTATCCAGCTATCCAGGATAGGTTTGAGTGCTCCATAAAGAAACACGAGTATAAGTTGATAATGTTAACCTGATGTTGACCTTTATGCAACAGTACGAATAAGCGAAGGCTAAAGAAAACCAACCTTAACATTTTTCCTCATGTAGACCCTTTCTGATGCCTCTGCAGCAGACGACTTTTGAAAACATTGTGGCAAAAGAGGAAATTGCTCATTATCTATGGAGATTTTAAAAGTTTTTGCCAAAATGATTTCGATATTAATTGATAATTTTGACCTGATATTGACCTTTGTGCATGTTTCCCACAAACAGACCCTTTCGGATGCCTTTGCAGCAGAAGACTTTTGTAAACATTGTGTCAAAAGGGGAAATTGCTCATAATGAGCAATTTCTCCTTTTGCCACAATGTTTTCAACCCTGTTTATTAATTAAACCGTTATCTATGGAGTTTTTTAATTTCAGTTTTTGCCAAAATGATTTCGAGATCGTCTGTTTCAGATTTGTTGTATGCGAGAAAGGGTAAGCGTTATTTTTACAAGTGTAGAACAAAAGAGCTGCTTGCGTTTCCATGCTAAAGGACATCACCACTTCCATCGTTTTCCTTAGATAGTTTCAAAGCAGAAGACTCCACTCATATCATTACAGGGAAATTGCTAAGATGATTGATCAGATTAACACAGAGTTCTTTATTAACTTGTACAACATGTATGAGCTGTCCCACGAGAAAAACCAACATTGTGGACTCTGCGTAAAGTATCGACCCGGATCAGCCTAAGCATGCCGCGCAAGCTAACCAGGACAAACACTTATCGCTTCCTGAGGATTTTCTGTTTCAGGAATCATTACTATATACCTCTATCCCCCCTGAGACGGAATGTGTCGGCCTGGATTAGCCTGCGCGGCATGCTTAGGCTGATCCGGGTCGATACTTTACCCAGAGTCCAACACTGTTGGTTTCTCGTACTTCGGCTCGTATAACTTATCAATTGACCTAATCCTGACATGTGTTCAAAGAAATACTTGCATACACATCTTTATTATTTAAAGGCGCTGAACTCCAGATGGAGATCAACATTTTGAAATGCTGAAACTTCTGCACATTTTACCAATTGTGACAACAAAGTAAGTAATAAATAGTTCAAAACATTTTTGGCAGTAACTGGTGAAAAACAGTCAATTGAAAATCATAAAAATGTACAAAGTTTGGCTTGCTGGGTATGTCTACCCAGGAAAAGAAATTAATAATACTTTGCCGATCCTACTATATAATCTGATGTTCAGCGCCTTTAATACAATTTAAACTGTGTGTCATTTATCTTACTACGTTGTGTTTTTCATAAAACAAGTCATAAACAAAAACGTTCCTCATAACAATAGGTATAAGCCCGTTCATGGTAAAAGGTACAAGTTGGCATTTCGGAAACAGTATATACCTTCAGATCAGCCTGTACATCTGTTCCATCTTTGCATAACCTACACAAGATGATAGAAGCTCCCAACACACTGATGTAAGTAATATGCCAACAGTGTAAATATTGATCAGACATTTCGGCTGTACAGGCTGATCTAGATATACGGTGTTTACTAAAGTCAACTGGTACATTTTTACCAGAACGGGTCCGCCCATCTTTGATTGATTGATTGTTTAGTGATTTACGCCGCTGTCAACATTTGTATCAGTTATATCACAGCGTTATCTAAGTAAATTACCACGTTACTACTGGTCAATTTATTCTGACACCAGCCAATCAGTCGTTATGCTAACCCCGCAACCCTGAGCGCAAGAAAGGGCAGCCAGTTCTACCGGTTTTCTTAAGGTATTTGGTATGACACTGCCGGGAATCGAACCCGAGACTTTCCGCACCCGAGACGGACGCTCTACCACTACAACATCAAGGCAGTCACATATCTTTGAACGGAATCCGAGGAACAGGACAATTTTGTTGAGTTATAGATGGGTAATAAAGAGGTTAGCTTGTGAAACTGACGACATGCGCTTTTTAACTTCCTCCTTAGTTCAGGGAATCAATAATGACATAAGACGGCATTTTTATCAAGTGATCAATCTATCTTTTACAATCAATAGCTAAACACCTCGCCAGTTATATTTGGATATGTATCCATGCGCCTCTATAACTGGGTCACGACACTCGAAAACCGACCTTCGGAAATTTGTTTTACGCCACTTGCAACTATGTTTCAGTGATATCACGGTGTTTCCTGGGTAAGCTTACATTAATACTGGTCCATTTATCCTGACACCAGCGAGTCAGTCGTTAAGCTAACCCTACAATCATCAGCGTCAAGGAGCGAAAGTCATCACTATCATTTTAAAAGTATTTGTGATGACCCGGCAGAGGATCAATCCAGTGACTTTTCATACCCAATGTGGACGCTCTACCTATTCACCATATAATCGGTCCGACCTTCGGAATTGTGCGACCAGTGTAGATTAACAACAGCCTGCGCCTCAGTGCAGTACAATCTTAATGCCCCCTGTAGTATGAGCTATATAGCATATTATAGAGAATGGGTTAACGTTTATTTGGTAAAGCAGCCAGCTGCTTGGAAAGACTGTTGTGTGAAGGACTGGTGAGAAAACCAGGAAACACATTAGCGGGCGAGATGGTCGCCGTGATACATCATAGGAGACCGAGTACCATCGGAAGAAATTGTAAATTTAATTTGTATAGTGAACTGAAACGTTGATAGCGAATCAAACAAAATGATTTAACCCTTTCCCAAATACAGCAAAATTAAAGCAGACGACTTTGAAAACAATCGCGGAAAAAACCCAGAATAATACTACAGAGGACAGTTTAATTTAAATATAGAGTAGAAAACATTGTGGCATCTTTCTTCCGCAACGTTTTCAAAGATGCGACACATGTCAACTGTATCATGCAGCGTGATAACCCTGCATTCCTGGAGGTCCATTAGTCGAGGTAATTGTCAACAACATTAAGAGGTTTGTATCACGAAAGCGGATCATAAAAAAAATCAATCAATACTATCCTCGATGACATCAAGGTAAATTGTTTCCTCTCATCGATCAATGTTGAATAGGTTTGTTTACGTCTTACAGGTAAACAGGAACGTGGTAGTCCTCGCTATAACTGTGCTGCATGTTATTACCTGAGAACATTATGCAAAAGGAAGCTATCAATGATCATCAAGAACATTGTGCAAAAGGACGCTATCAAGGATCATCAAAAATATTGATCAAACCGATATTATCTGTAATGACATCCTATATATCGAGGGCTTGGCGAGAAACAGTTGTAACTTAAAACCTATTTTGAAAACCCTGGTTTAGGGGCGATTTTGACCCTTTTGTAAACAATGCAAATTTAGGTGCCATTGCTCGTTCTGAGCAATGGCACCTAAATTTGCATTGTTTACAAAGAAAAATGATTTAACGCCAATTTTAGTTACAACCCTTTCACGCCAAGCCCTCGATATAACAGCTTCTTAGAGAATTATTCTGGGAATAAAGGTCAGGTGGAATTCAACTTCCTTAACCCTTTTCCCACAAACAACAATTCTGCATGAGACGACTCTCAAAACTGATTGACAAAAACAGGCAAAATCTCAATAAATGAGAGTTTTAATATCAAATAGAGTTGAAAACAATATGGCAAAATGAGAAATTGCTCGTTTTGAGCAATTTCTTCTTTTGTCATGTTTTCAAAAACTCATTATTTATTGATTGGGGTTTAACGCCGCTTTCAACATTATTTCAGTTATATCACGGCGACAGTTCACTTATTCATGATCCCTGGGTAAACAAACCAGTACTAGGCTAGAAAATGTGCCTTGACGAAGGGCTTCAAAAGTTCAGCGGAAGCCTTCAGCACAGGTATACTAGATAATTAGTCGAACACTTTAATTTGATGTTGGCTTCCTGGAGACTTAACTAGTACTCGTAGCGAGGATGCTGGAATATACCAAAATTCGTTTATTATTTATGTCGGTATTTGACCCCCGGGCTAATGGAACGACGAGGCTAGCACTCCACCTACGAGCCAGTGTCGCCCTCAAACAGATTATTCTACAGGGAAGGTAGATGATTATGTTAGTCTAGACGGTTTGGTATCACGATTCAAAACTAACAACCGTAAAATCGTGACAGACTGTTCAAATAGCATGAATGGATATGTTACGTTAACCTTTATCCTACTCTGTACGATTTGATTTGATATTCGTGACCGATGTCAACGCTAATCAGCCTGCACATTCGTTCATTGTAATCTTAGGCTACATTTATTACTGCCAATTTATTAACTCCCAGAAGTGACAACTGCATGCGTAAATAAATAGTACATTGTTATACAAATCAGGGTGATGGTGCCAGTTCTGGGACTTCACCAGGATAAAGGTAAACATTCTCGTAACTATGTATAGGCCGGTTGTCAGAACATTCCGTTTCGTTTAGGATTAAAGCTGATTAGAACGATAAGCTTTAAAGATTAATTGACCAGTAGTTTTAAAAAGATTTGTCCGGGGCAAATAGAACAATTCTTAACGATTAAAACCCTTTCGCTGCCCTAGACTTGTTAAGGTCGTTGCAAACAATGCAGATTCAGGCGAGACAGCTCATAACAGCTGTCTCTCCTGAAATCTGCATTGTCTGCCACTTAGATATTAAATTTTACCAATTTCTGTTTCCTGTTGGACGAAAATGGAGTGGTCCAATTTTCAACATGAAATATTCGACATTGTGAAATTCGGCAGTGAAAGAGTTAAGTTAACCCTTTCCCTCATACGACAATTCTGCAGCAGACGACTTTGAACGTATTTTGTCAGATGGATAACCTATGACTAAAAGTGGAAAACATTGTGACAAAAGGAGAAATTGCACGTTCTGTGCAATTTCTTCTTTTGTCACTATGTTTTCAAAACGCCGTCTGCTTTAACCCTTTCCCTCATACGACAATTCTGCAGCAAACGACTTCGAACATATTTTGTCCAATAATGGAAAATCTCTATAATTGAATGGATAACCTATGACTAAAAGTGGAAAACATTGTGACAAAAGGAGAAATTGCACGTTTTGTGCAATTTCTTCTTTTGTTGCAATGTTTTCAAAAAGCCGTCTGCTGCAGAGGCGTCAGAAAGCGTCTATATGAGGGAAATGGTTAAATCATTAATAATTGTACTCGGTGCTATGTTGTCTAATTCAATAGCCATGACATCCTGGGTGAGCCTATGCGAATGTGCATGCTCGTCTCAGTGTATTCGCTGTTCTTACAGGAATCACGACCCACTAAATCATTTGACGCTTCTATTTGTCTAGGTTACCTGACATTTCTACGAATTAAACATGCACAGTTCAAATGTATGTGCAAGGGGGTTTACCTTTATTTATAGCTCTATTATGATGATTTGTTTTAGCGACCCTGCGGTATCGAGGATGTATTTATGCTGTTCGTTGAGTTTATACTAACTGACGCAACAACATATTGTTTCGAGATGCGGTACGCCTGTCTGGCATCAAACTTAAGTGTAACCTATTTTCAAATACGATACACCTTCAGTAAAGGGGATTGAAAATACTTGTGAAAAAATATGGAAATACTCAATAAATGAAATTAATTTTTTTTTATATAGAAATGAAAACGTTAAAGAACGGCTATATAGCCGGGTGTGAGGGTAAAAACCCCAACAGAGAACGAACGAACGAACGAACGAAAATGAGAATTTGATCATCACGAACAATTTCTCCTGATCCAACAATGTTTAAAAGATGGTTGCTGTTATGCGTCTACATATAGCTGATAATTTTGACTACATTTTAACCCTTGTCCTGAAGGTTTCATGCTAAAAGTTTCATCACCTATACAATGAATTATGAAACTTTGAAACATGTGTAATTTAAAGTTTCGAATATCAGGATAAGGGTTAATCGATACAACAAGGATTACTGGCGGAATACTATAATCCCTGATTATGTCAGCTAATTCAAACATTTCCATGACAGCCGTCCCGTGAGAAAACCAACACTGTGGGCTCTGTGTAAAGTACTGACCCGGACCAGCCTAAGTATGCCGCGCAGGCTAACCGAGACAGACCCTTGGAGGGGGTGGGGAGGGGGGGGGGAAGGGGGCAAGGGTAGAGGGGTTAGGGGATGTCATGCATTTTACAAGAAAGAATTCACTAGGCGAAAATGGTTACCGTCATTTTGGACCAAATCGGGGCCTGACAAAACCGGTGTTTCACATTTCAAACACTGTCAAAATACTAAAAACGATCAAATCAATCATTTCCAGTGCATTCTATACACATTTACAATGGATTTAAACTCAATGGCATATAGTCAATGCTTTCTGGTGATGGTATACACTCATTTCTACGCAAACAAAAAAGTATTATTTACTATTTTGCTGTAGATCAGCACGATCGCAAATGTATTTTGGCGTAATTTGACTTTCAAGCTCCTAGGGAAATGTTTAAATTCACTGGGAAAAATAGCCTTTGACATTCTGGAAGTAAGTTGACTGAAGTTGAACTTGAATTCTCAACCCCTGGATTGACAACCCTATCCATTATCAATTGAGCAAATAGTAAATGCGTTATTGCACAACAGATTATACATCTTTTGAGCAGGGGATTAAATCCGTTGAGACTGAATGCACTTCCCGAACTTTCCAGAGGCTTTACCTTAATTCATATTAACTAATCAATTTATTGACACTTCTCTGTAAACTTTACATGTTGATCTGTCAAGTTTTTCTTACCCTGGCAATTTCGTGTATGTTTATTCTTTCCTAATTGTATATGAGTCAGTTTAGCTATGAATATGTGTTTATTTTATGCCCAAAAAAAATATGTTCTATTAAAATAATAATAATAATAATAATATATATATATATATATATGGTATTTTGGCCTCTACTGCAGAAAACTTTGGAAAATAATGTTGCAGCAAATCATATTACACAATACTTGTATTAAGCAAATTTCATATTTTCTTGCAGTGTTCTCATCACTGTATTATAATTAAAAATCCTTTTCCCGATACGAAACATGCGTGTGTGTGTCAGTTATAAAAGCAGACTATAATTAAACATAATATTAAATAAATGAAGAAAAACAGGCTACATCCCATAGATAACAAAACATTAACATATTGACTGCATCTCCCCAGTATTCGCTATAATATATTGTATATGATTAACTGTTTCAGCTATTTCAATTAGTTTCCTTTAAGTATTATTCCCCCAAATGGGTTAGTAGTTTTTGAATGGAAAATTGACAACTTTGTCATTATTTGGTAACTACTCCCCCTTTACCCACCATCCCTCCCACACCCACCCACCCCCCCCCCCCCCCCCCCCCCTCCGTAAACGGGAATCCCATAAAACTAGCATTATCATTTCAAAATAATATATAATTTCTTAATTTCCCAACACGTCTCCCTTTGTGTCTTAAAGCGGTACAACTAAAGTCTAGGATTTAACGATTTGTCATTCAGAAAGAATAAAAACGCATATGCAATTGTGGTTGAAGCGATGCATGGTATCAACAATAGGACAAAACCACATACATGTATTGATCTATTTAAAACTAAGTCAACAAAAGACAAAAGACTGTTTGACCGTTTTTCTAACCACTTATACAAATATTTAGTAAACTGAAATATGTTAAGCCGCCTAACATTTGTACGGATATGTTTTGTTGTGAAATTGAAAACGATCTACGACAGCACTATACGCTGTCAATAAACGGAACAGTTTTTAGTACAATCCAAGTTTCATTATTGTACAGTTTATCGTATTTGCTTATGTTAACCCTTTTCCACATACATCAAATATGCAGTAGAACACATTTAGGCGAGATTATCTCGAGACAATCTGTGAAGGGAAAGGTTTAATGATTGAAAAGGATTGAAAACGTTGTGGCAAGCAGAAGAAATTGTTCATAATGAACGATTTTTTTCCTTTTGCCACAATGATTATTAAAGTTTATCCGCTGAAGAGGCGTCTGAAACCGTCTGTACGTAGGAAAGGGTTTACAGCGACATGAAGATAAACATAGAACTCTTGAGAACTTAAAGTATATTACTGAAACAAACAAGAAAATTGTGTAAAAGTGAGCAGTTGGTCGTTTCGCGAAATGTCCCCTTTTCCATGATGATGTTAAATGTTGTATGCTGTAAATGTTATATATACTGTGTAAGGACGCATTTCTGGAATGTACGATTTGTAGCGGAAGATTAATCAGTACATATTTATAGATCATTTAACCCTTTCCCGCATATAAACGCTTTCAGACGCCTATGTCAGCAGACGCCTTTTGAAAACATTATGGCAAAATTATAAATTGTTCAATATGAACAATTTCTACTTTTGCAACAATGTTTTCGACTTTATTCAATTAATGATTCAAACTGTTTTCAATCCTCTGCTGAAGACATAGCTGTGTTCGAGAATGGTGCCATTTTTTTAATTTTTACATGTCATGCGATCTTTATACGTAATCGATATTATTAGAATTCGATCTTTGAAATACAATCCCGTATATCGGTTTGGCCATTGTCTGTAAATAGGTCAACTTATTTTAGTGTCGTGGCAAGCAACAAAGGGTCGTCATTTTCAAATATTCGAACAGTTATACTTCTGAAGGCGAACCTGTGTATCAACACAGCCTCATCGAGAGATGTTTCTGTCCGTAAGTATACGGTGTTTCAAGGCCACAATATGCCTTGTAATGAAAATGTAGACACACATTCATTATTGTACATGTGTACGTAAGTACATTTACGTGTTGATGAAATATGAATACTTAAATCGTAAGGATATATTCACGTGTACATGTATCGGTTTTCGAACTATACATATATACATTGTTAGAATAGTTCAACAAACGTAATTAATTTAACGAAGGACTTAACCAAATATATTAATTTCGAGGCTCTTTCATAATGAATAAATTCCTCTTTGTATAATTGAATAGTCATATAGATCTAGTAGATTGTATTGTGCTTTATTTTGAAATAGTTTTAGAAATTGTTCAAACATTTCAATGTTGTTTAACCCGTGTACCTACTTGAAGATGCAATTTGATGCATCTGCATCAGACGACTTTTAAATGCGTTGTGGCAAAAAGGAGGAATTGCTGAAAATGAACAAGTTCTCCGTTTACAACAATGTTTTCAACTCAATTCTACAAGTCGTTTAACATTTTTTAGAGAATTTAACAGACTTGTCTAAGATAGGTTCAAATCTTCTGCAGCAGATTTATTGTATGTTAAAAAGGTTTAATGTACACACCAATTCTAGTCGTGAATAGCACATATGACAGTCGGTCTATCCGGCTAAAATCTCTACTCACTATCGAAGTCATAGTTGTTAAGACTTAAGCTATCAAGATGGTGCCTACCAACTACGATCACACAAACTCAGTTCAAAAATCTAAATAGATAGATCATATCATTTTTGATAGCACCCAAAACCAATATAGTTCATTGAATGCAATTTTACCAAACTTTTGCTTTGAAACATTGAAGAGAGCGAAACATGTTGAAGTATTACAAAGTAAGGATTTAACTTAACATAAAGAGCTTAAACTAATTGGCAACAATTAGCGTAGTTTTGTTCTACAAACGAACAAAACGGTTGTTCGGCCTTGGTATTTGTGATAACCGTTAAAAAGAATTATTATATGCTATTTTAGATTCGAATTCTTATGCGTGAACATTTCAACATCTGATAAATGGTAAATACCTTTTTGTCATAGACGAAAACAATTTTGAAAATGGAGAAATTGCCTGTTTTGAGCAATTTCTCCATTTTTCGAAAACAAATATATCAAAAGTCATCTGCAGCAGAGCCGAGAGAACTCGTCTGTTTCAACGGGGACATGACTCTATCTCTAATACTACTCTAGTATGTAATTTAGTCTTTGTGGACTTACGCCATCAGTTCGTGAGTTACAGGTTCAAAATCGGGCATCTCCATTTCTCATGTAATATAAGTTTCGGACTATTTTGATAACTAAAAGGCAAACAATGCTGATTTCAGGTGATACAGCTCATTACGAGCTGACTCACCTGAATCAGTATTGTTTGCAAAAACCTGAATATTGACTTTGGCGCTGAAAGATTTAAGAACTAATTTGACAACATTATTGGGAAAAGAAGCAAACTTTTCACAACGAGGGTACGGTTCTCTACAGTAACGAAAGTATTGGTTCATGACGATCGATTTGCATATTCCATAATGACGTCATTTCCTTTTGTTTACGTATGAATAATTAATGATCGACCGGCATGGAATCAAATAAATCAAATAGCAACTGGTGCTCAGAGCGAACGGTACGGGAATTGAATTATTCATGCACGCACACAACAATTAATTTGCAAGCGCAGCAATAGCCTAGTTTGTGTTATTTGAGCTACTGACAGTTTGTTTCAATGTTGATTATTCCCAATACACATTCAGTGCAGGTCGTAAAATGATTAGGATGTTTAATTTTTTATACAGTCAGATATATTTCTCAATACTTGTTTAATGAAGTAACAATCTGACTAAAGTACACGATCTGACCTATGCGTAGCGTTAATAGGAGATGATTTTAATGAGATTGATGAAGTAATTAACAATTATCTCATTTCACTTCGAATTTAATGATAACAAAATAACCTAGCTTGCGACAGTAAATATGTCTTTCAAATAGTATATTTTGTCGTTTAATCGCAAAAACCTTCTAGGTTATTATTATATTGGTAATTTCGCATTAATTTGTGAACTGTGCGCTACGACAAATAACCTTAAAGCTGATTTCACAAGAGTAGAAAAACGATCAAATTGCACGTCCATGTCATGTGATATTAAGGCTCTGTGTCGTTCAGAGGCGTCTTGGATGCTCGTTTGACTTGTAAGCGAACACTGCAGATACATATCAGACGGCGGGGAGGCACAGTCTGATCTTGATCTACACTGTTCGTACATTTATTTCTATTTTCGAGCAATAAATCATTCTAAACAACACATTGGGGAAGTATATGCCAGATGCACACGAGTCTAACGATTTGAGGTCTACATAGTCTCGTCGAAGTATTCATTGTTTGCATATATGTTATACATACATAACTGTTATTACTGACAAATCGCTAGAACTGATGTGAGGCATGCACAATCTCATCGAAGTATTCATCGTTTGCATATATGTTATACATACATAAATACACGTACTGACAATACACTAGAACTGATGTGAGGCATGCACAATCTCATCGAAGTATTCATCGTTTGCATATATGCTATACATACATAAATACATGTACTGACAAAACACTAGAACTGATGTGAGGCATGCACAATCTCATCGAAGTATTCATCGTTTGCATATATGCTATACATACATAAATACACTTACTGACAAAACACTAGAACTGATGTGAGGCATGCACAATCTCATCGAAGTATTCATTGTTTGCATATATGCTATACATACATAAATACACGTACTGACAAAACACTAGAACTGATGTGTGGCATGCACAATCTCATCGAAGTATTCATCGTTTGCATATATGCTATACATACATAAATACATGTACTGACAAAACACTAGAACTGATGTGAGGCATGCACAATCTCATCGAAGTATTCATCGTTTGCATATATGCTATACATACATAAATACACTTACTGACAAAACACTAGAACTGATGTGAGGCATGCACAATCTCATCGAAGTATTCATCGTTTGCATATATGCTATACATACATAAATACACGTACTGACAGTGAGGCATGCACAATCTCATCGAAGTATTCATCGTTTGCATATATGCTATACATACATAAATACACCCACTGACAAAACACTAGAACTGATGTGAGGCATGCACAATCTCATCGAAGTAATCATCGTTTGCATATATGCTATACATACATAAATACACGTACTGACAAAACACTTGAACTGATGTGAGGCATGCACAATTTATCTCATCAAAGTATTCATCGTTTGCATATATGCTATACATACATAAATACACTTACTGACAAAACGCTAGAACTGATGTGAGGCATGCACAATCTCATCGAAGTATTCATCGTTTGCATATATGCTATACATACATAAATACACGTACTGACAGTGGGGCATGCACAATCTCATCGAAGTATTCATCGTTTGCATATATGCTATACATACATAAATACACCTACTGACAAAACACTAGAACTGATGTGAGGCATGCACAATCTCATCGAAGTAATCATCGTTTGCATATATGCTATACATACATAAATACACGTACTGACAAAACACTTGAACTGATGTGAGGCATGCACAATCTCATCAAAGTATTCATCGTTTGCATATATGCTATACATACATAAATACACTAACTGACAAAACGCTAGAACTGATGTGAGGCATGCACAATCTCATCGAAGTATTCATCGTTTGCATATATGCTATACATACATAAATACACGTACTGACAAAACGCTAGAACGGATGTGAGGCATGCACAATCTCATCGAAGTATTCATCGTTTGCATATATGCTATACATACATAAATACACGTACTGACAAAACACTAGAACTGATGTGAGGCATGCACAATCTCATCGAAGTATTCATCGTTTGCATATATGCTATACATACATAAATACACGTACTGACAAAACACTAGAACTGATGTGAGGCATGCACAATCTCATCGAAGTATTCATCGTTTGCATATATGTTATACATACATAACATAACTATAATTACTGACAAATCGCTATAACTTATTTGGGGCATGTACAGTCTCATCGGACCTTAGAATAGCAATTCATTGTCTATATGTATATATAGCGACCACACTTCAAGTTTCCAAAATACTACTGTTCTACATAAATTACCGTGCAATGAAAGACCAGCTGTGAACAAAGACCAGATTGTTCAATGGGTGGTCTTTTAACACAGGTTTGACTGTACTTTGAAAGTGGTATTTGTTATTTATTGATCCGTTCTTCGAAACGCTCGGCGATATGTTGCGGGCTTAACCCTTTCCCTCATATAGACGCTTTATGACGCCTCTGCAGCAGACGGCTTTTTGAAAACATAGTGACAAAAGAAGAAATTGCACAAAACGTGCAATTTCTCCTTTTGCCACTATGTTTTCCACTTTTTGTCATAGGTTATCCATTCAATTATGGAGATTTTCTATGTTTTGACAAAATATGTTCAAAGTCGTCTGCTGCAAAATTGTCGTATGAGGGAAAGGGCTTAACGTTTGAAAAATCGAAGTCGGGATGAAAAATGGAAAAGATGCCAACCGTTAGTCCGAGTAGTTTAAAACGATAGACCTAACGTAGTATAAATGTAGGTGTACGAAATATCATGACGTAGAGAAATAAAATTTATAACAATCTATAAATGAAAGTATAAGCATTGCATTGGTATGAAATATTTGTTGTAAAAGAGAAAATAGTCCATTATGAGTATTTTTGTTTACTTTAGCCACATTTTTGTTCAAACATCATCTGCTGCAAATGCGTATGCATGAAGAAAATGAATACGATAGAATTTAACATATCACATGGAAACTAGTTTCTCCACCAATACAAAACAGCGGGATTTCCTATAACACGGAGCACCAGTCAATTTAGACTCTAGATAATGAGATATGAGATATGAGTTGATTTGAACGTAAACACGCAATTAGTGGTGATCAATGTAGCACAGTCCGTATACTGACAGTTCCATATTAATTATCTAAACGAGCCAGTGTATTAGAAAATGTACAAGTTTATGACATTTCTGTATAGGTTCAGATTGTCATGCCACCTGATCGGTCTTATCAGAATCTACACAAGTTGACAATTAATTCTGACAAGCTTGTGTAAGTAATGTGTGAACAGTGTATATTTTGATCTATACGGTTCACAAAAGCCAACGCGTACATTTTCTCATGCACTGGGTAATATACACTTTCACTTTCATCCAACGGTGGCTCAGTCGGTAAATACGTGGTCTGTCATTCAGAGACTATAAATTCGAGCCCAAGCTCGGCAAACATTCTTTCCGACGTTCGACAAAACCCAATGCCACACTAGTCATTCGTCGTCTTTCAATGGGCTAACAGTCTATGTGGAAAAACAGCCAGTTGATTGGTAATAGTTTTGAATAGAGTACGGGTGTGGACTAGCCAGGAAACATTCGGGTATGTGAACTGGCCGCCGTGATTGTTGTAAACGGCGATAACCCTCAATCAATCAATTAATCAATCAATCAATCAATCAATCAATCAATCAATCAATCAATCAATCAATCAATCAATCAACTTATATCCTTGCGAACTCTTGTCCACCTCAGACGAATGTTACAATTACTGAACATGTAAACACATCTTTAAAACGAATTTGATCTAACATAGCCGATTTTAAACACTTATATCTCTGCAGAAGCGGGAGCGAAAGTTATCAGCTTCCAAGGAATAGGGGATACTTAACGCTTTCCAGCAGGCAACCAATCTGAAGAAGACGGCTTTAAAAACAGCTGGGTAAAAATAGGGTAAATCTTTATAGACAAAAGTGTAATTATTGAATAAAGTAAAACACTTTGTGGCAACAGGAGAAATTGCTCATGGTGAGCATTTTCTTCTTTTATGACAATATTTTCAAAAGTCGTTTAGAACAGATATGCGTCAAAATGGGTCTGGTCTGTTAGTGAGAAAGGGTTAATTATACTACAGAAACCTAATATAGTGATCAACTGATGAAACATTATTAACCCATGAAATCTATTGATTTTGATAGGTTTATCTATTCACCTATTTTATTTTAATCAGCTATCTCTGTATACGCGTAAGTTAGCTGGATGTATGCGAATGTGGATATAAACCTATGGAAGAGGAATAGTTGATTTTTTTAACCCTTTCCCCCATACGACAATTCTGCAGAAAATCTCTATAATTGAATGGATAACCTATGACTAAAAGTGGAAAACATTGTGGCAAAAGGAGAAATTGTTCGTTTTGAGCAATTTCTTCTTTTGCCACTATGTTTTCAAAAAGCCGTTTGCTGCAGAGGCGTCAGAAAGCGTCTATATGAGGGAAAGGGTTAACTCTTTCGCTGCCAAATGTAATTAAATGCCTTTTCAAACAATGCAGATATCAGGGGAAACAGTTCGTAACGAGCTGTCTCTCCCGTGATATCTGCTATGTTTGCCACTTAGACATTAAAATCTACACACATTTCTGTTGGACGAAAAAATTGATTGGTCCAATTTTCAATATGGATGAGTTGACTTTGTTAAATTCGGCAATGAAAGAGTTAATCGTACATTCACCCCCCCTTAACCCTTTACCACATACGACAAATCTGCCGCATACGACTTTTGAAAAAAATGAGGACAATATAGGAAATATCTCTATAAATGATTGAAGAATTATTGAAAAAAATATAAACAGTGTAGCGAAAGCAGAAATTACTCATGATGAGCGATTTCTCCTTTGCCAGGCTGTTTTTAAAAGTCATCTGCTGCAGATGTGTCAAAGTTCGTCCACAATTGGCAAAGATTATCGTAAGAAATGTAATAAAAAATATATATTTCAACTCACGCCTTAATGGCTAAACCCTTTCCCAGATACAACAATTCTGCAGCAGACGCATTTGAAAACATCTTCTCAAAAACACGGTTAAATCAAAGCATAAACACTGAGTTGATTTTCAATTATTGTAAACAAAATGAGAAAATGCTCACTATAAGCTCTTTCTCCTTTTGTCACAATGTTTTAGAAAGTCAAAAGTGTATCAGTCAATAGCCATCGTTTCAGTTACGCATGTATCATATGCTTGTTTGATGATTAACGCCGCTTTCAACAATATGTCAGTTATATCACCGCGTTTACTGGGTAAGTTACCAATACTACTGGTACAGTTATATCACCGCGTTTACTGGGTAAGTTACCAATACTACTAGTTCAGTTATATCACCGCGTTTACTGGGTAAGTTACCAATACTACTGGTACAGTTATATCACCGCGTTTACTGGGTAAGTTACCAATACTACTGGTCCAGTTATATCACCGCGTTTACTGGGTAAGTTACCAATACTACTGGTCCAGTTATATCACGGCGTTTACTGGGTAAGTTACCAGTACTACTGGTCCAGTTATATCACGGCGTTTACTGGGTAAGTTACCAATACTACCGGTCCAGTTATATCACAGCGTTTACTGGGTAAGTTACCAATACTACCGGTCCAGTTATATCACCGCGTTTACTGGGTAAGTTACCAATACTACTGGTCCAGTTATATCACCGCGTTTACTGGGTAAGTTACCAATACTACTGGTCCAGTTATATCACGGCGTTTACTGGGTAAGTTACCAATACTACTGGTCCAGTTATATCACGGCGTTTACTGGGTAAGTTACCAATACTACTGGTCCAGTTATATCACCGCGTTTACTGGGTAAGTTACCAATACTACTGGTCCAGTTATATCACGGCGTTTACAGGGTAAGTTACCAATACTACTGGTCCAGTTATATCACGGCGTTTACTGGGTAAGTTACCAATACTACTGGTCCAGTTATATCACGGCGTTTACTGGGTAAGTTACCAATACTACTGGTCCAGTTATATCACCGCGTTTACTGGGTAAGTTACCAATACTACTGGTCCAGTTATCATGACACCAGACAGTCAGTTGTAAGTAATACTAACCCCGCAACCCTGAGCGCCAAGGAGGGCTATTTTGAAGTATTTGGTATGACCCGACCGGGGATCAAGCCCACGAACCCAAGGCGGACGCTCTACTACTACACCACAGAGACGGTATGTAACAGGTGAAGGGTTACATTCATTGTTATTTCATCCATCGCTGCTCCTGGAGATTAATAACCACTAATGGTATCCCCGCGGTAAATCCTTTCCCTCATACGACAATTCTGCAGCAGACGACTTTGAACATATTATGTCAAAAAATAGCAAATATCTATAATTGAATGGATAACCTATGACTAAAAGTGGAAAACATTGTGGCAAAAGGAGAAATTGCTCGTTTTGAGCAACTTCTCCTTTTGTCACTATTTTTTTTAAAAGGCTGAGTGCTGCAGAGGCGTCAGAAAGCGTCTGTATGAGTGAGAGTGTTAATCCTTTTCCCACGTGCTCACGCATTCTAACGCATCGGCAGTGGAGAACTTGTGAAAACATTCTGGCAAAAGGAGAAATTGAACACAATATTTTCAACTTTCTCGAATAAAGAAACGAACGTTTTCAGTGTATATTTTTTGTCCAGAGTTTTACGTTTATAAATAAAGGAATGAATTGAGGCTTTTCTGTAGAATTATTGGATGTGTGAAAGTGTTAACCCTTTCCCTCATATAGACACTTTCTGACGCCTTTGCAGCAGACGGCTTTTTGAAAACATAGTGACAAAAGAAGAAATTGCACAAAACGTGCAATTTCTCCTTTTGCCACAATGTTTTCCACTTTTTGTCCTAGGTTATCCATTCAATTATGGAGATTTTCTATGTTTTGAGAAAATACGTTCAAAGTCTTCTGCTGCAGAGGCGTCAGGAAGCTCCTGTATATGGGAACGGGTTAAATGAGTGACCTACAGGAAGACAGTTCTCGTATAACAGCTATATTTAGCCGCTTACCTGCCATCAGTTGATGTTTTGTTAATTAGAATATTCGTGATTTGCATGGAAAAACACGGTTAATAACGTAACATGAATGGAAGCGAA
>JASEVX010000011.1:33061854-33179621 GCA_031761405.1 Serripes groenlandicus
TTTTTCCATTTCGAGTGCATACTAGTACGTTTTACTAGTTAGCGTAAAACAGATAACATGTACGATATAGCATGTGTGAATAAAACGTCCCTACTGTCTAACAATGGTTTGAACCGCAACAGAGAAAAATGGGGTTTGCTGCACCCGTTGTTTTTACATTATATATATACCCTTATACAACTATAGGATTTGGAACCGGGTGTCCCAGATTCGATCCCTCGTCGCGGCGCAACGCTTATGGTGGAGCGTCCTTGGGCAATGCACATTTCCCAGCCTAGTACTGGTATGTTTACCCAGGGATCATCACTAACGGAAATCATGTTGAGAACGTCGTAAAACCCCGATAAAACAAATATATCCCTTGAACCCTGTAACAAGAAGCCCTGATTTTTTACTTAACCCTTTCCTTCATATAGACGCTTTCTATCGCCTCTGCAGCAGACGACTTTTTGAAAACATTGTGACAAAAGAAGAAACTGCACAAAACGTGCAATTTCTCCTTTTGTCACAATGATTTTCACTTTTAGTCATAGGTTATCCATTCAATTATAGAGATTTTCCATTATTTGACAAAATATGTTCAAAGTCGTCTGCTGCAGAATTATCGTATGAGGGAAAGGGTTAAGAGTTTATACAGGAATCCACCGTGGACGAGTGGTTAGTGTCGGGGGGTCGGGGGTTTGGAGCCGAGCATCCTAGGTTCTATCCCCGGACACAGCCGTCATGGTGGAGTAGACTGTCGCCGTAATATAACTGAAATAATGTTGAAAATGGCCTACAACCCCCAGAAAATGAAATACAAGATCATACTTATTCATGGACTGGTCTTATATAGACCATGGTTGTTTAGAAAACAAGCTGATATGTGATTAGGCCATTGGCAATTATAGCTTTCCAATTCGACAGCCCTGTTTGGCGCTAAGGGGTGCGGGGTTAGCATTACGACTACGACTGACTGGCTGGTATTCAACTCTATCAACATTTTATTATCCTAGAGTTTAGCAGAGAGTTTACATGTTTTTGTCAATATATTTTTAAAGTCATTTAAAGTCATCTATGCATATTTCCATATATGGGAAAGGCTTAAAGTCGTTCCTAACGTATGAAAGGTATGAGGGAGGATTACCATGACCCATCCATACCAATGCACGTGGCTAATCAAGTTGTATATTGAAGAAGAAAGGGGAAGACGATGCCGTGACTAACCAGAGTCTCTGGGTCTGATAAAGGTTTTTTTTCTTTCTAGTTTTTTTTCTTTCTAAATTATTTATATTAATGTCGATTTTTGAAGAGGTTATTTACCGAAAATAGTTGAAAATATTGTGACAAAAGGATATATTACTCTTTATGAGCAATTTCTGTTTTCAAAACGCATGAGTGTGCGAAAGGGTTTGGAATGACTGATCTTATCTTGGGGTTTCCCTGAATGGTATTTCTTGTCTGCATCGTCAATTCCAGGAGAATTGATGGAATCTATGCTTTGATCTCCGAAGCGATGAATTCGAAGAATGTTCCAAAGATGGACACGAATGTCCTTCTATTCCGTATATTGAACTAACACGCAACCTCAACTTAACGCATTACGGCAAAGAAAACTTTGCGATCAATATAGAGCAAGATCAGCTTGCAAATTGTCACAGTAAAATCACTGTCTAAAGTGTCCGCTTTTTATGTCAGTCATATGCAAAAAAAAGTCAATGTTGGTCTACATCAAAGTTTGCAAACAATATAGACAATATTCAGCCTGCACATACGTTCATGTCTATCTTGGTCTATCTTGGTCTATTTTGTCCGCTGTTTATTCATCATAACTGTTCCTCTTTTGTTCAACAATGTTTGATATTGTATATTGAGCTAACTGTAACACATATGGGACCAATATATATTCGCAGTCTGATCTGGAAGAACTTATTCCACTTGTTAATGATTACGTTATGTTTGGTTTTCCCTTAGCACCAAACATTAGGTGGCAATGGCGGTAAATTAGCAGTTATTGTAGTGTTTTGCGCCATTTCAATAATGTTTCAGTTATATTTCGGCGATTCCTGGGTAAGATACATGTACTAGTCCTGGTACATTTATGCTGACAGCAGCCAGTCATTCGTAATGCTAACCCCACAGTCATTGACATCATTGACATTTTAAAGTAGTTTGTATGACCCGGCAGGGGATCGAACTCGAGACCTCCTGCACCCACACAAAAAATTACCGCTTTGACAATCGGTGTAGATTCAGACCGGGTTGCACATATATACCCTCTTATCGAAGCCTAAAACTTGTTATCAAGTTTTTTTAAGAACGTTTTAATAACAAGTGTTTACTTTTGATTTTTACCAGGCTGTGTCTCGGCTGAATCAAGATGGATTTTCATTCTGCATGGTTGCATTGATTTGCACTAGTTGATTAACCTCTGTTTTGGAAAAACACACATAATATACCTACAAATTAAAAAGACTTACCTCGCCTTGACTTGAGTTTAGGTGGGGTGGGGGCTCGACTTTTTAGTCCCTCCCTTCTTTCCAGCAGACCTGTCGACTTTTTCTTTTTCCGTCGAATTTCCTGGGCGTGGTGCTGAAATCCCGGGGGTCGGACATACACGGGTCCGCTCGCCGTACTACTTCCACTCGGCGAGGCAACATTTTCATAGTCATGGTCGTGTTCACAACCGTCACACGCCTGTTGTTGAGCACTTAACCCGGGGGTGGGGCTCGGTGACGATGACCTGTTTGTATGAGGGAGTTGAGCCCGTGGGTCGGACCTTTCGATCCGATAGGGTTCGGATTTATCATACGTTCTATCGGGTAAAACCCGTGAGAGGTCAAGTTTTAAATTAGGGTATGTGTCTGTTAAATTCACCCTCGGGCTTATCCGTGACGTGACCGGTGCCCGGGGGCTGTGGGGAAACATTTCCCCGTCGGACGAATCCTCATCGCTGGTAGTTACAATTAAGGGACCCGGGGCTCCCCGCTTACCCCCAGTTAATTTCACACAAGGGGGCAATGTACTTGTAGCCATTATTACACGGAAATGAATGATCTATCCATGTTTATCCTTATAAACAAAACACTTTATTTATATATGTATGTATATATGATAACTCTAATGACTTTAACTTCATTAGCTTGGCTAGTTTTGATTATACCATACGTCCGTGAAAATTGAATGCACTAGAAAATCACAATACACTCACAAAGTAATTCCAAATATAATCATACATGTAATTAAATCACTCAATTAATTATACTCCAAAACGAACCGAATAATACATAGACAGCGGAACCACTAAAATTATATCCATATTTCGAATCATGTGAGTAGATCTATAAAACATAGTTCTAACTACATTTAAATCCCCAAAAAATAAAACATCAGCATTAGCAGTTTTCGCTGTCACATTTTATGACAGGTCGAATCTGTGTATTGGCTGACAAGCAACGTGTTCCAAACATGTCAATAGTATCAACAGAATTCCGTACGGTAATGTATATCGCGGCAAGTAATAACTTGATGATCGCGCACCTTGCTTTAGGTAGAAATCAATTTTGCGCATTTAAAATGCTGTTTTTTCATTGAGATTAACTGACTGTGAAAGGGGATATATAGTTATTGTATTGGTTGAACAGATCAACTGTTTTGGCAGAGTTCCATTTTCATATTTGGGTTTTTTCTTCTTCCAAGTTCGACGTACCAAGTGTCCCGATCATTTTAATTCATCGCCATATTTTCTATTGTTGATAGCATACATAGCAACCATTGCTATACACTCAAGCCGAACTGTACATGTAACGGGTAATGTGATTGGCTGAATGTCAATATTGACGCATTCTTTATCGAGGGTTAAGTCTATATATAGTATAATACAAACATATCGATTTTGATGATAAACGCTTTACATATAGGACGTACAAACGACGTTTTCATTAACAATCAAGAAAAGTACAACAGAAACTTGCAATTGTTCCCGAACCACTTCAAGATTAGCTTATATTATCAATTGCAGATCCTTGTGCATTTACGCGGCTTTAAAACTCGCCATAAATACATTATATTGCTGTCCTTTATTCAAAAGAAAGAAATCTTCGCGAAAACACTAACACGTACAATAGATTAAAAGGAAAAGGGGACTAAAAAGTCAATCGTAATTCTATTTCCCTTTAAAAAGACGCACCGTATTCAGACACGTCTATCCACATATGCATTAATAATATACGAATGGTTCCTTTTAAACCGTACTGAAAACATTCCACAGCCTTTCATTTTAATTAAAGACTGTAGCTTTACGCCGCTTTTAAATTACATTCATTGCTTAGTGCCTGGATTTGATTTATAAGCCTACCCGACAAAGATGCATCAGTTGTTATTCAATAGACCTCTGAGCGTAATGATGACAGTTAAAACAATCACTTTTTAAGTCATATCAGGGGCGTAGCTCCCTTTAGGCACTGTAGGCACGTGCTTACACATTTTGTTTCTAAAAATGCCCCAAAAATGAAGCTGCGGCGATACACATCTGCGAAATGTATCGACCAGATCAGCCTGCGCTGTCCGCGCAGACTGCTCCGGCCGACACATTCTCCGTCTAAGGGGGGAATAGATAGAGTAGTGATTCCTGAAACAGAAAATCCACAGGAGTCAAAAAGTGTATATCCGGGTAGGCCTGTGTGGCATGCTTAGGCTGATCCGGGTCGATACTTTACGCAGAGTCCACAATGTTGATTTTCTCATGAGACGGCCTACACATTGATTATTGCCAAGCTACGCCCCTGTCAGTTGTTATTCAATAGGCCTGCCCCAAACTCTGAGCGTAATGATGAAAGTTAAAACAATCACGGTTGTTAAGTCGTATGTATCACCAGGCCGCGGATCGAATAGTTTACCTTTACACCACAGAGTAGGTGACATGAACTGCTTAGTATAAAAAGTTTAAAAAAGTTTAAACTTATTTATTTTACATCGATTGCAAAACAAGCTTTAAGCTTATATTAATCACGCTCGATGTCTGCTTCCTGGAAACTTAACCAGTACTCGCGCCGTTTGTGTGGAAAAATCCCAAAGGCAGAACCCGCTCATCACGGGATTCGAACCCGGGACCGTTGGTACAAAAGGCCGCAAACAGTTCGCAAAGACAAGGTTGTACCATTTTGCGTGAACAGGCGGTTTATATATAGAGGATTGAAAGCAAAACTGTTCCTTAAAACATTATGGAAAATGTAATAAGTAACAAATGAACACTGTTACCTTCCCAAACAATGGTTTTGTATAACAGAACAGGAACACAATTTGAGCGGGATTTCAATCGTTTCGTTTAATTTACATAATTTGAAAAGGTTCAAAATAGTATTATCTCGCAATTCATGAATCTATATTTTCACAAACGACAAAAACAACAACAACATTACATGATTTAAAGCAACGCAGTGTATATTTTATTTTAGCGGTGCTCTAAACACCAGGGCATTTGCGAAAAATCTAGATCCAGATTAACCTGCATATCCGCGAGGTTCTTATGAAGGCTGTGTGCCGATTAACTTCTGATACGTAGTGTGCAGTTTGGTCAAATAACGTTCATGTGCATGCAGATCAGATCGTTCACTTCATAAACCCCCTATGCTGTTTTTTCCTAGTGCGTGGCTCGTTTATCCCTTTCCCAAATGGATATCAAATCTGCAGCGGGCGATTTTTGAAAACACGTTGAAATTTCTATATATGAAAGTATAAATATTGCATCAAATTTAAAAAAGTGTAGAAAAACTATAAGGTGGTTAAATTACGAAAACGTCTCGCGCATGATTTAAAACAGGATACAAACATGTTTTAGAGGGCTGTCACTTGAGATCTGAATGTCTCTTATGAGATAGCATTGGCGACATCTGATGGTAGATTGTTCCAGTCGCTGATAGTTTTTACAAATAATGTCAATTTCCTGCTGTCTTTAGTGGCAAGTCCTCCCTTTTACACAATGTTTTTAAATGCCGTAATCTACGTTGCAGATGCCTCCAAATTTGGCGTGAAATTGGAAAGGGATAAAGATTTAGAATTATTTAAAAAGAAATTGGTATATCAGTGCCGTTTATCACGTTATATACGGTCGGTCCCTTGGTAAAAATGCATACCTTCTCGGCAGTAGGTTACATTCAAACTGTTTCGATAGATGGCTTGACGAATTCAACCCTTCCAAATCAGAATCTCTCGTCATTCTTGTAAAAGAAATAAGCTTCTGCATCCAAATTTGTTTATGTCCAATATTGAAATTCCGGAGGTTCTAACATCATATCAATATACCTATGCACAAACTTTGGAAAAGGATAGGGTTTATGGGCCGACTTAAAGTCCAAATGGATTGATTATCTCTCAACGTCATATGTTTTGCTTTTATTATGCCGATTTTGGAATATGAGGATGTAATTTGGGATAATCTTCCTCGGTATCCAAAAGTTGATCTTAATCAGCTTTCAGCATGAAGCTGTGCGTATCGTAACGGGTAAACTTGTAGCTATTGCAGACCTATATAAGGAATCCGTTTGGGAAACGCTGGAAGGAAGTAGACATAACTTATTATTTGTCAAAAAATGACAAATGGTCTTGCTCCTAACTACATGTGTACTCTTGTCCCATCCTCTGTTGACAATACCACTTCATACAAACTTCGAAGGCTCAATAATCTGCGAAATGTTGTTTATAGAAATGATCTTTATATGAATTCATTTCTACCATCTGTTATACATCCGTGGAAAGCCCTTCCAGAAAGAAAATGTCAAGAGTGCGGGCACAATATCTCAGTTCAAATATGTTACTAATAAGGACAAACCCACTCCGAATAAGCTATACTTTTATGGATTTTTTTTTCTCCAAATATTACATACAAGGTTAAGAAATTATTAAAGCGCACTTAACCTACTTCTGTTTTGGAAAAACGTTGTTGACGCACACCTCTGTAGGTGTAGCTAAGTTGAATCTAACAAGCACCACTACATGTTTACTAAAATCATGCAAATCCTTTATATATTGTCAGTTGACCATATTGTTCAATAATTAATCATGTATTAAATAAACAACCGATGAATACGCACTCCAGTAGGAGATGAATTTTATAAGCTTTAAACTTTCGTTCTTATCCTTTTCCATTTGAAATGTGTTAGTATATACTATGTAACTTGTATTGAATAAAATATGTTTAAATTAATTAAACTAACTTTTTCGAGACACACCTCGTGCAGTGATTCTACAGATAGGCCTAATGTCTGTTTCTATAGCTCTTGGTCTATTTCAGTAAATATAGCCAGACTACGACCGTCGTGTTCTCTACGCCATCGCCAACAGTATCAGTAGGCTAATTCATTTCATTTAACCCTTTCCCTCATATGACGCCTCTGCAGCAGACGGCTTTTTGAAAACATAGTGACAAAATAAGAAATTGCACAAAACGTGCAATTTCTCCTTTTGCCACAATGTTTTCCATTTTTTGTCATGGGTTATCCATTCAATTATGGAGATTTTCTATGTTTTGACAAAATGCGTTCAAAGTCGTCTGCTGAAGAATTGTCGTATGAGGGAAAGAGTTAATTCAGTCAGCAATATTATCAATATTTTGTGATTTAATTTACAGATTGGAAACAGATAATGTACCAGACACAGGAATCTGTGTATGCAAAGTCCAGGATATATAGGACAATGGAGACTATAGGATAATGTATCAAAATAATAAATTACAAACATAAGGGGATTTAACCAATTAATTATTGTATAAATTAGACGAAATTCAAAAGAAAGATATAGGAAGAGAAAACGAGAAAGCCTAGCTATATATTTCGACAAAAGGGAATTAACCTATAACTTTTTTTTTAAATTCTACTTTAGTTATTTCCCTTTCATCAAGAGAAATGAGACGCTTTGCCAAATAAAGCGCTTTGTATACCATGGCAAACCATTCGCGGGAGATAGGTCTAATCTACGTCCCTGGAAAAACCTAGGAAATGGCAAACGAAGAAAACTTTGATCAATTAACGCACAGTCAGGTTTGAAACGTTTTAATACCATTAAGTCTCTTAAGGTCGAATCAGGGTGGAATAAATACGTTTAGCTTACACTAATACAGTTGAAGTTTCAATCGTTCTCTATTTATTTCGTACTCTAAAAATGCACTAACAAAGTAACTGGGGTAGCTGTAACCTGTATAGCCTCACATTTCGCCTTATGCCGTACAGCTTCAAATATAAAATTGCATTCCCAGTACAGAAACCAGGACAAATGATGATGTGTTATATGAATGCTGCATTCATAGAACAGTAAAGCCTAAAGGTAGCTTTTATAGTAGGTTCTACGAATACCGTGTTATCACGAATACCAAGGTAAACACAAAACCGGTGTTTTCTTTGTTGCGCGCGCAAAACCGGATGGCGTATGATTCCATCAGGAAACCCCGTTATCACGACTTTCAAATGCTACAATTTTTTTCCTTCAAAAAATCAATATTCTCAGAAATTACGACAAATCCTACAATCCCTGTTCCGTCACCAACAAAAACGTCATTGGTTTTAGTAAAAAACCTGTTGTTGATTTTTTTCTTTCACATTTGAACATGTTGTCTATTAACTGCTTATGACATCATAGGAATTTTAAGTCACATGATTACATTCCGTGAAGTTTTCTTGACTATAGAAAACATGGAAGAACTTAAGGACCAAAATTCTAAAAAATGTTTTTTGTTATTTTGGCCTCTATGTTTGTGATGGTTATAAATTTTAACATATGCTATTTTTAACTTTCTAAATCATATACTGTGTTACAAAAATTAAGGATGTTATTATAAGAACTAAAAAAATAACAAAGAAATTTGTCATTTTTGGAAAATATGATTAAATTGTGCCAATAAGAAAATTTAACAAATTGAATCTGAAAATATCGTGTAAATATCAATTTCACAATGGCTGCGGATGGACTCGATTTTTTGAACTTTTCACAGAAGTAAATGATTATTTTGTGTAAGTTAATTTACAAGGACATATAAAGGAATGAGTGACACTGGATATAATTTACAGTTAAGTTTGCTTTATTATTTTTTTATCAAAAAAAATGTAAGTACACCGATAATAGGGAGTCCCATCCTACCCTTGGTCAGGGTCTTTCAAATAGTATGGTCCGGAAACGAGCGTAGTTCTTGAAATAAGCTGCCCCGAATCACGTGACCGCCATTTTGAAAAAGGAAGAAAATTATCAAGTTTTAAACGGGTGCATGGAAATACCGAAATGGACCTATTACAGGAATGGACCGGAATGGACAACGGAAATACCGGAATGGACCTATTAGAAAGCATCGAAATACCGGAATGGACATAGAGTTTATTATCAGACATTCAACTAAATATTCGCAAATTTTAACATCTGTACTGCAAATTAGGCTTTAAACAGTAGACATTAAAAAAACCAAAAAAAACGGATGTCTAAGGCGGATCCAGGATTTCGGCTTAGGGGGGGGCGTATAACATGTTGGCTTGCTCAACCTTTTTTAATAGGCTTTGAATATACTTTTATATTAATGGGTTTGTAAAACAATGGCAATACAAATATGTTTGAACTAATAAGATGCAATGTATTAGAAGCAGTAGAGCGAGCGAGTGGGAAAAATAGTTTATACAGTATAACTTCGTCGATGTATAACTTTAGTTCATGTACTTATTCTGACAGTGGATTTAACAGCAGGATACGGCGAGGATATTTTCTGGCAAAATGATTAATGATCTGCTCAAAATCTAAATTCATATCTCTATGAATGAACAAAAGCATCAACGCATTGAAGCGACCCTGTCCCATTGTACTTCTATGAGCATTTTTGATAAATCGCAAAGATGAATTTGACCTTTCCACACTTGCAGCTGTAACTGATGTTAACAGCACCAACGTGAGAATTTTCACAATGTTCGGATACATAAATTTACAGGTCTCCGAAAGCGTTTCCGTTATCGTTACCGGCTTTTCATCTTTATTCACCCAAGTCAATTTCCAAAGCCGCAGCTCTTGCTGGAATGTTTCCGGCTGTGGCATATCGTCCTTGTAGTGGTCTACTATTGATCTGACGGAGTCTTCCGTTAACTTGTCGATGTTGTTTGGCAACAGACAGAGAGCCAGACAAGCTTGTTGAGTCATCGTGTTGAATCTTATGTCCAGTTGTTGAATGAGTGAATCTACAAAAGGGTTAAAAATGGCTCTAACAAAGTATTCTTCGGTATTGTTAGCAGGAACATTATTTCGCTGAGTCTGTCTTCCGCAACGTCTTGGCATTTGAAGGCAATCAAGACCAGCTTTCTGTGCCATCTTAGATGAATCTTGAAATATTATTTCAGCGTCGTTAGTTCTGGCAGCAAACACAGCATTCTTAACAGTTTTCACCAGTTCATATGCTTCAACGATATCAAGGGTTGAGCCCTGCAGTTTGCTACTTAAACCGGTCACATACCCGAACATGTGTAAAACAGTCTGGAAGCACATTATAAAGCTTGAGTCGGTGATACGATTCAAAAGACCGTACGCATCAGTGATCGCTTTAGTATCCCAGCCAGTTTCAGTTTGCCCAATTGCCTCTAGACAGTCCACCATCGGGTCGTACATAGTGTGGAAGTCACGCAAGGTGGAAAATTTTTCTACCCATCTAGTTTCACAAAAAACATGGAACTTTGATTTTGCAATTCGATCAGTCTTTGGCACTTTAGAATTGTAATCGGAAATGGCTTCCTCTAACCTTCTACTTCGTTTTGGAGAGTATTTGAAAAATAGACCAAGTTGTTTAAGGGCATCAAGCATACATTGAATTTCCTTTACTTTACAAGATTTGCACAGTGCCAGATTAAGATCATGGCTTGAACAGTAATGGTAGTTTGCCTTTGGTGAGATCAACTTAAACCGTGCTGCGCATCCTGCCTGTTTTCCTGACATATTACCAGCCCCATCCATTGTTTGCGACCTACACAACTGAACATCAAGACCAGCTTCTGTCAACGATTTTACAATTTTATCACATATTGCCGCGCCAGTTATTTGTTCACACTCCACAAATTCCAGTAAACGTTCTACTGGTCTATTATTGACCGTATATCGCAGCACAATGCCTAGTTGTTCCCAATTCGAACAATCCGTGACCTCATCACATTGAAAACCAAAATAAGGTCCGATTGTTTGTTGGTTCACTTCATCAACAATGCACTTTTGCATATACTGTTTAATACATTCAAGAAGGTCATTTTGTGAGCTTTTAGAAATGTATGAAGCGTTTTTCGCACAGGTCTCTAGATGATCTTTGAGTGTGGAATCCCCTGAGTCGGCTCGAAAATCTACCAGAGTTTTAAAGTTACCTTTGTTCAAACTTGTGTTTGTTTCATCGTCACGATGACCTCGCATTGAAATTCCCTGACGACCGCAAAACTCAATACATTTTAATATTGATTTCAATATGTCCCTGTTTTTGCTTATTCTTTCTGCATTACAATTTCCAATATTCAAGTCAATCCTTGCTAAAGGCTTACAGAATGTTTTTCGAAAAGCAGTAAGTTTTGCTTTTGAGTTAATGTGATATTCATTACTTGTGTGAGATTTTAAATCAGAAACAGCGTCTTTCCAATTTCGATATGCGTCTTTCACTAGTAAGTTAGGACGTCGATGTGCAGTGTCTGGGAAAAACAAACACGGGAGACAAAATAAGCCGTCCAGTCTCTCAGAATAACATATAAAGTCAAAATTGTCAAACCATTCTCGACAACAGTATCTTTTCATTTGACCATCTTTTCGCCTTTTATCTTTGTAAAACTTCGCTGGAAATTTAAAACTTGAATGTGGTTGTCTGTTCTCTATAAAATAGTATTTTACGGAATCCGGTGACCGTGCTGCGGTGCTCGTGTAATCAGCAATATCCTTGGCCGAGTCATCATTCCGACTGCATCTCTGTGAAATTACAATAACAAGTAATAATAATAATAATAATAATAATAATAAAGTCAAACATCAACATAAAATATTTAATTTCTAAAACAACATTTTAGCCATTTTGGCCTTTGTATTACTTTGTGACTTAAACAGGAAATAACATCAACGTCATTCAACGTCAACGGCGATAATGTCAAAATGTAGCATGCAATTGCGCCAAATAATGTAATATAGGATCTATAGTGGTATGAATTAACAAAATACGTTAATAATGTATGTTTGCGAAATTTAATTAATTTTATACTGCTTAATGTTATATAGTAAGTTAGTACCGGTTTTATTGATATTTTTGCATTTTAATAACAAGTAAACAATGTTCGCATACTGTTTAACTTTTTATATGTATCACAATAAAAGCAGCATTCTAGACAGCACACAATAAGTTACACATAAGCATGCAAACATACTATCTTTAGTTTCAATAACTGCTATTTTCTAAATGTCGATATATATTCAAGTTCGTAGAATACATGCACACTTTCTCAAATTTGTTTTATAAAAACTAAACGTGTGCATTTAACTCACCTGAACATCTGCTGTACAAGAGGACGTCGGTTCTTCTGTACTAGTACTCTGCTGTATTGGCGGACGTCGTCTCGTTAGTACTTATGAGAGTCGGATCTGTTGTACTAGTGGACGTCGGATCTGCTGTATAAGTGGACGTCGGCTTTGCTGTATAATAGGATGTCGGCTCTGCTGTATAATAGGACGTCGGCTCTATAGACGTCGGCTCTGCTGTATAAGTGGACGTCGGCTCTGTGTATAAGTGGACGTCGGCTCTGCTGTATAAGTGGACGTCGGCTCTGCTGTATAATAGGACGTCGGCTCTGTTGTATTGGCGGACGTCGTTCCGGAAGTACTTATGAGAGTCGGATCTGCTGTATAAGTATAAGTGGACGTCGGCTCTGTTGTATTGGCGGACGTCGTCTCGTTAGTACTTATGAAAGTCGTCTCTGCTGTACTAGTTGACGTCGACTCTACTGTACTTTCGGACGTCATTAATTCATGGGTTGACACAAGATCCGATGCTATCGCGTTTCTTGCCCGTTTGCGTGAAACAACGTTCTCTCGTCTGAAATATAGATTTGCATTTTTCAGTACATGGGATGAAGATATGTACGATATCAACTGAGTACAATGTATTCAACCAAATAACCGATATATTTAATTTATTGTTGTATTTGATGTTACCATGTAATTTTGATTTCTTTTCTTTGAATGAATTAATATTTCCTGTAAAATCAATGGTATTAATATTTCATATTTACGTTTCTATGATTGATGTAGCTGTTACTTCAAATGGCATATTGGTGTCTTGAGAGATAGATCCTGCAAGGTCTTTTACATATTTGGACAACTCATATAAAGAGTCAAACTGAAGCACCACTGCTCTTCCTTCGGGTGCGCACATTCCTGTGTCATTGCGACTATGCGAATCAAACACAATGAACGAGTTGTTCACTTTTTTCAGTGCTATGGTAGCCCCAGGTGTATTGCCTAGTGTCAAGACTAATGATGACGTTTCTTCAAAGCAATCATTCAACGCATAGCTTATACAAAATGTTAATGTCTCAGCATCATTGGATGTCTGAGATATGAGTCCACTTCTTGGACCATAAAATGAACAGGTGTATGATTCATTAAAAACGAATACACTTGTGGGGAATTCCTGTATTGTCATACCACCTTGGTCCAATCCTATCAAGGTGTACAACGCTGTTCCTTGGTGGAGTATGGCATCGACTTCAGATGGGCATTTGGGAATCTCATCTTTGACTAGAAACGACATGGCTATGCAGAGGCACTGGTTTCCACCATTGTCGATGTCCCCTTGGTGCAGGCTGCCTTTGGTTAAAAGCCTAACAGAAAAAATGACACTATTATAAATATGTTTCATTTGAGTGAATTAATTATTATAAATCTACAATCTTAAGCAAATCGCATAAAATAAGAATTAAATAATAAAAATTAAAAAAAAGTTTCTACTGGGACTCGAACTCGCGTCCATGATTAGTCAATGATTAGTAATCCTTGATGCTCTCCTCTACACCACGGTACCTTGATACAAACTTAAAGCGTTACTTTCGTATATATATTAAGCTAGCTGATTGAAGGCTAATACATTTATGCTTTCTTCATTTATACATTCGATTTGTATAACATCGATTCATGACTTACAACAAATATAATGTAATGGTAATACAATGTGCAAATGCATTTATTTGCTTTTATACTAAAACACTCAATCACAGACACGGCCGTGGTCTGGCACACCGACCCGAACAGCGAAGCGTAAACTAGTTTACAAAATGTACATGAAATCATTAATGCCATTATGGCACAATATATTATTAATATTAAATACTAGATCTATGAATTAATATATATATAATATAGGTGTATAAAAAACCCTTTCATGATTACCTTTTCTTCTCTTTTGTTCTGAAAAAACTACCGAGGGTTGTTTGAAATTTAGAGCGTTTAGCACTCGTAGGCGCATCCATGTTTGTTTACGTCGTAACGATGACGTAGCGGGGAAAAGTACGAAAGTTTCAAACGCGGACTTGTTTGAAACAGGGCATTGTCTGCAGTTAGGGCAAGCGGAATCAGTATAACATAAACTGTTTAAATTTAACCATCATCATTATAGAATAGTATGCTACTAAAAATCAGATTCGCTTTTCATTTGAAAATATCTGTATATTTTTGTATTTTTACACAAGACACAAGACATACATGTAAGATTAGTGAAATTTTAGGGGGGGCGCGCGCCGGGTGCGCCCCCCCCCCCCCCCCCCCCCCCCCCCTGGATCCGCTAGTGGACATAATCATTAGAATTTAACATTCGCAAAGAATATAATTATAGAAGATAAAATAGACAGTAAAAAAACTAATTTCAAATTGCCTGGTTAGACATTAGACATTCAATAAGACATTCACAAATTAGAATATTTACAACCCAAATGGCCTAGTTAGTCATTAGACATTTGATAAGACATTATCACATAAGAAGATCTAGAGTCCAAATTAGACATTGAACATTTACCCAATTTCTTCGTAGGTCATTGTACATGTAAAAAACGAATGTCTAATTGCCTAGTTAGACACTATACATTCCACAAGACGTTTGCAAATTTAGGAAACAGATCTCATTTTGAGTGATATACCGGCTCTTACATCACGATTTGGCTTTAAGTTTTGTAGTAATTAATCACGAAGGCCGAATGATCAAATTATACACACCTGACGACATTATACATGCAATAAGACATTAGTCATGCAATAAGACATTCGCAGATAAGAAGATCTAGAGCCCAATGTAGACGTTGAACGTTCAAAAAACGAATGTCTACTTGGTGAGTTAGATATAAGTCATTTGATTAGAAATTCATAAATTACAAGATCTAGAACCCAAATTCGACATAGGTCATTGTACATGGAAAACACGAATGTCTAATTGCCTAGTTTGACATTCAATTAGACATTAACAAATTAGTAAGTTAGAAAATTGGCAGGGCAAGTAGCCGCGTAATTTTTTTTCACACATGAAATCCTTATTGGCAGAGCTACTTACCCGAAATTTCCTCAGCATATACATGAGACACCGAGCTCTTAATCAAGATCATGTATTAAAACAACAGTTGAATGTTTATTGTTTTAATCGGCAAATTAGACATTAGGATGTTACATGCCCTACGTCGAATTTGGGTTATAATTATTATAATTTGCGAATGTCTAATGTCTAACTAGGGATTTAGACATTCGTTTTTTGCATGTAAAATGTTTAACGTCTACTTTGTGTTCTAGATCTTCGAACTTGCGAATGTCTTATTCAATGTCTCATGTCTAACTAGGCAATGCGACATTCGTGTTATATATTTACAATGACCTACGACGAATTTTGATTCCAAATCTTCTTATTTGCGAATGTCTAATGTCTAACTAGGCAATTCGGCATTCGTTGTTTGCATGTACAATGACATTTGACGAATTTGGTTTCTAGATCTTGTAATTTGCCAATGTCTCATCAATATCGAATCAAATGTCTAGTTTGGACTCTAGATATTCTTATGTGATAATGTCTTATCGAATGTCTAATGACCAACTAGGCAATACGACATTCGTTTTTTTTCTTCAATGTATAATGACCTATAAAAAAAATAGATGTCGAAAATGGGTTGTACACATTCTTGTTTGTGAATGTCTAACTAGGTAATTTGAAATAAGTTTTATTGAATGTCTATTTTATCTTCTAGATATAATTCTTTGCGAATTTTAAATCCTAATGTCTAGTTAGACTTCCGTGTTTTTTTAATGTCTATTGTCTAATTTGTACAGATATTAAAATTTGCGATGTTTAATTGAATGTCTAATAAGACATTTGAATTTTTGAATAATATTTAACTTGCCTTCTAGATATAAAAATGTGCATACAATGTCTAATTAGACATTCATTTTTTAAATGTCTAATGTTTTACGGCTTATGTCAGGCCAACTTAAAACAAAATGTATAAATACAGGTCCATTCCGGTATTTCCATGCTTTCAAATAAGTCCATTACGGTATTTCCATTGTCCATTCCGGTCCATTCCGGTATTTCCAATGTCCATTCCTGTATTTCTATAAGTCCATTCCGGTCCATTTCGGTATTTCCATTTAACCAATCAATATTGGACCATCAAAGTTATCCTTAATGCAATGTAAGTATTCCGTTTTCTTTACAGTATTTTGTCCCGATGTTTCTTTTTAGGTGATTTTTCATACGAACGACTTTGTTTACAAATGGCCGAAAGCTGAAACCCGATCTCTTTTTGTCGTTACTTTCCTTTTTGTATGATGTTCATGGGGCTAATATAGCGGCTTTTTCTCTTTGATTTAAGCCTAATTCACTTATGTTATGTCTTGAGATATTCATATTTCAGCCGTATTTTCGTTTTCTTAGAGGGGTAGATCAGTTCAAAATCTCAAAAATCTAAAAACATGGCGTTTATATGCACGATACGTTGATATTTGGAAACAGTTTTTCAATGTGTTTTTAAGGGTCAAATGATGGAAAATTGGTAATTGAAAGGTAAATTAAGGGTTATTTTTCATATGTTATGAATTAGATTTTCTTTTTTTTAAGTTTATATAATCATTTCTTAGATATCAATTATTGGTAAAAATGCTCTTCCATGAGTTTTGGGGACAGTTACTTCGTACCCTAGTTATTGTACCCTGTCGATTTCGGTTATTTCGTACCCTAGTGTAATTTATTTTGTAACCAACAATAGGATACAGATAAATTAATTAGAATCATATTATATATGTTAACAACATGTATTTCAAAAAAATATTTAGTGGTATTGTACAGGATAAAATTGTATTAGTTTAATGTTTTTGATGTCATTTCTTAACAGCTTTTGTTATAATAACAATGTGTTATGTTTGACAAAGGTGTTAACAGATTGGATTTTAATTGTTTCTCAGCGTGCCTTTAAGTAACTCATGTCTGAGTTATGAAGCAATATACTAAAATGAATAATCATTTTCTAAAATAGAAAAAGAACAAAAATCTGATCCAGACAAAAATTGCTATACCGGGAGAAAATTGATGTTCATGGTATAATCAGGTCTAGGAATGAGTTTATTTTGAGTCATTCAGAAAAGGTTGAATCGGTTGTGGGATTTCAACCAACTATATTTTACCTCATTCTGAAATTCAAGTGACATTTTTATCTTTTTTTTATAGGTTGTGAGACCTTGTAGCTTGTTATGAAACCGCAGTGTGGTTCCAGTGCAGCCTAACAATGCCGTTTGGGAAAAGGAAGTCTAAGAAGTTCACTGTGATAAAGAACGAAAGACATCGGAAGAAAAAGAGCATTATTGGTAAGTCTTGATTGTCTTAAATTTTTGAGTTTCAAAATATTTCCATTGTAAGCCAAGATTATCACAAATGCAAATCTGGCTTTTTCCACTTTCGCCACTTTTCCCAAAATTTAAGATTTGGATCAAAATAACTATGTCTTTTTGAAGGCATTTAATCTTTCATTAAAGTTTTGCATGCAAGGTACTACCATGCTACCATGCACGTCATACTTCAGTAACAACTTAAAAAGTTATTTGAAACTATTGCTAGCAAACAATTAAATTACTCAAAATGGGAAAATTTTGTATACATGTATCGAATAGCAACACACAGTGACCTAGTTGCTATGCATACACTGATAATAAGTCCTACCAAAATTTGATGTGAATCTGATTAGTGAAATCGGCTTTAAAAAAACTTTGTGTAACTATGTAACAGGTTGGTTTCTTTATATTTACAGATGACGAGTCTTGCAGGAATTTCTTCATTGATGATGAATGCAGACTAGACCAATCAGTACACTCTGAGACAGATGACAAAGAGACTGCTGATGAATATTACGTCATTCTAGACAAAGCATATCGTTATTATGATCATGATGACTTGGATCTGTTTGTACAATCAGAAAGTGCTCGTGTGTTTAGTAAATTTAAAGAAAACTCTAAATCTATTGAAAATGAAAATTTCATGTGCGTCAGAAGTAGTGTCCGAGTAAGGTTTGTGCAATTATATGACAATGCTTTAGTTAAAGTTAAGAAGGCAGTGGTTGTAGACAAAGACTTTTATGTTACTATTCAAGTGAATGAACAGAAACTTTCCCCTTCACATGATATTTGGAGATATGACAGGGTGCCGAGAGTCTGTCATACTTCTAGAGCCCTGGAGCACATTTTAAAAGTAGTTGATTCGTACAGTGTCTGTGTAGGAAACCCCGACAAACATTTCCAAGGACTTGTCCCTGTGGGTTCATTTCTGGATTCTAAGGTAACTATACTGATATCCTTTTCTTAGCCCCAATTTTGACAATTTATATGATGCCAGATTTATTTATTATTTTCAATTAATTACATGTACAAGAATTATCATATTAATTTGAGTTATAGTAGACATGTTCATCTTTACAAATCATAACTTAATGATTTCAGGGGTGTCATTAGTCCATGAATGAAAATCCTGAATCTGCTCAAAAATTGTATATAAAAGCATTAGACAATATTTAAGAAATTTTGATTGTTAAATCCTGCAACGTAAAATAAGGTCTTTCAAACAGTAAATTTCTGATTATATTTTGGTATATAGCTAAAAGCTTTCCTCTGTATCTGTATTACAGGATGGTAAGGCTCGCCAAGGGTACAGGACCATGTATATGGGAGACTCCACCATTGTGTCATCATCCTGCCAGCTGCTAGTCGGCAACAAACGTTGCAAGAGTTGCCAGCATTACAGAGGGACGTTGCGTTCAATATTTAGCAGACAGGACAGTGACAGTGACCACATCAGTACTCAAAACAAAAACTGGCTGCAATCGCGCACTCCTAACAATAAGTTAAGTGCCAACCAGAAGTTGTACAAATTGAAACAATATGATGACTACACCAATTCACTAAAAAAAGAAAACTCGTCATTAAAAAGAAAAATCGAAGCTGAAATTAATGCGAAAGACGTACATCTGACCTCTGGGGAAAGTGTTGACATGATGAAGATTATGGATGAAAATGAGGCAATAGCAAAAGACTATGGAAAAGAAATTGAAAATAGTTACAAGAAACTGTTCTGGGAACAACAGAAGAAATACAATGAATTAAAAAACAAGACACAAATGAAGTGGCACCCTATGCTCATAAAATGGTGCATATTACTTCGAAGCAAGTCAAGTACTTTGTATGATATAATGAGAAAATCAGGGTTTGTAAGCTTGCCCAGTGGGAGGTTACTGTATGACTATACACCTCTTGTTGAAAATGGAACGGGGTACCATCCCAAAACAATTGAAATGTTAAAAGGGGACACGAAAAGAAAACTAAACCTTGCACCTATCGACAATACACCTTTGGACAAACGTCGCAGGAGTAATTCTAATTAAGTGCTGAAGTCAGTGTCAGAGGGGAATTTGATGCTTGTGTTGTGGTTAGCAATTCCTGTATCTTCAAAGTATTTTCATAGAATATTAAAGTGATTGTCAAGTGAATATTCAGAATTATCTCAGGATACATTTTTAGCTCACCAGAGCACAAAGTGCTCAAGGTGAGTTTTTGTGATCGCCTTTTGTCCGTCGTCAACATTTGCTTGTTAACACTCTAGAGGCAACATTTTGCATCCAATCTTAATGAAAGTTTATCGGAACATATATCTCCATCAAATCTAGGCCAAGTTCGAATATAGGTCATGTCGGGTTAAAAACTAGGTCACTAGGCCAAATTTAATGAAAATCTTGTTAAAGGGACTGAACACCATAATGGTCCCAAAATCGTTATATTTTATACTTATTCTAATTAATCCAAATTACGTCGATATATATGTAACGTAATGTTGTAGAAGGTCGTACAAGTCTTGTTTTTTCATTATTTCATAGGAAATAAGCAGTTAAAAAAACGTCCACTCCGTGTTTTCCCGTTTAAAAATACCGTGGAATTTCCTCTTGCTCATTTGAATTTGTGGATTCAATTCGGCATTCTCTATAACACTATCGACTCATTACATTCATGTATGCATGAGTGTAAGGAACGACAACTCTGCGAAGGAGAGTGTCAATTCGGTTGTAGTGATCACGTGATAAATATACAGCGATATTTTTAGATTTACTGGGTTACTAACCCAGTAGATTTTACAATGCAAAATAACGAAAAATCTCCGCAATATTAATAGTGTGCATATATTGTAGTACATCAGTCAGCAAATCTTAATGCCTTACATGCAAAAACATAAAGGAAATAGCAATTTTTAACAACTTTCTTTTTTTTCCCGCTTTTTTCTCATATGTGATTCAGTCCCTTTAATACTCTGGAAGCCGCATTTTTGGCTTGAGCATGTTTGAATGTAGGTCATGTCGGGTTAAAAACTAGGTCACTAGGCCAAATTGAAGGAAAATCTTGTTAACACTCTGGAACCCATATTTTTAACTTGAGCATGTAAAAACCTTTTTTTAACTTGAGCAGCTTGAAATTTTGTCAGAAAGTTTGTCTTGATGATATTGCCATTGGCGCTAAAAGAGTAGTCTTAGATATCCCATTCTCAGGTGAGCGATTCCAGGGCCTCATGGCCCTCTTGTTATACATATGCATGACACATTTGGATGTTCAATGAAAAAATAAAAAGAATTGGTTTTGCATGTTTTGTTCTGTGACCAAACTATGTATATTGACAATAATATATATATTTTAAGCTTTTAATTCATTGTCAGATGACATCAATTTAGATATAAAGTTATGTCATTGCTTGTTGTTACGGTTTCATAACTGGGTCCTCTAACACTTGTTTCAGAATATTTGAAAATCTAACTTACCGAGCACAATCATGAAAAAATGATCATTTATTAATATTTTTATTTGTTGTAAAACTGAAATATCATTTAATAAATACATTGACTAATGACACAGAATTGTCTTAATGTAGTGCTGCCATTCACAATATGATCACACAGTCTTTAAGTTGTTGATTTTTTCCTTCAAAGATTTGCGTAGTGCTTTGTCCCTTGTTTTGTTAGTGAGTGCCATTTTCTTCTTCCTAGCTACAGCATTTCCATGTATTGTTAGGAAAATTGAGAGCACTCTTTCTTAAATGCTTGAACAGTATTTGTCGCTCATCATCCTCTCACTGTAGTACTTAATCATGAATTTGTCCATGAGACTCTTTACGGGTGGTCAAATCACACATAGCAATTGTTCGCCTTTCAGATTCCATTTCTCTCACCAACAGAAATATGTCTTCACTGGGTATGTTCAATCCCCCTCGTTTCAGCTTATCGATCGGTCCATGTGGAGAACTTTTTAGCAAGATAATTTGATTTTTCATCCTTTTGAACTTGCATTTTTTCAATGGCATCATAGGTAGCTTGTCTCTCATCAAATGTTAGTCTTTTGACACGTTTACCTAAGGCATGTATGAGAAATCCACTCAGGTAAAACAAAACACTCTGGTCGTTCTCAGAGACGGTCTCAGTTTCCTTGGCCACTGTTGGCACTGCGGTTTGCTATCAGGTCTTGAAGAAGCTGACGTAACAGGGCTGCTGCGAATTGTCGAGCTGGAATGTCTGGTCCATGCATGTTTGTCAAGAGTTCTATAAGGGGTCTCATAATGTCCAAGGTTTGGTCATAATAATTCATGAAGATGGCTTCCTTGGTGTTTACATATGGTTTTGGTTCAGAATTGAAGACTTGATAGAATGGTTCACATGACAGATTTGTTAATGCTTTCATAGACTGAGTGTCTTTCATGATCACATTTGACAGCTTAACGATGTCACTGCCAAACACTGATCTTTCCATATTTCTGAATTTGTTTTTTACCAACATTTTCAGTAGATGTTTGCATTGTTTCCGTAATAATGTTTTCAAATCTGGATTTTTGTATGAAAAACATATTTCCTGTTTTACTTTCAGTTTTACTCTCTTGCTTAGTGTTTGGGGTAGTAAGGTAGTCAGAAGCTGCAAATAGAAAAAATATCAATTTTAATACTTTTAGACTTCACATAAATTATCATTTTAAAGTTTAAGACAACAAGAAACTGTTTTTCCAATTAATAAATTTGATCTTGATCATACAAAATTGGAATCACTTTTCTTTGATAATGCTTAAAAGCATTTCACTTTATGAATTGCAGTTGTTAGTCTGACACCTTCGCAAATATTTTCTTCCTATTATTCTATGTACCTTGTTTGTAGCCAATGTATATAATATATATATACATGTATATATCCCTTGTGCAATTAAAAACAAAGCTATATATAATTTTCCAATCTATCACACTGTTTTCATATATATAGATATCCATTTTTAGCTCCACTGGCTGAAAGCCAGTCGAGCTTATGTCATGGCGAATTGTCCTCTGTGCGTGCGTGCGTGCGTGCGTGCGTGCGTTAACTTTTTCCTTTAAACGACTTCTTCTCCCTAACCACTTGGCCAATTTGGTTGAAACTTCATGGGAAGCATCCTCTCAATGTCCTCTACTAAATTCCTTCAAATTTTTTTGATCCATTTAAAATTCTGGTTTCCATGGCAACCAAAAGAAAAAAATAGTGAGAACTTAAAAAATCTTCTTCTCCGAAAGTGTCAGGCCGATTTTCAAATAATTTTGTAGAAATGTTCCTTGGGTGACCCTTTATTAGATTCCTTCAAGAAATTTTGATTGGGCGAAAAACATGGCCGCCAGGGGGCGGGGCTTTTTTGCCTTATATAGCTATAGTGAAAACTTAAATAATCTTCTTCTCAAAAAGTGTTCAGCAGATTTTCAAATAATTATGTAGAAATGTTCCGTGGGTGACCCTCTATCAGATTCCTTCAAGCCATGTTGATTGGTAAAAAAACATGGCCGTCACAGGGCGGGGCTATTTTGCCTATATGGCTAAAGAGCAAACTTAAAAAATCTTCTCCTCCAAAAGTGTCAGGCCGATTTTCAAATAATTTTGTAGAAATGTTCCTTGTGTGAACCTTAATTAGATTCCTTCAAGAAGTGTTGATTGGGCGAAAAACATGGCCGCCAGGGGGCGGGGCTTTTTTGCGTTATATAGCTATAGTGAAAACTTAAAACATCTTCTCCTCCAAAAGTGTCAGGCCGATTTTCAAATAATTTTGTAGAAATGTTCCTTGTGTGAACCTTAATTAGATTCCTTCAAGAAATGTTGATTGGGCGAAAAACATGGCCGCCAGGGGGCGGGGCTTTTTTGCGTTATATAGCTATAGTGAAAACTTAAAACATCTTCTTCTCCGAAAGTGTTCAGCCGATTTTCAAATAATTTTGTAGAAATGTTCATTGGGTGACCCTCTATCAGATTCCTTCAAGCCATGTTGATTGGTCGAAAAACATGGCCGCCAGAGGGCGGGGCTATTTTGACTTATATGACCATAGTGAAAACTTAAAAAATCTTCTCCTCCGAAAGTGTCAGGCATATTTTCAAATAATTTTGCAGAAACATTCCTTTGGTGACACTCTACAAGATTCCTTTAAGCCATGGTGGTTGGTAAAAAAAATAGCCACCATGGGGCAGGGCTGTTTGGAGATTTTATTTTTGCCTTATGGCCGTGGAGCGATACTGGCCCTCTTGGGCCTCTTGTTCTTTACTCTTTTGCACATTATTATTAGCAATAAGCATATTATAGATATATTTGTTTGTATCTATTTTGGTTACTATTGAATTTATATGGCAATTACCACAGGGGTTTGTTGTTAGTTTCATTAATGATTTTTTTTCACTGCTACTTTCAATCCATAATACTGCAAATATTTTATTACCAATCATGATTCAGATATTTAACAGTTAAAAAATTGCCAGAATCATTTGATATATTTCTATTCCTCTATCATAAAATAATGAAATAAATACATACTTTGAATGTGTCATTATAGAACAATGGCATATATGCAATATTTGATCAACATTCATTATACATAAGCTGTCTATAAATTGTTTGTTGTAAATATGTTTCAATTTGAATGCATGGTATCTGTTGTGATATTACGGCGAAACCTTAACCAAATACAGTGTTGTGTTACATTGTGGTGCTTGTTGTCAATCATCTCAAAGAATCATACTGTTATCATTTTAATATTATGAAATGACATTGATTAAAAAGAACAAAACACAACTTCTGTTTATTTTATTAGCCACATGAGCACATCATGAGCCTCTTGCTAAACTAGCTTTTATCTTGGTGAATACATTTAGCTAGGATGAAAACATAGTTGTAACAACCTTTACTTTTTATATAAAAAAAGAATTACCTTTCACTTTGTTGTATCCATGTTTTCCAGTAAGATGTCCATGTATTCTTGATATAGATTTGTAAAACTTGTCACATTCGGGACACTTGTATTCCACACAAGATTTCGACACTTTCGACGGTTCTACATTCTCTGAATGTTCATCCTCATTAGAACATGTATATTCACCTAGAATGCTATCTAAATCCAAGTCATTATCCCAATGAAAAAAGTCAGATTTGGAATACTCCATATCTTAATATGGTTGAGGCTTTTTTACAACTAAAATATCCAACAGTTGTGTTGATTTTGATAGATTTGACACTTTTGAAGAACTTTCTTCACTCGTGGTGTGATAATTAGGATAACTAATTTCTTCTTCACTTGGTAATGATTTATTAAAGAATACAAAGGATTAAAGGATCACGCGACACCGCATCTTTTCGCACATAACATCATCAAAGAAATATCGTGTAGTTTGTGCCACTTTAGAAATATTCAATCTTGGTGTGATAATTAGGATAACTCATAACTCTTTATAAAGGATTAACGGATCACGCGACAACACATCTTTTCTGCACATAACATCATCAAAGAAAACACTTAATAATTATACCGGTATTACACACGTCATAATTAAACATTAAACATTGTCGAATGTAATTGCGTTGAAAGAAAGACGAATAAACAATCAAACAAGTTGACTGATACGATAACAATCAGAAAGTAATTTCTATCAGCTTTCAATTTTATCACTTTTAATATCTGAGAAATATATTAAAATCATTTAATGCGAGCATTTTTAATAGGATATTTTGGCTCAGATTGTCGGAATACCAATTTCAATGTTAAAATCGCGTTTGAAGTTAAAATAATAAAAATATATTGTTAATATCCTTTTTAGAACTTGGATTTTCCTATTCTATGACAAGTATAAATATTATACAAAAATACTTAAAATTATTTAAAGGATAAACAATTTTGTAAGACCAGTATCGCGAAGCAAATAATCATCAATTGCTTAAGCACGCTAGACGGAATAGCATTGCCCATGTTTAAAATTAAAATTTGATTATATACAAAGTTTTCAATTACACAGTTTTACAGACAATTTCATGAGCTATCCAATGATACAATTTTTATTTTGTCACCTGCGTAGCATGGTAGGCACTTAGGGATTACTTTTTTTTTTGTCCGCTGTCTGTCGTCACACTTTTTCGTCACGTTTTCAAATAACTTTTTTTCTTCTCAATGGATTGGATTGAAACTTCTGACAAATGTTTATATCAATCTTTGTGATGAGTTCACAAAAGGGGGATAATCCAAATATTTTTTATATCAGAGTTATCGCCCCTTTTCTGTCAAAAATTAAAATTTTCTGACAAGGCGCCGGCAGGTGACACACGTGCTCCGGGGAGCACACCATTCTAGTTACAAATGGTATTTAATGAACATAGTTATATACAGTTTTGTAAGCCAGTATCGCGAGTCAAATGATCATCCATCGCTCAAACTCGCTAGGCGGAATAGCATTACCCGTGTTTAACTCGCGTTAAAAATAAAAGGTGATTATAAACAAATAATTTAAATGATCAGTCTTACATAAAATTTCATCAGCTTTCCAATGATATCATTATACCCCGAGATACGTAGTATATGGGGGCTATATAGGAGTCATGCTTGTCGGTCGGTCCGTTGGTCTGGACATTTCTTGTGAACACTATTTCTCAGCAACCCTTGGTCAGACTTCATTATAACTTCACAAGAATGATTGATACCAAGCCTAGTTGTGCATATTGTCGGCGTGTTGCTCTCGGAATTATTTTTAAATGAGTAATGGACCCTTGAAATTCTCATACATAGTTGGTCTATAGACATTTCTTGTGAACACTATTTCTCAACAACCCTTTGTAAGAATTCAATATAACTTCACAAGAATGATTTATACCAAGCCTAGTTGTGCATATTGTCGGCGTGTTGCACTTGAATTATTTTTAAATGAGTTATGGCCCCTTGAATTTCTCATACATAGTTGGTCTGTAGACATTTCTTGTGAACACTATTTCTCAGCAACCCTTGGTCAGAATTCAATACAACTTCACAAGAATGATTGATACCAAGCCTAGTTGTGCATTTTTTCGGCGTGTTGCACTCAAATTATTAGCTCCACTGGCTGAAAGCCAGTCGAGCTTATGTCATGGCGAATTGTCCGTTGTGCGTGCGTGCGTTAACTTTTTCCTTTAAACGACTTTTCTCACTAACCACTTGGCCAATTTGGTTGAACTTCATAGGAAGCATCCTCTCAATGTCCTCTCTTAAATTCCTTCAATCTTTTTTTATCCATCCATAATTCTGGTTTCCATGGCACCCAAAAGAAAAAAATAGTGAAAACTTAAAAAATCTTCTTCTCTGAAAGTGTCAGGCCGATTTTCAAATAATTTTGTAGAAATGTTCCTTGGGTGACCCTTTATTAGATTCCTTCAAGAAATGTTGATTGGTCGAAAAACATGGCCGCCAGAGGGCGGGGCTATTTTGCCTTATATAACCATAGTGAAAACTTAAAAAATCTTCTTCTCAAAAAGTGTTGAACAGATTTTCAAATAATTTTGTAGAAATGTTCCTTGGGTGACCCTCTATCAGATTCCTTCAAGAAATGTTGATTGGTGGAAAAACATGGCCGCCAGGGGCGGGGCTATTTTGCCTTATCTAGCTATAGTGTAAACTTAAAAAATCTTCTCCGAAAGTGTTCAGCCGATTTTCAAATAATTTTGTAGAAATGTTTATTGGGTGACCCTCTATCAGATTCCTTCAAGCCATGTTGATTGGTCGAAAAATATGGCCGCCAGAGGGCGGGGCTATTTTGCCTTATATGACCATAGTGAAAACTTAAAAAATCTTCTTCTCCGAAAGTGTTGAGCAGATTTTTCAAGTAATTTTGTAGAAATGTTCCTTGTGTGAACCTTAATTAGAACCTTCAAGAAATGTTGATTGGGCGAAAAACATGGCCGCCAGGGGGCGGGGCTTTTTTGCGTTGTATAGCTATAGTGAAAACTTAAAACATCTTCTTCTCCGAAAGTGTTCAGCCGATTTTCAAATAATTTTGTAGAAATGTTCATTGGGTGACCCTCTATCAGATTCCTTCAAGCCATGTTGATTGGTCGAAAAAAATGGCCGCCAGAGGGCGGGGCTATTTTGACTTATATGACCATAGTGAAAACTTAAAAAATCTTCTCCTCCGAAAGTGTCAGGCATATTTTCAAATAATTTTGCAGAAACATTCCTTTGGTGACACTCTACAAGATTCCTTTAAGCCATGGTGGTTGGTAAAAAAAATAGCCACCACGGGGCAGGGCTGTTTGGAGATTTTATTTTTGCCTTATGGCCGTGGAGCGATACTGGCCCTCTTGGGCCTCTTGTTAAATAATTTTGCAGAAACATTCCTTGGGTGACACTCTACAAGATTCCTTTAAACCATGGTGGTTGGTTAAAAACATGGCCACTAGGGGGCAGGGCTGTTTGGCGATTTGATTTTTGCCTTATGGTCGTGAAGCGATACTGGCCCTCTTGGGCCTCTTGTTTTAAATGAGTTATGGCCCCTTGAATTTCTCATACATATGTATATTGTCAGCCACCAGCTGGGGGTATTCATCACCTTCAGTGATATTTCTAGTTTATATTAAAAATTAGTATTTAAGTAACATAATGACGGGCAGTTTTGCAGACTACTATCGGATACCTTAGGACAAAATACCGGTTAATTCACTAAGCGTGATAAACACTTCCAGGTAAAAATCAATAACCAAGATGAGATATCCAGTACGATAAGACGTTTATATAGGGCGTTTCTAGACCATACTATTTGAAAGACCCTGCCTTTGTTTAAACAATATTTTATTATCCCCTCGTCAAACAGAGTTTAAGAGGGGATATAGTAACGGGGCTGTCCGATTGTTTGTCCGTCCGTAACAACCTTGTGACCACTCTAAACTGAACATCTGTTACTGATCTTAACCAAACTTAGTATACAGTTAGTATATGGCAAGGTCTAGAAGCCTATTTATTTTCAAGGTCATAGGGTCAAGGTCAAGGTCAAAATTGGATTAACTATTTTCCCATATAACAACCTTGTGACCACTCTACACTAAACATCCTTTGACCGATCTTAACCAAACTTGGTACACAATTAGTATTTGGCAAGGTCTAGAAGCCTATTTATTTTCAAGGTCAAGGTCAAAATTGGACTGACTATTTTCCCATATAACAACCTTGTGACCGCTCTACACTGAACATCCTTTGACTGATCTTAACCAAACTTGGTATACAGTTAGTTTATGGCAAGGTTTAGAAGCCTATTTATTTTCAAGGTCATAGGTCAAAATTGGACTTGGACTATTTCCTTATAACAACCTTGTGACCACTCTACACTGAACTTCCTTTGACCGATATTAACCAAACTTGGTATACAGTTTAGTTAGTATTTGACAAGGTCTAGAAGCCTATTTATTTTCAAGGTCAAGGTCAAAATTGGACTGAATATTTTCCCACATAACAACCTTGTAACAACTCTACACTGAACATCCTTTGACTGATCTTAACCAAACTTGGTATACAGTTAGTATTTGGCAAGGTCTAGAAGCCTATTTATTTTCAAGGTCATAGGATCAAGGTCAACATTGGACTTTCTGTCCGTAACAACCTTGTGAACACTCTACACTGAACATCCTTTGACCGATCTTAACCAAACTTGCCATACAGTTAGTATATGGCAAGGTCTAGAAGCCTATTGATTGTAAATAGGCAAAGGCGGGGTCATTTGGCAAAGGCCAAATGTGGCGACAAGGACAAATTACACTTTGTTCTCTGGTACATAACATTAATAACAATTTGATAAAGGCATTGACAAATAACATTAGTTTTCTGGTACATAATATCAAGATCATTGGCCCTATTTTGAGCCATATTTTCAAATTTAATACCGAGGGGATGCATCCGCTTTGTGGTGCCCTTGTTTATATTCTAATTTACGTGTACATCTTATTAAGCTTTATATCAAATATACATATCTATGAAAAGGATTCAGCAAAAAGCATAAAGCTTATTTCAATATTTTATTTAGTAATTTTCCGAAATTCAATTCATAATCATATTTTCTAGGATCGAAAAGAAAGCTACAGCTTATTTTATATCTCTCCCTTATTAATTTAAAATGTTGGTTACAAGAACGTTTATGTTATGCTTGCATACCATTTTGTTTCAATTTTTAAATCTTATTGACAAAATACAAAAATACAATTCTTACTCTAATCATTTTTCCATAAGTAATATTTCCTGATGGAAAACTATGTCTTAAATTCAAGTATTTAAAGTATTACATTCTAATTATTACTTTGAATAGTGTCACTGAGTTTGAGTATGTGTTTGTGTCGGTTTTGGTGGGAGAGAGAGAGAGAGTTGGCATATGTCACTTCAAAATGGAAATGGTTAGGACATAATGTTATTTGTAAATTTGTTAATGGTCATAAGTGTATTTTACAATCTTAAGCACAGAATAGAGTTGAACCTTTTAGTCTGTTTTATGTATTCTTGAACATGTTTTACAATTGTATTATTTATTGAACTGGAAAGAGATACGTCGCCATATAGTAGTGTGTTTAATCACATTAGTGTTACACAAGCAATTGGTATGATATTAAACCTATTTAGGAAGATTGGCGAAGATGCTTTCAAAGTCGTCTGCTGCAGATTTGTCAATGTGGGATAAAGTCATTAAGAGGGTTTTGTTCTGTTTCAGCGTTTAAAGGCTGCAGTTCACCACTCAACGCTAAAAATATGCCGCGATCATGTTGAAAGTAAAGGCATCAAATTGAATAGAATGGTCGTAGCATCAATTTCTGAAGCTACCTGGAGGAAATGTGAGGATTTTTCAATGGATCTGGAACAGTTTGCCAAGTAAGAATATTTTTACTAAGTTAAAAAAGATCTAGATCTACAAAAATTTCTTCTAAGTTGCATGTTTTATGACCACTTATTAAATAAAAAAGATGCAGCAGATGACTTTGCAAAGTGTGGCAAATCTTTAAAATTATAATAAAAGAAAGTTTGATCATGGAATTGAATTGAAATCTTTTGGAATATCTATATAAATGAAAGCATAATTATTGAAAAGTAATTGCCCCTTGATCCTTTTCTCACAAAGGTGTGTAAAGTTGTCTGTATCAGGGTGATGATTAAATTGTTATATTTTTAGCTCGTCTGTTTCAGACAGTTGGTAATGTCATAGCTTCCTACGCGTCCGTTAGTTATAATTTAAGTGTGACACAAGTTTTGGAAGGAGAGGGGGAAGTCTTTTCTCCTTCCGGTTTAGCAGAAGTATGATAACAAAATCAGGAGTATATAAACAAATAAGAGCTGTCCATAAGACAGCATGCTCGATTATTTGCCATTTGATTCTATAGTTAACAACTATAGTACCTTGCATGCCAAACTTTAACCAAATTGTCAGTCAAACAAGCCCCTTAATGTGTACTGAATTCATACAAGAATTATCTAACTTGAATGTCTGACACCTCTGAATACAGGAATGAAGTTTTAAGTCAAGATCATTAGTGGTTACCGAGATATCTCCATGTTAGTCATGGAGTGCATGATAGCCAAACTTTAACCAAATTGTCAGTCAAAAAAGCGCCATAATGTGTACTGAATTCATACAAGAGTTATCTAACTTGAATGTCTGACACCTCTGAATACAGGAATGAAGTTTTAAGTCAAGATCATTAGTGGTTACTGAGATATGACCATGATAGTATCTTCCATGAAAAACTTTAACCAAAATTTCTAAGTCTAAAAGGGGCATAATTGTGTCAAAATCTGTAAAGAGCTTTGTGACTTTTCCTGCATGGTTATTTGATGATGTCCAATAAGTGTGTTAAGTTTCAAAGCAATAGCATCTGTGGTTTGTGAGAAAAAGCCTTGCATGCAAAAGTTGAACCAACATTTCTTAGTCCCAAAAGGTGCATAATTGTGTCAAAATCTGATATGAGTTTTGGGACTTGTCCTGCAAGGTCATTTGATGATGTCCAATAATGTTGTGAAGTTTCCAAAAGGGCCATTTTGTTTATTGATAGTAATTGTTCAATGTTTTCATCTTTGATACTTAACAGGGGAGCGTCAAGCACCCGCAGGCGGTGCTCTTGTTTCTCTTTTCCTTCGTCACAAATATATTTTTTTCCAGCTGTAAAAATAAGTAATTACAGTTATAAATAGTTGATGCGGTGACTGTAAACATGTTCATATTGTTACTAGATACAAACATCATTAAAGAATAGTTTTGCTATAACAAATATTACAGATTAATTGTTGTTCAAGAGTCATATGACATTGTTTATTTTTAGGCATGCAAAGAGGACAACAATAAATGCTGATGATGTTAAAATGTTGATACGGAAAAGCCCTAAACTGGTATGGTTTAAATATTATACAATAGTTTTTATCTTTTATTTGACTTTTACAAATAGATTTATCTCGTCATTTAAGTTGCAGTAGCGATACAGGTTTAAGTATTGTTTGACGTGAGGCGTGGACAATTGATATCTCGCAAGACCGAAGGGCAAGAGGGATGTTCAATTGTCCACGCCCCGAATAGATAATACTGAAACCTGTATTACTATTGCAACAAAATTTGGCTACTATTATATACCATGTATAACTTTTTCAGACAGAATAAAGAAAAACTAATTTCCATATTTTAAATAATGAAATAACATAATTATACCCACAGATACATAGTATATGGGGGCTATATAGAAGTCACACTTGTCGGTCGGTCGGTCAGTTGGTTGGTGGGTCGGTCGGTCGGTCTGTTGGTCTGTAGACATTTCTTGTGAACACTTTTTCTCAGCAACCCTTGGTCAGAATTCAATAAAACTTCACAAGAATGATTGATACCATGCCTAGTTGTGCATATTGTCGGCGTGTTGCACTGGAATTATTCTTAAATGAGTTATGGCCCCTTGAATTTCTCATACATGTGTATATTGTCAGGCACCAGATGGGGGTATTCATCACCTTCAGTGATATTTCTAGTTAACCCTTTCCCTCATATAGACGCTTTCTGACGCCTCTGCAGCAGACGGCATTTTGAAAACATAGTGACAAAAGAAGAAATTGCACAAAACATGCAATTTCTCCTTTTGCCACAATGTTTTCCACTTTTTGTCATAGGTTATCCATTCAATTATGGAGATTTTCTATGTTTTGATAAAACATGTTCAAAGTCGTCTGCTGCAGAATTGTCGTATGAGGGAAAGGGTTAACACATGGAATATAATTATCCCCCGCTTTTTCGAAGAAAAAAAGGGGGGTTATTAATTTCGGTTTGTCCGTCCGTCTGTCCGTCTGTCCGTCTGTCCATCCGTCACACTTCGTTTCCGTGCAATAACTGCCGCAAATGTGAACCGTTTCTTTTCAAACTTGGTAACAAGGTTAAATGCCTTAACGGCTAGGCCAAGTTCGAATATCACTTTCGGCGGACTTTATTTGGTGGAGTTATGGCCCCTTATTTAACAAAATATGTTGTTTCTTGCCGTTTCCGTGCAATAACTGCCACAAATGTGAACCTTTTTTTTTCAAACTTGGTAACAACGTTAAATGCCTTAAGGGCTAGGCCAAGTTCGAATATCACTTTCGGCGGACTTCATTTGGTGGAGTTATGGCCCCTTATTTAACAAAATATGTTGTTTCTTGCCGTTTCCGTGCAATAACTGCCACAAATGTGAACCTTTTTTTTTCAAACTTGGTAACAACGTTAAATGCCTTAAGGGCTAGGCCAAGTTCGATCGTCACTTTCGGCGGACTTTATTTAGTGGAGTTATGGCCCCTTATTTAACACAAAATGTCGTTTCATGCTGTTTCCGTGCAATAACTGCCACAAATGTGAATATTTTTTTCTCAAACTTGGTAACAAGGTTAAATGCCTTAAGGGCTAGGCCAAGTTCGATCGTCACTTTCGGCGGACTTTATTTGGTGGAGTTATGGCCCCTTATTTAACAAAAAAAGTCGTTTCTTGCTGTTTCCGTGCAATAACTGCCACAAATGTGAACCGTTTTTTTTTCAAAATTGGTTACAAGGTTAAATGCCTTAAGGGCTAGGCCAAGCTCGATCGTCACTTTCGGTGGACTTTATTTAGTGGAGTTATGGCCCCTTATTTAACAAAAAATGTCGTTTCTTGCTGTTTCCGTGCAATAACTGCCACAAATGTGAACCGTTTTTTTTTTCAAACTTGGTAACAAGGTTAAATGCCTTAAAGGCTAGGCCTAGTTCGATCGTCACTTTCGGTGGAGTTATGGCCCCTTATTTAACAAAAAAAGTCGTTTCTTGCTGTTTCCGTGCAATAACTGCCACAAACTTGGTAACAACCTAGGCCAAATTCGTTTAATTTACCCTGTAATACATGTTCAATAAAAAGTCTACTGACATGTTTAAACCTAACCTCAACATTTTCCTACTATATTACCTGCAAGCGGGGGATATAAATTTCATGAATTTGCTTGTTTATGATTTGCATGTGAACCACGACCAACTACCACATTTTGAATCGCAAAAAAGCATATTTCTATGACGTACCATTACCATATTTGATACCATATTTAACCCTTTCCCTCATATAGACACTTTCTGACGCCTCTGCAGCAGACTGCTTTTTGAAAACATAGTGACAAAAGAAGAAATTGCACAAAACGTGCAATTTCTTCTTTTGCCACAATGTTTTCCACTTTTTGTCATAGGTTATCAATTCAATTATGGAGATTTTCTATGTTTTGATAAAACATGTTCAAAGTCGTCTGCTGCAGAATTGTCGTATTAGGGAAAGGGTTAACATGACATTGATTACAATACAGAATTTACATCCGTCTTGTTTGAACTCGTATGACCATCTGCATGTATTTGCACCGGAAAATATGCAGGTATATAATAAATACATTTACGTAAACACAATTATACATGAACATCAGATTATAATTTGATATAACCTGGTTCATGATTTTAACAATACTCATGAGAGCTGATAATTAATGATGTAATATGATGAAAACATAAATGCCAGAATTTAGGAGAGTGTCAATATAGCAATTGTTACAAGATGAATGCTGTACTACATTCGTTCTGTTAATCACATACACACATTACTTAACCCTTTCCCACCTATAGATGCATTTGGATGCATGTGCAGCAGATGACTTTTAAAAACATTTTGAGAATACAAGAAATTGCTCAAAATAAGCAATTTCTCCTTTTGACACAATGTTTTTAACTTTTTTTTCCAGTAATCATACCTTCATTACTAGAGATTTTCCATACCTTGAGTAGATGTTTTCAAAGTCAGCTTCTGCAGATTAGCTATATGTGGGAAAGGGTTAAAAGATCATCACAGTCACTGTGGCTATTTTTATGAAGTCAATCATAGTATTGTGTCTCGTCCGCAGGTATCTGTATAACCTGCATTATGTACTCTTTTGCTTGAACTTAAATCTTTCTTACACACAGACACTTTCTGAAGCCTTGCAGCAGAAGACTTAAAAAACATTGTGACAAAAAAAGAAATTGCTCAATACATGTACCTCATTTAAAGGGATTTTCTATATTTTTGTCCAAATGTTCCCAAAGTCTTCTGCTGCAGATTTGTTGTATGTGGGAAAGGGTTAAAGAGCCTGTATGTTACGTTAAGACTCTTTAAGACCAAGCACCCATTCATCAGTCAAGTTCAACACATGTCTGCATTGCTTCGCCTCCTGGATCCAAATGTAAGCACATATATTCTTCACATGTGAACTGGTTCTCAAAATCTGGGTACTAGCATTTGCTGGGCCCAGGCAATTGCCAAAAAGGGAAAGGTCTAAAATATAAAAATAAAAAAAAAATACAAATCATTTATGTTTAACTTGACATCATTTTTGGCCGGATTGCTCTATAGCAATTCCGGTCTATACATTGGCGATGTCCGTCTGTCTGTCTGTCAACATTTTGGTTAAAGTTTCAGGTTGAGGCAAAATCTCAGCACTGGAAATGGTTACAAACTTGAAACTTTGCCTGAAGGTAACCAGTAACAAGTTCTATAGATTTCTATGGTTACTTTGACCTTGACCTTGGTTTTCAAGGTCAAATTGCCGACAATCCGGCCTTATTGTCTTCAGCGGTTTCTTGTTTCATATTAAATAAATCGGGCAAACATTGGTAGTTTTCTTGTTATTTTTTTCTTTGTTCTAGAGCTTATGATAAACTTTACATTCTTTTTAATAGCTCCAACATATAAACAGCCTGCATGAGCAGATGACTATATCAAAAGGAGAGACGAAGAAAAAAGGAAAGAAAGTAAAAAGCAGCAGTAGTACAGCTAATGCAAGTCGTGCAACAAGTGCCATGGACATTGATGAAGATAGTCGATCATGATATGATAAGGGTATCGGACATCCAGATAAGGACGGCTATACAGCTATTTTCCCCATAATATCTTGCTTATTACTAATCCCAACCCTATGATGTGGCTGCTCAAAAGAATCGTCTTTCTAAGATTATACTTTTCAGTACCACAGCATAGGGTTAGAGGGTCAAAGAAGAATTTTGGAAAAATGCTAAACACCCCTTATCTACAGCTCTGATGTATTTGTGATTTAACTCTTTACCACTTGCAGATATATTTTAATCGGTTTCCAGTGGACAATTTTGAAAACATTGTGACAAAGTGAGAGATTGCTCATTAGACACAATGTTTTCAACACTTTCCAATAATCATTCTTTCATTTAATGAAGTTTTTCTACAGTTTTAAAAGTGTCTACTGCAGATTTTTTGTATGTGGAAAAGGTTTAAGATCAAGCGAACATGCCATCTGATTCAAATGCACACTGCAGATGCTGATTAGACTGTGAGGATTTGCAGGCTTATCAGGATCTACACTGGTAGCAAATACATTGAGGTTAGTTTTTGTAAAGCACTACTCAAATTGAGTAATTGATTTTACATGCTGTAAATAAATTAAAAATAAACTATATATAAACAAGAATAGTCAGATCTTTTAATTTAAATAATCCTAAGCCATGTGATATACTATAGCCTAATATCCCCGTTGGATATTGGTTTGGAGTTTCCGTCCGTCTGGAGCAATATCTTAGGTTGGATGGATTTGATTAAATATAAATGTTAAACACCTTAGGGAAATGTCAGTCAGTAAGTTTTATTTAGATTGCTTCTAAAACACCAGAGTTGTGTTTCCTTGAACTTCAATTGAAAAAAAAAACATATATGGTGTTATGCAGGATTTTTTTTTAAATAAACTGAACATTTCTGAAATGAACCCAAATTGCCGATTGGGGTTGCCTTTTTGGATATGTATTGAGTGGTCATGCAAAAAATACAAATTGAAAATAATCATTGTCCAGTGAATTATTTTTAGAAACGGATTTGACCTTTACTGGCCCTGCGACCGTTGGTTTAGTGACCCTAAACATAATGCATCGTCGACACTATTAAAACAATCATCGTACTAAGTTTGAAGACACTGAGTGAAAGGGTTCTTGAGTGGAAACAGATTTTGGACCTGTAAGGCCCATGTGACCTTGACCTGTGACCCAAGAGAGAAATGACCCATGAAATTGGAATTTTCTTGATCAAAGGGTTCTTGAGTAGAAACCGATTTTATCGTTATGGCCCCTTTACTCCCAAAACAACGGGTATCACCTTAATTAGACCAATGATCTCATAGTTTTTGAAGAGTCTAGGTCGAAGGGTTATTGAGATATGGCGCGTAAATGGATTCTACTCTTGAACTTGAACTTTGACCCCAAAAACAAATAGGGTCATCTAATCAATGAGACCAATCATCCCATGAAGTTTGAAGATTGGGTTTTTATGGAACTCCCGACACTGAGCGCATAGCAAGTGTGACAAACGGACTGATGAGAGGGCAAAAACAATGTCTCCCTTAAGGAGGGTAAAGACATACTTACTATGTAGACAATAAAGACTTTGATCAGACTTGTGTGTTTACACTGGCCACAGCATTTACTTGCCACAAATGTCAGACGACCGAGTTGGTCATGTAATGTTATTCCAGTTTATCAATCTCAGCCATAGGTAGATGAAGTATCAGTTTTGTGTTGTCCCGATGGCTGTCCTTAGCCTAATCTAATCTAATCTAATCTAATCATGCTTGGATGAATTTGATAAAAACTATCTGGAAATATTAATCACCATAGAAAAACTTGAGAAGCCTAATTTTCATCAAATCATCAATAGGGTTGGTTCATCGGAAGGTGCATCTCAATCAATCCCAGTTTAGAGTAGGTCAATTTTTAGAAAAACATTGTGAACATATTAGAGGCCATATTTTTCATTCAATCTTCATAAACAAAAGGCCCAAGAGGGCCAGTATCGCTCCACGGCCATAAGGCAAAAATTAAATCTCCAAATAGCCCTGCCCCCTGGTGGCCATGTTTTTTACCAACCACCATGGCTAAAAGGAATCTTGTTGAGTGTCACCCAAGGAATGATTCTGCAAAATTATTTGAAAATCGACCCGACGCTTTCGGAGGAGAGGATATTTTAAGTTTTCACTATTGCCATATAAAGCAAAATAGCCTCACCCCCTGGCGTCCATGTTTTTTTACAAATCAACATGGCTTGAAGGAATCTAATAAGGAGTCACCCAAGGAACATTTCTACAAAATTATTTGAAAATCTGCTTACAAATTTCGGATATGAAGATTTTTTAAGTTTTCACTATGATCATATAAGGCCAAATAACCCCGCCCTGTGGCGGCCATGTTTTTCGACCAATCAGCATTGCTTGAAGGAATCTGATAGAGGCTCACCCAATGAACATTTCTACAAAATTATTTGAAATTTGGCTGAACACTTTCACTATATCTATATAAGACAAAATAGGCCCGCCCCCTGGCAGCCATGTTTTTCAACCAATCAACATTTAATAAAAGGTCACCCAAGGAATGATTCTACAAAATTATTTGAAAATCGACCTGACACTTTCGGAGGAGAAGATTTTCTAAGTTTTCTCTTTAGCCATATAAGGCAAAATAGCCCCGCCTTCTGGTGGCCATGTTCTTTTACCAATCAATATGGCTTAAAGGAATCTGATAAGAGGGTCACCCAAGGAAATTTCTACAAAATTATTTGAAAATCTGCTCAACACTTTCGGAGAAGAAGATTTTTTAAGTTTTCACTATGGTCATATAAGGCAAAATAGCCCCGCCCTCTGGCGGCCATGTTTTTCAACCAATCAACATGGCTTGAAGAAATCTGATAGAGGGTCACCCAATGAACATTTCTACAAAATTATTTGAAAAACGGCCGAACACTTTCGGAGAAGAAGATTTTTTAAGTTTTCACTATAGCTATATAAGGCAAAATAGCCCCGCCCCCTGGCGGCCATGTTTTTCAACCAATCAACATTTCTTGAAGAAATCGAATAGAGGGTCACCTAAGGAACATTTCTACAAAATTATTTGAAAAACGGCCTGACACTTTCGGAGAAGAAGAGTTTTTAAGTTTTCACTATTTTTTTCTTTTGTTTGCCATGGAAACCAGAATTATGGATGGATCAAAAGAAATTGAAGGAATTTAAGAGAGGACATTGAGAGGATTGCTTCCTATAAAGTTTCAACCAAATTGGCCAAGTGGTTAGGGAGAAGAAGTTGTTTAAAGGAAAAAGTTAACACACGCACGCACGGCGGACAATTCGCCATGACATAAGCTTGACTGGCTTTCAGCCAGTGGAGCTAAAAACTACACAAGAGGTATTTTTCATCAAATCCTCATGAGACATGGATTTCAATTCATTGAATAAATTTGAAAGAGGACCACCTAAGGCAAATTATTTTGAAATTGATTTGGGAAATTTTATGTGAATGGATAGAAGATGATTGCACACGATTAGTGAAAAAAACCATGCTGAATGATAAAGTGTACATTATTTAGGTATCTTTGAATTATGCCAGGAATCCGCAATGGTCGAGTGGGGATTTGAAACCTAGCCTAGCACTGGTTTGTTTACCCAGGGATCATGAATATGTGAACTGAAGCCGTGATAAAACTGAAATTATGTTGAAAACGGTGTAAAACCCAAAAAAATAATTTGAATTATGCCCTTTCTCACATAGGATAAATCTGCAGTAGACAAAGGGAGAAATTGCTCATTAAGATGACCACCTAAGTAACATTCTAAGGAAAATTATTTTGAAATTGATTTGGGAAATGTGAATGGACAGAAGATGATTCCACATCGTTAGTGATCACTCACTCACTCCGGGCTCAGGTGAACTAAAAATATTTAAGGAGTAATTCTCCATTTCCCATAATATTTGTAACTGCTTTAGTAGTATTTGTGTGCATATCTTTAACACTGAGAGCAAAGATTTGATAGAGAAACTCCGATTTGAAAACATTTTGTGGGCAAAGAACATGTTTGTATATATATATGTATACAAGTTGTTATGGCAAAATATAAAAATAATTCTGAAAGAATATATTCAGGTAAGCAAATTGTTTATTCTTAAAAAAAAGTATAAAAATACACATAAAACTAAATTAGCAGTGTGTTTTGTAGAACACATTTTGAAAAGGACGCTTATTACAAATAGTGGCAGTATGTAAAGTTTATAGGCTGCCAAGTTTTAATATACATTGACTTATCTCACTTGTTTTAAAATATCTTGTATGTGTTAACTCGTGGTTTAATTGAGTTGAGCCAACACATCTGCATAGTCTGATCTGGCTCTGCACTGTTTGTTTAATAGTCAAACATTACTTCAAGGTTCTTTATTTGGATCCTTATCACGGATGTGCTGGCAGGTGTTATGCCACAACTGTTATATTTACGTCGAGATTGAAAATGCTGTTAAAGATTATGATTTATACAGCATTAACCATTTCCTTCATACAAACACTTTCTGATGCCTCTGCAGCAGACAACTTTTGAAAACAAAATAAGAAATTGCTCAAAAAGAGCAATTTCTCTTTATTATCTCTACATGTTTTCAAAATCGTCTGGTGCAGATTTGCTGTATGTGGGAAAGTATTAAAATGTATTCATCAAGGTATCACAGGAGTAAATATATATGTAACTGTGCTATGTTGGGCAAAAGAATGCCTTGTTGTATCTGTGTTGCCAGTTGGTGTCACACAAACCCTTTCCCGCCTGTAGACACATATTATGAATATCTGCCTCCGATGACTTTTGAAAACATTGTGACAAAATGAGAAATTGGTCCATAATGAGTAATTTCTCCCTTAGCCACAATCTTTTCAACTCTTTTTAATAGTTCTACATTCATTTATAGAGAATTTCCACATTTTTATCTACTTGTTTTCAAAGTCATCTGCTTAAGAATTGTTATATGTTGGAAAGGCTTATGTTTTAATATTATTTTATTTTTTTCTTCCCTACAAAAAACAGCTTTGTTCATTCTATGTGAAGGCTCTAGTGCATATGCACTATGTAAGTCTTCATTGTTTGCATAATGCAATAAGATTCCCTTTTGAACTACACAGCCCAATTTTAAGGGTTAAATGGAATGTGGAGAGTTCTTCACTTTATATAAAAATCTGCAAAGTATCAAACCAATTATGGAAACTGACAAATCTTAAAATGTCTAGGACCTATGATATTGTCGTTTATTAGATTGTAAGGATATTTTTAAAAATCACATATGACAATTTAAAGTGCCATGTAACACTGTAACATATATATTTAACCCTTTCCCTCATATAGACGCTTTCTGACGCCTCTGCAGCAGACGGCTTTTTGAAAACATAGTGACAAAAGAAGAAATTGCACAAAACGTGCAATTTCTCCTTTTGCCACAATGTTTTCCACTTTTTGTCATAGGTTATCCATTCAATTATGGAGATTTTCTATGTTTTGACAAAATACGTTCAAAGTCGTCTGCTGCAGAATTGTTGTATGAGGGAAAGGGTTAATGTAAGATGAGCAAACAAAAAAAGATGATTATATTGCATAGAAAGATTATTAGATATGTATATTGTTACAATTATAAAACTATACCTTTGACACAGAAACAGACCACATTAGACGCCTTTGTCACAAACAAGAAACACATTATCATTTTCCATATACATAAAATCAGCAGCAAACAATTTTGCTAACATTTCGGCAAAAAACACAGATAATTCCTATAAATGAATGTTTAATTATTGACAACATTCTGGCAAGGTAGGAAATTACTTATTATGAGCATTTTCTCCTTTGGCCACAATGTTTTCAAAAGTTGTTTTCTGCATAAGTGTCAAAACGCGTCTACATGTGGTATAGGGCCAAGGAAACGGGAGAATTGAACAGAATCTGTTACAATTCCTACTTTTTCAGAGTTGACTCTTTCCCTCATACGACATTTCTGCAGCAGACGACTTTGACCATATTTGTCAAAAAATGGAAAATCTCTAAAAATTGAATGGATAACCTATGAATAAAAGTGGAAAACATTGTGTCAAAAGGAGAAATTGCTCGTTTTAAGTAATTACTTCTTTTGTCACTATGTTTTCAAAAAGCCGTCTGCAGCAGAGGCGACAGAAAGCATCTATATGAGGGAAAGGGTTAACTATATAAATCAAATGTATGCTGGTATGCATTAAAACTGTAACATGAATAATGTAAATATAGCAGATACCGAGTCAAAAACATTGTGCGAAATTAAGATATTTCTATAATTGATAGTAACAATTATTGAAAAGAGTTGAAAACATTGTGGCAATAAGGAGAAATTGCTTGTTTTGAGCAATTTCTCTTTTTGTCACAATGTTTTCAAAAGTCTGCTGCAAGCAGAAATTTAATGTTAAACCTTTCCATGACATTTGAAGACAATTGTTTCTTAGGAATCTTTCAATTTCCCACAATATAATGGCTCTAGAATGTCTTGTCGGAAAAATAATTAACCCTTTCCCACATACATCTTTTGCAACAGACAAGATTGATAACATCTTTGCGTGAATGAGGAAAACCTCTTTTAATGAAAGTTTAATTATTGTATAAGAGTTAAAAACATTGTGGCAAATGGAGGAATTTATTGTTTTTTAGAAAAATCTGCTTATGTCACTTAGATTTTAATAGTCGTCTGCTGCAGATAACATGTAGTCAAAATGCATCTGTAGGTGTGAAAGGGTTAAATGACGAGAACAAGAAAGGCAATGTTTTATGTATGTGATAATTTCTGTCTTTTCGGTTCGTCATCTTCTACATAGAGACTGTGTACCCTAGCTTTATGGTATAACTTCAACAGTTCCATGGCTTCTGTTGTTTGTTGTCTCTCGTCCAAATGTCTCTGGCATGCCTCCTGCACAACTTTAGCATATGTCTCTGTGTCTCCAAGAAGCTGAGCTAGATTTGAAGAACTCATCTCCGCCATTTCCTGGTTTCAAATGAAAAATGAATACAACTGTGAGAGGAGAACAGCTGAGATTCCATTTTCTCAACACAGTCAGAGAGGTATCTGCATAACCCTTTCCCTCATATAGATGCTTTCTGACGCCTCTGCAGCAGACGGCTTTTTGAAAACATAGTGACAAAAGAAGAAATTGCACAAAACGTGCAATTTTTCCTTTTGCCACAATGTTTTCCACTTTTTGTCATAGGTTATCCATTCAATTATGGAGATTTTCTATGTTTTGACAAATTACGTTCAAAGTCGTCTGCTGCAGAATTCACATTCGAGTCATTGGGCCCATTCTAGAATCTTTTCATAACTTTCCTACTTGCAGACGCATCTACAGCAGACGAAATTTGAAAACATTGTTTTCCTTTGTTTGTCACAATGCTTTCAACTCTCTTCAATCAATATACTTTCATTTATGGAGATTTTCCAACTTTAAACACATATGTTTTCAAAGTCATCTGCTGAAGTTTTATTATATTTGGGAAAGGGTTAATAGTAACAGGCTTCATGTAGTCTGAATGTTATTGGTTGTAAATTTCAGAAGGTCTATTTTTCTTCATATCATTTATCAAAATAAGCTGCGTTTAATGTTTAACCCTTTCCCAAAATGCAGCAGAAAACTGGTTGCAAACAGCTGGAAAATAATATGCAAATTTTCTATATATGAAAGTATTATTATTGAATAGAGTTGAAAACATTATGGCAAAAGGAAAAGTTGCTCATTATGATTTCCAAAGGCTTCTGCTGCAAAGGCCTTAGAAAGTGTCTGTATGTGGGAAAGGGTTTATATTCAATTTGCTTGAAAAACATACACTTCTTATGTTAAAACAAAGCTGCAGCAGTCCAATTCAAAAAAATACAGGTATTAGTTTTTATAGTACTGACTATAAATGAAAGTATCAATATTGAAAATAATTAAATATATTGTCACAAATGGAGAAATTTTTTTTTTTAAAAGTTTCGACTGTGGATGAGTCAAAATGTATCTGCAAGTGAGAAATGGTTAAACAGATATTATTATCAACAACAACAACCCTGGTCTAAAAAACAGACATCCACAGGTCTCAAGATGAATATTAATAAATGGTTTAATGTTGCCTTTAAATTTTAACTCTGAACAATAAATATTTAACCCTAACCAACATACATCAAATCTGTAGCAGATGACTTTGCCAACACATATAATGCAAAAATGTAGAAAATCTCTATGAATAAAGGTAAAACTTTGAATAAAATTGAAAAAAATGTGGCAAAAGAAGAAATTGCTCTTATCACAAATTGTTCAAAAGTCATTGACTGCAAATGGCAAAATACCTCTACATAATGTGGCAAAGAGAATTGAAATGAGACAATTCTTTTGTGTGCCACAAAAAGTATTTGGGGTGACAAATTGATTTCTGGACATGAATTGGGTCCTTTATCAATAGTCCTGGATAATTAGTTAATCCTTTCCCACATGTAGATGTATACATGTCTGCAGCAGATGACACTTATCATTATGATAAATTTCTCCATTTGCCTGAATGTTTTTAACTCATACATCATACATGTACCTTCGTATTGAGAAATTTCCCATATCTTTTCAAAGATGTTTTTTTGACCTTATTTTGCAGCAGATGACTTTTCAAAACAACAAAAGGAGTAATTCCTTCTTTTGCCACAATGTTTTCATATTTTTTCAGTAACAATACCTTCATTTATAGACATTTTCCATGTTCTAACAAGATGTTTTTAATCCATCTGCTGCAGTTTTATTAGTTCAAACTTATTTATTTTACATCGATTGCAAAACAAGCTTTAAGCTTATATTAATCACGCTGGATGTCAGCTTCCTGGAGACATAACCAGTACTCACGCCGTTGGGTAGGAAAAATCCCAAAGGCAGAACCCGCTCATCACAGGACTCGAACCCGGGACTCTTGGTACAAGAGGCAGACGCTCTTCCACTACAGTTTTGTTGTAAGTTGTAAAGTTTTTAAACCGGAGTTATTAACCCTTTTCCCTCATATAGACGCTTTCTGACGCCTCTGCAGCAGACGGCTTTTTGAAAACATAGTGACAAAAGAAGAAATTGCTCAAAACGAGCAATTTCTCCTTTTGCCACAATGTTTTCCACTTTTAGTCATAGGTTATCCATTCAATTAAAGAGATTTTCCATTTTTTGACGAATTATGTTCAAAGTCGTCTGCAGCAGAATTGTTGTATGAGGGAAAGGGTTAAATACCTGTAGATCTTCATTGGAGAAAGTTATAACTCTTGTTATTTCTTTCCTTAGCCCTGCTGCCAGTTGCTTCACTCTATCAGAGACTTCCGTTCCATCTGGCATCATAAAGTCAACTTCATCTCGGCCAACCACTATTATAGAAAAAAAGGAGTTATTTAACATTTTGAATTAAACATGAACATGTAAAAATAACTTATACATGTTTTCTTAACCCTTTCCCTCTTACGACAATTCTGCAGCAGACGACTTTGAACATGTTTTGCCAAAAAATAGAAAATCTCTATAATTGAATGGATAACCATTGACTATAAGTGGAAAAAATTGTGGCCAAAGGTGAAATTGCTCATCATGAGCAATTTCACCTTTGGCCTCAATGTTTTCAAAAGTCGTCTGCTGCTATTGCGTTAAAATGCGTGTTAAACCATTCCAAAATCAGACATATTTTGATATATCTACAGCAGATGACTTTTTGAAAGCAATGTGGTTGGAGGAAAATTAATCATAACAGGCACTTTCTCCTTCTGCCAAAAATGTTTTCAACTCTTTATACATTTATTAATATGAAAATGAAATGGTCCAGTCGTTTGAAGTCGTTTGAAGCTTAAAGTTCATTTAACCTCTTTTCGGATGCCATCTGATGACTATGTTTTTTCAACCAATCAATATGGCTTAAACAAATTATGAAGAGGGTAACTGAAGTTAAAGAAACGTTTCTACTAATTTATCTTGAAATCAGTCAAGCGTTTTAGTGAAAATGGAATTTTAAAGTATTTTATTTTGCACCTTTTTCATGTTTTTTAAAATTTCCACTAATCAATATGGCTTGAACAGGGTCACACAAAGCTGTATTATAGCAATTTTGACAATTTCAAGGGCCATAATCCAGTTTTTGATAGGCGGATCTGGCTGGTTTGTGAAAGGAACTGAGCTTTCATCAATATTTAACTACTATCTATGTTTGGTGAAGATCGGATAGTAAATGGAGGCACTATTGTGTTCACAAGCTGTATTATACTAATTTTGACAATTTCAAGGGCCATAATCCAGTCATGCAAGGGCACATCCAGCTGGTTTTCAAAAGGAACCAAGCTCTCATCAATATTTAACTAATATCTAAGTTTGGTGAAGATCAGATGATAAATAGAGCCTCTATTGTGTTCACAAGCTCTATTATAGCAATTTTGACAATTTCAAGGGCCATAATCCAGTCTTGCATAGGCGGATCTGGCTGGTTTGCGAAAGGAACAGAGCTCTCATCAATATTTAACTACTATCTAAGTTTGGTGAAGATTGAATAGTAAATGGAGGCTCTATTGTGTTCACAAGCTGTATTATAGCAATTTTAACAATTTCAAGGGCCATAATCCAGTCATGCAAGGGCACATCTGGCTTGTTTTCCGAAAGGAACCAAATTCTCATAGATATCTAACTACAGTCGAACCTCGTTAAACCGGACGCCGTTAATCCGTAAAATTCGCAATCCGGACAAAAATTCAAGGAACGGATTTTTTATGCTTATTTATCCTCCGTTAATACGGAAATTCGCGTTCCGGAACCGGACAAAAAATATCGGGAACAGAGCGACCATTTACACATAAAATCCGCTCCATTAGTCCGGAAGTCCAAACATGTATACATATATATGGTTTTTTTTTCTCTCAATTAGTCCGGATTATACAGATTGTGTAAATCTTGTTGCGTGTCATAGTTTTCTAGTTTGTCTGTTTGTCCTAACAATATGTGTTAAAAGCTGTGTTCTGTATACAGTGTAATAGGACTGTTCTATAATCGGCTAGCATGTGTCATTGTTTACTTTGATTAGCCGTCATAAAATAGCAGCCAATCAGGCGTTGATTGCCAACATGATATAAACTGATTTTAAGATTAAAATTTTGACATTTTGACCCAGAGACAAGTGGAGATCTGACAAAAAATAATAAAGTGTTCCATATTTGTATATTTTGATGCCCATTTTTCAAATTATAACATTGTTTACGTATATATGTTATCCAGTTTTTGTATATTTCATGATTAAGCTTTGCTTACGACAAACGGTGCAATCTAGAGGTAAATAAAACTTGAAGAGAACAAAATCGTACTGACAGTTTGCAATTTTTTAACTGTTTGAATTCACCTATATAAATATAATCATAATATTGGGTCCGAACCATTGACTCCTATTTTCAGACTAATATGACAATTTTGCGCCGGTAAAATTTCTAAATCGTTAATCAGGAAGATTCGCAATCCGGACTTTTTTCTCTGGTAACCAAAGTGTCCGGATTAACGAGGTTCAACTGTACTGTATAAGTTTGATTGAGATACAATCAAAAAGAAGACTTTATCGCATTCACAAGCTCTATTATAGCAATTCTGACAATTTCAAGGGCCATAATCCAGTCTTGCCTGGCCTGATCTGGCTTGTTTGCAAAAGAAACCAAGCTCTCATGGATACCTAACTACTGTGTAAGTTTGGTGAAGATCAGATAGTAAATGGAGCCTCTATTGTGTTCACAAGCTCTATTATAGCAATTTTGACAATTTCAAGGGCCATAATCCAGTCTTGCATGGGCGGATCTGGCTGGTTTGCGAAAAGAACCGAGATCTTATAGATATCTAACTACTGTATAAGTTTGATTGAGATACAATCAAAACTGAAGACTTTATCGCGTTCACAAGCTCTATTATAGCAATTCTGACAATTTCAAGGGCCATAATCCAGTCTTGCATGGCCGGATCTGGCTGGTTTGCAAAAGAAACCAAGCTACTGTGTAAGTTTGGTGAAGATCAGATAGTAAATGGAGCCTCTATTGTGTTCACAAGCTCTATTATATCTAACTACTGTATAAGTTTGATTGAGATCCAATCAAAACTGAAGACTGTATCGCATTCCCAAGCAAATTTTTACAGACGCACAACGGACACCACACCACGGCATAAGCTGTTTCTACTGGCCAAAACAACAATTGAATGATTTTCCCACAATATTTTCATAAGTCATCTACTATGAAGTTGTCAGATATTGTTTGTATGTTCTAAAGGTTTTACCATATTGACTGTGGGCTTTTTTGTGTGATTTAAGGCCTACCTTCGGAAGCATCTTTCCACACCTCTTCTTGCCGGAGAACCAGTAGGGTTGTGTTAAAGGGTAAAAACTGGAAGTAATCGTCCTCGTCCACCTCCGTACCATCCGTCTCAAATACAATTTTCACTGCCTCATCTAATGGTATACCAAGTTTTTCTCTAGCTGAACAGAAAGAATAAAGTTGGAACTTTGGTCTAGGGCAAAATCATTATGATTACATGTGTAATGAGTAAAATTCATTAGAAAACAATGCAAGAATTAAACACAAGAGGCCCAAGAGATCCAGTATCGCTCTTATGCCATTAAGCAAAAATTAAATCACTACAGCCATAAAAGGCAAAACACCAATATAACTTAAGGCTAACAACCCTGCTCCCTGGCGGACATTATTTTATACCATTTTAATAAACGGCTTTAAGGAATCTGATTCTGATAGAGGGTCACCAAAGGAACATTTCTAAAAAGAATATTTCATTGGAGACAATAATTTTTAGTTTTCACTATTGCCATATTAGGCAAAACAACCCAATGTTTAACATAGCAGTACCTCTCATTGTAATGTATAAGAGAAAGAATAAAGTGTTTAAACAAAACAGCAACTCTCATTTGAATGTATAAGAGAAAGAATAAAGTGTTGAAACATAACAGTACCTCTCATTGTAATGTATAAGAGAAAGAATAAAGTGTTTAAACATAACAATACCTCACAATTAAATATAAAAGAAAAAGAAGAAAGTGTTCAAACATAAACAGTACTTCTATTTTGAATGTATAAGAGAAAGAATAAAGTGTTTAAACATAACGATACCTCTCATTTAAATATAAAAGAGAAAGAATAAAGTGTTTAAACATAAACAGTACTTCTCATTTGAATGTTTAAGTGAAAGAATACAGGATAGTATTAGTGTTAAAACATAACAGTACCTCTCAATTAATCATGAGTCATTTGAATGTATCTAGAGAAAGAATAAAGTGTTTAAACATAAAAGTACCTCTCATTTGAATGTATACAAGAACAAATAAAGTGATAAGATAACATATTAACAGTACCTCTCACTTTCAATTCATCTAGGTTTGAGGCTGTAACAGATTTCTTGCTCTTCCTATCACTATTCCACACTTTATATGGCTTAGACATTATTAAACAATCTGGAAAAAATAATAAGGAAATATCAACATATATTTTAACCCTTTCCCTATGATAACCTATGACTTAAAGTGGAAAACATTGTGTCAAAAGGAGAAATTGCACGTTTTGTGCAATTTCTTCTTTTGTAACTATGTTTTCAAAGCGCCGTCTGCTGCAGAGGCGCCATAAAGCGTCTATATGAGGGAAAGGGTTAATGAAAAAGGTTGGTGGCTATATCAGACCTACATAAGATTAAGAAGAAGTTAACAAGTCTCCACAAAATCTCTTTTAAGGTTTTGTAGGTCAATTTGTGGACTGGTCTTTTCGTTGAACTTAAAAAAGAGAACAAATTGTAAGTCATTTCGTGGACAAAGCAAATTATATAGTACATACAAAGTTATACGTATTCAACATGTAATCAGCATAACTGTTAAGATCTATTAATCTATAATTAACTATTTAAATCAATTTCATAATTTCTTTTTTAATCATATGATGAGGAAATTACGTACAATTACCATTATGCAGTTTGACAATTTTAGGTGTATATATTTGTATTTGAATTTACTTCATTATTATATATCATTATCTTGAAATTAGTTTATGTTTAAAACAGTTAACACATATTGTCACTTCCCGACGCCTCTGCAGCAGATGACTTTGGAAAACATTGTTTTGATTAGCAAATTCTCCTTTTGAAACAAAGTTATCACCATTGTACATTTATCTATATACAGGTTTGCCATAACTTTGTCCATAGGTTTTTAAAGTTGTATTTAGGAAAGGGTTCATTTTAGTTGCTGTCCTTGCCAGTAAAATTTTAGTGGAGAAAAAGTTGGGATTTATCAAAGGGTCAATTTAAAGTTATTTTCAAATTAAAATGATAAAATAGAAACAAAATCATTTTATTTTAAATCAATATATTTTCTATACACAATGAGTCGTTTCTCTCATTGATTGGGGTTTAATGCCGTTTTTAACAATTTCTCAGTTATATCACGGCGGCCAGTTCACCTATTAAACCATGCATTTCCTGGTTTTCTCACACCAGTACTCCGGTCAATTTAAAGTTATTTTCAAATTAAAATGATAAAATAGAAACAAAATTATTTTATTTTAAATCAATATATTTTCTATACACAATGAGTAGTTTCTCTCATTGATTGATTGATTGGGGTTTAACGCCGTTTTTAACAATTTCTCAGTTATATCACGGCGGCCAGTTCACCTTATCATACATTTCCTGGTTTTCTCACACCAGTACTCCACACAACAAATTTCCCAAGCAACTGGCTGCTTTTCCACATAGACTTAGCCCATTGGTGGAAGATGAATGACGCATGTCGCATTGACTTTTTTGTCTATCGTCGGAAAGAAAGTTGGCCAAGCCGGGATTCAAACTCACAACCCTTGGATTGACAGCCTGCGTCGCTACCGACTGAGCTACAGGGGCTCTGCTTGTTTCTCTCAAGTCATTACCCAAAAATGTTTTCTCATCTATACTAAATTACCACTTTCAGTTATACATTGATTACATTTAGGATTTTCCTGTTATATCTTCATTTATAAGTATTTGAATAATTAACAATATAAAACATTTTTGTAAAAGTTTCTTCAAACGTTGTGGGAAAAGGAGACATTTCCTCTTAGATGTTTTCGCAATAGTCTGCTGAAGGTTTCTAATATTTCCCACATATATGCATTGACATAGACAACTTTACAATACAAACTCGTACATTTTCTTCGTTAAACTTTAAATTTTATTTTAAATACTGCAAAAACATGAAACAACTTCATTCAGCATTTTAATAATTCTTCTTCTTCTTCTTTCAAATATTGAGCTGGGATCTTGATACATCTTAATTAGCTCAGCGAAAATAAAAGTACATTGTAATGCCTTATTATGGCGATAAGAATTCCATATATACATCATTAAATGTATATACAATTAAAAGAAATGCTGTTTTTTTCAATTTGGTACATTGTTTTATATCTATGCTGAGGATTGGAGGAATATCTTTAAAGATATTCACTTGCTCATTATATCATTTGTTATTTATTTTGCAACCAATAAATTTAAATCTCCTGTTGGATTTTCATTTCGCATTTATCTGATTGGCTTGATCAAAGTTATCATGTTTTCCTCATTGACAGCTATTGAAACGATTAAATGAATCATATTTAATATCAAATTGAGCCACAAAAAAAATGCAGATTTCCTCTTTTACACTTTTATCCATGAAACTTCAATTGACAACAATGAAATATTTGAATCCTCTACAATTTTATTTTCTTGCAACAATAGGTTAAATTATTTATGAAGAAAATGATTTTGAGAACTTATTAGGTAATGTCTGGGACATTATCTACGTCCCTGGTAATGTTAAAGTTTTGTGTTGATGCAGACCCAGTTTGTTTTGTTTTATGGGGTTTTACGTCCAGTTTCAAATCACGGATGCTAAACACTTGACTATGGCGGATTCCCGTTGCAGACCCAGATGATGACAACATCGCCAAGGGTATCATAATAGCTTAACAGAAAAGCTAAAAATCAGCATAAATTATGCAATGTCTTTCTATGAGTATGAAGGAGTGGACTATGCTTAATGCAGGTGGTTGATGGTACGTCCACTAGCATATATGTATTTTGAAGAGCAGTTGTTGACTTTTGTGTAACGAGTGTTGATAACGACTTTCAAGCACTTCTACTGGAGTTCCCTTCGCACTTTTGTGTCACATCCAGGATTCTCGCTAGTGTAGTCATTTACAACAAATCGTGATGCCCGCCTCTGGACTTTTTCGAAGTCTTTGATGTTTGACTGTGAGAGGGGGTCCCAGACTGTTGATTCAACTGTTGGTCGGGCGACGGTGCTAAAGATAGCATTCTTGACTGGCAGCAATTTTAATATGGCAAAAAATATATTGAAATACTGACAGTTTACTACAGTACTGTATTGTTTACTCTACACTAACAATATATTGTATCGGAAATTTAAGGCTACAACAATGTTGAGAAACAATCACATGAGCTTAAATTGGTAACTTATATAGTGGACATTACCTTATTTATTGCAAGAAATGATATCGATTTTCTTCGGGTTTTTTTTTGGTTCAATTTCGTTTTAGTTCAAAAAAGCATGTTGTAAACAAACCGTGTGAAGATTAGTTGCAATATTAATTTTGATTCGTTGACAAAATAGAATTCGAACCAATCAAATAAATGCTAACTTCATAGATATGTCATGACTATAAACATGCATTCGATTGGTGAAACGATGATGAATTGACCAATCAAAATGAATGTACTAGCAGGGCCAAGGCTGGATAGGCAAAATGGCGGAGCAGGACAGCAAAGTAGGATTTTTTTTTACGTATTTCCGATTTTCAAAGTTTTATCCATTAAATCATAACAAATCTCAAGAATCAGGTTCATTTACTTATCTAATTGTTATATGCAATGTTTCTTATGATAAAGTTCATGATCTTTGAATTTTCAATCATCAAATGCACTATAAGGTCAAAATGTAGAATGACATAAATTTCTTATAGGGGACCTTGTGGCCATTGACATAACCTACAAGGCTACAACCTTGCAGCATGTCAAGGATGTATTAAATAGGAAACAAGAAAAAATGACATCCACATGTTCTCAGACAGTCAGTCTGTAATATGCATGAGGAAAACCAGTTTGACAGTTACTGAGTTTGTCCAAATCATTTAGACTTTTGGTTTCGCGATTTATCATCTGTCATTTTTTGGTCAACCAGTCGGTATGCAGGATAATTATTAACAAAATGAAAAATGAGCATATGCGATGTCTTTTTTTGAAGGACTATTTGACGGTATACTGCACAATTGCTTATGGGTTAGTCCCAGTCATGCAAACTTGAATCACTATCTGCACAGGACTCACTGAAAACGTAAACTGCACATGTGATCAGCCGGAAACAGTTGCACGCTATTGTCTACACAAGAGAAATATTTTAACGAGAGAAGATTTATGCAAACAAAAATGTACAACATCTGTAACTGGCCATACAGAATTAAATCTTGAATTACTTCTTTCAACCAAATTCGACAAACAATCTGAAATTGATAGTCTACAGGAAGATTTTATATCCAAGTCAAAAGGTCGCAAGTAATCCTAAGCACACAAACTAGTTACCTTATTTAAACAAATTAACGAGAGTATTACTTTTACCATAGTGCTATTACTTTGAAGAACATTACCGAGAAATCACTACTAACTTTTTGGCATTTTACTGAACTGAAATGTACCTTGCAAAAAGCTTAATTAAAATAAGGTTGTATTATGAATCTGTATTTGATCAGCAGTTAAGGTAACTGATTAACATTTAGTAGATGTTGCAATCAAAATGAATCGTCTGTTTGCTGAACAGATAATCAATTGTGTAAATCTTGTAGGATTCTTAAGTGGTTAGTCACCAAGAATAAGAGGGCTCTTGAAAATGTTGGTAAAGACTGCAATTTCACAATTGCTAATAATTATATGTCTACAAATTTACGGTTCAAACGCATTTAAATATTACACAAGAGATAAGAAGTACCATATTTTTTTTGTATTGTAATCATCATCATCATGTGACCTCATACAAGTTTGAAAGGTTGATGTCGCGCATAAGCCATCCATAAATTTCATTTCATTCGGGAAAATGGGTGATTTCATTATTGAAACCATTTAACCCTTTCCCTCATATAGACGCTTTCTGACGCCTCTGCAGCAGACGGCTATTTCAAAACATAGTGACTGACAAAAGAAGAAATTGCACAAAACGTGCAATTTTTCCTTTTGCCACAATGTTTTCCACTTTTAGTCATCAATAGGTTATCCATTCAATTATAGAGATTTTCTACTGTTTTACAAAATAATGAAATATGTTCAAAGTCGTCTGCTGCAGAATTGTTGTATGAGGGAAAGGGTTAAATACATATAATTTGTCTCTTTTGAGTGTTTAAATGGTAATGATGGATATAAATAATAAAAGGAAAATTGTAGCTTACATGTTTGACTTTTTATTCTGCACCTCAAGAGTTTGGGAAAATTGACATATCACATATAGAAAATAAAATCTGTCAAAGCGATCCTTATATAAATAGATCATCATGAGATCCTGCTAAATATCTGATAAGGTAAAAAATGAAAGACAGATCCTAAGTGCTGTATATTAAGTTATATACTTACCACTGTTCTTAAATCTTTTTATTGTCAGAAATAGAAGAGGTAATGGTAATAAAAAAATCTTTTAATTACAGACTGAGCTTTCAAAAGAGGTTCTTGCTCCCCAACAAGAAATCCGAGAAGATCTGGTGTGTATTATTATTTCCAGTTTGAAAAGATCATTTGTGTCTCTGTTAATTAAACAGTGTAATGAACTACTAGTGTCTCTGTTAATTAAACAGTGTAATGAACTACTATTTGGGATTTGATTTAATTACCCGATACAGACCTTGGCTTGCTTTGTCAAACTCAAAGATTTTGCTTTCTGCATAACTCTTTGTAACTTTGACCCTTTATATTATAATTGTGTCTTTACATAAGCGTACCTGCTTTGAACAGATTTTGTAAAATATATATATGACCTGGATATCTGTATGTATCATTTTGAAAGTTAAAACAGAACTGTTGTGCACAAAGAAGAAGTCGATCAGTTTGAAACTTTGAGTATATTTTCGGAAATTCTCCTCTATCTAAATTTTGACTCATCTGCTGCAGATGACACAGAAAACATTGAGTCAAATGCAGATATTGTTTATAAATATTGAACATTTTCTCAGTTTGCAACAATATTTTCAATTCAATTCAATTATTCTCGTTTCATTTACAGAGGTTTTCCATATTTTGGCCAACTGAAGAGATTGTATGTTTTGCTCCAGCAGCTTGAAACTTTGTCAGAATGTTTGTCTTGATGATAGCTAGGTCAAGTTCAAAACTAGGTCACAAAGATAAATTAAAGGAAAATCTTGTTAACACTCTGAAGGGCGCATTTCTATCTTCACCATGTTGAAACTTTGTCAGAATAATTGTCATGATAATATCTCTAGACCAAGTTCGAATATGGCCTTATGGGCCACGTCAGATGAAAAAATAAGTCAAATCGATGGAAAATCAATCACATCGATAACCCCACTATCCTGAGCAGCAAGGAGTGAAGCCATTACTATCATTTTAAATGTCTTTGGTATGACCACCCCAGGGATTGAACATGAGACTTCCTGCAGCTGAGGTGGACACTCTACAGTTATTCTTTATGTTTGAAAAAGGAGTTTTGGTTAGTTTCACTTTATGGCTTTTGCTTATAAAAAAATATTTTGATTTACAGGTTGCAACAGCTGTGAAGTTTTTACAAAATCCAAAAGTTACTCAAAGTCCTCTCAGCCAGAAAAGAACATTTCTTCAAAGAAAAGGTTTAGTTTTTATTCCACTTTAGATTTGATAATTTTTTATAAAAGAATAAATCCAAACATGATTTTTTTTAAATTTCCCAGCAATATTCTTACTGCTTTTGATATAAATAGATGTATTTAGGTCATTTGAAAATTGTACACAAATGTTTTTCTCCATCTATTTCGACTTCTATTTCATGACCTAACCCTTTCTCACCTGCAGACGCATTTTGACGCAATAGCAGCAGACAACGTTTGAAAACATTGTGGCTAAAGATGAAATTGCTCATGATGAGCAATTTCTCCTTTGGCCACAATGTTTTCAACTTTATTTAACAATTAAGCTATCTTTTATGGAGGTTTTTGTCACCAGTTTTTCAAAGTCGTCTGCTGTAGATTTGGTGTATGTGAGAAAGGGTTAAAAATGAGTGATCCTGACCTTTTTACAAAGAAAGATGATATTATGATTTATGTGTATTTTCATCTGCAGCAGACAGCTTTTCAAAGATCAATTTATGTGCAATGTCTTCTCTTGCCACTATGTTTTCAACTCTATTCAAAATCTTTATTTTCATTTATGTAGATTTTCCATATTTTTGCCTAAATGTCTCTTTAATGTAGTTTGCTACATATTTGTATTATTCAGGAAAAGGCCGAGCCCCGGTAGCTCAGTCGGTAGCGACGCGGGCTGTCAATCCAGGGGTTGTAAGTTCGAATCCCGGCTCGGCCAACTTTCTTTCCGACGATTGACAAACGTCAATGCGACATGCGTCATTCGTCTTCTACCAATGGGCTAAGTCTATGTGGAAAAGCAGCCAGTTGCTTGGGAAGATTGTTGTGTGGAGTACTGGTGTGAGAAAACCAGGAAATGCATGAGTAGGTGAACTGGCCGCCGTGATATAACTGAGAAATTGTTAAAAACGGCGTTAAACCCCAATCAATCAATTATTCAAGAAAGGATTAATGAAAATAAACCTGCATATTTTATGGAATATATGTCACAAAGCTAATGTAGCAGACCTAAAATATCTGACCTGACCAGGGCTCAAACCTTGGACCTTTTGATCCAAAGGTGAACCCTCTACTATGTTGCTATAAAAGCTAGATCTAATTCTATAGCAAGGCAGTATAAGTGTTCCCTTATACATAAACCGTGGCTACATATATACCCACTCCAAATTTGAAATTCGTCCTCAAATTTCCAGAATCTGGGAATGTTGTGAAACATTCTGGACATTTTTCCTATGTAGTCCCTCAGTTGACGCCATTGTAACAGTCCAAAAAGATCTGATCTGATTTTGGACCTTTTAATCCGAAAGCAGACACTCTACAACATCGCTATAAAAGCTAGCTCTATAGCATGGCAGTATAATTGTCCCATACTTATACCTTGGCAACACTAAAATGTAGATAAGGCATAATACAATCTATCTTTGATCAAAATTCAGGACATTATCTCATGATATGAAAGAGACGTAATAATTAGAAATAGTATCGTTTTGCAGGTCTTACAGATGAAGAAGTTGAAGCTGCAATTCATAGAGCAGGGGCTACAGACTCTGCTCCAGCACAGACAGGAGTTGCCAAGTATGCAGCCCCAGGGGGGCCTGGGCAAACAGTTGTCCAATACCCAGCTATACCACCAAAAACACCAGGTATGCTTCTGTACCTCTGCGTCTTCTTTAATCATTTATAATCTGCTGGCCAAGAATATATAAATCACTGAAAATGTTTTCTCCATGCTCCAAATAAGACTTCTGAATGGTCAATTTTGAGAATGAATTTGCTTTTGACCAATAAGATACTTGAGCACAAAATCTGATTACATAGTAACGTTTTATTGTTTTTGAGCCTGGTCTGGTGCTTCAGAGCTTGCAATCTTACCATTCATTCATTTGACCCTTTCCCACCTGCAACAAATCTGAAGCTGATGAGACAAAAGTATTGAAATTATCCTAAACGGAAGGTATGTTGATTGAATAGAGATGAAACCATTGTGGCAAAAGTTGTCTGCTGCATATGCGTCACAATGCTTCGCAGGTGGGAAAGGGTTAAGAAATTTACCATTTATGGTTTTGATTAGCAATGAGAAGAAATATCTGTTTGCTTCAAAGCTTTACCCAATATGCTTTATTTGCTCTTAATAACTTTTATAAAAGAAATTAATGGAAACCGTGGATAGATAAAATTGCAATCTTGGGTATTAAAAAAATTACACATAGTTTCAAAAGTGGCTTATGTTTATCAGTTAAAGGGATAAGAGTATGGCATGTCAAGCTTCAGAGCCTGAATTACGTCATGACATTCACTGAAAACCCTGATCAGACTTTTTAGAAAGTGAGAGACAGACTGTGTGGATTTCCTTGTTTCACATTTCCTTGATATTTTTTTTTTGATCAGACACTCAGCTTCATTGCTATAAGCATCCAATGCTCAATCCCCAAACAGGGGTTGTGGTGGAATGCCCTTTTTCTAGCCTAGTAGTAGTACTGGTTTGTTTACATAGGGATCATGAACAAGTGAACTGTTGCTGTAATATTACTAAAATATTATGTTGAAAAGGATATGAAACCCCAATAAAATTGCTGTTAATTCCAGAACCCATGTACAGTAGATGGATGAAGGCCAGAGACATGTTAGCAGTTATATCTGTTGTAACAGGAATGTCGTATGCAGCATACAGAATCTACAAGGTATTTAACCCTTTCCCACATGCAGTCGAACAAGCCATATCTGCAACAGAATTCTCAGGAAACATTGTGGCAATGGAGAAATTCCTAATTATGAGCATTTCCTCCCTTTGGCCAAATGGTTTCAACTATTTAATAATCATCCTTTTCTACTGCAGCGCAGGTTAACCCGGACAGACACTTTTCGCCTCCTGTGGATTGTCTGTTTCAGGAATCATTACTCTATACCTCTATCCCCCTGAGCCGGAATGTGTCTGCCCGGATCAGTCTGCGCAGGCTGATCTGGGTCGATACATTACGCAGCTGCCATTATGTTGGTTTTCTCACGGGACGGCTCATATATCTGTATCATTTTGTGATATCCAGAAAAGTGTAAGTGCAATAAAGATACAGAGTCGAAAATATTGTAGGAAAGTAATAAATTGCTCTAATTTTACCCTTTCCAACATATAGACACACTTTGATGCATCTGCATCACACAACTGTTTGAAAACATTGTAGCAAAAGAGGAAATTGCTCATAATGATCAAATTACACCTCTTGCCACACAATGTTTTTGACTGTATAATAATGATACCTACATTATAGAGATTTTTACATGTTTTTCGCTAGCTGTTTTCAAAGTTGTCTGCTGCAGATTTGTCCTAATTTTGACAGGTTTAAACATGGATGCTCTGGTGTGGCTGTGTCACTCAATTATATTTTCATTTGAGTATATTTATCTTTCATTCTTAAAGATGATTTTAATATAGAAACAAATGAATTGCATATCAGATAACTGATTAAGAAATTAAGGATTAAAAAAACTCTAGGTACTTCTTACAATGCATTGTTTATGTATTTCATTAACCCTTTCCCAATTTCAGATGCATTTAGATGCCTTTGCAGCAGTCAACTTGTGAAATCATTGTGACAAATGCAGAAATTGCAAATAAAGAGCAATTTCTCCTTTTGCGACATTGTTTTTAGCAATACCTAATAATTATTCTTTGATTTATAAATATTTTACACATTTCTGCCTAGATATTTTCCAATTTGTCTGCTGTTGATTTGTGATATGTGGGAAAGGGTTTAGCTCTTGAATGCTCAGACAAAGCCTGAATCGTGTTTATCCAGTAAAATGGGGTGTTTGAGTAACAATCTTATATATATGATGTCATCTGCCTATGTGCATTACATCACTTGCTAGTTATTTTAATATGTATGATTTGAATTTGATGCAAAACACAACCTGCAACTCACAGTGGGCCTATCATCTATGTCACATGAGCATTGTCAAGAATCAGACTAAACTGTGCTAAGCTCACCAGAATCTTTTTTGTCCACCTTCAATTAAAACGAACCACATTATTAACTTGTGAGGGATATACTCATCATATAGCCCCCATTGATTTGACTGCAATAATCATATATGTGTTGCTTAAATTTTATAGAAAAAGATTCTTCTTTACATCTCAAAGTGATTTGTTTTTCAAATATTACCAGGAGTTGCTACGGCCATTACTCTTTGGTATTCCATCCACTGATCAAAGACTTGCCACACTCGAGAAGAACATGTCAGACTCCATGGACAAGATAAGCGCGACTCTTGCTGGTATTGAACAAGTCCTCGGTAAACAGCAAGAAAAACTACAGATGATATCACATGACGTCAACAGTAAAGCTGTAAGTTGAATATCTAAGTATATCTGTTATATATCAGAGGTCCAGATAAGGAGGGGTAAACAGCTGTTTTCCCCACAAAATCTCTGTTATAATCCAAGTAAATCCCATGTTGTGGGTACTCAACATAATCGTCTCATTGAGACGATACTTTTGAGTACACACAACATAGGGTTAGAGGGTCAAATAAGGATTTTAGAACATGCAAAACATCCCTTATCTAGAGATCTGCATATTATATGCAGAAGAGCCAGCTTTCATCTTATTTAACCCTTTCCCTCATACGACAATTCTGCAGCAGACAACTTTGAATGTATTTTGTCAAAACATAGAAAATCTCCATAATTGAATGGATAACCTATAACAAAAAGTGGAAAACATTGTGGCAAAAGGGGAAATTGCACGTTTTGTGCAATTTCTTCTTTTGACACTATGTTTTCAAAAAGCTGTATGCTGCAGAGGCGTCAGAAAGCGTCTATATGAGGGAAAGGGTTAACAACTGAACTCACATTGAATGATAACTTTTCAAATCCCTACACTCCAGAATTCTCATATTCTTATGACATAATTAACCTTTTTCCTCCTGCAGACGTAATTTACAGATTTGCCGCTCTCAGTACTTGTAAACAGAGTGGAAAAACGAGTTGCAAATTATGATAAATTTCTCCTTTTGCCAGAATGTTTTTGAATTTATTCAATAATCGTACCTTCATTTTATAGAGATTTTCCATTTCTTGCCAAGACATTTTCAAAGTCATCTGCTGCAGATTTGTGATATTTGGGCGAGGGTTAAAACAAAATTATATGATATATTATATATTCGTGACCTTTAAACGGACAGGAAATTCCTCCCAATCCAAATTTTAAAATTTGCTTAATCTGGCTGCCGTTTGAGAAACTGTAATTAAAATAATATTTCAACTGTGTTTTAATTTGTAAATTACACCACTAGAATATGAGAAATATCGAGAAGAGTGCAATACGATGATAGTTTTACAATCTGCATACATTTTGATTTTTTTTTTTTTTCATCTTTAGTTGAAATATTGTATACTTTTAAAGATATGCTGATAAAAAAATTCTAAGGATTGAAATGTGTCACGTTTTCTTTAAACCCTTTCCTTCATACAACAAATCTGCAGAAGACGAATTTGAAAACATCTATGCTAAAATATGGTTATTCTCTATGAATAAAAGTATGATTATATAATAGAGTTAAACAACTTTGTGACAATGCTCATCTGTAGTTGTCTGCTGCAGAGGCGTCAAATGTCATCTGTATGAGGGAAACAGTTGGTTTTTGGTGACACTTATCTTTTGCACAAGAAATTCAGAATACAACTTGAAACACCAGTAGAAGTAGGGGCCCATAATGATCTTTATTAACCCTTTCCCTCATATAGACGCTTTTTGACGCCTCTGCAGCAGACAGCTTTTTGAAAACATAGTGAATTTCTATGCAAAACGTGCAATTTCTCCTTTTGCCACAATGTTTTCCACTTTTCGTCATAGGTTATCCATTTAATTATAGAGATTTTCCATTTTTTGACAAAATATGTTCAAAGTTGTCTGCTTCAGAATTGTTGTATGAGAGAAAGGGTTAAGTATTTACGTTTAGGAATTTTATAGTTCCTGATAAGAAGAGTGCCTTGTAGACAATTTTTCTGTTTCAGACGAATTTAGGGATGGGGTCCTCCCAGAAGGAAACATCTGTCAGCGAACTGAAGTCTGAACTGGTATCAATAAAAGGATTACTTTTAAACAGGTACTATTACATAGCTCTAAATAAAAAGAGTATTTCACATACCCAAATCCTTATATGATCCTCGAACAAGAGAGATATTGGTGGTAAAAGACCAGTGTACGCCTCCTTATCTAGTCCTCTATTCTTACTTTTCTCGTTTAATTAACAGAATGCATCCATGTTCAAGTCATTGAATATGTAATGTCTCATTTATTTCCAGCAGATGACTTTTAAAAACGTTGTGGCATAAGGAGAAATTGCTCTTAATGTTTTCAACTCTTTTCTATGATTTTTGTTTCATTTATACAGATTTTCCATATTTATACCCCCTTCGAAGAAGAGGGGGTATATAGGAGTCACTGTGTCGGGCAGTCTGTCTGTCTGTCTGTCGGTCGGTGGGAAGCCATATTTTGTCCGGCCTATTTCTTGCAAACCACTTGATGGAATTCAATAAAATTTTACATGAAGCTTCTATACCAAAAGGAGATGTACATATCCTAAAGGGGTTACAATTGCATGTTATTTTACAGAGTTATGGCCCTTTTACTTATTAAGTTATGGTGTAGGTCAAAGTGCTGTTTAGGGGGTATTTATCATCTTCAGTGATAGTTCTAGTTTCGATTGGATGGAATTAATTAATGTTAACCACCACAGGGTAGTGTGACATGAAAGATTTAAATCATTAACCTCTGTCAAATCTTGCTCAATCTTAAAATTTGGGTTATGTTGGGTCAAAGAATATGTCACTTGGTCAATTTAAAAAAACTAAAAAATCTTGTGAACACTATTGAGGCCTCATCAATTCTTAATTAAAGTTCTTGTTTAAAAATAGGTCACTCAGTCAAACTGAACACTAGAGCCACCCAAAATAGTTCACAAATTTGAAATACATATTTAGTAACTGGTATATCAAGGTGGACAAAGTGTTCTTTTACAATTTTCTTTTTAGCGGGTATTTAAATTTAACAATTTAACTTGTAGTTTTGTAATCACCTGCTTTTGCAGGGAGACACATAGGGGTCACTTGTTTGTTGATTGTCTGTCCGAACAGTAGTGTTCCTATGATTGCACTAGGTTAATTTAACCCTTTCCCTCATACAACAAATCTGCAGCAGACGACTTTGAACATATTTTGTCTAAAATTGGAAAATCTCTATAATTGAATGGATAACATATGACGAAAAGTAGAAAACATTGTGTCAAAAGGAGAAATTGCTTGTTTTGAGCAATTTCTTCTTTTGTCACTACGTTTTCAAAAAAAAGCGTCTATATGAGGGAAAGGGTTAAACTTATTTATTATGTCTCCTCCTGTATACAGGGGAGATATATTGTTTTTGTCCTTGATGTCTGTCTGTCTGTCTGTCTGTCTGTTCGTCCCCAAAATCTTGTCCGATCCATATCTCCCAGACGGCTTGAAGGATTTTCATGAAACTTGGGTCACATGTTCACCTCATCAAGGCGACGTGCAGAACCCGCGTCTCGACAATATAGGGTCAAGGTCAAGGTCACGCTTGAAGGTCAAAGGTTTGAGGCTTTATTTCGTGTCCGCTCCATATCTCCCAGACGGCTTGAAGGATTTTCATGAAACTTGGGTCACATGTTCACCTTATCAAGGCGACGTGCAGAACCCGCGTCTCGACAATATAGGGTCAAGGTCAAGGTCACGCTTGAAGGTCAAAGGTTTGAGGCTTTATTTCGTGTCCGCTCCATATCTCCGAGACGGCTTGAAGGATTTTCATGAAACTTAGGTCACATGTTCACCTCATCAAGGCGACGTGCAGAACCTGCGTCTCGACAATATAGGGTCAAGGTCAAGGTCACGCTTGAAGGTCAAAGGTTTGAGGCTTTATTTCGTGTCCGCTCCATATCTCCGAGACGGCTTGAAGGATTTTCATGAAACTTGGGTCACATGTTCACCTCATCAAGGCGACGTGCAGAACCCGCGTCTCGACAATATAGGGTCAATGTCAAGGTCACGCTTGAAGGTCAAAGGTTTGAGGCTCTATTTCGTGTCCGCTCCATATCTCCCAGACGGCTTGAAGGATTTTCATGAACTTGGGTCACATGTTTACCTCATCAAGGTGACGTGCAGAAAAACATTAGTAATTAAAAATTGAGTACTGTCCAACTTGGTCAAATTTTTGTTTGTCTGCTTTATAGGTTGGAATGTTTTGAGAGATTTTGACAGATATTTGAGGGGGAGACATATGTTATTGTCAAAACAATTCTAGTTTTACATTGTTTGTGGCACAAGCTTTCAGCTTATATTAATCATGTTTGATGTGTGCTCCCTGGTTACTAAACCGGTGCTCCTACAGTTTTGTGTTGAAAATCCCAAAGGCAGAATCTGTCATCATGGAGATTAAAAACCCTGGACCTTTGGTACGAGAGCCTGATACACTGCCGCTGCACCACTTGTCTTCCACTTACTCTAGTTTTCTTTTCACAGACGGCAATTTCCTTCAGTGCCATCTTCTACACCCTCTATTCCATCATGGCAACTCCCACAGGAGTCTGGTGATAATTCAAACGATAGAGGTAAAGATGATGATGATGATGATGATGATACATCTGGTAGAAAGTCTCCAGAGATTTCCTTATCACCCTTCCCAAGTCCACTAACAGCTTCAGGAGATGCTGAAACAGCTGAGGTAGAACTTTCAAAATCAGAAAACCAGGCTTCTTTATCAAACGAAAATCTGGCAGGTTCAAATGATTTAGTTGAGGAAAGTCCTGCAACAGGTGATAGTAGTATTGAGGCTGTGAAAGTGGAGGTTAAAGGTGCCAATGATGATGCAGATAGTGTTGTTAATAGAGTGCCAGAAATAACTGATGACACAGTTGACAATGTTGATCGTGATTTAAACAAAGACAATGATGCTGATAGCAATGAAAATCTGAAATAGATTATATATTTTCTAGTGTTCATAATTGAATGGATTTATGCTAAATAGTTGTTACTACAAAAGGTTTGATTTATAAATATTTATAGAACTATACAGGAATGAGAATCATAATGAGCAATTTCTCCATTTGCCAGAATGTTTCCAAGTGTATTCAATTATTATACATTCATTTGAAGAGATTTTTCATATTTTTGTGGGTATGCTTTCAAATTCGTCTGCTCGAGATTTGTTGTATGTGGGAAAAGGTTAACATCCTATTCTAGTGATAGATGTTTACATTGACTGCCCATACTGCAGTCTACTTAAAAAATCATTGTTTAAATTACCCTATTAACCAATTCCTATGTGTCAACAAATAAAAACAGAAATACATGAAGGAGTAATTATGTTTTTATATCACCTAAGCCGAAGATTCTTATCACTCTCTGTCCGTTGTCAATGAGAATGATCAATCTTTAAAAGAAATCTCCCTACAAAATTTATTCAAACCATATTGATTGGTTGAAAAACATGGCAACCAGGAAGCATCAGAAAAGGACCGTGTTTAAAAATAAATACCATTATTATGAAAGTGGTAGTTTAATTTCAAGATAAATGTGTAGAAATTTTCCTTCAGGAACCCTCTACATAATTTGTCTAAGAAATAATGCTTGGTTGAAATTATGCATGTGGAATCAGAACGGGGGTTATATTAACGACGAGTTTCAAATGACAATTCTTCCTTATCCACTGGACCAATTTCAGCCAACTTTAATAGGAATGTTACTCTGGGGGGTCCAATTCAAAATTGTTCAAAGATATAAATTCTATGCAGAACTTTGGTTGCTGTGGCATCAGAAAGGGAGAAAATGCCATAACCTTTCTGAATTCATTTGTCTGATTTCAAGATAATTAAGTAGAAATGGACCTTGAGTGACCCTCTACATAATTTGTTCTAGCCATATTGATTGGTTGAAAATCATGGCTGCCAGATGGATTCAGAAAAGGGAAAAATTACAAAACTTAAAAATTCCATATTTATTAAAATTCTATTCTGATTTTCCATTCTTATTAAAGTTCTCGTCTGATTCCAAGATAGTTCAGCAGAAATGATCCTTTAGTGACACTATAATACTTGTTTTTTATCAAGCCATATTGATTGGTTGAAAAGATAGCTACCAGCTACCAGCCGGCATTAGAATAGGGTAAAAGGAACTGTAAGCTTCAAACGACATCTCCTCCTAAACAAATGGACCGATATCAACCAAACTTCAAAGGAATGTTCCTGTTGTTCAAAGATTTAATGCATTATTACAAATGTCCTTTATTGATTAGCTGTTTCATTTGCAGTTCATACCACTTTTGATCAAATTTTCACCTTTATTAGCTGTAGCATTTGCTACTATACTATTACTCGGGTGGTTGATTTAGGGCCATGTTTGTCATCTTGTTTAATTCTATTATTATAATGTTTACAAAGAATGTTTCTTTTTATATGAATTAAAAAAATATGAACATACATGTATCTTGTTACAAATGAAACTTTATATCAGATATGGCGAATATTTTTAACCATTCCTTGTTACTGACTGTTGTTTAACAGATCTTAAAAAGATTTTTATATTGCTTTGCCTTAGTTAATTCATCCCCAACTTTAAAGAAGTTGGTCTGGCATATTGCTTTGCCTTAGTTAACTGTTAATTCGTCCCCAATTTTAAAGAAGTTGGTCTGGCATATTGCTTTGCCTTAGTTAATTTGTCCCAACCTTTAAAGAAGTTGGTCTGGCATATTGCTTCGCCTTAGTTAATTCATCCCCATCTTTAAAGCAGTTGGTCTGGCATATTGCTTCGTCTTAGTTAATTTATCCCCATCTTTAAAGAAGTTGGTCTGGCATATTGCTTTGCCTTAGTTAATTTATCCCCATCTTTCAAGAAGTTGGTCTGGCATAATGCTTCGCCTTAGTTAATTCATCCCCATCCTTAAAGAAGTTGGTCTGGCATATTGCTTTGCCTTAGTTTATTCATCCCCATCTTTAAAGAAGTTGGTCTGGCATATTGCTTTGCCTAAGTTAATTTGTCCCCAACTTTAAAGAAGTTCATCTGGTGGCATATTGAATTGCCTTAGTTAATTTCGTCCCCAACTTTGAAGAAGTTGGTGAGGCATATTGCTTTGTCTTTCTTAATTCGTCTCCAACTTTGAAGTGCGAAGAAGTTGGTTTAGCATATTGTTTTGCCTTTGTTAATTCTTCAAACTCCTTTAGCTTGACTAATTGAAGTATAATGAGAGTCATTGTACTTACCCTAAGTTTTAATATCTCGTAACTTGCTGGGATATTGTACTTTACAGTAACTTTACTCATGTCTTACTCACTGAAAATTGAGGTTATAGTTTTAGGGCAAATTGTATGGCACTGTACCTATTGTGGGTGTTACATTGAAACTTCGCACATTTCTTCAAGGTCAAAAGTTTTATTCCCTGACCAAGACCTCCATCTCTGATTTGTATTTAACATAGTTTCCCAGTTCTAATTCTCAGAAAAAAATAGTTAAAATTGCTTGTCTGTGAAACTACTGTATGTATTGCATTGAAACCTTGAACATGTGCTCCAGGGCAAAGCTTATTCTCCCTGATCAAGGCCCATAGGTTTATTAAACTTACTAACCCTTTTTAATACATCTAGACTAGACTGTTATATGGAAACTCTTTAAAAATGATTGTAGAATTATTGAATCAACCATAGTGGCAAAAGGAGAAATTGTTCTTCTGGGCAATTTCTCCTTTTGTCACAATATTTTCAAGTCGTCTGCTGCAGAGGCATCAGAAAAAGTCTTGTCTGCATGTGGGAACAAGTTAAAGCATGTTAGCCTTTGACAGCTCATGTTGAAACATGCATTAAACTTATGAGCTATTTGATCGGATATTAAAATTGCATATAAAGTTTTATTATGACATCACAGAAGACTATTTCTATTGACTATTGAAGGAGGCAAATAGGAGTCACTTCTCTGCCGTTTGTCTGTCATATTTTTACAAACTCATATTGGCAGACATAACTTCTTTGAACTCTTTTGTTTTTATACGCCCGTTTTGAAAAGACGGAATGTATTATAGTTTTACCTGTGGCGGGCGGGCGGCATCCAGTATGTTGTCAGCTAAACTTTTAGAAGCCTTTGTCCAATCATCACCAAATTTGGTCAGAATGTGTATTGGCATAATATCTCGGACAAGTTCTATAACTAGCCATATCGCTTTAGTCAATCGAGAGTTATCACCCTTTAATTATAGAAATTACCTAAAATTGGTCATGTCAGCTCAATCACCGAATTTGGTCAGAATGTGTATTGGTATAATATCTCGGACAAGTTTGATAACTAGCAATATCGCTTTAGTCACCGAGAGTTATCGTCCTTTAATGATAGAAATTACCTAAAATTGGTCTTGTCAGCTCAATAACTTTAGAAGCCTTTTTCCAATCATCACCAAATTTGGTCAGAATGTGTATTGGCATAATATCTCGGACAAGTTTGATAACTAACCATATCCCTTGAGTCAATCGATTGTTATTGACCTTTAATTATAGAAATTACCTAAAATTGATCTTGTCAGCTCAATAACTTGAGAAGCCTTTGTCCAATCAGCACAAACTTTGGTCAGAATGTGTATTGGCATAATATCATGACAAGTTCGATAACTAGCCATATCGCTCTAGTCAATCGAGAGTTATCGCCCTTTAATAATAGAAATTACCTCAAATGTGTCTTGTCAACTCAATTACTTAAGAAGTCTTTGTCCAATCATCATCAAATTTAGTCAAAATGTGTATTGGCATAATATCTCGTCGAGTTCGATAACTAGCCATATTGGTTTGGTCAATCGAGATTTATTGCCCTTAACTATAGAAATTACCTCAAATAGGTATTGTCCGATCAATAACTTTTGAGCCTTTATCCAATCACAGTATCTCGGACAAGTTCTATAACCAGCAATATTGCTCAATTCACATTAGAGTTATTGCCCTTTACTGACAGAAATTACCTAAACTTGGTCTTGCCCGCTCAATAACTTTAGAATAATAACTTTAGAAGCCTTTGTCCAGTCACCACCAAATTTTGTCAGAATGTGTATTGGCAAACTATCTTGGACAAGTTTGATTATCAGCCATATCGCTTCATTAACTAGAGAGTTATTGCCCTTTAATTATAGAAATTAACTCAAATCTGTCTTGTCCAATCAATAACTTGGTCTTGTCCGCTCAATAAATTTAGAATAATAACTTTAGAAGCCTTTGTCCAGTCACCACCAAAGTTGGTCAGAATGTGTATTGGCAAACTATCTTGGACAAGTTCGATTACCAGCCATATCGCTTCATTAACTGGAGAGTTATTGCTCTTTAATTATAGAAATTACCTCAAATCTGTCTTGTCCAATCAATAACTTTTGAAGCCTTTATCCAATCATCACCAAATGTCAGAATGTGTATGGGCATAATATCTCGGACAAGTGCTATAATCAGCCATATCGCTTGAGCAATTTTATTTGATCATCACCAATTTAGACAATTTGTTGATGGGCATAATATCTTGGTCTGGTTCGATAACTTACCACGTTATCTTAGTCAATCCACACTTATGTCCCTCGAAATTGCAAAAACTGTATTAACAGTGTCCACTCTCTAAATTTGCCTGACGTACAACCAACTATCACTATACTTGGTATAAAACAGGACGGGCGTATTTTGTGACATTTGGCGCTCTTGTTCTTTTTAAATTATCCAGGCACCTTTTATCAAATTCAGTTACACATGTTTTTACATAGTGAACAACATAGCTCTCTCTAGCGAACAGTATAGTGCAAGACGTATATTTATTCATGGACACATAATTGGTTTGAGTAGCTTGCTGACATTAAACTATCCAAAGTAAAATACTTCAGTAATTATCTAGACTAGTCTGTGCTTCTGCATTGTCTGATCTAGATCTAAACTTTTCGCAAGTTCTAACAAAGGTTTGTTTTAAACTTCTTGTTGTTGAAAAGATTTTGATGAAAATGAGCAGATCATAGACGGGCTCGTTGGCTCGTTTATGCAAAGAGGATCTAAGCACTGAGTTCAAACAGACCTATGAGGTTCAAAATGTGAATAAAAGGCTTTATTTTATGACGGAACAGAAAGTACCATGAATAAGTAGCTTTTATTTCATACAGTTTGTTTTCTAATAAAAAAAATATATAATTATGTATTGTATAAATTGCTCATTTTAAATCAAACTAAATCATAAAACCGATTTTCTGATGGTTCGTCAGAAGACATCCTTTTGAAACTATACCGATAAAGGAGAAATTATCACATGAAGAGTTACCGATCCGTATTCTAACAATATTCTACAATGTCAGGGGCCCAGCTTGGCAATAATCAAGGTGTAGTCCGTCTCGTGAGAAAATCAACATTGTGGACTCTGCGTAAAGTATCGACCCGGATCAGCCTAAGCATGCCACACAGGCGTACCCGGATATACACTTTTCGCCTCCTGGGGCTTTTCTGTTTCAGGAATTTCTACTCTATCTATCCCCACTTAGACGGAATGTGTCGGCCGGATCAGTCTGCGCGGACAGCGCAGGCTGGTCTAGTCGATACATTACGCAGATGTGTATCGCTGCATCTGCATTTTGGGGCATTTTTAGAACAAATGTGTAGGCACGTGCCTACAGTGCCTAAAGGGAGCTACGCCCCTGAATGTTAAAAAAATATAAAGAGTATACTATTATCTTTGCGCAGAGTCCTAGAGACATACATATACTTGACCTGATCCAGATAACGGATGAACCAGGTTAACTTACGCGAAACCGTGAATTATAAGCTAGTACAGAATTACTACGTAATGTATTTGAACAGCAACACAGTAGGATAAAGATCCTCTTCTATACAGTACGGTACTCCAGCTTAATCAGAATGCAGCGCACAATGGACGAGAGCTACATTAAGGGACTGAAACCCGCTTCTAAAATATCGGATTTATTTCTGTCAAACCCACGGACAGTTCTGGACTGTGTGCGTTTCTGGGCAACACAAACGCCAGCAAATCACGCGTTTGTTTTCCGGTCAACGACAGACCAAAGGTTTACCATTTCATGGAAGGAATTTTACGAGCGCTCATGCAAACTGGCAACGGCGTACAGGAGAATGGGACTGAAAGCAGGCGATGTAATAGCCATTGTCTCTAGATCGTGTCCGGAATGGCTGTATGTGGTTTTCGGTGCGATGGCCGCCGGAATTACCGTAACCTCCATCGTGTTTACGTATAATGACGGACGTGACGTCATAGAAATGATGGGGAAACTTCGGACGTGTTCGTTGCTCGTAATGGATCCCGGAGTGCACGAGAGTAATTGGACCATCTTTAAGACTTTGCTTGATGATTATAAAACTGATGGGCATGTGACGAGCACTAAAATGCCATCTCTTCGGAATTTAGTTTTCGTATCGTTACCCGAAAAGGTCGATGGAATGACGGTGTCTAGTCTTTTGGAAGAGAATTATAACATTGATCTTCCAAGCGTAGATCCAGATCATAACGCCGTTCTGTTCCAGACGTCTGGAAGCACCGGTGTACCGAAACTAGTCGCCCATACACAGTCCAGACTGCTGTTATTTGGGAAGACCACAGAATCTTCAGCTGTATTCAACGATCCAGTTCAATACAACGACCGTCCGTTTGGGTGGCTAGGAGGATTCCCTTTCGGGTTTCTGTATGGTCAATCGCGGGTCACCCTGTCAGGAATGTGTCCACCTCCTGAGGATAGAGTGTCGTTCCAGATAGATGTGATTCAGAGTGAAGGTTGTACAAGCACCGTTCTCCTACCACCGATGATTTATGAACTCGTCAGACGAGAGGTAGGTTCATTCAGTCGTTCGTTTATTTATTGAAACGATATTTGACTCCTTAGGCGGGAGGTAGGTTCATTCAGTCGTTCGTTTATTTATTGAAACGATATTTGACTCCTTAGGCGGGAGGTAGGTTCATTCAGTCGTTCGTTTAATTATTGAAACGATATTTGACTCCTTAGGCGGGAGGTAGGTTCATTCAGTCGTTCGTTTAATTATTTAAACGAATTTGAACTCGTTGGACGGAAGGTACGTTTAATAATACTTTCGTTCATTTATTAAAACGATTTCGCGAACACAGATCGTGTACATATTGGCCAAAGTGTAACATCAGCATAGCGACCTCCTAATTACGTTTGATCAAGTTCTGGAAATACTGATTTGACTTTGATAGCATTTCGTCCCGAAAACTAGTCAAATATGTTGACCTGATCCTAATATTGTGCGACAATTTTAAGAAAAATGCTACAGTGGCGTATTGCTTGGGATGGTCAACGACATTCACACATTTGGTGAAGATACTTATTGTTGAACTTTCTTTTTTTTTTTTTAAATGGGGCATCCGTTGGCCAAAACGTCCGATAAAAAGAAATCCTACGCATTGATGTGAAGGCAAACCTAGGATAAAGCTGATGATTATATTATCACCGTTCATTACTTGCTGAGCTAAACAAATTTCAAAAGGTTATCACGTTATACGCAGGTCTTCGTAAAAGCAAAACGCCTCTGCATCTCAAATGATGTTTCCACGGGTTTGGATGGGGGTTTGTTTAAACGTTGTTTTTTTCCTGTCTGATTTTAAGATAGAGATAGCCTTTTTGAAAAATAGCAATTTATTAAATGAGGAGAACTACATTCGTTAAAATTAGTTTTCACATGTCTAATTCCTTTAATATCAGATGTTCTTCTTACAAATCAGAAACCTGACTTTAACGGAATTGTTTATATCGTTAGAATAATCCCCGTTTAAATGGAAAATTACACCTTATGTCAACTGCCATCAAAGAAAATATGTTTTTAAACATTCTGTAAACATTCTTTCAGGGAGATCTTCCTGTAGATTGGCCATTGGAAACCATTACTACTGGAGGCATGCCGCTCACCAAGTCTCTAGCAACGTGCATCGGCACCGTATGTAAGCGGCTTGTTATTGTTTATGGTGCGACTGAGATCATGGTATGTTTCATTATGAACGTTGAAAATCGGGACGATTTTGTCGATTATTCGTGCGGGAAACCAGAGCATGATGTTGAAATCAGAGTCGTTGATGCAGCAGGAAATACGGTACCAGTCGGGGAAAGAGGGGAGATCTACGTCCAATCCGATTTCATTTTCCAGGAATATTTCAACGATCCCGAGAAAACTGCTTCTGTTAAAACACCTGACGGTTGGTACAAAACCGATGACTTTGGACGGATGAACTCGGACGGATATCTATTTGTAGAAGGTCGATTATCCGATATCATAATATGCGACGGAATGAACGTGACACCCGCCATTTTGGAAACAGTCCTGAAAGCTTTTCCTGGTGTCCAGTCGGCAGTCGTTGTTCCCGTCCCAAACAAGGAAAAATATCGAGTGGTCTGCGCATGCGTGATGATGAGATCGGAAATCGACGTTACAGAAGCACAACTAAGAGAATACATGGAACGTAAACACAACGACGAAGAAAAGTTGTTTACAATATTGCCAACGTATTACATGTTTCTTGACAAATTCCCGGAAGAAGGAACGGGCAAAGTATCTAGAAAGACATTGAAAAAAATGGCCAATGAAAAGTATGGTGAACAGTAGAGCCATACCTTTTATATCAAAATATTTATTAGGTTAATTTTAATGTCAGAATCTAAACTTCTTTAACATTTTCCCCTTTTCTCTTAAAGATAGACTGTAGCAGACGCCTATGAAAACATGTACGGGAAAAGAAGGGAAAACAGATATTCAATATAGATCGGGTTAAAACCGTTCTGATATAATGACACATTATGAGTAATTTCTCCTTGTGCCACAATATTTCCAAAGATTATCTGCTGCATATCCGTCAAAAAACGTCAAACCTATGGGAAAAGAAAGGATTAAACGATTTAAGTCAATAATTACATTAGAGGAAGATGCTTCTTTCCATTATTCCGTCTTTAATCAAACATAGAGCCCTTTGTGTATTATGTTTTCAAATTATGCATGTTTTTTATTTGAAGAATGTGCTTAATCGAAAATATATTTATTTGTGATAGTTAATAATGGTAAGCCAGTCAAAATTATGTGTTATGAAATGTATATATAAATTGTCTTGGACGGTGTGTGTAAAAAGTACAGTCACGTAATCTAATAATGGAATTTGGGGTTAAAGCAACGAAAACGATTATTCAATGTCAAAACCAGGTAACACTATACTGATTTAATTCTTGTTCAGTGGTTTATGTGTGTGTGTAATGTCATATCTTATCTATCTGCCCCGTGTTTGTATTATTCTAGTACTTTGCGTTGAGTTGTGTTACAATTAATAAAGTTCAACAAGCCGGTGTGACTTACACGATGTTTAAAATTTACTTCTCACACATAAATAACAATACTGAAATATCCAGTCGCGCCTTCTCTTACCAGGATATTTAAATGTCTAAATTAGCCCAAAATTGGTCATTATCTTTACGCAACACTATTTATACTACCATATCATGCATATTGTCTCCGCAGAATAGATCCACTCGGATATATCTCTACACTCGGATCTATCTCTCCACTTGGATCTCTATCTACACTCTAGAAGTTCGCATTCCATCAAAATTAACACATGCGCAACTTAAATAAATATTGAAAATCACAGGGTCAATGTTCTAGTTGAATGCACACGTTCAACATGCAATGCTTTTTAGTGTCGCTATAGTACATGTGTGTCATTTTATAGAGCTGCAAATGTTCACCGATAAGCTGACTTGGTTAGCCTTTCAGGAAATATATTACTATACACAATAATGTTCCAGGGAACACATGCTGTATAATAAGCAAAAGTTGTATAATATGTGAAAAAGAAAAAGTTAATACGTTCCCTAAAACAAGCAGCTTAAATGTTCCCGATATTGTTACATTCTCTTTAGTACATGACATAATTGTTGCGATTTTGATACGAGTATGCCACATAGAAACAAAGTTATGACGACGGAGAAGTGATACCTGACTTTCCCTACCTTCCATGGGAAAATGTACGAATTTTCAAAAGTCGTCTGCTTCAGAGGCGCCAGAAAGCGTCTGTTTGTGGTAAATGGTTAAAAAAGACTAAATTAAACTTTAACACTTGCTTCACAACATTTGCATAAACTATTAAGGTGTATAAACAAAAACAAAATTACAAAACAACAACAACTGCAAAACACGTTAAAGATAATGTCAAAATCATGAATGGAAAGGTCATTTCAGGTTTTTTTACTGGGCACACATATTGACAACAACAACAACTGCAAAACACGTTAAAGATAATGTATTCCAAATCATGAATGGATTTCAAGTTTCAGGTTTATATACTCGACACATATATTGACAACAACAACAACTGCAAACAACATTAAAGATAATGTATTCAAAATCATGAATGGAAAGGTCAATTACTATTCCAAGTTTCAGATGTATTTACTGGGCAAATATGAGCCGTCCCGCGAACAAACCAATGATTGAAGCAATAATGATTGGTTGAAAGACATATATGCATACAGGTGGAATCAGAATAGGGGTAATATTAAATATTAGCTTCAAATGACATCCAGTCCTTATTCGCTGGACCAATTTTTGCCAAACTTAATAATTTGGGGGTCCTCTTTCAAAATTGTTCAAAGGTATAAGTTTTATTCAAAACTTTAGTTGCTGCGGCAAATTCTTCTTCTCTGAATCTACTTGTCTGATTTCAAGATGATTTGGTAAAATGGTCCTTGAGTGACCCTCGACAAAATGTGTTCAAGCCATATTGATTAGTTAAAAATAATTGCTGCCAGACGGGTTCAGAAAAGGGTCAAAATAATGACATAACTTTAAAAGTCGAATCTTATTCATTTTCTCGTCTGATTCCAAGGTAGCTCAGCAGAAATGATCCTTTAGTGACACTGTACTTAATCTTTTTTGTTCAAGCCGTATTGATTGGTTGAAAAGAAAGGTACTAGACGGCATAATAATAGGGGTAAAATAACCGTTAGCTTCAAACGACATCTCCTCCTAAACAAATGGACAGATATCAACCTAACTTTAAAGGAATGTTCCTGTTGTTCAAAGATTCAATGCATTATTACAAATGTCCTTTATTGATAAGCTGATTCACTTGCAGTTCATTCTTAATCAAATTTCCACCTTTATAAGCAGTAGCATTTGCTACAATACTATCACTCAGGTGGTTGATGTATGGCCATCTTGGTCCTCTTGTTTAATACTTTTATAATAATTTTCACAAGGAGAATGTTTCTTTTCATATGAATTTAAAAAAAAAATCAAAATTCGTCTGCTGCAGAGGCGTCAAAAAACGTCTAGTCGACATGAAAGGAAAGAGGTAAAGCATGTTGGCCTTTGATAGCTCATGTTGAAACGTGCATTAAACTTATAAGCTATTTAAAAGGATATTATAATTGCATATAAATGATTATCATGACACAACAGCAGACTACTCCGTGTTTGTCTCCGCCGTCCGTCTGACACATTTTTACTAACTGCCATATTGGCAAACATGACTTATGTGTCTTTGAACTCTTTTGTTTTCTTTTTAAATATATCCATGCCCCATTTAATAAATTCAGTTAAATGTGTTTTTACATAGTGCAAGACATATCTTTATTCATGAACACGTACAATGTTGTAGCTTCATTTAAGGCAGACTTTGTTTAGCCTTGCGAACAGCATAGTGCAAGACGTAGATTTATTCATGGACACACACTTGGTTTGAGTAGCTTTCTGACATTAAACTGTCCAAAGTAAAACTTCAGTAATTATCTAGACTAGTCTGCGCTTCTGCATAGTCTGATCTAGATCTACACTTTTCGCAAACTCTAACAAAGGTTTGTTTTAAGCTTCCTGTTAGTTGAACATATGTTGGTGAAAATGAGCAGATACGCAGGTTGATCTGAACCAACAATGATTCATAAATATCAACTTTTACACTCTCTTTTTTCCCCAGTCATGGACAGGCTCTTTTATGCCAAAATGATCTTAGCACCGAGTTCAAACAGACATATGAGGTTCAAAATGAGAATAAAAAGCTTTTATTTCATGCAGCTTGTTTTCCAATAAAACATTTATACAATTATGTATTGTGTAAATTGCTCATTTTAAATTAAAGAGGAAATAATTATTGTTCAAACTAATTCATAAAACCGATCTAATGGTTCGTCAGAAGTCAGCTTTTTGAAACTTACCGGGAAAGGGATAAATTATTGCATTCAAGTGTTACTTTCCGTATTCTAACAATATTCTACAATGTTGCAAACATATAAAGAGTATACTATTATCTTTGCACATAGTCCTATGAACATATATATATACATGACATGATCCATATAACAGATGCACCAGGGCAACTTGTGCGGGACCGTGAATAATAAGCTAGTGCAGAATTAGTACATAATGTATTTGAACAGCAACACAGTAGGATAAAGATCCTCCCTATACAGTACGGTACTCCAGCTTAATCAGAATGCAGCGCACAATGGACGAGAGCTACATTAAGGGATTGAAACCCGTTTCTAAACAATCGGATTTATTTCTGTCAAACCCACGGACAGTTTTGGACTGTGTGCGTTTCTGGGCAACGCAAACGCCAGAAATTGACGCGTTTGTTTTCCGGTCAACGACAGACCAAAGGTTTACCATTTCATGGAAGGAATTTTACGAGCGGTCATGCAAAATGGCAATGGCGTACAGGAGAATGGGAATGAAAGCGGGCGATGTAATAGCCATTGTCTCTAGATCGTGTCCGGAATGGCTTTACGTGGTTTTCGGTGCGATGGCCGCCGGAATTACCGTTACCTCCATCGTGTTTATGTATAACGACGGGAGTGACGTCATAGAAATCATGAGGAAGCTTCGGACGTGTTCATTGCTGATAATGGATCCTGGAATGCACGAGAGTAATTGGACAATCTTTAAGAATTTGCTTGATGGTTATAAAACTGACGGGCATGTGACGAGCACCAAAATGCCATATCTTCGGAATTTGGTTTTCGTATCGTTACCCGAAAAGGTCGATGGAATGACGGTGTCTAGTCTTTTGGAAGAGAATTATAACATTGACCTTCCAAGGATAGATCCAGACCGGAATGCCATTCTGCTCCAGACCTCTGGAAGCACTGGTGTACCGAAGCTAGTCGCCCATACACAGTCCAGACTGTTGTTGTTTGGGAAGACCAAAGAATCTTCAGCTACCTTCAACGATCCAGTTATTTACAACGACCGTCCGTTTGGGTGGTTAGGAGGATTCCCTTTCGGGTTTTTCAATGGTCACACGCGGGTCACCCTGTCAGGAATGTGTCCACCTCCAAAAGATAAATTGTCGTTCCAGATAGATGTGATTCAGAGTGAATGCTGTACTAGCACCGTTCTCCTACCACCGATGATTTATGAACTCGTTAGAAGAGAGGTAGGTTCATTCAGCCGTTCGTTTATTTATTGAAACGATATTTTAATCATTAGGCTGGAGGTAGTTTCATTCACGTGCGTTCGTAGTATTGAAATGTTCGTTCGTTTATAAAAACGACTTCGCCAACATAGATCATGTACATATTGGTAAAAGTGTAACATCAGCATAGCGACCTCCGAATTAAGTTCTATCAAGTTCTGAAAATACTGTTATGTCTGTTGTAGCATTTCGTCCCGAAAACTGGTCAAAAATATTGTTTTTTTCTGAACAAATAAATTACCAAAACATCCGATAAAAAAAATCCTACGCCATAACCTCCGTCCACCGATTAGATTGCGTTGGTGTGAAGGCAGACCTAATATATAGTCGATGATTATTATTCCCTCTCCTTAATTGCTGAGTTAAACAAATATAATGTACAGTACATCAAATAGTTATCACGTTATAAGCAAAGTCTTTGTAAAAGCAAAGCGCCTCTGCATCTCAAATGATGTTTCCCTTGGTATGGGTGGTGGTTTGTTTAAACGTTTTTGGTTTTTTTCTGTCTGATTTCAAGATGGGAATGGCCGCATTGAAAAATAATCATTGGCTAAATAAGGAGAAATAAGTTCGTTAATATCAGTTTTCACATTTTTTATTCCTTTAACAGAAACCTGACTTTAGCGGAACTGGTTATAACGTACTTTATTGATTATATCGTCAGTAAAGTCCCCGTTTAAATGGGAAATCGATTACGCCTTATTTGAACTGCGGAAACATTTTGTTTAAAAGTTCTGTAAACATTCTTTCAGAGAGACCTTCCTGCGGATTGGCCATTGGAAACCATTACTACTGCAGGCATGCCGCTAACCAAGTCTATAGCAACGTGCATTGGCACCGTATGTAAGCGGCTTATTGTTTGTTATGGTGCGACTGAGATCATGGCATGTTTCATTATGAACGTTGAAAATCGGGACGATTTTATCGATTATTCGTGCGGGAAACCAGAGCATAATGTTGAAATCAGAATCGTTGATGAAGCAGGAAATACGGTACCAGTCGGGGAAAGAGGGGAGATCTACGTCCTATCAGATTTTATTTTCAAGGAATATTTCAACGATCCCGAGAAAACTGCTTCTGTTAAAACACCTGACGGTTGGTACAAAACCGATGACTATGGACGGATGAACTCGGACAGATATCTATTTGTAGAAGGTCGATTATCCGATATCATAATATGCTGCGGAATGAACGTGACTCCCGCCATTTTGGAAACAGTCCTGAAAGCTTTTCCTGGTGTCCAGTCGGCAGTCGTTGTTCCCGTCCCAAACAAGGAAAAATATCAAGTGGTCTGCGCATGCGTGATGGTGAGATCGGATATCGATGTTACAGAAGCACAACTAAGAGAATACATGGAACGTAAACACAACGACGAAGAAAAGTTGTTTACAATATTGCCAACGTATTACATGTTTCTTGACCAATTCCCGGAAGAAGGAACGGGCAAAGTATCTAGAAAGACTTTGAAACAAATGGCCAATGAAAAGTATGGTGAACAGTAGAGCCATACCTTTTATATCAAAATATTAATTAGGTTAATTTTAATGTCAGAATCTAAACTTCTTTAACATTTCCCCCTTTACTCTTAAAGATAGACTCTGTAGCAGACGTCTATGAAAACATTATGAGTAATTTCTCCTTGTGCCACAATATTTCCAAAGATTATCTGCTGCATATCCGTCAAACCTATGGGAGAAGAAAGGATTGGACGATTTAAGTCAATAATTACATTAGAGGAAGATGCTTCTTTCCATTATTCCGAATTTAATCAAACATAGAGCCCTTTGTGTATTATGTTTTCCAATTATACATTTATTAAATTTGTGATAGTTCATAATGGTAAGCCATTCAAAATTATGTGTTATGAAATGTATATATAAATTGTCTTGGACGGTGTGTGTAAACAGTACAGTCACGTAATATAATAATGGAATTTGGGAATAAAGCAACGAGAACGATTATTCAATGTCAAAACCAGGTAACACTATACTGATTTAATTCTCGTTCAGTGGTTTATGTGTGTGTGTAATGTCATGTCTTCTCTCTCTGCCCCGTGTTTGTATTATTCTAGTACTTTGCGTTGAGTTGTGTTACAATTAATAAAGTTCAACAAGCCTTACACGATGTTTAAAATTTACTTCTCACACATAAAAAAATACTGAAATATCCAGTCGCGCCTTCTCTTACCAGGATATTTAAATGTCTAAATTAACCCCATGGTGGTCATTATCTTTACGCAACACTATTAATACTACCATATTGTCTCCGCAGAATAGAACCACTCGGACCTATCTCTCCACTTGGATCTCTATCTACACTCTAGAAGTTCGCATTCCATCAAAATTAACACATGCACAACTTAAATAAATATTGAAAATCACAGGGTCAATGTTCTAGTTGAATGCACACGTTCAACATGCAATGCTTTTTAGTGTTGTGTGTCATTTTATAGAGCTGCAAATGTTCACCGATAAGCTGACTTGGTTAGCCTTTCAGGAAATATATTACTATACACAATAATGTTCCAGGGAACACATGCTGTATAATAAGCAAAAGTTGTATAATATGTGAAAAACAAAAAGTTAATACGTTCCCTAAAACAAGCAGCTTAAATGTTCCCGATATTGTTACATTCTCTTTAGTACATGGCATAATTGTTGAGATTTTGATGCGAGTATGCCACAAAGAAACAAAGTTATGACGACGGAGCAGTGATACCTAACTTTCCCTACCTTCCATTGGAAAAGGTACGAATTTTCAGAATTCGTCTGCTTCCGAGGCGCCAGAAAGCGTCTGTTTGTGGTAAATGGTTAACAAAAGACTAAATTTAAATTCAACACTTGGTTCACAACATTTGCATAAACTATTAAGATGTATAAACAAGAACAAAAATACAAAACAACAACAACAACTGAAATACACGTTAAAAATAATGTATTCAATTAATCATGAATGGAAAGTTCAATTACTAGTCTAAGTTTCAGGTTTATTTACTGGGAACATATATTGACAACAACAACTGCAAAACACGTTAAAGATAATGTATTCATAATCATGAATGGATTTCAAGTTTCAGGTTTATTTACTGGGCACATATATTGACAACAACAACCGCAAAACACGTTAAAGATAATGTATTCAAAATCATGAATGGAAAGATCAATTACTAGTCCAAGTTTTAGGTTCATTTACTGGCACATATGAGCCGTCCCGCGAAAAAAACAAACAGTGTGGACTCTGCGTAAAGTATCGACCCGGATCAGCCTAAGTATGCCGCGCAGAGCCGGATAGACACTTTTCGCCTCCTGTGGACTTTCTGTTTCAGGAATCATTACTCTTATACCTTAATCCCCCTGAGACGGAATGTGTCGGCCCGGATCAGTCTGCGCGGACTGCGCAGGCTGATCTTGGTCGATACATTACGCAGAGGCCATACTGTTGGTTTACTCGAGGGACGGCTCATATATTGATAATACACTGCCATAAACATTTAACACAGTTCAGTAATGAGCCGCATCAGGAGGTGTTATTGGTTGATTGATTTATTGATTGATTGTTGGTGTTTTCGGTTTAATCACGGCGTTTTATGGGTATGTTACCAGTACTTCTGGTCTATAAATCCTGATACCAGCCGGTAAGTTTTAATGCTAACCCAGTGTCCCTGAGCGCCATGGAGGGCAGCCATTACAACCATTTTTAAAGTATTTGATACGACCCGACCGGGGATCGAATGCTCGACCTCCCGAACCCGAGGCTGACGCTCTACCACTACTCCACGGTGACGTTCAGAAATTGTTAGCAGGGAGTCTTGTACCTGTGTACATTTAACACTCATGTGAGCATCACAGTGAAACTACCGTTCGTATAACTATATGTAGGTAACCTCTGTATGTTACAAACTAGGCTTTAACAAAATGGAAGTAATGGCTGCCCTCCTTGGCGATCAGGATTGCATAGTTAGCATTACGACTAGGATAAATGGACTAGTGGTACTGATATTTTCCCCCAAGAAACGACATTATATAACTGAAAACTGTTAAAAGTGGCGTTAATCAACAATCAATCTGATATGATACCGGTTTTTTTCATGACTTTTAACGTAAGAACCATTGTCGCCAAATTTTAAATGTAGAAATTCAGGAAAACACTTTTTTGTCAGTATATTTTATAGTAAACAATTAAAAGTGTTATTCCCGTGGAGGATGTAAATTATCTATCTGAATTTACCAACAATCCTCGGAATTGACAAAAAAACACCGCACCACCTGGCTAAGATACACAGGTTAAATCACTTAAGAGAGAGACATGCCCCTTCTTACATGTATAACATGTTTCTTTTTTTCTAGGGGAAGATAACGGGGCCAATTTGCCCTGGCATAGCACATGCTCCTATGCGTACATTGAACACTCGGGTAAAAATGTTGATACAAAACAGGCTCACTAGAGCCTCCATCGGTCGACTAGCTTTATATAAAAAAAATTAGAGGTAACTTTTGGTGAAAAGCTAGAATTGTAACCCTATTGCTTCACGTCCAATACTCTGGTTTCTAATGAAAAAAACACTTGAATGGAATAACGGCCTTTTTAACGTGATGTGGAGACATTATGTTAACCCGACAGCTCTGCACTCGCACCTGTTGTGACCCAGTATACATCTAGAAACAGTTAATTTCAATTTGTTTCAGCCTCACTGATCAGTCGAAAAGGGGGCTAAAAGCATTATGTAACATAAACACTCTCTCGCTATACAAACAACTGATCATCAACACACACAATGGCCCAATCTGTCAATTCCTCCAAACAAAAACAAATGGAAAACCAGTGATACTGACAACCTTTTCCCGCATACAAAAGAACATGGATTACATCTGGGAAAAATAAGGGGATAACATTTTAGGATATAATTGAAACCATTGTGACAAAAGGAAAACATGTTCATTATGAGCAACTCTCCTTTTTACCTCAATGTTTTCAACAGTAGTCTTATGCAGAGGCGTTTGGACGCGTATATATGTGGGAAAATGTTAAAGTTTCAATGTACACATAATAAGATCTTAAACATTACCATGGCGAGAAATGTCACTTGGCTAACGTTTTCATGACCCAACGTATTTCTATCATCTGTTCTATGAGATAAGGTTCTAGGAGTTTTCATAACCATAATTTCTCATAGAACATTGCCCTGTCCATACTCGTTAACAAAACACGCAAAACGATGTACTCGGTGAGTTGGCAGTGCTTTTTTTTTTAACTTCATGTGTGTTGATTTTCTCATGTAATTCTTTTAGCAACTAACGTGTATTTATGGTATTTTTTTTTTTAAGCAAAAGCTGGTTGTAAAACAAAAGTGCATTTAATTTTGTTGTTGTTGAAACTATTAAATACCTTTAATAATCTTGAAATACGCATAAAGTTTGCATGATAGATTTGAAATACGCATACTTTTTGTATGATAGAATTTTAGAGGATGTCAGACTGTACCATTAACAAATGAGCCGTCCCGCAAGAAAACCAACATTGTGGACTCTGCGTAAACTATCGACCCGGATCAGCCTAAGCATGCCGCGCAGGCTTACCTGGGTGGACACTTTTCACCTCCTGTGGATTTTTTTGTTTCAGGAATCATTACTCTATGCATCTTTCCCCCTGAGACGGAATGTGTCGGCCCGGATCAGTTTGCGCGGACTGCGCAGGCTGATCTGGGTCGATACATTACACAGATGCCATAATGTTGTTTTTTTCGCGGGACGGCTCGAATCAGTTGTGTTTCATTATTGCAAAATCATATAAGTAATCTTGGTTTAAACGATCCATGGCTTACTCAAAGTATAGGCGGTGTTGACCAAATGTATTCAAATTGTGAATGTTTTAATTGCATAAGTAAATTGACACAACTCGCTTTACTTCTTGTTTCAGTTAAGCGCTTTGCGTTAATAGGAATTCGCCGTTGTCGACTCGTAAGGGGATTTGGTACCACGCGCACCGGTTTGAATTCCCAGTCGCGGCGGTCATGCTGGAGTACCATTGAACAATGTACATTTCCTGACCTAGTTATGGTTTGTTTTCCAAGGGATCATGAATAAGTGAGCTTTCGCCGTGATATAACTGAAATAACAGTGAAAACATAATGTTTTGTGTCGATATCGTTGAATACATGGAGGGTAGAGCGTCCGCATGGGGTGTTGGATCTCGCGGGCTCGATTCCCGGCCGAGCCATACCGAGACTTTGAAAAGGGTAGTATTAGATTTCCGCTCGTGGTTATTGGGTTAGCATTTCGAAAGACGTCAGGATAAACGGACCAGTAGCACTGGTTGCTTACCTAGGACACGCCGTGATATAAATGAAACATTGTTGAAAGCGGCGTAAAACACAAAACAAACAACAATCTGCGATTTATGTTTTATTTCAAAATGATTAAAACAATACTAATAGACACTAGAACAATCAGTAGTCGATAGGAAAGAATCTCGACATTGCCAGGTAGTTCATTGGTGATGGTTGTGCTCTTTGACCCCGGGTTCGCGTAAATGTACCTCTTTGGGTGCCCCGATTATTCCCGAACAAAGAAATGAGCATCGACAATTGTCCTGAAAGAATATGGTAAAGAAACGTTCAAAAGCTGGTCTAAAAGACAACAAACCGTTTGACAGGAACCACACGAACCTGTCTGTTATAGCTATATATTTTTGATCTTCGCTTACCTTTCAATGTGCTTTTAAAAGTGAACATTTTGAACAGATAGCATGCTTAACTACTTACTTCTTACTCTGGAGTTACCTGCGACTACCATTACACTGTGGAGGGGTAGGGATACGCAAATAATGGCGGCGCCCTATGGAAATGGTGTAGCAATCAAACGGCTATAACCAGGGGCGTAGCTCCCTTTAGGCACTGTAGGTACGTGCCTACACATTTTTTCTTAAAATGCCCCAACATGCAGCTGCGGCGATATACATCTGCGCTGTCCGCGCAGACTGATCCGGCCTACACATTCCGTCTTATGGGGATAGATGTATTTCAGTAGTTATTCCTGAAACAGAAAATCCACAGGATGCGAAAAGTGTCTATCCGGGTAGGCCTGTGTGACATGCTTAAGCTGATCCGGGTCGATACTTTACGCAGGGTCTACAATGTTGATTTTCTCACGAGACGGTCTACACATTGATTTTTGCAAAGCTACGCCCCTGATAACGACAAGCGTTTTGTGGATCATCCGGTTATCCTCTTAACCTCTAAGAGTAGTTAGCTTCATGATGCATGTGTTGATTCGAAACATCAGGTTGTTATGGTCCACTGCAGAGCTTAATTAACCATTTTCCCTCATATAGACGCGTTCATACGCCTCTGCAGCAGACGGCTTTTTGAAAACATAGTGACAAAAGAAGTAATTGCTCGAAACGAGCAATTTCTCCTTTTGTCACCATGTTTTCAACTCTATTCAATAATTGTACTTTCAAATAAAAGGGTGTTTCTAAATGTCTTCGGGTATGTGATCAAAGTCGTCTGCTGCAGATTTGTTGCATGTGTGAAAGGGTTAAAGATTGTAGAACATGCCCCTAATTTAGACTTCTGCTTATCGGCCGATGTTTTCCACTTTTAGACATAGATTATCCATTCAATTATAGAGATTTTCTATTTTTTGACAAAATAGATTCAAAGTCGTCTGCTGAAGAATTGTCGTATGAGTAAAAGGGTTAAAACAAAATCAGTGCTATATTTACTATATATGCCATAGCGATACATAAGTGGATGGGACCAATCTAGGTGCCATTGTTGGATCATGCCAGACGTTCACATTTATTAAAGTATGCCGGTATACTCACTAAAACTTAAAGGATCGTCAAATAATTTATCCAGTCCGAGCATGCGTCCCAATCGTCCACCGAGAAAAGGGAGGATATTATATTGTGGTCCGGACATCTGACCGCTCGTGGTGACCACACACAAAACCTGCAGCAGCAGACACAGCCAAACGACCACTTTCAGGGATGTCGACATTGTGTGACCTTGAAGAGTGATATCTGTAAATATTATGGTAAGTTGTTTTATCACATAAATACCCTTATTTTCAAGTTGAGAACAAATCACGGAACAACGATATCCAACACGTGTGATATCAAATACACGTCATACACGCGACTACTGATGACTTCATTTTGACCTTTATCTTTATTATGTTTATTGTTAAGTTGTTAAATTGTACACATTGAAAAATGCAATAATACGTTATTTTGAATAAATAACGAGTCTTAATTGTTTAAAACATTGTTTTTTTTCTTCTTCTTATTCAAAAATGATGAGGACTACTTTTTTATGCGGTGAATCACAAAAGTTCTTATGAAGAATATGTTATTCGGTCTTTGTTTTGATGTTGTCAATATTTTTCATTAAAACACACTGTCTAGGTGATAAAAAGAATCCATCACTTGTTTTACTTTGGAGAAGATTTCTTAAATTCGTCTCGAAAAAGAGAGAGTTATTAACCTCGCCAAGAGGCTCGGTTAATAACCGTCTTTTTCTAGACTCATTTAAGAAATCTTGATCTCCAAAGAAAACTCATGATGGATCCTATATGTATCTAATTATCTATGTAACCCTTTTCTACATAAAGCTTCTTTCGCCCTTGCAGCAGAAGAATTTTTAAAAGATTGTAGAAAAATTGAGAAAATGATAATTATGAGCAATTTCTCCTTATGCCATAAAGTTTTTTACTCATTCAATTATTTAACTTATATATATATATATAGAAAGTGTTTTTGCCTTAATGTTTTCAAAGACGTCTGCTGTAGATTACTTTGGTTTTTGGAAAGGGAGTTTAAAACGTCTAAAATTGGACCTAAAATAATACTGATTATAATAGTAGATACCTATACGTGAAGCCCGATAAAATTTATGTCAAGAAATATATTTGATTCTTTCCTACATTAAGGCTGAATATATTGAATTCTCTATAATTCAAAGTAAAAATATATAAAGGGATTTCAAAACATTGCAGCTAAAGAAGCAATTTCTCTCTATCCCTCAATGATTGAAAGAATTGTCGTCTGTTGAAATTGCGTCTGCATATAATGGGAATGAGGTAACGGTGGTTAATTGATTGGTTGGTTTTGTATGCCGCCGTCAACAATTGTTCGGTCATATCAATGCGTTTCCTGGATAAGTTACCAGTATGTCTGGTCCGTCCGTTTATCCTGACAACAACCAGTCAGTTAGTTGTAACCCCGAAAAACTGAGAGCCAATTTAAGAAGGACAACCCTTACTACCTGTTTTAATGTATTTGGTATGACCCGGCTAGGGATCGACCACGTGAGCATCCGCACCGAGGGGGTGCTCTACCACTTTATCACCGAGGCGGTTTGGTTACGACCAATGCGATCAATCACTGGAAATGAGTCGGGAGTTATAACCCCTGTTCGGACATTGATTCTTTCCTATTATTATCGACACGATGCATTGTGACTAGCGTCATGCATCTTCCATCAAAAGGCTGAACAATGCGGTTGTGGAAAGGTAGCCAGATGTCTAGGAAGAATTTGTGGAGTACTGGTCAAAGAAAAACAGAAAAACACACACGTATGTGAACTGGCCGCGGTAATATCACTGAAAAACCTTGTTGAAAACGGCCGGTTAAAATCCAACCAATCAACCGTCTCCTCGAATAACAAACTTCAAAGATGTAAGGTCCTGTATTTTGTGTTTTTAGCAAGGGGCTCGTTAGAGCCAATTGCTATAGTAGGCGAAATCCGAAGACACTCATCATTTTGTCCTAGAATGTAGACTAGTCTAAGTGTTTTACAATATCGGCATTGAATTACTTCAAATCTGTCTTTCTATATCAGCTCTCCGTTTCTGAACACCATGTCGGTATCAGAGAGATGTCTTGGTAGTTGCAGAAAGTATATAATGTCAATGAGAGTGGCTGATCTGTGGAATATTTTTTAAAAAAAAAATGGACTTTTGCCAGCTAATACCAAGGTCGGTCCTTTCGAACCGCCAAATAGTTTTAGTCTAGAAATCAAAATGCGGTGACTTGTTGGCATATGAAGCCGGAAAACGGATTTGATTCGACATCACTTACCTAAAGGAAAGAACTCGACGAATTACATGATTAACAAATAAAACGTATTTCTACATGACTTGATCACGCGCAACATGCATTCACAAATTAAAGCAATATGTGCATTCTTTCTTCAGGTCTCATTCATAAACTGAACAAATTAAAGCAGTATGTGCATACTTTCCGCCGGTGTAATTATGATTGCGATTTCAAAATTGAATTTTAATTGATGAATTTTTATTTGAAAGGGGAGAGTGCTGTGTATATTGTCTTACTTAATTAACTCATAAATGAAATTATATACACTCAAATTAAAGCCGCGACTCTTAGTGTAACAGATTTCTATATAACCCATGTATTCCATGTTAATCTTTGTAGTATTAAATATTCTGCTAAGCTTTATGGTTGCTACTTTATTTAATGTTGTACACATACACAACAAATTGGCGACGATGTTGGGATTTTGAACCTCTATAAATGCTAATGGTTATGTTAATTGAGGTCGAATTAAAACAAATAAATTAAAACTATAAGAGCTACAACTTACATCTTCAGCGACTTTTCCGGCAAATAACAACAAGTTTGTGCTTGTTTCAGAAATCATCGATTTTTGCTTTTATTTTGTCACTTAAGTCACAACACATTCTGACCAGGCTCTATACTGTTAACCACCCAACACAACAGTTTTATCTTGTTATTCCTTGAATCGGCTATCAGTTCTTCATATAACAAAGCTGTCTATTTTAACAATTCGGCACTGCAAAGGTTAATTAGAATTTGGATTCGTATCCACTGTATCCTTTAGTTAAACAACATTACATCCAGAAGCTCATATATGCGGTGACAATCAACAAGGTTATGTTTAATTGTGATTGTTGTCTCGTCGAAACTGTTGATTACCTTTGCAAAAATGTCTGAATATTGCATAATAGTTTCACTGTTTGGTTTGGTTTAGTAAAAAGTAAAAGATAACATCCGAATAATGAATTGTTTGATTTTCCCTGACTATGAGGGAAATGGTCAAAGACTTGCACAATATTTGGAACAATTTGTTTTTTTCATTTTAAAACAGACAATCGCCTGAAAACTCCTTCTTTAGTATTAGTGATAGAATAAACGTCTATATACCTGACCGATATTCATCAATCATTCTAAATATATTTCTAGATTTTGTTTCAAATTCACAAAATTAATTAACTTCATGATATATTTCATTTTGATTTAGCTAATGAAGAATGTTTTAACTTTAAAATTCAGAATATTCATCAAATTTAGAATTGATTTAGAATGATTTATAAATCGGACTCCGATTCAAAAAATAATCTGACATACCTGTCGTTGTTAATTTCGCCGGGCGGTCTGTGTGCCGATCAGAAAATGACCCTTAATTAGACATTGTTGACTGTCAACCAATATATATATACGCTTCGAACGTTAACCCTTTCCCACAAACAACAACTGTAACTTTGAAAAGATATGTGCAAAAACATGAAGAATTTTTATGAATGAAAGTTTAATTATGGAATAAACTTAAAAACTCTGGCAAAAGGAGTTGCTCATGTTAAGCAATTTCTCTTTTTGCCACAATGTTTGTAAAAGTCGTCTGTTGAGAGGCGTCAGAAAAGTATGCATGTGGGAAAGGGTTAACCCTTTATCTGATGATTGAATCACATGATCGACAGTTTTTATTGCTACTATGTAATAGAGCCGTTCCATGAGAAAACCACTATTATGGACTCTGCGTAATGTATCGACCATATCAGCCTGCGCAGTCAGCACAGGCTAATCCGGGCCGACACATTCCGTCTCAGGGGGATAGAGGTATAGAGTACTAATTCATAAAACAGAAAATCCACAGGAGGCGAAAAGTATCTGTCCGGGTTAGCCTGCGCGGCTTGATTAGGCTGTTCCGGGTCGATACTTTACGCAGATACCACAATATTGAGGTTTTCGTGGAACGGCTCATATATTCTCTCCATGTCACTGGTGATGGAATATTTGTTTTCTATACAACTCACTTGTACTCACTTGTACCACCTTGATATGCATTATTGTGTGTGTTTTTAATTTACAAATCAACGCTTGAAAGGAAGAATTAATGATCGTCAAAACAAGGTCTCTCCCTAAACGCCCATACTTCTATTCTATTCTTTTTCAACAGATTTGTTTATTTTCATGGTGTTATCATCGCTTTCCTTCTTTTTTCATTTATATCATTGTGTTTGCTAGGTAAGTTGCCAGTCATTATTACTGGTCCATTTTACCTGACACTTGCGAGTCTGTCATAACGCTATCTTAACAATCCTGAGTGCCAATGAGGGAAAGCCATTACGACCAAAGAATTGGTATGACTGGCTGGTGTCAGGAAAAATGGACCAATAGTACTTGTAATTTATCCATGCAGAAAACGCCGTTGATAAATTGAATGATTGTTTGGCGTTTTGCGCCGGTCTTTACATGTGTTTCAGTTATATGGCGTTTCCTGAGTAAGTTATCAGTACGGCTGGTCCATTTATCCTAACACCAGCCAGTCAGTCGTAACAATGAGCGCCAAGGAGGGCAGCCATTACTTTGAATGTTGAAAGTTGCGTAACAAACTCACAAGCATTAAAAGGCAGCTGTGTAGAGGAGAGAATAAAACCCCAAAAGAAAAGAAGACAAAAATGGGTTCACGAATGTACAAATACATTGTTCAGATCATCGTCATTTTTTGTCAATTGATGGACGGGCGGCAACATGTCAACTGACAAATAAGATCTCATTACTGTTTTAAACCATCATTTATAATTTGTACTTGTAAGCCACCACTGTCAGAAAAAGGTGACATTCAAGATGTAACCGGGTCGTGGGAAATCACACAGCGTTAGGCATACACCATTGCCGACGATTTATAAACATTTGTATGCATCTGCAGCAAGAGACTTTTAAAAACATAGTGACAAAAAGAGCGATTACTTATAATGATCATTTTTTCATTTTGTTTCCATAGTTTTTAACTCTATTCAGATATCGTTATTTATAAATTTAGCCTAGATGTTTTGAAAACCATCTGTTTCATATTTGTCGTAATGGCAGGTGTCAGGATAAATGGAACCGAAGTAATGGTAACTTACCCAGGAAACGCCGTGATATAACTGAAACATTGTTGAAACGAGGGGTGAAGCACCAAACAATGAATAACTCGTTGTAATGGAATTAAACATATTTTAACCAGTTATGAAAATGACTTATTTTTAATATCTCCACATGTGTTCATTTCTCACGAAAATGATTTCTGTTTAATTTCTCCACAAATCTCGAGAACTCTGCAGTACTCTGACAGACTTACTATTTGAGACCCACCTGTACAAATAAATAATATCTAATAAGTACATACATACTCGTTATACATATATAATTATGTATACAAGAGAAAGTTGATGCAGCGCATCAATGTCGCCGGATATCCATAGTGCAGTTATGCATAACACTAACATTATAGTAGTTGAATAAACAGTTATCAACTGAGGGGCATATTGGAACATCAGGGGTGGGGTCAAGTGAAAATGTATCATAACTTGCATTGTTTTGTCAACGAAGTGAATGATAATTGAAGCCTTTCATTGTTTATGATCAATCTCCATTCCAAAGTAGGTTGACCATACATACAACCAACTAATTATTGATCATAAACAGTAATGGAAATGAGAAATCTTGCCAATCATTAGTCTTAGTATGTATACAGTGCTTTCATTAAGGAATAATTATAAAATTTGAAAATTCCACATACACTTTTCAAGATGTTTGTCAGAATATTTGACTTTTATTATTTTTCAATAAAACCACAAAACAGACAATTTAAGATTTGCATGCAATAGCACGTCATTTTATCTTTCCTCTATTAAAGTCAACAGTGGACACCTTTGCAGCAATATACTTTTAAAACAATGAGTTAAGGGTTAAATCGCTGAAGACATGAGTTTTCTCTTTTTCTCAAAATGATATGAGCTTGGCATCCTAATTATATCATACTTTAACAAATGTTGAAATGTAGTCCAATATTTATAAATTAGACCACCTTCGAAATATAATATCAACTAAACAGTTAAATCTCATTGAAATTGTTGTATAATTTAAACTTAATTTCGAACATAAACTGAGCCCTACAACATGTTAATTTATTTTAATTCTTTCCTTCCTTTTTTATAACGAAAATAACAAACTACTCATGTTTTAAAATTATATTATGATGAGCGCCCTTGTGTTAATGATGCATAACAATATGCAGATCGGAAGCAATATGCCTTTAGGGAATTAAATGACACATTTAACATTGTCAAGGACGAACTAATTTTGTACGAAAGACCCGATTCTTTCTTATTCGCAGAGGTGTCGTTCTTGAAACTCTCTTTATAGGCAGAGTACGGTGTTCCGTTAGGGCCATCGTGCAGAGAGTGTTCGTTCAAAGTAATTTTTCTATTAAAACTAGTTTTATCTCGGTTTGTTCTTTTCTTCATTTGTTTCGAACCAAATAAACATTTTAAATCACCTACGATTTACTATTTGTAAGTGAGTGTAAATAGACGGCTCTCTGCAAAGGAGATTGATCTACGCAGTTGGTATTCGCGAGTCACGCTTCAAGCAGGTGCGCGTATGTAAACAAATTAGATTGCGACGTAAAGGTTTGTAGTTATCGCCTTTTGAGTACATGTAGTATATAGTGAAAATAAAGTATACCAGTCTAGCTAATAGGGACTGTTTTGTCTTCGTAAATAAAACAAAAAAACATAAATGCGAGTCAAAATAAAGAAACTGAAAATACCTAAAACATCGGAATATTTATTTCATTTTAGATGTGTCATTACTTAGTGTTTTTAAACAAACACAATGGTAATATGTTCAAGACATCTAAATGTGTTTCTTTCTAATAATAATCCCCCCTCCCATGTGATTTCCGAAAACCTATTAAAAATAGAAGTCGCGGGCTTCTGCCCGGCGACTAATGATTAAATTGATTTATAAAGGCTTTGATGTATTCGTGTAAATGATTGATAGCCGAATAGTTATCAGCCGATAAGTAGAAGTCTAGATTAGGGGCATGTTGTATGTTCTACAATCTTTAACCCTTTCCCACATGCAACATATCTGCAGCAGACGACTTTGATGACATACCAAAAGACATTTGGAAACACCCTTTTATATGAAAGTACAATTTTTGAATAGAGTTCAAAACATGGTGACAAAAGGAGAAATTGCTCGTTTTGAACAATTTTATTCTTTTGTCGCCATGTTTTCAAAAAGACGTCTGCTGCAGAAGCGTCAGAAAGCGTATATATATAAAGGAAATGGTTAATTAACCATATGCTGTTGATGCTCAAAAGATTCATCTTAGCGACAATAAAAGATTGCATGTGGAAAAGTGCCGAACATCTGGCCCTTTGTGATGAGCCTACTACAGGTAAGATATACAATTAATAGTGTTGTGACATATCATTGCGACCGGCGTACGTGTGCTACCAGTTGTGTTTGATTTAACACACAATGTGTATGCCTGTTTTGGGGCGACGGGCCCTTCAATACATTATGAGTTGTTTCTATTTGTAGATCAAAAACTACAAACATCAAGTCATGAAAGCGTCAATAAATATAAATGTTCACCGATCGACTAGACAATAAGACCTTAAAGAGAGAGAGAGAGAGAGAGAGAGAGAGAGAGAGAGAGAGAGAGAGAGAGAGAGAGAGAGAATTTTGGATGTATTAATCGTATTCAGTGATAGCTCTTGTTTATTACTACCTACTAGATTGTTGTTAGATCTGTAAATTGACACTTCTTCTTCTGAGTAGATTCACTGACTTGTAGAACCACAAAATAAGACAGCATACGACTTTAAAGTAAGAAATTGCCCATGATGAGTATATGAGAATTTAACATTACAAAGTCACGTGAGGTATAATAAGTGAAATTAATTAGCAGGCATTGTATGAGACATCTGGCTACTCTACCACATTTGGCGAACATGAATGTTAAATCTGTCGAATTTAAATTTTTAAATTTTATTTCATTTATGACTGAATTCTTGAGGAAAAGTACATGTGTAAAGCGCCTGTCTACACAAGCCGCAGAAAGCCGAAAATAACTAGTTTTTGACCCCACATGACCCTCCTTCAAATCTGACTGAGATCTGACGGACGTGAATGAATTTTTAAAAAGGAATGATGGAAAAATTAGCCTATGGAGTTCACAAGTTTTTTTTCTTTAAAAGTGGCATATTGACCTAGTTTATGACCAAACATTAAGCTGTTTCAAACCCTACTGTGAATGTTCTAATTATTTGTCAACAAGATAGACAATGTTGCTTCTAATGTGTTCACAACGTTTTTCTAAAGTTTGACCTAGTGGCCTAGTTTCTGACCCCAAGTCCCCTATTTTGATCCTGACTGGAATTCGATGGAGATGAATCATCTGTTGAACCCTATATGATGATTTGATGACAATTTAGGCTTCGAGAGAGTTCATAGGCTTTTCTAAACTTTTGGCCAGTAACCTAGTTTGTTACCTCATGTGATTCAAGAGTTTGACAGATATTTGATGAAGATAAAAGTTCTGATTATCTTTTATGAAGATTGGATTGTCAATTTGGCCTGTAGAGTGTTCGCAATGTAATTGTGATATAACCCATGATACACAGTACACATATAATATAAGTTCAATTGAACGCAACTCTATTATTTTTCAGGCAATCTAAGTGGAACTGGCTGTATGACATTCTCTTTGGTGGTTAAAATTTCCATTCAATTCTCCGGACGGACAACACCAAATGTAAAGGCACATGTCTGTCAAATTATCTTGGAATCAGATAAGAAGATTCAAAGGAGAAGAATGAAGAATATAAAAGTTATTTTCAGATGCAGCCTTGTTTTTATTAACGAATCAACTTGAATTGAAAACATATTGTAGAGGTTCACTTAAGAAACATTTCTGCTAATTAATATTGAAACAGACAAGTACTGTCATAGGAATGGAATTTAAAGGTATTGTCATTTTATCCCTTAATTGATGCTGCCTGGTCGCAAAGTTTTTTAACTAATCAATATGGCTTGAAGAATGTTGTTAGAGGGTTATCCCTGGAACATTTCTTCCAGATTATCTTGAAACCAGGCAAGCAGATTTCAGAGGAGATTTTTTTTAAAGTTTGGCATTATCTGATGCCATAGCCACCCAGGTTCATCTTTGCACACATCTGATAGAAGAACACAAAATAAACATTCCTGTGAAATTTTGTGGGAATTGCTCCAGTAGTTATAGAGAAGATGAGGTTTTAAACTAAAGATTAGTGAATGATGGACTACGGACAGAGAATGATCTAAATAGATCACCTTGCACTATTAATAGTTAAAGATATAAGAACTTAACAAACTCATACATAATTTCAAACGGTATTTCTGATATGTAACAGTTGCATCGGTACACACTATTATTCCCAGGTAATAGGCGACCGTTCCCTCAAAGACTTTAGCGAATTGGTGGAAAACAAATGACTCTTTGTCAATCACCAAAAAGAATAAATGTATCAACTGAGGTTCAAATTCATGACCCTTTGACTCTAATCACTCACCGTTAGTGACTGGTCTATTTCGGCCCACCCAAAGGAATTAAGACACACTTATATACAAAATATGTATGTAGCAAAGAAACCCAATAGGTTCTCATCAACTTGCAGGATTGAAGATCTGTGGCTTTTGATCAGTTAAACTATTCCTACATTCAGACACATTATTATGCATCTACAGTAGATAAATATTGAGTATTCTGGTAACAGGATAAATGCTCAACATCTCCATTTCCCATAACGTTATCGACTTCAATAATTACATTTTTCTTCCATATAGTTCCCTTGATATTTTCAAAGTCATAGGTTGCAGATCTGTTGTATGTTGGAATGGATTAAACTGACTCTTCATTTTCAAATAAATATACTTAAGACAAGAATGTAAATTATGATGATACATGCATAGCATATTTATTCACAAATATAAGCACAAGAATAATAATTTATGGGCAAAAGAGAAAATTAATATAATCAGAATTTTCTTTTCCCTGTTACCACAGAAAACACATTTTGATACATCTGCAGCATCAGAAATGACACAATCTCCCACATTGTTTTTAATAAATCAACTTTCATTTACAGATATTATTCAAAGACATATTTTGAGACATTTTCTACATAGTTGCTGAATGTGGGAAAGGATTAATATATTGGCAAACATATGTATATGGAAGTTTAATTATTTAATAGAGTTGAAAGCGTTGTGGCAAAAGGAGAAATGCCACAGTGTTTACAAACGTCGTCTGCTTCAGAGGCGTCAACATGTGTCTGTATGAGGTTAACATTTATGTTCCCGATTTGATAATGCAGATATCAGAGAATAGACATATTTGACCATCGTATGATATTTACTGTCATGATTCGGAATTTCCTGAATCATGTTTCCTGTCGACTGATCGGTCGTCCATAGATGAAATCATATAATTATTTGATAGCTTTGAAAACATGGAAATGTAAAGATTGTTCATTAAGACTTATTTCTCCTATTGCCCTAATGATTTCAAAAGTGACCAGCTGCATATACTTAAGAATGTGTCTGCAGGTAGATAAAGGTTAAACACACTATTTTGATTAGCCTCCAAAAATGTTCCACAAATAACATTTGAACCCTAAACCTTTATAAACCTTTTCCAGATGCAGACACTTAAATTAAATTATTGTAGAAAAAGAGCAATTAAAAATTCATCCTTATGTTACAATGTTTAATTTCTAAATGTTTTCAAATGCGTCTGCTGTTAATTTCTAGTTGTTGTTGTATGTGAGGAAGGGTTGGTTAGGTACATCAGATATGTAAACCCTTTATTGGAAACATTCTTAATTTCGGGTATCATGACAACAAATATATTTGCAAAGATAACGATATATGTTCTTATTTACATTATATTATATTGTAATTAACAAGCGATACATATGAGTACTTTCGTCGTAAATTTTCAATACATATGAGTACTTTCCTCGTAATTTTCAATGGTTTAACATGTTTTCACATGCAAAAAATTGAAAACATTTAGCACAAAACTATGGCAACTGCATTCTAATTCTCCTTCTTCTGCAAATGTGGAAACCATTTAACAATGAAACTAGAGTGGAGTTTTGATGTCCTGATATAAGGTCCGGTTGCTATGGTTATGTAGGAACAGTTTGAAACCGGGTGCTTAACAGTTTGAATCGTACTACTTACCGTTACCACGAACAGGTTCCAACCCGTCTCCTACTTAACCCATATACAGCACGGACATGTGTAACAAGTCACGTTGGGCATATTCAAACTTCAGTTTGCCGTCGTAATATCTGGTACTGGTAGTAAGAAGTGACAGGTTCGACCTCTCGGTCACGTGAACTTGTTGTATTATTGCGCCAGCAGTCCGTAATGTACAAACCCCTTGTTGTTGTTTGTTGGCGTTGTTTACTCTCGTACTCGGCACTATTGCCATTTGGCGCATGTACAAACCTCACTCGCAGCTAGTATTTAGCGAATTAACAGGGCAAGGTTAAAACTCAAGCCAATGGTCAAAGGGAAGTAAATCGGATCGGCTTGCGATCCTACACGGTTATGGAACGAACCATAACCCCATATCCTATAATGGTCGTCTATGAACAATGAATAACTTCCCCTTGACCAATGATAATTCGGGGAACCTCACTGGAGTGTTGGAGGTCATTATTGGGATCATTTTAAATCAAGAAAACCATTGACTGTTATTTTTTTTATAAATACGGCCCTTTGTACGCCTTATGGAAGCCGTTTTTCCATTTTATATCGTGTTACCGGTATACAGAGTTAATGGTTTACGCTTCTATACGTTATCAAGCCCAAATTTAGTTGTTTATTGTAAACACTTAGGTTCAAAACTAATGTGTCTTAGGGTAAACTTGGAGTTATTTTATAACTTACTAGTGCAGCTGCTCCCTTGCAAATTCAATATACGTCTTTTAAAACATTGCTTTTAACGCATTAACCGCTACATTGTGATATCAACATTAAAACACAATGTACATACATTGTAGACAATGATCGGCATTCATAAGCTATAGTCGATCTTTAAAAAAGGGTTATTATTGACTAAACCGGGCCCAATGTCCTATACTGGAGCATGATAACTATGACGCTGTAAGCTCAAGAATCATGTCTATAAAAAAATCCTTTATATATTTTTCAATCGTCTCCTTGGAACGGGAGATCAACGTTCGTTCCCTGTTAGGTCATACTAAATATTTTAAAAACGCTGGGTTGTTTACAACTTGTGTGTTCTCAAGGATAAACTGTCGCCTGTGTCCAACTATATATTTTGAAAATACTGCAAACGTAAGCATTGTTCATAATGAGCTAGCTACGTTTCGATTTGCCACAATGTTTTGGACTTTACCTTCACTTATAAAGACTCCATACTTTTCTTAAGATGTTTCCAACGTCATTTACTGCAAATTGATTGAATGTTACTCAGGACTACCAATCTTGGGCACTTGCGACCCGTATTTGATCTAGACCAAACTCCGGTTCTGCACTATTCGCTAATACATCATAGAAGCTTTCTAATTCTAATTATATAAACTTCCGAAATTAACAGTTTCCCATTGTTTACAGAATTCGTCTATAATTGTCACTCTGTGATAATAGAGCTTATGTTTATTCCTGGAACACCGTTTGGTAGTTTGTGGGATTGAGATCAGGGCTCAGGGTTTCGATTCCCGCCGGATTGATTTTGGTTGAGTGCAGACACATTGCCTTTTTATAGACTAATACTGACACTAAATAGTCAATAATAAATGGACTGTGGCCGTGATATCATCGACGTTTATGTGATTTATCTTATGTTTATGAATGTTTTCAAAAGGACGAAGACAAATTATTAACAATAACTCCATGATGGTGATAAGTTAGGCAACTTTTCTAACAATGTTTTCCAACTATGATTTAGGTCAGTACATCTTCATGTGATGCCCAAGCTGGAGATAGACTTAATTCAGGTAATGCGATATATATATATTTAGTCCAAAAATGTATATGAATAAAAACACTAAGTCAAAACTTAAAAAGATAATATCAAACATTTAATAATTGTATTGGTCATTAAAACATAACTTAATAATATAATAATACATAGATATAAAAAACGGAAAATTTAATTTTTCTCTCTCTCTATCTCTCTCTCTTCTCCCTCTCTCTCTCTCTCTCTCTCCTCATCTCTCTCCTCTCTCTCTCTCTCTCTCTCTCTCTCCTCTCTCTCTCCTCTCTCTCTCTCTCTCTCTCTCTCTCTCTCTCTCTCTCTCTCTCTCTCCCTCTCTCTCTCTCTCTCTCTCTCTCTCTCTCTCTCTCTCCGCACGCGCACTCCTCATTTTTAAAAAGTGTTAAACACGGATTGAATTGTGAAATATGAAAACAATATATTATGTTTATACTGGATTATATTTACTGAACTCAAGGTAGGGTAGTAATAGTAGGCCTACTTATAAGTACTAGTTATCCAGATCTAACATTAAACACATAGAATAAAATCACTTATATGAAACTTGCAGGATAAAGATTGCTAAATAAATTTATAAAAAGGGTCATTATACATGAAATAAATATAGATCAATATATTCCTGAATAAATAAATAAATATTAAAAAGAAAAAAGAGAGCGCTCTATTAATAAGAAAAATAAATAAATTAATTAAATAATTTAAAAATAAATAAATTAATTAAATAATTTAAAAATAAATGATGAAAAAATAAATAAATTAATTAAATAATTTAAAAATAAATGATGAAAACTAAAGACCAAATGATAAGATTTGTATCGACTGAGGGTACGAAACAACACGGCAGACTAATCATGTAAACAAAGCAATGCATATTAATGAGAGAATGTAATCTCGTGACTAGGTAACCATGGTAACAATAGAACATTAATGGAACAAGTTCATGTGAGATAAGTGTTACTATATATGTAACAATGTATACGTTATACAAAAAAAAAACCATAATGGGTTTTTTCGCTTATAGTTAACAGGTGTGAGATATTTTTTTTTTTTTTTTTTTTTTTTTTTTTCAATAACCCATGAAGCTTTCTGAAATGAAACTGGAAAAATCCATGGGGGCCGCCATTTTGGATATGTATAAAAAGCAGACGTAAAACACAGATTGAAAATTATTGTCGGCTTTTTTTTTTTTTTTTTTTTAAGTCGGTATTTTGGGTATGTATAAAATGAGCAGAAAAACACGGATTGAAAATTATTGTCGTCTTTTTAATCATTTTTTTTTAAATCGATATTTAAGATCATTTAAGTGCTGTGTTATGTGGCAATTAACATTTGTACGAAAAGTTAAAAATAAATGGAAATCTGTAAGAAATATGTTTTCCCGTTCGTCAAAAAAACGACAGCATTAGCCTTCTATGCCCGAAACTAAATTTTGACTGTATCGTAGCCAAAGAAGGAGTCAATGGAGCGACGTCGTTTCCCGCAAAAAAGTGGTATCAACATGAAAGACCCCAAATTCCTATACATGAGCTATTGACTCACTCATTCAAAGTATAATTATTTATCAAACATTGTGGCAAAAGGATAACTTTCCCATAAGAAGCAATTGTTCTTGTGGCGACAATCTTTTTCCTAAATCGTCTGTTGCATAGGCCTCAGAAACCGTCTCTAATAGGGTAAGGGTTTAGCAGAAATGTGACCCCTTACATAATTTGTTCCAGTCATATTGACTGGTTGAAAAAGGCAGTCGCCAGGTGGCATCGGAAAAGGGCTGATATATTTGCTTCTTTGCCATAATGCAGGTGATCGATTAAGGATCGTCTTGGCCCTCATGTTTTAACCTCGTTCATTATAAATGTATTCCTTGATTGTCTGAAAGTCTTTACTTTATTATTTTCTGTTCAAATAACAGACAACATCAATATGAATTCCAAATATGTTTTAATAATGCAAGAAACATGACATTAACATTATTGTCTAGTCAATTACTTATAAATCCTTTTTTATGGCCAAAGTATGCTCTTTAATTTTTGTCTATAATTATCTTGCGTATTTTTTTTCGTAAATAGGTAGCACCTATAGATATATTACAAGGATGGGATATTATACAACTCTGACTACAGTTACAAAGTTTCCATGGGTAAACAACGAGCCATGACCGACATAGAGTCTATCTCTGTATACAGAAATAGCGTAGGGCCAATCCGAATTTACCGACTTGAAATCAACGAGAGACTCGAAACTCTCTAAATGAGAATCGAGTCTGTAAAGTTTGTTTTGATCCGGGTCACAAATATAAACGTTATTGGTGTCGGAGTCTACACTGATCCCGAATGGCTGTGACCTTTCTATTATTTTGTGAGAGACTACTTTTCCTTTATCGTTCATACAAAGTACTTTGTCGTTAACCGAGTCAGTTAAATAGACTCTTCCGGGACAAACAGCGAGATAAGGCCAAGAGCGTAAATGAGTGTTTATGGTTTTCATCGTGACTCCGTCTGTGGACATCACGGATACAAACCAGCGACCATGACCAAGGCCACCGTACACATCATCATCAGTACAGACGGTAAAAATCTTAGCTTCACTAAAATCTATAGAATAACAGTGTTTCTTCGTTTTTATAGATTTAGTGATTACGGCAGGATTTTGTGTTAAATTAATAAACCATATTCTACGTTTCCATGGTAACGTAACAGCTAGCAAACATTGTTTATCGGGCTTTGATTGGTTGGTTACGGAAATATCAGTGGTGGGAATTATGCCCTGCTCAGTGGGTTCTCGTTTTACAGAAAATGATTTATTAATGGCAGCACGTAAGCGTTTTAACGGTTTAACCTCTTTTACTTTAATATCGGAGGACACACTGGCGGCCATTACGACCTGCTCAGTGGGTTCTCGTTTAACATTTATCGCTGTAACACCGAAAGGTCCTGACCCAAACCGTAAATAGCGTTGTAGTATGTGCGAACCAATACTGAATAGTTTAATACAATAATTACGAGAATCACAAACAACCCACCTTGTGTCATCCAGTCCACATAATCCAGTTATCCAATAATTATCACTCTTATCCAATTCATGTTTAATATTAACGCTATCGACAAAAGAAACTTCCTCCCTAACAATCATTTCCATTCTCTCACTCTTACTCTTATTCATCATTTCATCACGAAAACATTTCTTCATTCTTTCTTTCTCACTTTTCTGAATGAATCGATGCGATTTTTCGTGTCCTTTAAAACAATCCTGACATAAATATTGGTTACATACATAACACAAATATAACGCGATATTTGCACGTACACTTCTTAAAGTTCTAATAAAACAAACATCACAAATCGCATCATTGAGATTTCCATTACCCTCTTCAGCATGTATGAGTTCCTCCCTTATTTCATCAGCGGCAATTGTTGTCTGTTTTTTTTCTCCATCTCTTACTGTCTGAGCCATTTTCACAAGGTCCTGTAAAAGATATGAATTAATTATTTTGTATTATCACTTGATGCTAAGTAATTCAGCTTTAGACTAGCACTCAGACTCTATGAGAAGTAATGAAGTGATACAATACTAACCCTTTTAGTATATTGGTTTAGACTGTGACTAAGATTCAGTAAACATTAATCAGGCGAAACAGACAATTTCATTCAATGAGCGAAACCAAGACAGACATTCACTATAGTATACTCACGATAGGCTGAAACGTGGCTTATTCTTACATAGAGATAATGTCGCTTGATATTGCACTATGAGAAAATAAGCCTTAAGACGGTGACGCTGTAGTAGCAATATTGACCTGACATAGAGAAGAATAGCCTTGGCTATTAAAGATTTAAGAACTGTGTAGATTCAGATCAGCTAGTATATAGGCACATCATTATTATGATATATTATAATTTGTTCGACATGTACATGTATGAATACGGTTTGAATGCGACGTGAAAGTATAGCTAGCTTATACCGTCTATGTCAGATATAGCACCCATGCATTACTAAAATTCTATGGGAAAAGTATGAAATCAGTCTTACGTTATAGTTTCCTTTGAATGTTGATATCACTTGAACACCAAACACAGCGTCCAAACAGTCACAATGTCACTTCACTGATGGCTATCTGAAAATAATGAGAAAAAAAAAAGTTATTAGTTTTACAACCACTTTCCAGCACACAGTACATTTGCAGCAGAAAAATGAAGGTATATTAAGTGAATGGAGTTAAAAACATTGTTGTAAAATCAAGAGGAGAAATTTGTCATATTAAATGTTATATATATAAAATCGTTTACTGAAGTTGTGTCAGAAGGCAGTTGAATGTTGGAATGTGTTTAACCTTCTCATTATCAGTTTGAGTAATTGTTCTAGTAATAATACATGATCACAGATTCATAATGTGTTATACCCCCATAGAGTATACACTATATATAAAGAGTCTTTATATATGGTTATAATGGTATATACTCTATGGGGATATAAAACATCATGAACCTGTGTACATGATGTATAGCACTGAGCACTGATTGTTTAAGAGAAAACTCTTCTCTATATTATTGAGAAATATTGCCTCGACAACGGCTACTGATTGTAAGTTTATACGGGAACGGTTCTGAGGTCTTATCTTCGTCCATTGTTTGTAGGAGTAAATAAATCGAACTTTGAAAATTGTGGTCGTCTTATCCATTAATCATTCTTACCCATGAGATTAACCAGGGACTACTAATACGTATTCAAATTAGTAGTCCCTGGATTAACATAATTATGAGACATAATGATGATTATAAAACGAGTTCATCAACATATATACTTAAAATAAACGACAAAAAAAAATAAAAATGTGCCCATACCCGATTCCTTTCTGTATATACCAATCGAGGCACAATCTGAAATATGAAATGATCCGTAAGACTAATAACTGAAATTGAATCAATGGCAATTTCAAAATGTAAATATGTAGATTGGTCTGGTCATCGATGTCTTTTTTTTTTAAATAAATATGAAGATATTCATGCACATCAATGGTATTTGAGATCTTCCCAGACATCGATGATATTCTTGAAGTGTAAAACTAAAGATCGGCATGCAGATCGGTGGTCTATTTCAAATGTAAATATGAAGATCTCTACACTCATTAATGATATTTATGAAAAGGAAAGATCGGCCCTAACATCAATGATATTTTAAAAAATGTTAAGATCGGCTCGCATATCAAATCCATTTTTTAAAGTTTAAGAACAGTTTAAGATCGGCTCGCATATCAAATCCATTTTTTAAAGTTTAAGAACAGTTTAAGATCAGCACGCACATCAATAATCATTTGAAATGTAAAGATTGGTCGCACATCAAATATATTATTGGTGTGCAAGCCAAGCTTACTCTTTCTTAAATATCATTGGTGTGTGGGTCGATCTTAACAATAAACAAAATATCATTGATGTGCTGGTAGATCTTGAAATTTAGATTTCAAAATTATCATAGATGTGGAGGCTTATATTATAAACATTATGTATCATTGATGTACTGGCCATTTAAATTTGCGTATAAAACGAAGGATGCCAAATTTACATTTTTAAAATATCATTAATGTGCTGGCCTATATTTACATTTTTAATCTATCAGAGGTGTGCAGGCCGATCTTTACATTAAAACAATATCATTGTTGTGCTGGCAGATCTATAAATTTACATTTCAAACAATCATTGATATGCTGAGCCAATTTTTACATATAAAAGATATTATTGGTCAGCGGGCCGATCTTAACATTTCAAATATATCATTCGTATGTGGACCGATCTTAACATTTCAAAAATATAAATAATTTGAGGGCTGATCTCAACATTTAAAAATGTCTTTGGTGTCAGGGCCGATCTTTACATTTAAAAATTATCATTGATGTGTGGGCCGATCTTTACATTTAAAACATATGATTATATCATTGATGTGCGGGGATGATCGTAACATTTTGAAAATATCATTGGTGTGAGAGCTGATCTTTACATTTAAAAATTATCATTGATGTGTGGGCCGATCTTTACATTTAAAAAATATGATTATATCATTGATGTTCGGGGATGATCGTAACATTTTAAAAATATCATTGGTGTGAGAGCTAATCTTTACATTTAAAAAATATAGTTGGTGTGAGAGCCGATCTTTACATTTCAAAAATATCATTGATGTGTGGGCCGATCGTAACATTTTTAAACTATCATTTGTGTGAGAGCTGATCTTTACATTTCAAAAAATATAGTTGGTGTGCTGGCCGATCTGTAAATTTTGAAAATGTCATTGGTGTGCCGGCCGATCTTACCCTTTTAAAAAAATCATTAGTGTGCTGGCCAAATATTTAATTTAAAATTATCATTGATGTGCGGCCGATTTCACAATTTCAAAAAATATCATTGGTTTGCTGGCCAATATCAAGATCGGCCTGCAGACTAGTGATATTTTTTAATGTAAAGTTTGGCATCCTACATTGTATAGGTCAACACATATGGCTTGATTTCCTACATTGTTTAGACTATATAGCCAGAATGACAGCATATCTTGTATGTATTAACCAGTTGGAATGGTAGGTTATCCTCCTGTAGCACTCTGGCCAGCTACATCAAATTGTCCTCGAGGAAAACACTGGTAAATAAACGAGATCGTATAGGGATACATTTATTTTAAAATAGGTAAACTAGAGTCTCTCTCTCTCTCTCTCTCTCTATCTCTCTCTCTCTCTCTCTCTCTCTCTCTCTCTCTCTCTCTCTCTCTCTCTCTCTCTCTCTCTCTCTCTCTCTCTCTCTCTCTCTCTCTCTCTCTCTCTCTCTCTCTCTCCATCTCTCTCTCTCTCTCTCTCTCTCTCTCTCTCATACACTTATATAATACAGGGCTGGCGCCGTATACACGTGATATCCCGGATCTAATATCTCACATGTATACCTCTACCCTCATTGTGTTACACTCCCTTTTATTTTTAAAAGGTCAGTCATCTATGGCAGGATATCCTGTATTTTATGGGCTATAGCCAGTCAGAATGGATTGATATTTTGCATTGTATAGTCTAACAGAAAAGTGATATCTTTATTTTTTAAGTCAGTAAGAATGTCAGGATATCCAACCTTTAAAGGCCACTCAGAATGGCCAAATATTCTACATTTCCGGACTTTTGCTAATGCAGATCTTTTGAAATATTTAAAATCAAAATCCCGATCGCGGATTGAAAAACAGGAACTGCAAATGACCGTATGGTCCAACCGGTATACCCGGAACTTATCTGTTTGTGTCAGCCGGCGTAGCCAGAAGTCAATTATATGTCTGAACAGCCTAAATGTAACCTCATCAGCCGAAAAATATATATCACATTATGCAATGTATGTCCGTAAGGACGCTAAATTGGCTTCGTTTGGCATTAGGTGCCTGTCCGTCGTATTTTACATAGAGCGATTATGCACCTACCCTGTTTGAGAATTTTTAGGCAACCTGACACTTGCAAGATGCAAGTATTCCATGCCGGCTTCAAGATGCACACTGTTCCGTTTTATCAAAATGCGGAATAGTAAAGGGTGAATACATCGTTCGGTCCAATGCAATCGCAAAAAGTTGAACAAGATACTTTCGTGAAATAGATAATACAAGCATTACCGTCGGTTCTGTGTCTTCATATTTAGGAATACAGTGGACTAAATGATGAATTCAGATGTAAGAGGTCAATTGCGTTTCACAGTGACCGTCCGCAAAAGTCTAGTGGGGGATGTGAAGGAGGTCCGCAGACTATCTCCGGCTTAACATTGTCAACATAATTACATAGACTTGTACATGTTAAGCACACCACGTATAAGTTCATGGTTACATTGAATCAATCAAAATTAAACATGACTTATAAAATCATGTTACGCCACATCTAAGATAAATAATTAAAACATGACTTTAAAAATCATGTTAGGGTCGCAAAATTACCTAATCAAGTACAATGTAATTCGTATTTTAAGGCAACTTACCAAAATTCCTGCTGTGATAAATAAATATATATTTCCTGTCTCATTATCGCTTTATTTTTACTCTTTAAAATATACGTCAGGCCTTTGTGGAAGTTTAAAGTCGACTGGCGGGCCTTAATAATTATGCTCATATGATCCAGAAGTCACGTGGTACATTTCCTTATAAGGTATAATGCACCATAGAAACCGTGATATAAACAGATTTAACCGTTTACACTATATCGGTAATTTTCCATCGTATGCTCTGAAAAAATATACAAGTATTATGCGAACGTTACAGTTAAATAACGTGTTAAAATTGAAAGGCAGCATATCTGCACTGCTTCCGACACCAACTTATCATAACTTATATCAAATATTAACCTGTATCGTTATTCACGACAAACGCTTCTTTTGAGCGAAACGAAATTGGTTGTCACGGCGAATAAACAACACTTACAAGCTAGAGTTTCCGGAAATTTGTTTTGACGTCGGTGTCTTTTGTTCGGATAGCTGTTAAGACTCATTTTAGTAGGACAAAGGAAAGCCTTTGATAAAATGCTCTCAAGAATGACCCTTATTGTTACTGCTTCACCTGTTGGTACAGTTTTAATGCACAGAAGTGTAGTTTAATTTGATTAAAATTATATTTAAGGTGGTTTGCTTTCAGGTGACTGTATAAAGCACAAATGACTACAACTAATTATACGTATAATGAAGTATTCTCTTATTAACAGTGCCCAGTTAGAGATCTTTCTTCTCGCTCCGCTTATTTTCTATATCGTCTGAAATGTTAGCCTTTTGTTTGTGAAGTTCTTCAATACCGTCTTAAAATATTTTCAAAATCCATATTGATAATTCTACATCAAACATAACATGGGAGCTTTTTTCCACCCTGTTAAAATGATACAGACCCTGTGTCCACCTTGTAAAAAATAGCATGGCAACTTTTATCTTGTACTCTCAACATTTTTAAAACATTATTCTCGTTAATAATCAACCAATAATCAAACAAGAGATGTTTGTCAAATATTATGCCCCCCGCCTAAGCGCCATGTTATCAGGAATATTTGGTCAATTTTTGACCCGATGACATCAAAATCAATAGGGGTCATCTACTGGTCACCCTCAGCCTCCATGTAAAATTTGGGAGCCATGGGTGCAGAAAATGCCCGAGTTATCACTCGGACCAGCTTTTCACGTTCAATGTTACTGTGACCTTGACCTTTGACCCGATTACCTCAAAATAAATACATGCAAGTCAAGTTTGAGGACCATAGATCAATGCATTGTTGAGTTATCACTCGGGCAAGCTTGGTCACTGTGACCTTGACCTTTCACCTGATGACCTCAAATTTAATAGGGGTCATCTACTGGTCATCCCAAGACTCCATGGCAAGTTTGAGGGCCATGGGTGCAGGTAATGTCGAGTTATCACTCGGACAAGCTTTTCGCGTTCAACGTCGATGCATGTCACCTTGACCTTTGACCCAATTACTTCAAAATCCATAGGGTTCATCTACTGGCGACCCCCATCCTCCATGTCAAGTTTGAGGGCTTAGGTGTAGGCTATGTCGTCGAGTTATCACTTTGACAAGCTTTTCGTGTTAAAGGTCACTTCAAAATCAATAGGGTTCAACTTCTGGTCAGGCCAAATCTCCAAATCAAGTTTGATGACCATAAGAGCAGGCATTGTTGAGTTATCACTCGGACAAGCTTTGGTCTACCGACGGACCGACCGACTGACCGACATACCGGCCAACATGTGCAAAGCAATATTCATCCCTATTCTTCAACAATGACACAATGACCTCAAAATCAATAGGGTTCATTTACTGGTCACCCTCAGCCTCCATGTCTAGTTTGAGGGCCATGGGTGCGGGCAATATCGAGTTATCACTCGGACAAGCTTTTCGTGTTCAAGGTAACTGTGGCCTTGACCTTTGACCCGATAACCTCAAAATCAGTAGAGTGCAACTACTGGTCAGGCCAAACCTACAAGTCTAGGCATTGTTGAGGTATCACTCGGACAAGCTACCGACGGACCAATATTCCGACCGACCCACATACCGACAAACATGTGCAAAGCAATATACTCCTCTTCTTCGAAGGATAGAGTATGTCATCATACACTTCAATATCTACTAGATATGTGCACTGCCTACATCAGAATAGTATTACATGAGAGTTCCGTGATAGTATGTCATTGCGGCTGGGTATGTACCATGCTTTACTGCAAGTGTATGACTGTTCAACGGGGTTTACATTTTAATTATTTTAACTAATAAAACTAGAATTTATTAGGTGTACGTTACCAAACTTAAAACGATTTCATATATGGTAAACTCGGAAGAACTATTCTCAGAACTAAAAGATCGATTAATCTTATCAAATATTGGCTTAAAATCATTCAGTCGGATTCAACAAAATATATACAGATAATGTATGAAGTATTGCATAGAGACTTACAATCAAACCATAACCATAACTCATCGGTAAAAAACATACAAACTATTTTACAAGAATGAGGCTTCGATGAAGCATGGATTTATCAATGTGTTGGTGATAACAGCATATTTCCTAATTGTTAAAAACAAAGACTAAATGACGTTTTTACTCAGAATTAGCATGCTAACACTAACGAATCTTCAATAGCAAAAAAAAAACTGCATTATGTTCAAGTTTTCGATTACAACCATACCTTAATTACATTAAATGTGATGATATGTTTAGAATTGCTTTATCTAGATTGAGTCTTTCGGCACATTGATTAGAAATTAAAACAGGTAGATGGAGAAGTAACAAAATATCCAATAAATGATAGAAAAAGTAAAGTTTGTTTGAACACAATCGAAGATGAGTTATATGTTATTTTAGAATGTCCATTATATCAAGAATTAAAAAAGAAATTCATAAACAAACATTACTGGAAGAGACCGAATATTTTGAAATGTATTGATCTCATGACATCTGAGAGTCCTAAATTAATTAAGAAACATACCTACCCCTTCACGCTTTGACAATACAATTGAAAATGTATCCAATGTTTAAACTGTGCTTTGTATAAAACGTTTATTTTCCATTTAGGGATAAATATATGTATTGTGTAAATTACAGTGGGTTGATCAGCTGGATATGTTTAAAAATAAATGTATATGTAAGATAATATTTTTAATGTTTGTATTACCTATGTTAATATGCACATTGTTAAATTATGTAAACCCATGGGCATACTGTCCACTGTACTTCTAAATAAACTTGTGATGTATAATGTGTCAATTATTCCCATCAGGCATGTTGTAAAATGTTTCATGCACTATATATATAATGTGTCAATTATTCACATCAGGCATGTCATGTGTTAATTATTCCTATTAGGCATGTTGTATAATGTTTCATAAACTATATATATAATGTGTCAATTATGCCCATCAGGGATGTTGTTAAATGTTCCATACACTATATATATATTTTGTAAGAATAGATTACCTGGAAAATAGGATATAAATCTGAAACACTTCTACACACTCTTAGCGAGTACTGCTCGAGTACGTTAATCGGTTGCATTAAAAATGAGGTTAAAATTGGGAATCTCACAACCCATTCGGCACGAGTGCTGGTCGAGTATGAGGATCACCTCTCGTGGCAATAAGGTTAACATTTGGAATCTCCAAACCCACTCGGTGCGAATGCTGGTCGAGTATGAGGATCATCTACCGTGGCAATGGGGTTATAATATGGAATCTCACAAACTACTCGGCGTGAGTGCTGGTCGAGTATAAGGATCATCTCCCGTGGCAATGGGGTTAAAATATGAAATCTCCTAACCTACTCGGCGCTAGTGCTGTTCGAGTATGAGGATCATCTCCCATGGCAATGGGATTAAAATATGGAATCTCCCAAACTACTCGGCGTGAGTGGTCGAGCATGAGGATCATCTCCCAAGGCAATAGGATTAAACTATGGAATCTCCCAACCTACTTGTTGCGAGTATCTCTACAGACCCGGCACGAGTACATGTACTTGTCCATTAAGATGCTCGAGTCCCTTGACAATTGGGGTTAAAAGCCGTAATCCTCCAAGCACATTCAGTGCGAGTACTGGTCGAGTACCGGTCGAATATAATGATCGATTCCATTGATAAAAGGGTCTCCTTACAATAGCGAGTTCTAGTCGAGTATGAGGATCGATTCCCTTAAAAATGTGGTTAAAGTCTGGAATCTCTCAACACACTCGGCTGAATGCTGTACACAATATTGACGTTATGCGACAGTTATTTCCATTATGCATGTTCTACAATTCGCAATACACTTTACGGACGTAATGTGACAGATATTTCAGTCAAGCATCTGAATACAGATGTTAAGATGCTATGCACAATACGGCTGTTATGTGTCAGATATTCCAGTAAAACATATGTTAAATGTTATTAACGTTATGGACATGTTGTAAATGCTGTACACAATACGGACGTAATTTCACAGTTATTTCCTTCACGGATGTTGTAAAATGCTATAAATAATACGGACGTTATGTGTCAATTATTTCCAATCAAGCATGTTGTAAAATGCTATACACCATACAGACGTAATGTGAAATGCCATACATAATACGGACATAATGTGTCAGTTATTCCAATCATCTATGTTGTAATATGCTATACACAACACGGACACAATGTGTAAGTTATTCCAATCACCCATGTTGTAATATGCTGTACACAATATGGACGTAATGTGACAGTTATTCCAAGCATTCAGGTTGCTTAATTTTGTTTATACTCTGGACGTAATGTGATCTCCATGCATGTTGTAAACTGATGTACAAACTATTGACACAATGTGACAGTTATTCCCATCATGCAAGTTGTAAAATGATGTACAAACTACTGACATAATGTGACTGTTATTTCCATCTTAAATGATGTAAAATGATGTACAAACTATCGACATAATGTGCCAGTTATTCCCATAATGCATGTTATAAAATGGTGTACAAACTATCGACATAATGTGTAAGTAATTCCCGTCATGCATGTTTTTAAAGTGAGGTATAAACTATCGACATAATGTGACAGTAATTCCCATCATGCATATTGTATGGTCATAACACTATGGTCATAATGTGACATGTATTCTAATTACTCATACTGTTAAAGGTTTTACACACATTGACATACTGTTGCATGTATTCTAATCAAACATGCTGTCTATTGTTGTACATACTTTAGACGTAGTGTGACAATTATTCTTATCAAAAATGCTGTCAATTGTTGTAAATATTTTAGACATACTGTTGCATGTATTCTAATCAAACATGCTGTCAATTGTTGTACATACTTTAGACGTAGTGTGACAATTATTCTTATCAAACATACTGTAAAATGTTGTCCGTACTTTAGACATAATGTTGCATGTATTCTAACCAAACATGCTGTCAATTGTTGTACATACTTTAGAAGTAGTGTGACAATTATTATAATCAGACATGCTGTCAAGTGTTGTCAATACTTTAGACGTAGTGTGACAGTTATTCTGATCAAATATGCTGTAAAAGATTGAACATACTTTAGACATAATGTGGCAGTTATTCTAATCAAATATACTGTACAATAATGTACCAAGTATGGACATAATGTGGCAGTTAATCTAATCAAATATACTGTACAATATTGTACAATCTTTGGACATAATGTGGTTGTTATTCTAATCAAATATGCTGTAAAACGGTGTACATCATTTAGAAGTTGTGTGACAGTGATTCTTATCAAACACTGATACATGCTGTACACCATTTAGACGTAGTGTGGCAGATATTCTTATCAAACACTGATACATGCAATACACTATTTAGACGTAGTGAGACGGTTATTCTTATCAAACACTGATACATGCAGTTCACCATTTAGACGTAGTGTGATGGTTATTCTTATCAAACACTGATACATGCTGTTCACCATTTAGACGTAGTGTGGCGGATATTCTTATCAAACAATGATACATATAGTTCACAATTTAGACGTAGTGTGACGGTTATTCTTATCAAACACTGATACATGCTGTTCACAATTTAGATGTAGTGTGACGGTTATTCTTATCAAACACTGATACATGCTGTTCACAATTTAGACGTAGTGTGGCGAATATTCTTATCAAACACTGATACATACAGTTCACAATTTAGACGTAGTGTGGCGAATATTCTTATCAAACATTGATACATGCAGTACACCATTTAGACGTAGTGTGGCGGTTATTCTTATCAAACACTTATAATTGCTGTACACCATTTATACGTAGTTTGGCAGATATTCTTATCAAACCCTGATACATGCTGTACACCATTTAGATGTAGTGTGACGGTTATTCTTATCTGATACATACAGTAAACCATTTAGACGTAGTATAAAGGTTATTCTTATCAAACACTGATACATGCAGTACACCATTTAGACGTAATATAACGGTTATCAAACACTGATAACTGCTGTACACCATTTAGACGTAGTGTGGCGGGTATTCTTATCAAACACTAATACATACAATACACCATTTAGATGTAGTGAGACGGTTATTCTTACCAAACACTGATAACTGCTGTACACACTTTTGACGAAGTGTAACATGTATTCTAATCAAATATGCTGTACGATATTAAACAAACTTTGAACATAATGTGAAAGTTATTCTAATCAAAGATGCTGTAAAAAAACCGCTCACTCTTTAGACGTAGTGTGACAATTAATTATAATCAAATATGCTTTAAAATGCTGTATAGCCATAATGTTGTTGTTATTTTAATATCAAACATGCTGTGAAATGTTGTTCACATAATGGACATAATGTTGCAGTTATTTTAATCAAATATGCTGTGAAATGCTGTACACAATATGTCAATAATGTTGCAGTTATTGTAATAAAATATGCTGTGAAATGTTGTACACAATATGACGTAATTTGAGCTTTATTCACACCACGTGCGTTTTTAAATGATTTACACTCTTCGTACGAAACATGTTTCGGTTTTAAAATATTACCATATGATCCATGTCATGCCAAACCCGCCCTAATAAGTATTCTTTCTGTCTAACAGTGCCCAATCTCGGATGATCTCTCCTTGCTCTGCTTATATTCTATGTCATCTCAAATTTAAGACTTAATTTCGTAAAATAGTCAATATTATGAAAAGGCCGAATCAATTAGCATATCGTTTATCTGATTTAAGTATTACTCGTCACTAGCAACTTGATTTGACATTTGAGCCGATATAAATAGTATTATGATGTACGCGTTATGTCATCAAGCTTAAACGGTGTGCAATCTATCCCACCATTTACTTCTGCATAAAATAATTTAAGTACTGACAAGAGAAAGTTGATGCAAGGCATCAATGTCGCCGGAAAAGACTGCATTGATTTATTTTTTAACACACATGTATTCTTGACTTTCATTAGTCTAAACATACACATAATGTTTTCATAAGGACTAATTCCAGGATTTTTAAAATTCCACATAGATCTACATATTTCAGGATTTCTTTTGGTCAGGATTTTGGATGTTTTGTATTTGTCAATAAAACCACAACAAATTAATACATTTTGGGATTTAAATCTACATGCAATAAAAAGCTATTAAACCCTTTCCATGTCTGAAGCAACAATAAAAACCTTTAAACGCTTAAAACATTGAGAAAACGGTTAAATTGCTGAAGACAGGAACTTCCTTTTTGATAATAATTATAATAAATATTTCACAGATGTTAAAATTTATCCTCATATGTTTAAAAAGTAGACCACACTTGATACAACATATCAGCTAAATTGTTTATCTAAATCGTTGATGCATACAATATATGTTTGGCGCAAGAGAAATGCCAGTTGCGAGTCCCATTACTATTTAATAGGTGGCAAGTATGAAATTAATTGGGTGCGAAAGAGCAGATTTTCTTTATTTCTAAATCTATTGTTTATCAGAGTTTTTTCTTCTCTTAATTTGTTTCAAGCCAAATAATCATTTAATATCACATATATGTAATCATTTAAGTGTGTAATGTTAGCTATCTATCTGTAATAAGGTGTTTGAGCATTCTTTCGAAATGTTGACCCTCAAGATCGAGTCGTAGTGTCAGACATCGAATAAAGTGAATTAAAAAATCAGGCAAAGCTTTAGTGCATGTTTTATTCCACTGCATTCGAGAGAAAAAAGCATTTCTATAGTATCTGTCTTTCTCCTATATTCGACCCATGCACTCGTTTCGTGACGTTTAAGAAATCAATTTGTCGTGCGACATTTTTTGTCTGCATAAACAAGTCACTTTTCTAAGTTTACATTTTACTTCCGGTTACTTCGTTTTGTTTACATTTTGGCAATATGAAACTAGGTCACGAACTGAGGAAAAGGCGTTTCGACATTCACGACCGATAAACAGGCTTATATTTGAGACATATTTTCACAAATAATTCTTATTTTTGTTTCTGTTACCAGTTTATGTTGATACTTGTCTATTAAAAGGAGAATTTGACGTGATTTTCATATCGATAGTCTGCTGCGCAGGTGCGCGTATGTTAACAAATTAGACTGTGCGACGTAAAGGTTTGTAGTTATCGCCGTTTGATTACATAGTTTATGAAAATAAAGTATCCCAGTCTAGCTAATAGGGACTGTTTTGTCTTCGTAAATAAAACACACGTAAATGCCAGTCAAAATAAAGAAACTGCACATACTTAAAACATCGGAATATTTATTTCATTTTAGATGTGTCATAACTTAGTGTTTTTAAACAAACGCAATTGTAATATTTTCAAGACATTTAAACAAAATAATCTAATAATAACCCCCCTCCCATGTCATTTCCGAAAACCTATTCAAAATAGAAGTCGATGGCTTCTGCCCGGCGACTAATAAAAATACTTGCAAATTATTATAATATACACATTTGCATAAAGATCCAAATCAGTCAAATACTTTCCTGTAGTATATGAGTGTATTCATAAAGAGGTTTAATTATGCGTTAAAATTCTACATGTGGAGATATGTCGATAGTTACCCAGTGTATGAATAAGGTTAAGCCTTACCCATGATATACAACACTCTCACTATTCAAATGTTTACACTTTACTTTACATTAAACGACCACCTGGTTCTATAAACAGAATGTATATAATGCAAACAATAAATGTTAATGATACGATTAAAAAAATTCTAATCAAAATAAGCATTGTTAATTTCATTGAATGATGAATGCTAATCATAAACAGAGAACAATATCTGCCTAAAATACGACTTTATACCGAATAAAAACATTGGATATGCCAACCATTCACTGCAATAACGGCAAGACATAACTCACCCTCATTTAATGCATCTCTGTAAGTATTTCTGATGGATATCTGCGTACATCAGGATACATCACGTGAGATATTTTAACGATATTATGCTGCTGCGACAAGATCTAAATCATGTTTTATAGCCAGTGAATGTCTGCTAAATGGGTTCACGGTGGGGTTATTTTGCATGTCATTCGAATGTACATATATTCAGGGACGTAGATCTACATTCCTGATATTTTATTTGTTAAAACATGAATACTGAGTGAATAAGTAACAGATTATTGTATAAGTTACAATACGTAAGAGTCAACCTCTACATCGACAGCAACATCGCGCGTGTGGTAATGAGCTGTACATGCTATGGACGTAATTTCTACCCTGCATATTGTAAAATGTTATATACACCATCAACATAATTTGAGAGTTTATACCGTGCGGATTGTTAACCGTGTGAAGAATTGATGCGACACATGGTTATCTGAATTGACAGCCATGAAATAACTGAAATACTTGAAACGGCATTCCGCTCCAATCTGTTTTATTAACTTATGTAAGGGTTATTATATTCTCCAGTGATGTACTTTTCGACACGATACTTTCTACATTGCGTGTTCTTTTACCTTTCTTCGAGCGAAATTTCTTCGTCGGTAATGCCACTCGCCATCAATCTAAGGACCGAGAGTTCGAACCATGGCTCGGCAATTGATAAGTTCTGATCACTGACAATTAGCATTAACCGTCTTCCATCAAAAAGTACTAAAACTTATATAAAGTTGAGAGGTAGTCAGTTGCCTGGAAATAACGTTGTATGGAGTATACTGGCTCG
>JASEVX010000011.1:33179821-33184821 GCA_031761405.1 Serripes groenlandicus
ACAATTATTCTTCATTTCAAACATATCTGTAAAAATGTTGTCCGTACATTAGACGTAATGTTGCATGTATTCTAATCAAACTGCTGTCAATTGTGTGTACATACTTTAGAAGTAGTGTGACAATTATTATAATCAGACATGCTGTCAAGTGTTGTCAATACTTTAGACGTAGTGTGACAGTTATTCTGATCAAATATGCTGTAAAAGAGATTTGAACATACTTTAGACATAATGTGGCAGTTTATTCTAATCAAATATACTGTACAATAATGTACCAAGTATGGACATAATGTGGCAGTAATCTAATCAAATATACTGTACAATATTGTACAATCTTTGGACATAATGTGGTTGTTATTCTAATCAAATATGCTGTAAAACGGTGTACATCATTTAGAAGTTGTGTGACAGTGAGATTCTTATCAAACACTGATACATGCGTGTACACCATTTAGACGTAGTGTTGGCAGATATTCTTATCAAACACACTGATACAAGCAGTACACTATTCTAGACGTAGTGAGAGCGGGTTATTCTTATCAAAGCAACTGATACATGCTGTTCACCATTTAGACGTAGTGTGGGCGGATATTCTTATCAAACACTGGTACATGCAGTACACTATTTAGACGTAGTGAGACGGTTATTTCTTATCAAACACTGATACATGCAGTTCACCATTTACGACGTAGTGTGACGGTTATTCTTACCTAAACACTGATACATGCTGTTTCACCATTTAGACGTAGTGTGGCGGTTATTCTTATCAAACATTGATACATGCAAGTGACACAATTTAGACGTAGTGAGACGGTAATTCTTATCAAACACTTATAACTGCTGTACACCATTTATACGGTAGTTTGGCGGATATTCTTATCAACCCTGATACATACAGTACACTATTTAGACGTAGTAGTGAGACGTTTATTCTTATCAAACACTGATACATGCAGTTCACCATTTAGACGTAGTGTGACGGTTATTCTTATCAAACACTGATACATGCTGTTCACCATTTATACGTAGTGTGCGGATATTCTTATCAACACCTGAGACATGCAATACACCATTTTAGACGTAGTGTGCGGTTATTCTTATCAAACATTGATACATGCAGTACACAATTTAGACGTAGTGAGACGGTAATTCTTATCAAACACTTATAACGTGCTGTACACCATTTATACGTAGTTTGGCGGATATTCATTATCAAACCCTGATACATGCTGTACACCATTTAGATGTAGTGTGACGGTTATTCTTATCTGATACATACAGTAAACCATTTAGACGTAGTATAAAGGTTATTACTTATCAAACACTGATACATGCAGTACACCATTTAGACGTAATATAACGGTTATTCTTATCAAACACTGATAACTGCTGTACACCATTTAGACGTAGTGTGGCGGATATTATTATCAAACACTGATACATGCAATACACCATTTAGATGTAGGTGAGACGGTTATTCTTACCAAACACTGATAACTGCTGTACATCATTTATACGTAGTGAGACGGTTATTCTTATCAAACACTGATAACTGCTGTACACACTTTTGACGAAGTGTAACATGTATTCTAATCAAATAGTGCTGTACGATATTAAACAAACTTTGGACATAATGTGAAAGTTATTCTAATCAAAGATGCTGTAAAAAAAACGCTCACTCTTTAGGACGGTAGGTGTGACAATTAATTATAATCCAAATAGCTTTAAAATGCTGTATAGCCATAATGTTGTTGTTATTTTAATATCAAACATGGCTGTGAAATGTTGTTCACATAATGGACATAATGTTGCAGTTATTTTAATCAAATATGCTGTGAAATTGCTGTCACAATATGTCAATAATGTTGCAGTTATTGTAATAAAATATGCTGTGAAATGTTGTACACAATATGACGGAATTTGAGCTTTATTCACAACCACGTGCGTTTTTAAATGATTTACACTCTTCGTACGAACATGTTTCGGTTTTAAAATATTACCATATTGATCCATATGTCATAGCCAAACCCGCCCTAATAAGTATCTTTCTGTCTAACAGTGCACAATCTCGGATGATCTCTCCTTGCTCTGCTTATATTCTATGTCATCTCAAATTTAAGACTTAATTTTCGTAAAATAGTCAATATTAATGAAATGGCCGAATCAATTAGCATATCGTTTATTCTGATTTAAGTATTACTCGCTCACTAGCAACTTGATTTGACATTTGAGCCGATATAAATAGTATTATGATTGTACGCGTTAGTGTCATCTAGCTTAAACGGTGTGCAATCGTAGTCCCTCCATTTACTTCTGCATACAATAATTTAAGTACTGACAATGATGAAGTTTGATTGGCAAGGCATCAATGTCGCCGGAAAAGACTGCATTGATTTATTTTTTAAACACACATGTATTCTTGACTTTCATTAGTCTAGAAACATACACATAATGTTTTCATAAGGACTAATTCCAGGATTTTTAAAATTCCACATAGAGATCTACATAGTTTCAGGATTTCTGGTTGGTCAGGAGTTTTGGGGATGGGTTTTGGGGTTTGTCAATAAAACCACAACAAATTAATACATTTGGGATTTAAATCTACATGCAATTAAAAAGCTATTAAACCCTTTGCCATGTCTGAAGCAGACATAGAAAACCTTAAACGCTTAAAACATTGAGAAAACGGTTAATTGCTGAAGACATGAACTTCCTCCTTTTAATAATAATTATAATAAATATTTCGCAGATGTTAAAATTTATCCTCATATGTTTAAAAAGTAGACCACACATTGAAACACAATATCAGCTAAATTGTTTATCTAAATCGTTGATGCATACAATATATGTTTGGCGCAAGAGAAATGCCAGTTGCGAGTCCCATTACTATTTAATAGGGTGGCAAGTATGAATTAATTGGCGTGCGAAAGAGCAGATTTTCTTTATTCTAAATCTATTTGTTTATCAGAGTTTGTTCTTCTCTTAATTTGTTTCAAGCCAAATAATCATTTAATTCTCACATATATTTAATCATTTAAGTGTGTAATGTTAGCTATCTATCTGTAATAAGGTGTTTGAGCATTCTTTCGAATGTTGACCCTCTAGATCGAGTCGTAGTGTCAGACATCGAAGAAGTGAATTATAAAATCAGGCAAAGCTTTAGTGCATGTTTTAGTCCACTGCATTCGAGAGAAAAAAGCATTTCTATAGTATCTGTCTTTCTCCTATATTCGACCCATGCACTCGTTTCGTGACGTTTAAGAAATCAATTTGTCGTGCGACATTTTTTGTCTGCATAAACAAGTCACTTTTCTAAGTTCATTTTACTTCCGGTTACTTCGTTTTGTTTACATTTTGGCAATATGAAACTAGGTCACGAACTGAGGAAAAGGCGTTTCGACATTCACGACCGATAAACAGGCTTATATTTGAGACATATTCTCACAAATAATTCTTATTTTTGTTTCTGTTACCAGTTTATGTTGATACTTGTCTATTAAAAGGAGAATTTGACGTGATTTTCATATCGATAGTCTGCTGCGCAGGTGCGCGTATGTTAACACAAATTAGACTGTGCGACGTAAGAGGTTTGTAGTTATCGCCTTTTGATTACATAGTTTATGAAAATAAAAGGTATCCCAGTCTAGCTAATAGGGACTGTTTTGTCTTCGTAAATAAAACACAAAACGTAAATGCCAGTCAAAATAAAGAAACTGCACATACTTAAAACATCGGAAGTATTTATTTCATTTTAGATGTGTCATGAACTTAGTGTTTTTAAGAAACGCAATTGTAATATTGTTCAAGACATTTAAATAAAAAGAAACTAATAATAACCCCCCTCCCATGTGCATTGTCGAAAGACGCTATTCAAAATAGAAGGTCGAGGGCATGTGGAGATATGTCGATAGATACCCAGTGTATGAATAAGGTTAAGGCCTTACCCATGATATACAACACTCTCACTATTCAAAATGTTTACACTTTTACTTTACATTAAACCGACCACCTGGTTCTATAACAGAATGTATATAATGCAAATACAAAATCAATACATGTTAATCTATACGATTAAAAACAAATTCTATATCAAATAAGCATTGTATAATTTCATTGAATGATGAATTGCTAATCATAAACAGAGAGCAATATCTGCCTAAAATTCGAACTTTATACAGAATAAAAACATTGGATATGCCAACCATTCTACTGCAATAACGGCAAGACATAACTCACCCTCATTAATGCATCTCTTGTAGAGCTATATTCTGATGGATATCTGCGTTACATCAGGATACATCACGTGAGATATTTTAACGATATTATGCTGCTGCGACAAGATCTAAATCATGGTTTTTATAGCCAGTGAATGTCTGCTAATATGGTTCACGGTGGGGTAGTATTTTGCATGTCATTCTGAATGTAACAGTATATTCAGGGACGTAGATCTACATTCCTGATATATTATTGTTAAAACATGAATAAGTAATTTTGAGTGAATAAGTAACAGGATTATTGTATAAGTTACCAATACGTAAGAGTCAACCTCTACATCGACAGCAACATCGCGCGTGTGGTAATGAGCTGTACATGCTATGGACGTAATTTTCTACCCTGCATATTGTAAGAAATGTTATATACACCATCAACACTAATTTGAGAGTTTATACCGTGCGGATTGTTTAACCGTGTGAAGGAATTGGATGCGACACATGGTTATCTCGAATTGACAGCCATGAAATAACTGAAATACTTTGAACACGGCATTCCGCTCCAATCTGTTTTATTAACTTATGTAAGGGTTATTATGATTCTCCAGTGATGTACTTTTCGACACGATACTTTCTACATTGCGGTGTTCATTTACCTTCTTCGGAGCGGAAATTTCCTTCCGTCGGTAATGCCACTCGCCATCAATCTAAGGACCTGAGAGTTCGAAACCATGGCTCGGCAATTAATAAGTTCTGATCATTGAGACAATTAGCATTAACCGGTCTTCC
>JASEVX010000011.1:33189821-33280602 GCA_031761405.1 Serripes groenlandicus
ATAAAGATCTTATAACTGTTAAAATGTTTTGGCGAAAATGTTCTTTTAATTCGCATTTTGTTATCTAATTTGGCATCGGCATATGTATGAAGTTAATATATCAGCACGTAGAAAATTATATTTCCTACTGTCTGCCGTCAATTTTATCCGAATACCCCTTCAAACGAGAAAGTGATGGCGGTTTCATTAACCACACTATCATATGTCGCAACAACATACGTTTTGACGTAAAAAAAAGACGTTATTTCAAAGGTATGATTCCACCATAAAAAGCTATAATGCAACACTCACATTTTCATTTTCCATTTTCAGCTGAACTTTATTCTTCCTTCTCTTTGGCTAATACACACACTTTTAGTGAAAAGTGGATGTAAAATGGAATTTATCAGTTTAAACAAGAAATGGTGTATTGGATACAGTATAAGCTATACATACATAGAGGTACCATGTAAACAAATTCACAGGTGTCAGAAAGCCTTCATTTAAGATAAAAAGTTCATGCAAGGAGGTACCATTTGACAAATGGACCCTTGTTGCATGAATAGAATACTTCATATGCTGATTATAGATTATGCAAAAAGGAGCCATTTGTCACTTGGTGCCTTTTTTGCATAAATAGCATTGCGGATGGTACCTTTTTTCAAATGTAGAAAATGAATTTCAGTGTTTGCACCAAAATACATTAGACAAATATAAACCTCAATTTTCATGTTAAAATCAAGATTTTTTAGACAATGTAGAGGACATCAACCTGTAATCAGAATAGTGAAAAGCCGAATTTGACCAAAATGTCACTTGGTACCTGTTTTGCACAAATGGGAACGAAATGTGCGTCTCTTGGTCAGCAACACGTGGAAAACAATTATCAATCAACGATGGATCGACAACATGGTTGCGAACCGTTCGGCAGCCTTACGTAATTTTTAAAGTATTTGCACTGCCGTCGGCGATCGTTTCTGTCCTTCAGTTATCAATCTGCCAACATCAAAGAACGCCTCATTAGCGTCCTCGACTTTTGTCTGCTAGTGCAGACGCTGAAACCGTGCTTCACCTCATGAAAAGGTAGCCATCAATAAGACGGCGACAAGTATATAATCCATTGCCCACATCACACAGTATGATCCCCTGTGTTACAAGCAACTTCAGTGTCTTCCTTTTATCGGGTTAGCGATTATGTTCCACGGACTCTTTCAACAACTTGCATTCAGGGTAAGTGTAAACAGCGTCATTAAAGTAAGACAAAATACATCGGAAGTTGAAAACGTTGGTTTATCCATAATTCCGGCATGCACTTACTAGTTTCCTTTCCCATAGTTAATTTCTTCTGTTAATTCCCATGCCAAATATCGATTCAGAAATATTCTCGGAAAAAGAATAGGTTGTGCTAATTACATTTTTTTCTTTCAGACGTATTTTTGTGTTAGTACGAGTTTTACTTAAGTTGGTTTAGTTGTCTTAATTTTGTTCTCATCTAAGTAAAAGTAGTCGAAGTAATAGCAGGAGTGTTAGTTATAACAATAGTAGTACAATTTGTTATAGTATTAATAGTAGCTGTGGCGTTACTACATGTAGGCCTTGTAAGCACGCTCCTACAAGCGTAATAAATCAGCCGGACATTACACCTCAGGTGCATGTTTTACGAGCTAGACGAGGTTGAGAATTAGAAAATGTTGATGGTGCCCGGATCAAGGAAAGGAAAGCTAGCACTACACTGTATTCCTTAGTGTACGTATATATGTGCTTACTTCGCTCCTAGCTACCCAAGCATATTCTACATATGTACTTACTTCGCTCCTAGCTACACAAGAATTTTCTACACATGTGCTTACTTCGATCCTAGCTACACAAGAATATTCTCCGCAGGAGCTATGTTCTATAGGTCTTAAAACACTCATCTGGTCTTCAAGAGCAGCACTCATAATGGTCAAACATGATGAATCCCCTTCCGTCCCCTCTTTTCTTAACCCACCGTCAATATTCTTTGATGTTATAGTAAATCGTCTACTTTCTTTTAATTGATGCAGGCGTCTTGTGTTGTACACAAAGACATAAAAGTCCAAGTAAGTCATTGTGTACGGCAGCTCTAAAGGGACACACACATTTTCATAAATGACATACGAATCTTTTTTATCTCGTGCGCACGAGATAGTATCTCGTTCGCACGAGATAGTATCTCGTTCGCACGACTTAGTATCTCGTTCGCACGACATAGTATCTAGTGCGCACGAGATAAAAACAAATCGTGTGTGTCCTTTTAGAGCTGCCTACGGCAACTCTAGAGGGACACACACATTTTTATAAATTATATATGTAAATAGACATACGAACAAGATCGTACGAAGAGTCCAAGATGGACACATTGGCAGATGCGGTCATCACTTCGCGTTAATCACATTTTTCTGAGTGTTGTGAGACAGTGAATGGGGTATTAATATATGGTATTAACAAGTTAACTAGTTCAATTGAGATCCCCGCTAAGGTAAGATTGTAAAAGAATGGAATTAAATTCTTTGAACAACTTTGAAAGAGGACCACCTAAGGACCATTCCTGTGAAGTTATTTTGAAATCTCTCCATTGGTTTAGTACGAGAAGTCATTTGTAGGAAATTGTTAACAGACGGACAGACGACGACGGACGCCGGACGGTGAGTGATCACAAAAAGATTATGCTTAAATATATCTCAAATAGAATGCTTTATCAATAAAAATGGGTGGGGTACCATTTTTATTGATAAAGCATTCTATTTGAGATATATTTAAGCATAATTAGTCGCCGGGCAGAAGCCCGCGACTTCTATTTTTAATAGGTTTTCGGAAATCACATGGGAGGGGGGTTATTATTAGATTTTTTTTTGTTTAATGTCTTGAACATATTACAATTGCGTTTGTTTAAAAACACTAAGTTATGACACATTTAAAATGAAATAAATATTCCGATGTTTTAAGTATGTGCAGTTTCTTTATTCTGACTTGCATTTACGTTTTTGTGTTTTATTTACGAAGACAAAACAGTCCCTATTAGCTAGACTGGGATACTTTATTTTCATAAACTATGTAATCAAAAGGCGATAACTACAAACCTTTACGTCGCACAGTCTAATTTTTTTACATACGCGCACCTGCTTGCAGAAGACTATCTATGATATGAAAATCACTTCGAATTTTCCTTTTAATAGATAAGTATCAACATAAACTGGTAACAGAAACAAAAATAAAAAATATTTTGTGAAAATATGTCTAAAATATAAGCCTGTTTATCGGTCGTGAACGTCGAAACGCCTTTTACTCAGTTCGTGACCTAGTTTCATATTGCCAAAATGTAAACAAAGCGAAGTAACCGGAAGTAAAATGTAAACTTAGAAAAGTGACTTGTTTATGCAGACAAAAAATGTCGCACGACGAATTGATTACTTAAACGTCACGAAACGAGTGCATGGGTCGAATGTAGGAGAAAGAAAGATAATATAGAAATGCTTTTTTTCACTCGAATGCAGTGGAATAAAACATGCACTAAAGCTTTGCCTGATTTTTTATTCACTTTCTTCGATGTCTGACACTACGCCTCGATTTGACACACGAGGGTCAACATTTCGAAAGAATGCTCAAACACCTTATAACAGATAGATAGCTAATATTACACACGTGAATGATTAAATATATGTGATATTAAATGTTTATTTGGCTTGAAACAAATTAAGAGAAGAACAAACTCTGATAAACAATATTTTTAGAAATAAAGAAAATCTGCTCTTTCGCACCCAATTAAGTCTTGAGCCAAACATATATTGTATGCATCAACGATTTAGATAAACAATTTAGCTGATATGTTGTTTCAAGTGTGGTCTTCTTTTTAAACATATGAGGATAAATGTTAACATCTGTGAAATATTTATTTATAATTATTATTAAAAAGGAGGAAGTTCATGTCTTAAGCAATATAACCGTTTTCTCAATGTTTTAAGCGTTTAAAGGTTTTCATTGTTGCTTCAGACATGGAAAGGGTTTAATAGCATTTTATTGCATGTAGATTTAAATCCCAAAATGTATTAATTTGTTGTGGTTTTATTGACAAATACAAAACATCAAAAATCCTGACCAAAAGAAATCCTGAAATTTGTAAATCTATGTGGAATTTCAAAAATCCTGGAATTATAAATCAATGCAGTCTTTTCCGGCGACATTGATGCCTTGCATCAACTTTCTCTTGTCTTTATTGTTGAATGCATTGATATTTTTCAACAAAAATATGTGCCTTCTTATTTTTATTGATAAAGCATTCTATTTGAGATATATTTAAGCATAATCTTTATTGTTGTATGCATTGATATGTTTCAACACAAATATGTGCCTTCTTGTTCAAAAGTACTGGCCCGATTTGAGAATTATTTTGCACAAATGTTCCTTGGGGTACCCTCTACCAAGATTGTTCAAATATTTCCAATCCGTTGAAAAACATGGCCGCCAGGGGGCGGAGCTTATTTTCCTTATATGTGCAATGTTAAAACTTTAAAAATCTTCTTGTCCAAAAGTACTGGCCCGATTTGAAAATTATTTTGCACAAATGTTCCTTGGGGCACCCTTTACCAAGATTGTTTAAATATTTCCAATCCGTTGAAAAACATGGTCGCCAGGGGGCGAAGAATGTTTTCCTTATATGTGCATTGTTAAAACTTTAAAAATCTTCTTGTCCAAAAGTATTGTTTTCAAGTTTTCATGCAGGCGTTAGAAGGAGATACATTATGTATCTTATGTAACCTGTTCCTCTGTTCCTTGTGTGACCCTCCGACAATGTTGTTCAATATATTCTGATCCGTTAAAAAACATGGCCACCAGGGGGGTTGCTTGTTTTCCTGATATATAGATATATTAAAAACTTTGAAAACTATTGAAGTTCTATTGAATCAGGTGAGCGATATAGGGCCATCATGGCCCTCTTGTTTCTTAATGCATTTTATTTTCATTGGTGTTTATTTTAATCAGCAATGTTCTTTTGAAGTAAAAGTGCCCTTTATACATCATTTTTAAGACATGTATGAAAATTAAAGCAATTGTATTGTTGAACATTTTTTGCCATCTCAAGGTTTGAGGCATTGAACAACAAAAAAATAAATAATTTCCATCATAGACGGTAATACAGGAATATAGATTTTTTAGATGCAAGATCACGATTAATTTTCATAAAATGAACACCAAGTGTTATCTTTTAGAAAATAACTTACTTACATACAAACAATCCTTACATTTGTGTAGTTTGTATTTAAAATCTTTACTTGCTGATGACAAACAGTTAAATGTATTTAAAATCTTTACTTGCTGATGACAAACAGTTAAACAGAGTTAACAGAGAAAATTGTAATTTGATAAATTCACTGTTCTGAAACCATGAGTTTATCTGGATCTAATCCACAATACCACTATAAAGAAAAAGCATGTGTGCATGCATTGGAATATTATCTATTTTGTATGGTTTTCAGATGTGTGAGTTTTCTTCTGTAATTATGAAAGTAGTAGAAGAATATTGGCCGAGCTCGGGTTCTCATTCACAACCCATGGATTGACAGTCGGTGTCGCACAGACTGAACTTCAAAGGCTCGGTTCATAAACCAGTGTCTACGTGTCTGTATATCGAGCCACCATTGCCTAGTCGACCAGAACTATCGAGCCATGTCATCAATGCTCATTTGGCACTCCTCTATTTTCAGGGCTCCCGAGGATGATTCCAAGCAAAGTTGTTACGAATGGTTATGCACGAACGTCCCATTGTCATATATGCGATAAAAGCTATTTTACATAACACCACCTTAAGAGGCATATGGTGGAAACTCATGGAATAAAGAGGATTCCAATCAAAGTTGCTACGAATGGTTATGCACGAACCTTTCATTGTCATTTATGCGATAAAAGCTATTTTTCAAAAAAACACCTTAAGAGGCATTTGGAAGTAACACACATGGAATAAAATCATAAATTCAATCAACAAAGTCTTGTTCCTTTTATTCGTATAACATACTACCCATCTAGGGCCTGTATTCACTTATCATAATAACCCTTTCCCATATACACATTCCGTCTCTGGTGTAAAGAGGTATAGAATAATGACTCCTGAAATAGAAAATCTACAGCAGGCGAAACTTGTCTGTCCAGGTTCGCCTGTAGGGCATGCTTAGGCTGATCTGGGTCGATGCCTGACGCAGAGTCCACAATGTTGGTTTTCTCGCGGGACGGCTAATATTATGTTTTAAAAAGCCGTCTGCTGCAGTGCATCAGAGTCTGTATGTCTGAAGGGTTAAAACAGCATTCTTTAAATTTAGAAAACTTAATTTAAATGCTTGGTTATTACTGACCTTCATAAATATATGATACTTCCTTCAAATACACCCTCTTCCCCCCTCTTGTTTCCCCTTTCCATCATACAACAAAACGGCAGCAAACGTATTCATCTAGGCAAAATCATGGATATATGTTTAAAGATAAAAAATAATCATTGAAGTCTTTAAAAATCATATGCTGCGGTGGCGTCAGAAAGCGACTGTAAAGTGTTTTTAACACAATTAAAAGGGTGCAAACATCAATCAGACAATGCTGGGTATTTTGATGATATCGACTGCACAGGTCGCAAATTGCTGAAGGTCATGTTGTTAGGACAAGTTCATTCATTCATCCATATGTTCATCCGTCCATCAGTCTCTCAACAAATCGTGTCCCTTATCGCATATAAATGCATTGACAAGTCAAATGAAATAAATTTAGAATGTATCTTGGCCGTTCCACGAGAAATCTAACAGTATGGTATCTGACTCTGTGTAATGTAACGACCCAGATCAGCCTACGCAGTATGTGCGGGCTAATCCAGGCCGATACATTCCGTCTTGGGGGGATAGAGATATAGAGTAATGATTCCCGAAACAGAAAATCAAAAGAAGGCGAAAAGTGTCTGTTAGGGTTAGCCTGCACGGCATGCTTTATGCTAATCTCACGTTTTGAGAAGAAAGGTCTTTCATACTGATAATATACTAGTCATCCGGAATGAAAATATGAATACAATTAGACAAAACTGGACACAAGGCAATGAAACAATTGAAAAAAATACAATAACATAATATTGAGCCGTCCCGCGAGAAAACCAACATTGTGGACTCTGCGTAAAGTATCGCCCCGGATCAGCTTAAGCATGCCACACGGGCCTACCTGGACCGACACTGTACGTATCCTGTAGATTTTCTGTTTCAGGAATAACTACTGTATACATCTATCCCCCTAAGACGGAATGTGTCGGCCGGATCAGTCTGCGCGGACAGCGCAGGCTGATCTGGTCGATACATTACGCAGATATATTGATATGAGCCCTCCCCACGAGAAAACCAACATTGTAGACTCTGCGTAAAGTATCGCCCCGGATCAGATTAAGCATGCCACACGGGCCTACCTGGACCGACACTGTACGTATCCTGTGGATTTTCTGTTTCAGGAATAACTACTGTATACATCTATCCCCCTAAGACGGAATGTGTCGGCCGGATCAGTCTGCGCGGACAGCGCAGGCTGATCTGGTCGATACATTACGCAGATATATTGATATGAGCCCTCCCCACGAGAAAACCAACATTGTAGACTCTGCGTAAAGTATCGCCCCGGATCAGATTAAGCATGCCACACGGGCCTACCTGGACCGACACTGTACGTATCCTCTGGATTTTCTGTTTCAGGAATAACTACTGTATACATCTATCCCCCTAAGACGGAATGTGTCGGCCGGATCAGTCTGCGCGGACAGCGCAGGTTGATCTGGTCGATACATTACGCAGATATATTGATATGAGCCGTCCCGCGAGAAAACCAACATAATGGTATCTGCTTAATGTATCGACCTGGATCAGCATATGCATGCTGCGCAGGTTTACTCGGATAGACACTTTTCGCCTCCTGTGGATATTCTGTTTCAGGAATCATTACGCTATACTGCTACCCCCCCCCCCCCCACACCCCCGAGACGGAATGTGTCGGCTCCGATCAGTCTGCATCGACTGCACAGGCTGATCTTGGTCGATACATTACGCAGAGGGCCAGCCATAACGTTGGTTTTCTTGCGGGACGGCTCATATGATATAGTCAAATATACTCTTTTAGAATCGGAGAGCGCTTATGTCCGATTGATTATTCATTTCTAGATACACGATCATGTATGAAAATCTAATCGTTCTACGAGAAAACCAACATTATTGAATCTGCGTAAAGTGTCGACCTGAATCGGCCTTGACATGCCTCGCGGGCTAACCCGGACACTTTTCATCTACTGCAGATTTTCTGTTTCTGGAATCATTACTCTATCCCCCTGTCGGAATGTGTCGGCCCGGATTTGGGTCGATACATTACACAGTGTCCATAATGTTGGTTTTCTCGTGGAACATCTCGTATATATTTGAGCCACATCCAACGATAAGTTTATTTTTTAAAATGTATGGGAGTGTATTCAAAGAGGTTAAAATCTAGCTTTTTGTGAGAAGAAACATACATGTGTACATGGCTCATTGAAGTGAAGTCTTTGGTGAGACAGTGCGTATTGACATATCTGAGTCATCACTGTTCGAAGATGCAGTTAGAGCCTCTCCACCTGAAGACGCTAGTAAATACATCATAACGTAGCCAGTTCTTGAAAAAAAAAGATACAAGTTGGCTTTTCCGAGATTTTCTTCTCCACCTACGCAGTGCATTTCTGAACAGTGTAGAGTAAGATCATCATGTACACCTGCCCAGTGCTATCATAATATACACCTATTGACAAAACTTGTCTAACAAACATGTGTAAGTAATAGGAGAACAGTGTAGATCAAGATTGTGCGATATCTATATTGTTCCCAAAAGCCAACGTGAACCTGTTCATATGGACCGACTCATATGATATAACGTAATCTTATAAGCCATTTGAGAATATTATGCTGATGTATAAAATGGACCTACTATCATCAATGATAATTTTAACCCTTTCCCTCATATAGACACTTTCTGACGCCTCTGCAGCAGACGGCTTTTTGAAAACATAGTGACAAAAGAAGAAATTGCTCAAAACGAGCAATTTCTCCTTTTGCCACAATGTTTTCCACTTTTAGTCATAGGTTATCCATTCAATTATAGAGATTTTCTTTGTTTTGACAAAATATGTTCAAAGTCGTCTGCTGCAGAATTGTCGTTTGAGGGAAAGGGTTAACAGTCCTTGTGAGAATATAAGTAACACATCTTAGAGCTCTAGATAAGGAGCATTTTTCATGTTCTAAAATCCTTATTTGACATTCAAACACTATGTTGTGGGTACTCAAAAGAATTGTGATGATTCTCTTGAGAACACACAACATAGGATCTTGTTGAACTAGAAATATCACTGAAGGTGATGAATATCCCCAGCTGGTGCCTGACAATATACAAATGTATGAGAAATTCAAGGGGCCATAACTCATTTAAAAATAATTCCAGTGCAACATGCCGACAATATGCACAACTAGGCTTGGTATCAATCATTAGTGTAAAGTTATATTGAATTCTGATTAAGGGTTAATGAGAAATAGTGTTAACAAGAAATGTCTACAAACCAACGGACAGACCGACAAGCGTGACTCCTATATATCCCCCATATACTATGTATCTGGGGGTATAATTATGAGAGAAATATTGGGGGAAAAAGACCTATTCACTACCTTCAGTATTATCTCAATATTTTAAGGTATGCCTACATATTGACCAACACATTGGCATTAACTATCTCTTTACAAAAATAATGATCGTATCCACTTCATTCATTGTTACAACGATGAACACGTTTATGAACAACATTTTTTACATAATATAAAAAGATGTCTGACTGTGTTTGCTACTAAGTGCACTTTTATAATAAGGTTGTTTCCGTGTGGCTTAGATACTATTCCGACCATGACTTAGATCAGTGGTGTATTCAGATTGTTCTAGCACACCGAGTGTTCGACGAGTGTTTTTCAAACGCAGTAATTCGACAAAACATGTCCGAGTGCTCAGTGTTTTAAAATAATATAAAAACGCAATAATTGTATAGAATGGCTGAGTGCTCGGTTTTTAGAACAATATGAAAACGCAGTAATTGGATAGAACCTGCCCGATTGCTCGGTGTTTTAGGACAATATGAAAACGCAGTAATTTGAAAGAATATGCCCGATGGCTCAGTGTATTTTTAGGACAATATGAAAACGCAATAATTTGAAAGAACATGCCCGATTGCTTAGTGCTTTTTATGACAATATGAAAACGCAATAATTGGAAAGAACATGCCCGAGTGCTCGGTTTTTATAACAATATGAAAACGCAGTAATTGGAAAGAACATGCCCAAGTGCTCGATTTTAAGAACAATATGAAACAGCAGTAACTGGAAAGAACATGCCCGAGTGCACGCAGAGGTGATTAATGCTATTTCAGACAGTGCCGACTTTCTCAAAATACAACTCTTCTATGTTAAAAATCGTACCAATCCATTCTTAGCTCGACTATTCGAAGAATATGAGAGCTATACTACTTACCCTGGCGTCGGCGTCCACGTCACATTGGTTAAAGTTTTGCATGCAAGTACTTAAATACTACATGTATTGCATTCAAACTTCCTACAACCCTACCCAACTATCACACCTATGTATATTATCACGTTAGATAACTCTATCCTGTATTTTGTGCAAGTTATTGCCCTTTTTATACGCCCGTTTTGAAAAAACGGATCGTATTAGTTTTACCTGCGGCGTACGGGCGGGCGGGCCTGGCGGACAAGCGGCGTCCAGTATGTTGTCAGCTAAATAACTTTAGAAGCCTTTGTCCCATCATCACCAAATTGGACCAGAATGTGTATTGGCATAATATCTTGGACAAGTTCGATAACTAGCCATATCGCTTTATTCAATCAAGAGTTATCGCCCTTTAATTATAGAAATTACCTAAAATTAGTCTTTTCAGCTAAATAACTTTAGAAGCTTTTGTCCCATCATCACCACATTTGGGTCAGAATGTGTATTGGCATAATATCTTAGACAAGTTCGATAACTAGCCATATCGCTTTAGTCAATCAAGAGTTATCACCCTTTAATTATAGAAATTACCTCAAATTGATCTTGTCAGCTAAATAACTTTAGAAGCATTTGTCCCATCATCACCAAATTTTATCAGAATGTGTATTGGCATAATATCTTGGACAAGTTTGATAACTAGCCATATCGCTTTTGTTTATCAAGAGTTGTCGCCCTTTAATCATATAAATTACCTAAAATTGGTCCTGTCAGCTAAATAACTTTCGAAGCCTTTGTCCCATCATCAGGGGGATAGAGGTATAAAGTAATGATTCCTGAATCAGAAAATCCACAGGAAGCGAAAAGTATCTGGGTAAGCCTGCATGGCATGCTTGGACTGATCCGGTCGATACTTTAAGGAGAGTCCACAATGTTGGTATTCTCGCGGAACGGCTCAAATGTATTTGCACGTTTAATGGGGACCTTGATTTTCATTAGCAGCATATGTGATCTGTTAATTAATTTTTATCGTGTGATGTGATCTAGTTAGGCTGACACAGCATCGGTTATCAACTTTGGTCGATAGGACCAATCCACATTGTGGTATGGAACGCCTCAACTGTCATAATTGCCATAATGTTTTCATAAGTCTTCTGCTGTAGAGGCATCAGAAATATAACAACAAAACGTGAATCCTCAGTAGCTTAAGCGAAAACTGCTTAAAACAAGCAATTTCTTCTGCCACAATATTTTCACATCCGTATCAAACTTATTGATTCACTTTTCGATATACAATGTTTTTCCCCCTCATGATTTGAATCGGATATTTTATAAACTATCATAAATTCATATAGAAAATCGAAAAAGAAGCTAAGCTTTTCTTAGGTCTACTTTTCTTCTGAGCGATCTCAAAAGTACCTCATTTTCCTTCCATGACATACAGATGCTTACATAAAAGTTTCTGGTAAAAGGTATGATCCAGTTTCATATGACCATTAACCAATCTACTTTATTTCACATCCCCAAATCCTTATTTGACCCTCAAACCCTATGTGGTGTGTACTCAAAATCACATGTCGTATGACGGAATGGGTTAAACCTTTCCCTCATACGACAATTCTGCAGCAGACGACTTTGAACATATTTTGTCAGAAAATAGAAAATCTCTATAATTTAAATGGATAACCTTTGACTAAAAGTTGAATTTCTTCTTTTGTCGCTATGTTTTCAAAAAGCTGTCTGCTGCAGAGGCGTCAGAAAGCGTCTATATGAGGGAAAGGGTTAATTAACCAATCTACTTTACAAAGCTCTAGATAAGAAGAGTATTTCACATCCCCAAATCCTTATTTGACCCTTAAACCCTATGTGGTGTGTACTCAAAAGACGATTCTTTTTAGTACCCACAGCATAGGGTTTAGTGAAGTCATAAGAGAGATATGGATGAGAAAAGACCAGTTCACTCCCACTTATCTAGTCCTCTGTTAACCCTTTCCCTCATACGACAATTCTGCAGCAGACAACTTTGAACATGTTTTGTCAAAAGCTAGAAAATCTCTATCATTGAATGGTTAACCTATGACTAAAAGTGGAATACATTGTGGCAAAAGGAGAAATTGCTCATTTTGAGCAATTTCTTCTTTTGTCGCTATGTTTTCAAAAAGCCGTCTGCTGCAGAGGCGTCAGAAAATGTCTTTATGAGGGAAAGGGTTAACTTATCAAGATCAATTATACTCAGTGTTCTTCTAAAGTAAGAAGAGACAATAGCCATAAACATACAAAAGGATTATATCATTTTGCATCAGTTTATTTTATGTATCTTATATCTACCCAAGTATAACTCAAATACTATTTTGATGATACACAATCCACATACATATACATGTATCTATAATATAATATAAACAAATCTTATTTAACCCATTGACAATTAAATTATTCAATCATACTAACGTCAAATATTATAATTGTTCAACTATCTTCAAGACAGCAGTCTTAACCCTTTCCCTCATATAGACGCTTTCTGACGCCTCTGCAGCAGACAGCTTTTCAAAAACATAGTGACAAAAGTAGAAATTGCTCAAAACGAGCAATTTCTTCTTTTGCCACAATGTTTTCATTTTTAAGTCATAGGTTATCCATTCAATTAAAGAGATTTTCCATATTTTGACAAAATATGTTCAAAGTCGTATGTGCTGCAGAATTGTCGTATGAGGGAAATGGTTAAATCATTTACCTAAATTTCATGATTTTAGTCTTAACTTATTTATTTTACATGGATTGCGAATTAAGCTTTCAGCTTATAGTAATCACGCTCCATGTCCGCTTTCTGGAGACTTAACCAGTTCTAGCGCCGTTTGTGTGGAAATATCTGAAAGTCAGAAACCAATCATCACAGGACTAGAACCTGTGACCTTTGGTACATGAAGCCGATGCTCTACGGTCTACCTCTGCACCACTGTCTTCCACAATTGATATTTTTAGCCATCATATCAAGTTTAAGTAATTTAATAAGCATGTATAGCACCATGAAAACCCGTCTCACTGCATATTTCATAAGGAGGCATCTCAAATAAATATCTCATTAATTAAGTCAATTAATTAAGTTATATTTTAAGCAGAGACTTTATATCTTATTTATGGTCTCTGTTTTGTAACAAAGCCTTTAACCCTTTCCGAAATATAACTACTAACAAGAGATGTTTGTCAAACATTATGCCCCCCCTTAGCGCCATGTCGTCAGGAATATTAGGACAATTGAGTAAAATTTGCATGGACCGAAATGCCAGTTGATTTGTCATTTCACATTGAATGTATATGAGTCAGTTTTAAGATTATGAACACTGTTCATTCAAAGTTTGAGGATGGTAGGTACAGTTCTTAATCCCATTGTGATGATGACTGATATTTGCAGATGTTATGTATCCTCCAGGTCCAGGCATTGTTGAGTTATCACTCAGACAAGCTTAAAAAAGGTTTTTGTGTTCAAGGTCACTGTGACCTTGACCTTTGACCCAATGACCTCAAAATAAATAGGGTTCATCTACTGGTCAGGCCCAACCCCGAAGTCAAGGTAGAGGACCATAGATCCAGGCATTGTTGAGTTATCACTCGGACAAGCTTAAAAAGGGTTTTTGTGTTCAAGGTCGCTGTGACCTTGACCTTTGACCTCAAAATAAATAGGGTTCATCTACTGGTCAGAGGCCCAACCTCCAAATCAAGTTTGAGAACCATAGGTCCAGGCATTGTTGAGTTAACACTCGGACAAGCTAAAAAAAGGTTTTTGTTTTCAAGGTCACTGTGACCTTGACCTTTGACCCAATGACCTCAAAATAAATAGGGTTCATCTACTGGTCAGGCCCAACTTCCAAGTCAAGTTTGAGGACCATAGGTCCAGGCATTGTTGAGTTATCACTCGGACAAGCTTTGGTCTACAGACGGACCGACGGACGGACGGACCGACAGACAGACATGTGCAAAGCAATATACCCCTCTTCTTCGAAGGGGGCATAATAATTATATGAAGCAGGTGATTTTGAAAATGCATATGCAAGGATGTGAAAAAATCTCTGTATATGAAAGTATAATTCAAAAGAGATGAAAATATTGTGGCAAAGGAGAAATTGCTCATTTTGAGCAATCCCTTCTTTTAAGACGGAATAAAGAAATATTATACAAATTGCAGTAATTTAAATAATAAATAATCACAATTCACACATAAAATATAAAAAAAAAATCTACTCCATTGTGTTGTATTTACGAGTAACAACTTGCATGTAATTTTGCCAGAAAATCAGCAGGTATATAATAAATTAAAATTTCAAGATTTGCTAGATATTATTGACACCAAATAAAGTTTGATTCTTTATGCCATATCTAGATCAAGTAATTACTATCCAATAACAGAAGAATAGTGTGTGACCTGCCAACATGTATAAGGTGAGACAGATTGATAAAAAGACCAATGATGGAGGGGTGATCCATAAGTGTCACCCAGTTAAGGCAGGCAACACAAAAAGGCTATAATTATGATCTGAACATTTACAATATTGCACTCCTCAATATCTAACTATTTCCTAGAAGACCTTGGACAAATTACATTTTTAACCCTTTCCCTCATACGACAATTCTGCAGCAAACGACTTTGAACTTATTTTGTCAAAAAATAGAAAACCTCTATAATTGAATGGATAACCTATTATAACAAGAGTTGTCGGAGGACAATATAGCTCGCCTATCAGGGCCATCGTCTATCAGGGCCTACTTCAGAACAGTTATAGCATTAGGTAAAGTCACACAGTATCACCTATTGCAAGATAATACACCTTTTCAATACTTCCATGCAAATGTTAACCAAGTCCATACAGGCCTTTTAAATCTGTAAATTGGTTTATATACGATGTATGCCAATAGTGAACATAATACCGAAGACTTACAGTATCAGTATCAGATAAAACCACACACTATTATTTATTGCAAGATATCACAAATTTTCAATACTTGCATGCAAATCTTAACCTGGCAACGCTGATACCAACGCCATACAAGGTCCCCTAATGATCCTGAATAAGTGATCCAATTTCTAAGTCCAAAAAGGGGCACAATTCAGTCAAAATCCATTCCAGAGTTATGGGACTTGACATACAAGGTCGCCTAATGACCCTGAATAAGTGTGTGAAGTTTGAAAGCAACAGCATACACAGTGTCTGAGAAAAGGCCTTGCACGCAAAGGTTTGACCCAATTTCTAAGTCCAAAAAGGGGCACAATTCAGTCAAAATCCATTCCAGAGTTATGGGACTTGACATACAAGGTCCCCTAATGACCCTGAATCAGTGTGTGAAGTTTCAAAGCAACAGCATACACAGTGTCTGAGAAAAGGCCTTGCACGCAAAGGTTTGACCAAGCTGGCAACGCGGACGCCAACGCCAACGCCAACGCGGACGCGGACGCCGGGGTGATAACATAAGCTCCCCTATTTCTTCGAATAGGCGAGCTAAAAAGTAGAAAACATTGTGGCATAAGGAGAAATTGCACGTTTTGTGGAATATCTTCTTTTGTCACTATGTTTTCAAAAAGCCGACTGCTGCAGAGGCAGCAGAAAGCATTTATAATCATTCCATTTCCTATATTTTAGTGAAAAGTACACAACACTAGAACAGAAAAGATTTAACCCTTTCCCAGATACAGGAAATCTGCAGCAGACGACTTTGAAAACATATAGGCAAAATTAAAGAACTTTCTATGAATGAAAGTATGAAAAATAATGAAAACATTGTGCCTAAAGGAAAAATTACTCATTTTGAGCAATTTCTTCTTTTGTCTCAATGGTTTCAAACACCGTCTGCAGCAGAGGCGTCAGAAAGTGTCTATCAACAGTTTCAGATTAACCCTTTCCCACATACAGACACATTTTGTCACAGAAAACATTTAAAAAGCAATATAGCAAAATGAGGAGTTACACATAATGAGCATTTTGTTCTCTGCCATAATGTTTTTAAATCTAATCAATAATTCTACTATAATTAATGAAAGGGTTTCCATAGTTTTACCTTCATGTTTTCAAAGCCGTCTGCTGCAGGTTTGTTGTATGTGGGAAAGGGTTATTAATATTAGATCAAGCAGCCATTTCTTGCTTTTGCTTGAGAAGTTTAGAGTATTCCTCCTGCAGTCTGACTAGTTTAGTTTTCAAATTGGCAACAGTAACTGCTGTAGCCACGGAATTCTTAAACTCGGACTGACTCTGTCTCAGCGTTTGGGGAACCAATACTCCAAACCATTTCAAAGGATCAAATGGGCCTTTCTTTGTAACTACTTTCAATTTTATCTCTTCTTCTTTGCCTTTGTTTGTAGAATTATCGGATTCGTTTGGATCATCCATTTTTTGGGGTAGAGTTCTCTTCCTTAAACCAGATTTGTCACTTTCGTCGCCAAGGCCAAGGTCACTCAACTGAGTTTCAAGGTCACTAACATTTTCCAGCACAAACTCAGTGTCAGTACAGTTAACTTTCTTTGATGCATTCATCTTGTTTTCGTCACATTGTTGAATTCCAACGGACCGTATACCCATATTATACCTGGAAAATAAAACCAACCAAATGAGCTACGCAGGAAAACAAACTTAACCCTTTCCCTCATACGACAATTCTGCAGCAGACGACTTTGAACGTATTTTGTCAAAACATAGAAAATCTCCATAAATGAATGGATAACATATGACAAAAAGTGGAAAACATTGTGGCAAAAGGAGAAATTGCACGTTTTGTGCAATTGTCACTATGTTTTCAAAAAGCTGTCTGCTGCAGAGGCGTCAGAAAGCGTCTATATGAGGGAAAGGGTTAAGTAAAATACATGGTTACTTTCTATGAATTAAAGAACGGTTATTGAATGAAGTTGAAAACATTGTAGCTTAATGAGAAATTGCTCATAAGGAGCAATTTCTCCTTTGGCCACAACGCTTTCAAAAGTTGCCTGCTGAAGAGGCATCAGAAGGCGTCTGTATGTGGGAAAGGGTTTAATCTGCTATAATTCATAATGATTACTGAGGTGCTTCATGAAAATTGGCCAAACACTTTCGGAGGATAAGATTTTTCAAATTTTCACTTGAGCTATATAAGGCAAAATAGTTTTTTTGACCACATTAATATGGCTTGAAGGAATATGATAGAGGGTCACCCAAGGAACATTTCTACAACATTATTTGAAAATCGGCCTGACACTTCTGCAGGAGAACAGTTTTTGAGTTTACACTATTTTTTTCTTTCGGTTGCCATGGAAACCAGAATTTTGCATGGATCCAAACAATTTGAAGGAATTTAGGAGAGGACATTGAGAGGATACTTCCTATGAAGTTTCATCCGAATTGGCCAAGTGGTTAGGGAGGAGAAGTCTTTTGAAGCAAACAGTTAACGGACGCACGCACGCATGCACAACAGACAATTCGCCATGACATAAGCTTGACTGGCTCTCAGCCAGTGGAGCTAAAAATGAGCAATGTTTTCAAAAGTCGTCTGCTGCAACGGCATCAGAAAGCATCTATATGTGGTTAAGGGTTAAACCATTTCCCACGCACCAAAAAATTGCAGCAGACTACTTTGAATACATGAAGACAACAATGATTATATAGTTGAATAGAGTTGAAACATTGTAGAAAGGAGAAATTGTTCATTATGAGCAATTCCTCCTTAAGCCATAACATTTTCTAAAGTCTTCAACAGATGCAGCAAAATTTCTCAAGTATAGATTTATAAATTATATAAAGTACCTTGCTCTTGACATGTTCAGGTACCCAGCTTTCATGGAATCTTCCAGTCTGGTTTGTTCTTTGTACAAATCTGTTAAAGTGTCCATAAACTCAAGTAGAACTTTGTCAATATTCTCAGAGATTGCCTCCATGCCTATTCCTAATAAAACAGATATAAAGTTTAGATGTCCCGATAAGGAGGGGTATACAGCTCTTTTTCCCACAATGTCTATCTTAATATCTAACTAAACCCTATGTTGTTGGTGAAATAAGGATTAGGGATTGTTAAATACTCCCCGTTACTCGAGCTCTGAACAGAAATATATTGAAGGAGTGCATGTCCTGGAAAATAACTTTTTCGTGAATGTCAATGTATTTCTAAAATACAAAAAGGGAAGTCCAAAATTGTATCTGAGCCCCGATAGATCAGTTGGTATCTGAAATCGAATCGAAGCTTGGCCAACATTCTTTCCAACGTTTTACAAAAGTCACTGTGACAAGCGTCATTCATCAATGGGCTAACAGTCCATGTGGAAAAGCAGCCAGTTGCTTGGAAAGTATCTTGTGTGGATTACTGGTGTGAGAAAACTAGGAAACACATGAGTAAGTGAACTGGTAGCCATGATATGACAGAAAAATTGTTGGAAACTGCTTTAAGCCCCAATATATATATCAATCAACCAAATTTGTGGATGTCTTATATCATTAACAATTGATATTTTTTAGGCCAACATGTAAACATTTGTTTAAACATATATACAATTCATATTTATCTCTTTTCCCTGCTACCCCTGGATTAAAGTTAATATAACCAGGAACATCAGACGATTAAGAACCTTTGGTTCCTAGCTACATTAGTGATTACAACATAGTGAATAAAGAAAAAAGTTACAATTTTAGGTTCTTGTATCAAAGTATTTATAATTATCAAATAGAGTTGATAAAACCCATTGCATATAAAGAACAATTTCTCCTTTTTGCCGCAATGTTTTCAAAAGTCTTCTGCTGCAGATTTGTCAAAAAGCATTATATTAGGGAAAGGGATAATAGTTCAGGAGAAAGATAGGCAGGTATATAGAGGGGCAGCTGCCAGGCTTATAGACCATTACATATTAAATGGGGGCCCAATTAAACCACAAATAAACTAAAAGTATTTATTATGTCCATCCTTTGTAAGTACAATGTACGATTTTCTTGCAATTCTTAATGTAATTTATGTTGCCTCTACATTATGATAAAAAGGGCCTGAACCACATGTGTTTGTATTGATTGATAATTTTACGCCCCTATATTGTATCCTTAACAATTAAGTGTTAAGGATAGTAATATAATGAAGTTATCAATGATCAATATCAGTACATACACCTGTGGCCTGAACTCTGTGAGTTACAGATAATTCTTACCACTGCGAATTCATACCATTATCGTATCATGGGACTTAATACCATTCGGTGAAGAGTTTGTACCACATGATCTAGATTATATACTCACCTTTGATTTTTCATTTATTAAAACATAATTTTTCCTTTGTACTATAATAATCACAATAAAATAAGAAAAGTCAACTGTAATAAAAGCAATTGTTAATTATATATTATAGTGAGGATGATTAAAAGTAATGTGTACATTAATGTTGACTGTCAACAGGTTGTTTATAATTAATATACCTTTATTATAATTATATCTTATTCCCTTTGTCTATAAATCACAGTATTAATATTGAAGTATAATTGAACACAATTAAACAAAAAATAGGCAAAATGAAAATGTGTTATCATCTCTGGTAAAGGGTTAAGTTAATTCAGCATGTAAAATTCTGTTATAAAATGAGTAAAAATATTGTGGTAAAAAGGGAATTAGCTATTGATGAGCAAGTTCTCTTCTTGTCACAATGTTTTCAAAAGGAATGGTACGAAACTGCAGTGGTACGATATCGCGGTGGTACGAAGTCTTCGACTTCCCTCTCTGTCTCTATCATTTTACTTTGAGTTAAGCCTGCTTCCTCGGTTGTTTGATTTTCTTTCTTTAACAGTCAACTTCTGGTTAGTGTAATTCAGTCCGATAATTTTCTTGAGCAGTGATTGAATACTTTATTTGTTTACACCGGAAGAATCACATGAATACAAGAACAACAACAACTTTACCCATTCACTGCGGAACTGGACCAAAATGGCAGCCTCCTGAGTCAATTGAAACAAAACAATTCTCGTTTCACGCCTTACTCTTCGTTATGGACGAAGAAATGTCACACGATGAAGTTGATGCTCAAGAACGATCAATGGCAGACCTTCCAGAAGAAATACTTGAATATATTTTGATGAAAGTTTCGCCTTACAACGATTTGAACTCTGCAAGTTTGGTGTGTGCATCTTGGCAAAGACTTGTTAAAGGTAAGAGTGACTCATGGATGATGTCTCTAAAATATTTTCAATGATTTTCGTATCTCGGCGTTTCTAAACATTAATTTCAACTTTAAACAATGTGCTAGAGATACTCGAATTCGGGTCGTACCGTACCGCCCCGATTTCCATTTGTACCGGGGCGTTTCGCCCTTTTCATATTTTATATTTGAATAATTATTAATAATAATTAATTTGAGTATAGTTGGCACCTATTTCGGGTAAACATTCATTATCTTTTGTAATCGGTAAATCATTCTCTGGATCTGTAGTTAGCCCCTTGGTTGCAACTCTATCATTCACTCAGTGCTTTGATAATAAGTTATTAACTAGTCCTATGTACCTTCCTATAAAATTCCTATGCGAATAAACTAAAAATCATCAACTATTTAAGCATATATTCCACTTTAAAATATGGCCAATAAATTTGATACATAAAATGATGATGACAGGTACAAACAAAATCTACTTGCCTATCATAAAGTACTTCCATTGAACAAATTCCATAATTTACTGAACTACATTTATGACTTGTCAAACTATTCCTTTTTGGTTCTTTTTCATCATTGCTTACGATAATACATATTTTTTCCATAGAAAATCTGATATTTAGTTTGATTTTTTTTTCACTACTTAAGTTAACCCTTTCCCTCATACGACAATTCTGCAGCAGACGACTTTGAACATATTTTGTCAAATAATGGAAAATCTCTATAATTGAATGGATAACCTATGACTAAAAGTGGTAAACATTGTGACAAAAGGAGAAATTGCACGTTTTGTGCAATTTCTTCTTTTGTTACTATGTTTTCAAAAATCCGTCTGCTGCAGAGGCGTCAGAAAGCGTCTAATATGAGGGAAAGGGTTAAGAGAACAATTATCCCTCACTTGTTTTTTCCCCATTTTCTTAGTGGTGCGTAAAAAGTTGTACCAGAATTATATTCAGAGCATATATTCTTCACGCCTTGTTTGGAACTCATTGCGACCTGATGCTGGATCAAGAATCACAGAAAGATACTCTCATTGCTGTTGTTACTACGACAAATCTCTGTACATTTTTGGTGGATGTACAGCAACTAACACAACTTTAAATGACCTTTGGAGATTTGATCTTGCCACAAGAGAGTGGATAAGACCACTGGCAATGGGTAAGTATTATTCTTGCTCCAGGAAATCCGACAATAGGAAATTTGTGATATGTGTAGATAAAGATCTGTTTTCACATCCATGTTATTGTTATCCAAATCTACACTGTTTGTCATTAGATTGTTGAACACTTTTGAGAGTAGCTGACTAACAGTGCTGATTCATATATAGAATTGTCAATGCACAGGATGATCTGGATCAACACTGGAAGTAAATGCCATTTGGTTGGTTTTCCTGGAACACAGCTCATATCAGTATCCGTATTCCATCAATTTATGGCTTTTGTTATTTGAGTTGCGAAATTTTATTTTGCAGACAGCTTTTGAAAACACTGGCAATATGAGAAGTTGCTCATAATGATTTTTCATACTTTTGCATAGATGTTTTCAAAGTCCTCTGCTACATATTTTGGAATGGTTTAATATCATAATTCTACTTAGGATGAAAATATTTTCAAATATCTATTACTAGGAGGCAAGGAAATGATTGCTTTTGCAAAGTTTATCTTGCCAACAAAGGATACAGTTATGATTGACTGATACAAAAAGAAAGAAGTTTCTTGCCAATCCTTTCCTTAACCCTTTCCCTCATACGACAATTCTGCAGCAGACAACTTTGAACATATTTTGTCAAAACATAGAAAATCTCCATAATTGAATGGATAACCTATGACTAAAAGTGGAAAACATTGTGGCAAAAGGAGAAATTGCACGTTTTGTGCAATTTCTTCTTTTGTCACTATGTTTTCAAATATCCGTCTGCTGCAGAGGCGTCAGAAAGCGTCTATATGAGGGAAAGGGTTAATACAGTCATAGTTGTGATACTTCTGCTGCAGACAATTTTTAAAATACATTGTAGGAAAAGGACCAAAAGCTCAATACTAGCATTTTCTTTTTTTATTGTTACAAAGATGCATTCGATACAATAATAAAAACTTTGCCAGTTTAGCGTGCAAGGACTCAAGTACTAAAACAAACTACTTAATGAATTACTAATACAAAATAGTGTAAGGTTGAAAGGGGGATGGCCATGACCTCACTTCAACCTATGCACGTGGCTAATAAAGTAAAGACACTAATATTAGCATCATTTCAAAGCATTCAACCAAAGAAAATGCATCTCAGAAAGAATGATAAAATTTGAGTTGTGTTTTGCAAAATGTGGTCTTGTCTCACCAGAGCCTTCATATCCGCCTGTATAGCATATTTACTGAAAAAGCTTCTTGTCCAAAAGTACTGGCCCTATTTGAAAATAATTGTGCACAAATGTCCCTTGGGTGATCAACTAATAAGCATATTCAAATTATTCCGATCCACTGAAAAACATGGCTGCCAGAGGGCAGAGCTGGTTTTCTATATATGTTAACCCTTTCCCTCATACAACAATTCTGCAGCAGACGACTTTGAACATATTTTGTCAAAAGATGGAAAATCTCCATAATTGAATGAATAACCTATGACAAAAAGTGGAAAACATTGTGGCAAAAGGAGAAATTGATCGTTTTGAGCAATTTCTTCTTTTGTCACTATGTTTTCAAAAATCCGTCTGCTGCAGAGGCGTCAGTAAGCGTCTATATGAGGGAAAGGGTTAAAAATTAAAAAATATTCTTTACAAAGTCAAATTTGATAATGATTTGGCACAAGTGTTCCTTCGGATTTGTTGATAGAATAGGGAAGAGGAAGTTTAGTTTTATATGTGTAGAGTAAGAACAATGGAAACTATTTAAGCTTTTTTAAATCATTTGAGATGCATCTTGTTGACAAAACATGCAGTGTAGTCCCACAGGTTCTTCTGCTATTGATGCCGATCAGGAGAGTCAGTGAAATGTTTTGTTATTCTTGCAGGAACGTACCCATTTCCAAAAGCCTGTGCAAGTTTAGTTGTATATGAAGATAGTCTAGTCTTGTTTGGTGGCTGGAGTCATCCAACACCCTTCCCGCTTCATCAGGTATGGAAATAACCCCTTTGAATATTTTCAACAATCAATACATCTGCAGCAAATGATTTTGAAAACATCTAGGTAGAAATTATGCAAATTCTAATTAATGGAAGCATATTTATTGAGTACATGTATTAAACATTTTGTAAAATGGAGAAATTGCTAATTATGACAATTTTTCCTTTTGCAACAGTGTTTTCTAAAGTCTACTGCAGAAGCCTTTGCATGTGTTTTTTTTCCTATATGTGTCAAGGAAATAAATACAATAGGATCATAAAAACACCAAATGAGCCATTTCACGCAGGCTAATCTAGACAGACACATACAGGGGGATAGAGGTATATAGTAATGACTCCTAAAACAGAAAATCCGAAGGATGCGAAAATAGTCAGTCTGGGTTAGCATGCGCGGCATGCTTAGGCTGATCCGGGACGATACTTTACGCAAAGTCCACAATGTTGGTTTTCTCGTGGAACGGCTTATAATATTTATATGTAAAATTCATTAATGTTACAAGATATGGTATGGCCGAGCACTATTTACACTGATTGAACACTTGGTTTTCCTTAATCCGGGCAGACACATCTCAGGGGGTAATGACTCCTGAAACGGGACATCCACATGAGGCGAAAAAGTGTCTGTCCGGGTTAGCCTGTATGGCATGCTTAGGCTGACCTGGGTCGATACTTCAACCCTTTCCCTCATTGTCGTATGAGGGAAAGGGTTAAGCAGAGTCCACAATGTTGGTTTTCTCGTAATTTGCCTCAAGTGGTGTCCTACATACAACAATTCTGCAGCAGACGACTTTGTAAGCATATTGACAAAAATCTGAAAAAACTCAATAACTGAGGGTTCAACTATTAAATAGAGTTGAAAACATTGTGGCAAAAGGAGAAATTGCTGGTTTTGAGCAATTTCTCCTGATATAAAACAGTGTTTTCAAAAGTCCTCTGCAGTAGAGGAGTCAAAAAGCATCTGTATGTGGGAAAGGGATAAGCTGAGAGTCTGTTTGTGCAATCAATGTAAGATATGTCAATACATTTGAATGAACTATTCCCCACATATAAACGCTTTCCGATGATTCTGCAACACTTATGTCCCTCGAAATGGCCAGAACTGTTTTAACAGTGTCTGCTATCTAAATTTGCCTGACGTACAACCAATTATCACTATTCTTTGTCTCAAAAGAAAAGGACGGGCGTATTTGGTACAGTTGGAACTCTGGTAGTGAAGAGGGCTGTCAATCCAGGGGTTGTGAGTTTGAATCCCAGGTCGGCCAACATTCTTTCCGACGTTTGACAAAAGTCACTGTGACATGCGTTATTCGTCTTTCATCAATGGGCTGTTTAACAGTCTATGTGGAAAAGCAGCCAGTTGCTTGGAAATTATGTTGTGTGGTGTACTGGTGTGGGAAAACCAGGAAAAAAATGAATAGGTGAACTGGTTGCTGTGATATGAAATATTTGAAAACGGCGTTAAACCCTAATCTATCAATTAAACTTGTTGCCAATATTTTTCAAAATCATCTGCTGTAGATTTGTTGTATCTGGGAAAGGGTAAAAATACCTTTATTCTGCTCTAGGCTGCCAGATTCTTCTCAGAGCTCCACATTTACAAACCATCAATAAACCGTTGGTCCCACGTGACAACTTTATCGCACCAGACGCCACAGCCAACTGCGGGGCATTCAGCTTCAGTGGTTGGAAACCTAATGGTAGTGTTTGGCGGGTCACAGGTCCCGGGAATTCGGTAAGAACATCAAAGCTTTTGTTAACCTTTACCCACATGCAGATGCTTTCTGACGCATCAGACGACTTTTGAAAAAATTGTGACAAAACAAGAAATTGCTTAACCCTTTCCCTCATATAGAAGCTTTCTGACGCCTCTGCAGCAGACGGCTTTCTGAAAACATAGTGACAAAAGAAGAAATTGCTCAAAACAAGCAATTTCTACTTTTGCCACAATGTTTTCCACTTTTTTTCATAGGTTATCCATTCAATTATAGAGATTTTCCATTTTTTAACAAATTATGTTCAGAGTCGTCTGCTGCAGAATTGTGGTATGAGGGAAACGGTTAAAACGAGCAATTTCACCATGTGTAACAATGTTTTCAATCTTCTTCATTAATAATACTTTCATTTACAGAGCCTCTCCTTATTTTTGCCCTGATACTTTCAAAGTAGGGATGGCAACGAATATTCGAATATTCGAATATTCGATCATACGGTCGAATATTCGAATACTATATCATGGTTCGAATATTCGATGAAATCAGGATTTTCAACACTAAAAAACAAAAATTTAATTTCTGCTTGTTTATTTTTTTCATAAACTGTAGGTAAAGGGTTATCGATGGTCTATTTTACGCATTGTTTATAAAGTGTCAATATAGTGTATAACATGTCAAACTGATAATCCCTGCTTTAGGCTATAAGTGTGATCGATATAATACAGATGTTTTCGTTCCAAAACATCGTAACTTCACAGTTGATTCTATGTAGTTACCGCTTTTTAGAATGAGGCATCAATCAGACAATATTTGAGGTGTTATTATCCGGTTTCGTTAATTGTTTTGATAAACAAACTGTAAATAATTAAGTAGCGTTGTATTTCACATTTTGTATAATAACAGAAGCCTTGATTGGTAATTACGAACATGCAGATATGTAGCAAGTATCAAACTGTGCAAATAAAACCTTTTATTTGCAGATAATTGTTGCTATTCATTTTGTTCATAAATACTCGAAAATTCGATCTGCATAGCCACATCAGTTTTGAAATATCTTGACATTAGTACGTAATATTTGATTTCAACAATGCCTGTTACGCCGTATATAGTTTGGAAGTATATCCGCCGATCTGAGAAAATAGCATCATGTACTCTGTGTAAGGCGGAGCTGTCCTACCACAACCAACCTCCGCAATAATCTACAAAACAAACATCCATCTAGATACATAGATAACCCTTCTGTAACTACCGAGCAAAAGAAACAAACATCAATATGTCATTTACAACAGCATTTCAACAATAGTTCAGTTATATGCAGCAAGAGAAAGATTAAACCTCAGTTGTAAACAGGGTAATCAGAGCTAAATGTTTCGAACAATACATTAAGAATGGGATCAATTAGTTAAAATCTGCGCACTTTACCAACGTATTTTTTCATACGAATTCATCGATGTAACGGAAACGTCAAATGAGAGTACACTGGACAAATAAAGAATTAAAAAAGTCTTTGTTTGGTAAGCATGCGCAAATGGGTCGAATATTCGAATATTCGAATATCTTGTGATCGAATATTCGAATACTAATTTTGGTATTCGTTGCCATCCCTATTTCAAAGTCATCTGATGCAGATATGTTGTATGTCTGAAAGGGCTAAGATGTGTGTTTGTGTTTCATGTTCTTAACCTCTTCCATCCTACAGACGCTTTATGACAGCTCTGCAGCAGATCATAATGAGGAATCTCCTTTCGCTAAAGTTTTTTTTCGACTTTTTTCAATAACTGTTCTTTCATTTATAGGTAGTTTCCATATTTTTGACTAAATGTTTTCACGGTTCATTGCTGCAGATTTATTGTTTATGGGAAGTGGTTTCAGGTTTTTTTTTAGGGCCATTTTGGGGCCGATATTAGGCCCCATTTCCCTCACTGAAAAGTATATATTTTCCCCCTTTTTTGAAAAAAAATTCCCCTCCTAACAGACAATTTTTTTCCAGTGTTATTGATGTTTTCAGTCAAAATGACAGATCAATTGACCTCTAATGTTTCTATCATATGTTTCTGTTGCTTGTTATGTAACAATACAGTTATGAAATCAAGAATATTTTGCTCATGTATTTTTTCCCCTATTTTAGACTTACGACGCTATTTTTTCCCCCTCAAGGGCCCCGCAACCATTCCCCTAAAAATGAAAAAAACAACTGGGTTTATATCTTTATTTGACTAAAGACATGTATTTCATGTTCTTAAATCCTTATTTGTCCACAGAGGAATTTTTCATGTTCTTTAACCCTTTCCCTCATACGACAATTCTGCAGCAGACGACTTTGAACATACTTTGTCAGATAATGGAAAATTTCTATAATTGAATGGATAACCTATGACTAAAAGTGGAAAACATTGGTGACAAAAGGAGAAATTGCACGTTTTGAAAAGCCGTCTGCTGCAGAGGCGTCAGAAAGTGCCTATATGAGGGAAAGTGTTAATGCTTATTTAACCAAAGATGATACTTTTATGTTCTTAACCCTTTCCCACTAGCAGATACCTTTTGGGGGCATATCGAGGGCTTGGCGTGAAACGGTTGTAACTAAAATTGATATTTTTTTACCAAGATTAATCACCTCGCCATAATGTCTTTATAAGCTTTAAATAATTTTTCTTGGTAAACAATGTAAATTTAGGTGCCATTGCTCGTTCTGAGCAATGGCATCTAAATTTGCATTGTTTACAAAGGGGTCAAAATTGCCCCTAAACCAGGGTTTTCAAAATAGGTTTTTAGTTACAACCGTTTCACGCCAAGCCCTCGATATGCACCAGAGTCCAGACAACCTTTGAAAACATTGTGGCAAAAGAAGCAATTTCTGCTTTTGACATACAGATTTCACCTCTTTTCAAGTGTAATTCCTTTATTTTTAGAAATTTACTATATTTGCCAAAACGTTTTCAAAGTCGTCTGCTGCAGATTTGTTGTATGTAAGAAAAGCTTAAATCTTTATTTGACCAAGAAAGTACATTTTATGTTCTCAAAGTTTTTTCTGAACTTCAAACCCTTTATTGTCTTATGAGTATCTACAACATAGTGTGTTGGTAGGGTAATAAGATGGATTCTTCTCAGAAAAAAGGATTAATTTACCCCCCCCCTTCTTATCTCTTTCCCTCATACGACAATTCTGCAACAGACGACTTTGGACATATTTTGTCAAAAATAAAAATCTCCATAATTAATGGATAACCTATGACTAAAAGTGGAAAACATTGTGGCAAAAGGAGAAATTGCTCGTTTTGAGCAATTTCTTCTTTTGTCACAATGTTTTCAAAAAGCCGTCTGCTGCAGAGGCGTCAGAAAGCGTCTACATGAGGGAAAGGGTTAACCAGGCCTATTGGTTTTGTCGAAGCAGGAAGCTCTTTACCATCATGTAATCTTCATGTATACATTGCAAGACATTGCTTTCTAAAAGTTGTCTAATGCAGAAGCATGCATAGTTGGTTATGCGATGGATGTTTAACCCTTTCCCTCATACGACAATTCTGCAACAGACGACTTTGAACATATTTTGTCAAAAAATAGAAATTTCTATAATTGAAAGGATAACCTATGACTGAAAGTGGAAAACATTGTGGCAAAAGGAGAAATTGCTCGTTTTGAGTAATTTCTTCTTTTGTCACAATATTTTCAAAAAGCTGTCTGCTGCAGAGGCATCAGAAAGCGTCTATACGAGGAAAGGGTTAAAAGAATATTTTCCATAAGACATTAATGATAATCCATACTACATTTTAATTCAAATGAATCTTTTGTGTATATTATTATGGTTGTTTTTTCAGGACGAATGATTTATGGATATTTGATTTTGTCCACGGTACTTGGAGAATGCCGCGTGTCAGTAATAAAAAGCCTTCACCTCGCTATGGTCAGTCACAGGTATGTAATGCACTGTAGTTTTAACCCTTTCCCAACTTTCTTTCCGACATTTGACAAACGTCAATGCGACATGCATCGTTTGTCTTCCACCAATGGGCTGAGTCTATGTGGAAAAGCAGCCAGTTGCTTGGGAAGATTGTTGTGTGAGTACTGGTGTGAGAAAACAAGGAAACATATGAGTAGGTGAACTGGCCACCGTGATATGACTGAGAAAATGTTAAACACAGCATTAAACCCCAATCAATCAATTAACCCTTTCCCACATACAACAAATCTACTGCAGATGACTTCAAAAACATCTAGGCTTAAAATAATAGGAAATTTCTGTAACCCTTTCCCACATACAACAATTCTGCAGCAAACATCTAGAAAAAACTATTGAAAATCTCAATAATAAAAGTATTAATATTAAACAGAGTTGAAAGCATTGTGTCAAATGGAGAAATTGCTTGTTTTGAGCAATTTCTCATTTTTCACTAGGTTTCAAAAGTCTTCTTCTGCAGGGGCATTAGAAAGCGTCTATATATATGTGTATAATTATTAAATAGAGTTAAATTAATTGTGACAAAAGGAGAAATTTCACATTTAACAATGAGCAATTTTCAAAAGTCATCTTCTGCAGAGGCATCAGAAAGTTAAGTATAATGTGACATGACACTGGCTAATTGAAAAGCAACCGTCTGAGGTGGTTTTTTTTATTATTGACAGTTTGTGGTCCTCTACGAAGATTGTTCAAATTATGAGCACCAGGAGTCACCTGTTTTACATGAAGACATTAAGAGGGAAAAACTTTGTAAATCTTCACGTCTGAAGCTGAAAGGCCTAGAGTTAAGATGTTTAATGTGTAGCATTGTCTACTGGTCCTCTACAAAGATTGTTCAAATTATGCTCCTGGGGTCAAAATTAGCCCCGTCCAAGGGTCACATGTTTTACATAGAGATATATAGGGACAAACTTTTGAAAATGTTCTTGTCCGAAACCAAAAGGCCTATAGCTTAGATATTTTGAAATTGTTGTGAATCATTGTCTAGTTTTCCTCTACCAAGAATTTTCAAATTATGCCTCTGGGATCAAAATTGTCCTGTGGAGTTATACTGGTCCTCTTGTATTGGCTTACCTGACTACAAAATGAGTTATTGTGGTTGGCATGACAAATCACATTACATAACTCAGTTGAGTGATCCAGGGCCATCATGTCCCATTTACCATTTGATTTGATTTCAAGATATCTTAACCCTTACCCATGTATAGATACATCAAATTCTTTTACATGATTGGTTTGAACTGAAATTCTTATATTTTGTAAAATGCAGCTGGCTTTGCCCAATTTAGTATGTACAGAACCACCCATTTGTGAAAGTGTAAACAAAATTGCTAGAAACGAACCCAGGTTCCTAAGTTGGTAACGACGCAGGCTGTCAATCCATCTCAACCAACAATGTTTCTGACATTTGACAAAAGTCAATGCAACACACATCATTCATCTTCCATCAATGGGCCTCTTGCGACCATATCTTCGAAGATTCATCTGCTAAAGAGGCCTGCGACTTAAAGGGTTAAACCCCAATGAATGAATCAATCAATCTATGTTTTTTAAATGACACATGTAGATGACACATGTAGATTACACCTGTATGAATATTTTAACAGGTAACACTTGATGCCAGACATATCCTGATTATTGGAGGCTGTGGTGGCCCTAACCAGGTATGATTTAACAGTGGACTTAAACCTTTCCCACTTCCAACAAATCTGCAGCAGACTGTTATTTGAAGAAATCTTGACAAAAATATGGAAAACGTTTATAAATGATTTTTGAAAAAAAGGTTGAAAATATTGTGGCAAACGGAGGAATTGTTCATTATGTGCAATTTCTCCATTTGCAACATTGTTTTCAAAAGTCGTCTGCTGTGAATTTATCAAACTGTTTCTGCCAGTTGGAAAGGGAGGGTTAACATTTTTGCAATGTTGAAGTTACTATATTCATGACTTTGTTTCTTTCAATTTGATTCTAAAAATTCTGCTTGATTGCAAAAGAAAAATCAATGCAATAACCCTTTCTACTTACAGCAAATTTGCAGCAGAAGACTTTGAAAAATATGGAAAATCTCTATAAAAGGAAGTTTAATTACTGAATAGAATGGGAAACATTGTGGCAAGTGGAAAAAAACTGCTAATTATGAGCAATTTCTCCATTTGCCATATTCTTTTCAAAAGTTGTCTGCTTCAAAGGCATCAGAAAGTGTCTGTATGAGGCAAAAGAATGAATTCTATGAACTATCATGATGTGTGATTCAAAGAAGTATTTTCAGCATTTTTCCTTCATTGAAACCGTTGAACTGAGAGCTCATTTTGTGTATACTGTTAGGACAAAACATTTTACCCTTTCGTACATACAGACACCTCGGCAATAGACTACTTTTGTAGATGTTGGGAAAAAGGACAAATTTACCATATTATTTGGTTTCAAGATAGCTTAACCCTTCCCTTTCCCACATACAGATGCTTTCTGATGCCTCAGTAGCAGATGACCTTTGAAAATCGTAATGACAAAATGAGAAATGAGCAATGTCTACTTTTTTCACAATGTTTTCAACTCTATTCTATAATTATAATTTCATATATATAAATAAATGTTCATGTTTTTGCCTAGATGTGTTCAAAGTCGTCTGCTGCAGATTTGTTGTATGTGGGAAAGGGTTAAAGCAGACGGCGTTTTGAAAACATAGTGACAAAAGAAGAAATTGCACAGAACGTGCAATTTCTCCTTTTGTCACAATGTTTTCCACTCTTAGTCACATGTTATCCATCTGACAAAATATGTTCAAAGTCGTCTGCTGCAGACTTGTTGTATGTGGGAAAGGGTTAAAGCAGACGGCGTTTTGAAAACATAGTGACAAAAGAAGAAATTGCACAGAACGTGCAATTTCTCCTTTTGTCACAATGTTTTCCACTCTTAGTCACATGTTATCCATCTGACAAAATATGTTCAAAGTCGTCTGCTGCAGATTTGTTGTATGTGGGAAAGGGTTAAAGCAGACGGCGTTTTGAAAACATAGTGACAAAAGAAGAAATTGCACAGAACGTGCAATTTCTCCTTTTGTCACAATGTTTTCCACTCTTAGTCACATGTTATCCGTCTGACAAAATATGTTCAAAGTCGTCTGCTGCAGACTTGTTGTATGTGGGAAAGGGTTAAAGCAGACGGCGTTTTGAAAACATAGTGACAAAAGAAGAAATTGCACAGAACGTGCAATTTCTCCTTTTGTCACAATGTTTTCCACTCTTAGTCACATGTTATCCATCTGACAAAATATGTTCAAAGTCGTCTGCTGCAGACTTGTTGTATGTGGGAAAGGGTTAAAGCAGACGGCGTTTTGAAAACATAGTGACAAAAGAAGAAATTGCACAGAACGTGCAATTTCTCCTTTTGTCACAATGTTTTCCACTCTTAGTCACATGTTATCCATCTGACAAAATATGTTCAAAGTCGTCTGCTGCAGACTTGTTGTATGTGGGAAAGGGTTAAAGCAGACGGCGTTTTGAAAACATAGTGACAAAAGAAGAAATTGCACAGAACGTGCAATTTCTCCTTTTGTCACAATGTTTTCCACTCTTAGTCACATGTTATCCATCTGACAAAATATGTTCAAAGTCGTCTGCTGCAGACTTGTTGTATGTGGGAAAGGGTTAAAGCAGACGGCGTTTTGAAAACATAGTGACAAAAGAAGAAATTGCACAGAACGTGCAATTTCTCCTTTTGTCACAATGTTTTCCACTCTTAGTCACATGTTATCCATCTGACAAAATATGTTCAAAGTCGTCTGCTGCAGACTTGTTGTATGTGGGAAAGGGTTAAAGCAGACGGCGTTTTGAAAACATAGTGACAAAAGAAGAAATTGCACAGAACGTGCAATTTCTCCTTTTGTCACAATGTTTTCCACTCTTAGTCACATGTTATCCATCTGACAAAATATGTTCAAAGTCGTCTGCTGCAGAATTGTCGTATGAGGGAAAGGGTTAATGAATTATAATTTAGTGTTATCACATTTTTGAGAAATTTCCTATAAAACAGGTGTTATATATTTAAAGTATGTGTCTGTAATAAAAATTGCTGGTATTTGATCTTTCCCACATGCAACAAATCTGCAGCAGACGACTTCATCTGGACAAAAGGTGAAAAATCTCCATAATTGAGAGTTTAATTTTTATATAGGGGGAAAGGGATAATTATAGACAAGCATATGGTTGGGGCAGTGTCTAAACCCTTTGCCACATACAACAAATCTGCAGCAGACAACATTGAAAACATTTAGTCCAAAAAATGGAAATATTTTATAAATGAAAATAGGATTATTGAATAAAGTTGCAAACATGGTGTGAAAAGACGAATTGCTTATTATGAGCAATGCCTCCTTTTAGCACAAGAATTTCATAAATAGACTGCTACAGAGGCAATAGAAAGCATGTGTGAAAAGGTTAAAAACACATTTCCAGTATCATAATGCATGTGTTTTGATGCCTGATGTTTGCTCTCAGATGATGATCAAATTCTCTTTTCCCACAATGATGCTTAATATTACTGCATGTACTCTCTTTTCCAATTTTGCTTTCATCTATAGAGATTGGTTTATATATTTCTTTCATCGATGTTTCATGGATATTTTCAAAGCTGATTGCGTGGTCAATCTCATACAGATGCAATTTTGACACCTCCAGCAATCCACTTTTGATAACATTGTGACAAAAGGAGAAATTGTTTATTATGAACAATTTCTCCTTTTTCCACAATATTTTAAACTCGACTCCGTTCTTATGCTTTGATTCGCAGAGATTATTCAAATTGTTGTCTGCAGCAGGAGTGTTATATATGGGAAACGGTTAACCCTCCCTTTCCAACATACAATAAATCTTAAGCAGACTTTGAAATGATCAATTCCAAAATATAGAAAATGTCAATAAATGACAGTATACTTTTTGAATAGAGTTGAAACATTGTGGCAAATTGAGAAATTGCTCCTTTTGCTGCAATGATTTCCAAAGTTGTCTGCTGCAGAGGCGTCAGAAAGCATCAATATGAGGGAAAAGGGTTAAGATTCAATTTTCATGATATCAATCAAACAATGTATTGTGTGTATTGACAGGTGTACAGTGATCTATGGCTGTTGACCATAGGGGATGACCAGTGGTCGTGGGAAGAAATTAAAGTAATAAACCCAGAGTGGTCAGCCCCACAACTCTGGTGCCATTCAGGTTGTAAGGTAAAAAAAAAGTTACATCACCTCTGTCCTTATTGCTCTTACTCGCAAGAGCCCTAGAATAGGGGCCTATTTTATGTTCTAAAATCTTTATTTCTCCATGTTGTAGTCCCCAATTTCAACTCCAAATCCTATGTTGTGGGTACTCAAAAGAATTGTCTCAGTGTAATTCAATGATTTTATTAGTGAAAACAGATCAACCAATTCATTTAATTTTAACAGAATAAAAACAAGTAACCACAACATAGGGTTTTATTGAGTAATAAGGGAGATTTTGTAGGATGAAGACCAGTTAACTTCTCCTAGACTAGCTTGTGAAGACAAAAGTTGCACCACATCTGTTGCAGTTTTACAATTGATTATCTGTTACAGCCACTTTGACATAAGACATAGGTTATATTATCAGAACATATAGTATTGTATTTAACAATCAAAGCACTGAAAGTGCTCACAGCAAGGGTCTAACTGCAGATTACATTTGGACATGGATTTACTGATACCAAAAGTCTAGCTTGAACACTTTACAATAGCACTTAGTCTATATATTAAATGATAAAGGAGTTGAACCCAAAATACTGTACACAGTTGAAAAAGTTTCTTGCAGTGGTGTCAAATGACAATTGCACCACTTATATAAGCAATTTATAAGACAAAAATGATAAATATAATATATTTGTATTTAAAAAAAAGACCGGGAATTAAACCCTCGTCTCAGGCGTGTCAAGCGAATGTGCTAACAGTTACAGTAACTGGACTGCGCCATTAAACCGAGTTTATTTATGAAATCATTAAAAGTCGATAAATGGGCTAGCGAATTATTTATAATTGAAGCGTTTTATCTTTATAAAAAACAACTATCATCTTATAATTTGATTCTCTTTTAGAGTATATTTTATCACTGGGACTTGACTATCTTATTCCATCTTCGGGGGTTGTTATGGTTAATTTCAGTTGAAAATCGGATGTATTTATGCAGGAATCTAGAATGAAATTGTTATTTGAAAGGATTTTTGGAAATTCCAATGCCTAGGCTACTTACACTTTTACCGTATATGTTATATTTTGTCAACTATTTATTTTATTATCATTTCAATAATTTGATTTTATGAGTATAATTATATGTTATAATTGGGACTCGATTATCTGAATTTGTTTTTGAGTCAGAATTGAAAAGCTGCCTTTACTCCACTTGATTTACAATATTTAGGAGTCACCCATGAACTTTCAAGTATGTTGAAAGTGTAGAAATACATTCTATTTTTTTATCATGTAATTCATATATATTAACATAAAATTTCTTTCGAGTTCTTCCTTATGGGTGAGTTATGTCGAATCAAATCCATTTTCCGGCTTCGTATGCGAACAAGTAACCACATTTTGATTTTTAGACAGGAACTATTTGGCGGTTCGAAAGGACCGACATGGTTATTAGCTGGCAACAGTTCCATTGACATTATATACGATCTGCAACTACCAAGACATCTCTCTGAACCCGAGATGGTGTTCAGAAACAGAGAGCTGATATAGAAAGACAGATGTGGAGTAATTCAATGCCGATATTGTAAAACACTAGGTTCCAGTTTCAAAATGATGAGTGTCTTTGGATTTCGCCTACTATAGCAATTGGCTCTAAAGAGCCCGTTGCTAAAAATCAATGCTTTCAAGGCTTCTTCTAATTGTTTGTTTTATTTGACAAAAATGTACTAGCATCATTTTTTGTTTACACTAGGATGTATCATTTTTAGCTCGTCTGTTTTACGAAGAAAAGAAGTCGAGGTACTGTGATACCCATGGCATCGTCGTTGTCACAAAACTTCAACCTGACCTATAATTAAAAAAATGTCCTGATTGTGGGAAATGATCAGAAAAAATTATAAAAAATCCTTATCATTTTACAGGTGGGCAACATGGTTGTTACAATTAGTAGACCTGCGAAACCACCCAAAACCCCACCATCGAGTCCACGTGTGACCAAGATAAGAAATAGGGTTTGGATACCACCCAGAGATGACCAGTCTCGACAGCAAACACCACAACAAAGTACTAGCAGTATTGACCAGGGAAACCTAGAGGACAGTGAAAGTGATTTGTCAGACTCTGCAAGCAGCTCCCAGGATATGGAAGAAGCAACTGAAAGTGGAGCATGTGGAACAATACAAGACTTCAAAACGGCTAACCCAAGGCCCGGTTTGCCTAGCGTTAGACCCAATGCTATGTTGAACAGGCAGAGGCAGCTTGAAGCTTTGTTAAAATATGAGAGGAAATTAAGACAGTCTGATTCCCAGAGTGCACAAGATAAAGCACCAGTGCCGTCGCAGAGTTGTAACGTTAAATCAACCCGGACTAGAAATTTAGCATCGGTGATGGTTCTTCACGTATTAGACATAACGGACGTGTTAGAGAAAATGACGGCAACTTGGCAAGAGTTGAAGTTTAACAACTCGTTTGATGCGCCGGATGAAACAATTTTCTACACATTGGTCGAAGGAAGAGGGGAATTGTTACTGTTTGGTGGGATTGAGAAGGATATAGTGTCGCTACAGAGAGGACAGTCCATTAAATCGCATACTGTTAATAATACCTTATACACATTGTCACCTGTACCTCAAACACTCTGATCATTTTTCTTTTGATTTTTAGCTCACCTGTGCACGAAGTGCTCAGGGTGAGTTATTGTGATCGCCCTATGTCCGGCGTCCGTCAACATTTTCTCCTCTGTAACCGGTGGGTCAACTGGGATGAAACTTCACAGAAAGCATCCTCTCAATGTCCTCATTAGAATTCCTTAAAATTTTTGGGATCCATGCAGAATTCTGGTTTCCATGGCAATGAAATGAAAAAAACTTCAAAATTCTTAAAAAATCTTCTCCTCCGAAAGTGTCAGGCCGATTTTCAAATTATTTTGTAGAAATGATCCTTGGGTGACCCTCTATCAGATTCCTTCAAGCCATGTTGATTGGTCGAAAAACATGGCTGCCAAAGGGAGGGGCGGGCTATTTTGCCTTATATGGCTATAGTGCAAACTTAAAAAATCTTCTCCTGCAAAAGTGTCAGGCCGATTTTCAAATAATTTTGTAGAAATGATCCTTGGGTGACTCTCTATCAGATTCCTTGAAGCCATGTTGATTGGTTGAAAAACATGGCCGCCAGGGGGGCGGGGCTTTTCTGCCTTATATGGCTAGAGTGAAAACCTAAAAAATCTTCTCCTCCAAAAGTGTCAGGCCGATTTTCAAATAATTTTGTAGAAATGTTCCTTGGATGACCCTCTATCAGATTCCTTAAAGCCATGTTGATTGGTCGAAAATCATGGCCGCCAGGGGGGTGGAGCTATTTTGCCTTATATAGCTATAGTGAAAACTTAAAAAATCTTCTCCTCCAAAAGTGTCTGGCCGATTTTCAAATAATTTTGTAGAAATGTTCCTTGGATGACCCTCTATCAGATTCCTTCAAGCCATGTTGATTGGTCAAAAAACATGGCCGCCAGGGGGCGGGGCTATTTTGCCTTTTATGGCTATAGTGAAAACTTAAAAAATCTTCTCCTCCAAAAGTGTCAGGCCGATTTTCAAATAATTTTGTAGAAATGTTCCTAGGGTGACCCTCTATCAGATTCCTTCAAGCTAAGTCGATTGGTCAGAAACTATGCCCGCCAGATGGCGGGGCTTATATAGCTAAAGTGAAAAAAAAATCAGGTGAGCGATTCCAGGGCCATCATGGCCCTCTTGTTTTTTTAATTCATCTGCATTGACCCTTTTTCACATGCATTTATGATATTTTCACTAGACATTTTTAGTCGTCTGCATTTTTCTATATGTGAAGGGTTGCAAAACGTCTTAGGAAAAAGAAATATTTTGAGGGTCATGGCGAAGTGCACATGGGATAGGCACTGAATTTAAAACATTGATGGAAATAGAGAAGTTGCACATTTTTAGCTTCCCTGAACATGAAGTGAGGGTGAACCATTGTGATCATTCAGAGTCTTGCAACTGTCGTCTTCGTCTGGCTGTTTAATTTTAAATATATGAATTCTCCTCCTTATTCAATGGACCAATTTCAAAATAGTTTCACAGGACTTTTCTTTCATAGATGGTCCTCCTTCACAATTTAATTCTATGAAGGACTTTTGTTGCTGTAACATCATTAAGGGGTAAAAGATATTCTTGTCCAAATGAACCAACTCAATTTGAATATAATGTCACAAAATTATTCCTTGGGTGACCATCTTTCATTGGAGCTATGGTTGTGCAGGTTTTCTTTATATGTGTATAGTAAAAAAACATTAAAAATCTTCGGGCACAAACTTACTGGCTTAATTCAAACATTATTTTGCTAAAATGTTCCTTGGGTGACACTCTACCATGATTATTGAAATTATTCAGATCTAGGTGATTCGGGTACATTTACATAGTAAGAACCAGATCTATTAAATCAGGGGAGCGATATAGGACCATCATGGTCCTCTTATTAAGTTCACCTTTTCCCATGAAGTTTTTAAGTTGTCTAATGCAGAGTCATATGTGTCATGCAAAATATTATGCCTGTAAGAGTTTTTCCTTCAGCAGATATACTGTTATTATAGTTGACTGCTTTGAAAGCAAACAAATAAAAACAAAAAAAACTTTAAAATGGAAAATACCAAATATCAATTTAGTTGAACACATTACAATGTTAGTGCAAGTAAAGGATGTGCATGTGGTTAACATATTTACATAAATTGTAATAAATATATATTAACCCCTTTCCCACATACAAATGCCTCTGCAGCAGACAACTTTTTGAAAACATTTTGGCCAAAGGTGAAATTGCTCATAATGATAAATTTAAACTATATTCCTAAACTTAACTTTTATGTAAAGAGATTTTCCATTATTTCTTCAGATGATTTCAAGTCATCTGCTGCAGACTTGTTATATGTAGGAAATGGTGAAAGCAGATGACTTTTGAAAACAAGGAGAAATTTCTCAAAACAAGCAATGTCTCCTTTTGTATCAAAGTTTTCAACTTTTTTCAGTAATTTTACCTACAATAATAGAGATTTTCCATATGTTTGAGTAGACATTTTTTTTTTTTTTAATGTCTTCAGCTGCAGACTTGTTATATGTGGGAAAGGGTTAAAAGAAATACCGGTAGTTAAAACACATGAAATATTTTTAGATGAAAAAGACAAATTTGTATTGATTAACTCTTTCCCACATACAGAAATTTGCAGCCGACGACTTTGAAAACATAGAGGCAAAAGTATGGACACTTTCTATAAATGAAATCATAATTATTGAACAGAGTTGAAAACATTGTGGCAAAAGGAGAAATTGCTTGTTTTGAGCAATTTCTCCTTTTGTCACTATGTTTCAAAAGTCAGCTGCAGAGGCGTCTATATGTGGGAAAGGGTTAACCCTTTCCCTGATACAGCAATTCTGCAGCAGACGACTTTGAACATATTTTGTCAAAAAATAGAAAATCTCTATAATTGAATGGATAACCTAAGACTAAAAGTGGAAAACATTGTGACAAAAGGAGAAATTGCATGTTTTGTGCAATTTCTTCTTTTGTCACTATGTTTTCAAAAAGCCGTCTGCTGCAGAGGCGTCAGAAAGCGTCTATATGATTGAGGGAAAGGGTTAACTCATAGAATTACATTGTTGGTTATCAACATCGAGCCAGTATCTTTCCAATCAGTATGCCACCATGTATTATGAAGTAAAATATGCTGATTTGAATTTGTATATTCTTTTTCTAAACCAATGGACCAGTTACAAAATGACTTCTCAGAAATATTCCTTATGTGGTCCTCTTTCAAAAGTGAACTCAATTAAGGACTTTGCGACAGCAGAAAGAAAGGAAAAGGTTCATATACACTAATATATAGAAAATCTTACTTATACTAGAATTTCATTCCTGAGTACCGGTATACTTAAGATTTCTGTAAAATTAAACTAGATGTTAACCCTTTCTCTCATATAGACGCTTTCTGACGCCTCTGTAGCAGACGGCTTTTGGAAAACATAGTGACAAAAGAAGAAATTGCTCAAAACGAGCAATTTCTCCTTTTGCCACAATGTTTTCCACTTTTAGTCATGGGTTATCCATTCAATTATAGAGATTTTCCATTTTTTAACAAAATATGTTCAAAGTCATCTGCTGCAGATTTGTTGTATGGGGGAAAGGGTTAAACTTAAACCCTTTTCTATACACAGCACATGACTTGGAAAAGTTCTTGGCAAAAACCATCTCTCCAAATGAATGTATAACTAGTTAATAGAGTTGTTTTCTGCTACAAATGCAATGCCTCAAATTGCTTATGGGAAAGGGTTAAATTGTATTTTGTTGATTTTGTTAACAGATTTTGATTTTGTAAACAGATTAGCATGTACTCTGGAAATTTAGTTACTTAGGGTTTATATTATTAACAAAGATGGCCTCATTGTATAAATGAATCACAGTCAAACATTGTGGGGGAAAATGAGAAATTACTTATTAACCCTTTCCCTTATATAGACGCTTTCTGACGCCTCTGCAGCAGACAGCTTTTTGAAAACATAGTGACAAAAGAAGAAATTCCTCAAAATGAGCAATTTCTCCTTTTGCCACAATGTTTTCCACTTTTAGTCATAGGTTATCCATTCAATTATAGAGATTTATATTGAGGGAAAGGGTTATTGTTGGGGAAAATGAGAAATTACTTATTAACCCTTTCCCTCATATAGACGCTTTCTGACGCCTCTGCAGCAGACAGCTTTTTGAAAACATAGTGACAAAAGAAGAAATTGCTCAAAATGAGCAATTTCTCCTTTTGCCACAATGTTTTCCACTTTTAGTCATAGGTTATCCATTCAATTATAGAGATTTTCTATTTTTTGGCAAAATGTGTTCAAAGTCATCTGCTGCAGAATTGTTGTATGAGGTAAAGGGTAAAACACAAATCTAAATAAACTTCTTGCCAGAGTAATATGCATGTTTCAATTCCACAGATCCAAGTAAGAACGGTATGTTACCAATGTTAATGCTTTCTCAAAATTATCCATCTTGAAATGAACCTGATGTATATACTCGTTAAATTTCTTAAAGTTTAAAATAATTCCGTATCCACCATTCTTCTTTGGACGGACAAAGATTTGAGATTAACATTGCTTTGGTTGCCTATGAGTATGAACCTCATTGAATACACCAATTTTCAAATACTTTTCCCCATTTCTTTCTTTGAATTGTATTGTAATCTTAAATTTGATTGTAAATTATTCAAATATATGTCTGCATTACATTCAATCTCATTCAAACAAGATCTAAACCTCGCTATATATAGATCTGATGACTGCCCCATACAGGTCGTCTCAAATTGACCTGCGTGAGCAAATCAAATTGTGGCTTACCAAAACTTACAGTATAAAACAGGTAAGGTGACGCATATAAATAAACGATATGATATAGAGAAGCGGTGATTGTCAAGTGGTCCGATTGTATAGCATGGGCGTTTGTATTATCGTGCGATTACATTGGACATAAAAACTGGGCACATGCTCATGAGTCTTTAACTCTTTCCCTCATATAGACGCTTTCTGAAACCATTGCAGCAGACGGCTTTTTGAAAACATAGTGACAAAATAAGAAATTGCTCAAAGCAAGCAATTTCTCCATTTGCCACAATGTTTTCAACTTTCAGTCACAGGTTATCCATTCAATTAGACATTTTCTAGTTTTTGAAATATGTTCAAAGTCGTCTGCTGTAGAATTGTCGTATGAGGGAAAGGGTTAAGTGTATACGGTCAATTCGAGACAACCCTTTATGCGAGTAAGTGAACCATTTTAGTCTGATTTAAATGAGATTGCATAAGATTAATATGACAGTTCTGTACAATGTCCAAAATATATGGATCACTTGTTAATTATGTCAGTTCTTCTACAAATTAATGTAAGCTGCTAGCTTGAAATGTGACATGCACCTTTAATTTTTGAAATAACCCCTCTAGCTATCTCATCGTGAGTAGTTTTTAGCTCCACTGGCGGAAAACCAGTCAAGCTTATGTCATGGCGAATTGTCCAATGGCGTGCGTGCATGTGTCAACATTTTGCTTCAAACAATTTCTCCCTAACCACTTTGCCAATTGGTATGAAACTATTTAGGAAACATCCTCTCCTAAATTCCTTCAAATTTTTTGGATCAATGTACAATTTCGGTTTCCATGGCAACCAAACGAAAAAACTTGTGAAAACTTTAAAAACCTGCTTCTCCGAAAGTGTCAGGCAATTTTCAAATAATTTTGTAGAAATGTTCCTTGTATAACCCTCTATTAGATTCCTTCAAGCCATGTTGATTGGTTGATTGGTTGAGGGCTGGGCTATTTGCCTTATATGGCTAAAGTGAAAACTCTTCTCATCCGAAAGCGTTGGGTTGATTTTCAGACAAGTTTGTTGAAATGTTCCTTGGGTGACCCTTCAAGCCATGTTGATTGGTCGAAAACTATAGCTGCCAGGAGGCGGGGCTATTTTGCGTTATATGGCTAGTGAGAACTTAAAAAATCTTCTTCTCCGAAAGTGTCAGGCCGTTTTTCAAATAATTTTGTAGAAAAACTCCCCTAAAATCTTCTTCTCCGAAAGTGTCAGGCCGTTTTTCAAATAATTTTGTAGAAAAACTCCCCTATCAGATCCCTTCAAGCCATGTTGATTCGTTGAAAAACATGGTCGCCAGAGGGCAGGGCTGTTTTGCTTTAAATGCCTATAGGGAAAACTTAAGAAATCTTGTCCGACGGACGTGTCTAGCCGATTTTCAAATAATTTTGTAGAAGTGTTCCTTGGGTGACTCTCATTAGATTCCACCAAGCCATGTTGATTGGTCTTAAAATATAGCTCCCAGGGCTGTGGCCTTATATTGGCTTTAGTGAAAACTCAAATATTTTTGACAGAATTAATTTTTGCTTACTGGCAGTGGAGTGATTCTGGCCCTCTTGGGCCTCTTGTTCAAAGAATTTTGGACAAGCTGGGATTCAAACTAATAAACCTTGGATTGACAACTTGCATCGCTACCGATTGAGCTTCCTGGTTACCCATCCTAAACTTGTATTGCTCATCATGAGTCTTTTGATTATATACACAGATGCATTTAGACCTCATAACTCTAGACATGACTCATACATTGATATATTTTTCTCATGTTTTATTATACCCCCGCAAACGTAGTTTGAAGGGGGTATACTGGAATCAGCCTGTCGGTCGGTCGGTCTGTCCGCAAAATCTATTCCGTTGTACTCCTCCTTCAGTTTCTACCTGATACTTGGCATAAATGTTAATCAGGAGTAGTAGATGTGCAAGACGCAAATTTCATGTCCCTGTGACCTTCACCTCTGACCTTGAAACCATTTTTTTTTTGTTAAAATCTAATCTGTTGTACTCCTCCTTCAGTTTCAACCTGATTTACTTCATACTTGGCATAAATGTTAATCAGGAGTAGTAGATGTGCAAGACGCAAATTTCATGTCCCTGTGACCTTCACCTTGACCTCTGACCTTGAAATAGGATTTTTTTTTTTTGAATATGGCTTCATACTTTCAGAGAAAAAGATTTTTTAAAGTTTTTACCATAGCCATATCAGCCCAACCCTGGCGGTAAAAAATAGAGGGTCACGAAAGGAACATTTCTACAAAATTATTTGAAAAATGGCCAACCAGTTTGGGAGGAAAATATTCTTTGAAGTTTTCTTTTTTATACGCCCGTTTTGAAAAAACGGATAGAAGCCTTTGTCCAATCTTCACCAAATTTATTCAGAATGTGTATTGGCATAATATCTCGGACAAGTTCGATAACTAGCCATATTGCTTTAGTCAATCGAGAGTTATCGCCCTTTAATTATAGAAATTACCTAAAATTGGTTTTGTCAGCTCAATAACTTTAGAAGCCTTTGTCCAATCATTACCAAATTTGGTCAGAATGTGTATTGGCATAATATCTTGGACAAGTTCGATAACTTACCACGTTATCTTAGTCACTACACACTTATGTCCCTCGAAATGGCCAAAACTGTAATATCAGTGTCTGCCATCTAAATTTGCCTGATGTACAACCAATTATCACTCTACTTAATTGGTCTCAAAAAAATAGGACGGGCGTATTTTGTGACATTTGGCGCTCTTGTTATTAATTTATTGGGGTTTTACGCCGCTTTCAACATTATTTCAGTTATATCACGGCGACTCTTTGAAGTTTTCACTATAGCCATATAGACAAAAACAGTCCCACCCCCTGATGGCCATGTTTTTTGATTAATCAAAATGGGTTGAAGGAACCTCATGGAGGATCATTTTTACAAGGGAAATTGGCCCAGTGGTTATAGAAAAGAAGTTTGAAGTCAAAGGTTAAGGCACAGACAAAAGACAATTCGCCAGGAGAGAAAAACTCTCCTTTTACAATGTTTTCAATGATCATAACTTCATCCATAGAGATCTTCCATGTTTTTGACTGAACCTTTTCGAAGTTTTATAATGTCCGTTTTGGAATCATCTTAAAACTTTAAATTTGGATTTGATTCAATGTTTTCAAAAGGTCATCTGCATCAACGAAAGAGAATAATGGGAGATGGTTAACCCTTTCCCTCATATAGACGCTTTCTGACGCCTCTGCAGCAGACAGCTTTTTGAAAACATAGTGACAAAAGAAGAAATTGCAAAATGTTTTACTTTTTTTCATAGGTTATCCATTCAATTATGGAGATTTTCTATGTTTTGACAAAATACCGTAAGTCGTCTGCTGCAGAATGTCGTATGAGGGAAAGGGTTAAGGAGATGCTTGGGTTTAAATGAGAGTTTAATTATAAGGTACAGTAAAATACATTGTGGCAAAAGGAGAATTTGCTCATTATGAATAATTTCTACTTTTGCCAAAATGTTTTCAAAAGTTGTCTGTTGTAGAGGCGTCACGAAGCGTCTATAGTATACATGGGAAAGGGTTAAACAAATATATTGTTTCCATGAGTGGTCTTTAAACACAGGTTGTGGACTGTACACGTTTTATCATTACCACATACAGATACTTCTGAAGCAAACACCTTTTAAAAATATTAAGACAAAAGGAACTAGAACTGAGTGAACTCACAAAAGGATACCCATAAGACATATGAACAGACAGATATATTTCCGACCTGGGATAATCTTACTTCATGCACATCAGCCGTTAAGGAGGAGTTGTGCTTACAAGACAGACAGACCGACGGACGGACAGGGCGATTCCTATATACCCCCCAAAATTTGTTCACACTGATCAAAGGGTTAAATTTTCTTAAGAACATCATAAAAAAAATAAAAAAAATGAATAATAAATATTGCAGCTTTTATTATTGCTTTTCATACTTAATGAACAAATGAAGATACATGATGAGAAATCAAAAATCATACCCAGTTTTAAAGGTACACAACTCTGCATTCAGGAACGATTCCTGTACAGTCTAATAACATAAATGTATCTAAATCATAATGCCACACATACACACACCAACACACTCAAAATTTGGCAGTAAGAAAAGACAGTCGAAGGCCAATATATATTTTACTTTTGGCTAAAGTATAAAATTATCTAACCTTTGAGATGCCAGGGTGAGAAATGATGAGAAATAAAGGAAGTAAATAGGATGTCAAATATCATACCCAGTAATACTGGTACACAACTCTGCATTCAGAGAAGATTTCTGTACAGTTTAACCCTTTCCCACGGACAACAAATCTACAAAGCAGGTTTAAGGAAAATCTCTATACGAGTATGAGTATAATTAATGAAAAAATCTGAAAACATAGTGGCAAAAGGAGAAATTACTTGCTTTGCGCAATTTCTCCTTTTGTCACGCAGTTTTCAAAAGCCATCTACTATAGGGGTGCCAGAAAATGTCTTTATATGGGAAAGTGTTAATAACAGGTTTAATATCCATAACACAAAATAGGGAGGTATTACAAATAGACATAAATCATAATGCCACACAAACGCACTCGGGATTGGGATATGGGAAGTAAGAAATGAGGGTCGACTCGATTTTACTTTTGGGCTATAAAAGAATAAAAATTATGTAACCTTTAGTATGCCAGGGTTTGAAATGTACCGGTATGTTTAACCCTTTTCCACATGTAGATGCTTTCCAACACCTGTAGCACACGCCATTTGAAGACGTTGTGATAAAAGGAGAAATTGCTCATTTTGTCACAAGGTTTTCACATTTTTTCATTTTAGTAATTATGCCTTCATTTACAGAGACTTTTAGTGGTTTTCAGTCATCTGCTGCAGATTTGTTGTATGTGCAAAAGGGTTAAAGAAACATAGAACTCGCTCACTAGCAAGGAATATGAAAGACACAATTCAGAAGAAGGAATCACATGCACTTGTACATACACTCTTAGCAAGTTCAATCAGCCTTTTACCCTGTAATGCTTTTTTTTTTAACCCTTTCCAACCTACAGATGCCTCAACAGCAGACAGAATTTAAAAACATTGTGATAAAAGGAGAAATTGCTGTAAAGAAGCAATTAATTTCTCCTTTTGCCACAATGTTTTCAACTTTTTCAGTAATTAACCCTTTCCCTCATATAGACGCTTTCTGACGCCTCTGCAGCAGACGGCTTTTTGAAAACATAGTGACAAAAGCAGATATTTAAACATATAAACATTTCCATATTGATACATTTGATAATATAAAGGATTTTTTCCACTTTTAGTCATAGGTTATCCATTCAATTATGGAGATTTTCTATTTCTTGATAAAATATGTTCAAAGTCATCTGCTGCAGAATTGTCGCATGAGGGAAAGAGTTAACCCTTTCCCTCATATAGACGCTTTCCGACGCCTCTGCAGCAGATGGCTTTTTGAAAACATAGTGACAAAAGAAGAAATTGCACAGAACGTGCAATTTCTCCTTTTGCCACAATGTTTTCCCCTTTTTGTCATAGGTTATCCATTCAATTATGGAGATTTTCTATGTTTTGACAAAATACGTTCAAAGTTGTCTGCTGCAGAATTGTCTCATGAGGGAAAGGGTTAGTAAACTTTCATTTATAGAAATGTTCAAAGTTTTTGCCCAAATGTGGGACAAGGAGGTTTGGTCCTCCGCATCTTCTTATAACAAAAAGCCTTAAGGCTTATGAGTCAAGTTCCTCATTTAGAACTCTGAGAAAAAAATACATAGGGAAATATGTTGCAGTAGCGATACTAGTTTTAGTATTGTGCTATGAGGGGCAAGGACAATTGAAATCTTGCTACACCGAAGGTTGAGAGAGTTATCATATTGTCCATACCTGAGTAGACAATACTAAAACCTGTATTGCTACTGCAGCATAAATTTTCCGTTTATCATATACTATATTTAACTTTTAAGAAAAAAGTAACATTGTGATATAAACATTTCCATATTGATACATTTGATAATATAAAGGATGTTTTTGCTATCTGAATGATCAGTATTCCGGTAATATACATGCTTTTTCTGGGTATATTACCAGTACTGGCTGTATAACCTATCCGAACCTCATACATCAGTTGTAATTATATCCCCGAAACCTTGAAGCCGATTATAAACCAAGATAAAATAGGAGAGAAATTATAATTATTTTGATAACACTGTAGAAGGAGAGAATAATGACCCAACACTGTAGGACCAGCGCTCTAGAAAACAAGAGGGCCAGTATCGCTCCACGGCCATAAGGCAAAAATCAAATCCCCAAACAGCCTTGCCCCCTAGTGGCCATGTTTTTTACCAACCACCATGGCTTAAAGGAATCGTGTAGAGTGTCACCCAAGGAATGTTTCTTTAAAATTATTTGAAAATTGGCCAGACACTTTCGGAGAGGATATTTTAAGTTTTCACTAAGGCCATATAAGGCAAAATAGCCCCACCCCCTGGTAGCCATATTTTTCAACCAATCAACATGGCTTGAAGTAATCTGATAGAGGGTCAGCCTAGGAACATTTCTACAAAATTATTTGAATATCAGCCAGACACTTTCGGAGAAGAAGATTTTTTAAGTTTTCTCTTTAGCCATATAAGGCAAAATAGCCCCGCCCTCTTGCGGCCATGTTTTTTTACCAATCAACATGGCTTGAAGGAATCTGATAGAGGGTCAGCCATGGAACATCTCTACAAAATTATTTGAAAATCGGCTGAACACTTTTGGAGAAGAAGATTTTTTAAGTTTTCACTATAGCTATATAAGGCAAAATAGCCCTGCCCCTAGCAGCCATGTTTTTCAACCAATCAACATTTCTTGAAGGAATCTAATAAAGGGTCACCCAAGGAACATTTCTACAAAATTATTTGAAAATCGGCTGGATACTTTCGTCGGAGAAGATTTTTTAAGTTGTCACTATAGCCATATAGGCAAAATAGCCCCGCCCTCTGGCGCCCATGTTTTTTTACCAATCAACATGGCTTGAAGGAATCTAATAGAGGGTCACCCAATGAACATTTCCAAAAAATTATTTGAAAATCTGCTGAACACTTTCGGAGAAGAAGATTTTTAAGTTTTCACTATAGCTATTTAAGGCAAAATAGCCCCGCCCCCTGGCGGACATGTTTTTCGCCCAATCAACATTTCTTGAAGGAATATAATAAAGGGTCACCCAAGGAACATTTCTACAAAATTATTTGAAAATCGGCCTGACACTTTTGGAGAAGAAGATTTTTTAAGTTTTCACTATTTTTTTCTTTTGGTTGCCATGGAAACCAGAATTATGGATGGATCAAAAAAATTTAAGAGAGGACATTGAGAGGGTGCTTGCTATGAAGTTTCAACCAAATTGGCCAAGTGGTTAGGGAGAAGAAGTCGTTTAAAGGAAAAAGTTAACGCACGCACAGACGACGGACAATTCGCCATGACATAAGCTCGACTGGCTTCGACTGGCTTTCAGCCAGTGGAGCTAAAAACTAACTGAAGGCATTTGCCATCAGTGTAGATTCAGATCAAACTGCTATTGGAAACTCTATAATTGAAAAAGCAATTATTGAATAAAGTTGAAAACATTATGGCAAAAGGAGAAATGTTCTTCTTTTGCCTCAATGTTTTCAAAAGTCGTCTGCTGCAGAGGCATCAGAAAGCTTCTGTATGTGGGAAAGGGTCAAACATTCCATCAGGTACATGGCTAATGCATCCCAATGGTTTGTAAAATACATTCACCAGTCGTGCATGCACTACCATAACAATCAAATTTCCTTTCCCTACATTAATTGTAAACATCAGCATACTATATAAACCTTTATTATTAATTTTCTGGTGTGTTTTATACATCTAAATTATATATACATACAGATTATAATACATTTACTTGTTTCAAATGTATAAAAGAAATAAATAAATAGTACAAAAATTTTTTCTTCCCTTGAAATTAGTTTAACCCCAAGTTTTATTATCAGGGTCAAGTGCCACTCTAACTCGTTAATAGAATATAGAATAACTACGGTATTAAATGAGATGAGTATTGCGCATGCGCAAATCAGTGTACATACACTTCCTGTTTAAGCGAGGCGTTTTTAAATTTGCAAGTATCCCTAAGTAGTGCTGAATACACTGTATGAGGAAAAGCATGATACATGTTGATATGTTAGATAATACATATTATAAAAAGCACTTGGTAAAACAAAGCTATACGTAACTGGCTATTGAAACCATCAAACTAAATACCAAAAGGTCACATGTGCTATATATGTAAAACTGTTTTATTCTCCTTTTGCTCCAAGTTGTAACCTTGACATTTGAGTTAGATCCAAGCTTGCAAATATCACGTTCCATTTCAATGGTGAAAGTTTGACACAAACAGGTGCATATACCCTTTACCCACATATATCAAATCTGCAGCAGACAAATTGAAGATATTAAATCTTATAAAAAAGTTGAAAAAATTGTGTCTCCTTTTTTCAAAATGATTTTGAAAGTTGTTGCAAGTGTTAAAATTGGTCTCAATTATATGAATATCAATAAGAAGTGACACAAGGACAATGCATAAAGAAAAACAAGAGCACCGCGTACGGCACAGACGCTCGACTGATAGGGAGAAAACAGAAAAGAAAAAACAATGAGCTAAACAAACAAGAGGGCCAAAATGGCCCTAAATCGATCACCTAATTGATAGTAAATTAGTAGCAAATATTTAACTGCAAATATCTGGGAAAATTTGATCAAGGAGTGCAAATGAAACTGCAAGGAGTGGACACATCTCAAGAAACAGCTTATTAGTAAAGGCCATTTACATCTTGAAATCTAACAAGAACTTTAATAAGAATGGAATTATAAAGTTTTTGTCATTTTGCACCTTTCCTGATGGCGCCTTGCTGCCCTGTTTTTCAACGAAATCAATATGGCTTCAACAGTTTACTTAGAGTGTCACTTAAGGAACATTTCTACCAAATTATCTTGCAATCGCACTAGCAGATTATGCAGGAAAAGGATTTTAAAATTTGGGTATTTTTCTCACTTTCTGATGCCGCAGCAACCAAAGTTCTCAAAGGAAATTAAATCTTTGAACAATTTTGAAAGAGGACCACCAAAGGAACATTCCTGTGATGTTTTGTGGAAATTGGTCTATTGGAATGGTAGGAGTTGGTTGTCATTTGTAGCTAAAAGTTCAATTTACCCCTTTTGTGATGACGCCTGGTTGATATGATTGTGTAACCAATCAAAACGGCTTAGAAATTAAATAGAGGATCATTACAGTAAGATTCGTATTATATTTTCTTAAAATCAGACAAACACTTTCATAAAAATGGAATTTTCAAATTTTGTCATTTTGCCCCTTTTCTGATGCCGCCTGACTGCCATGTTTTTCGACCAATCAGTATGGCTTGAACAATTTTTATAGAGGGTCACCCAAGGAACATTTCTACCAAATTATATTTATATCTGACAGGCAGATTCGGAGGAGAAGATTTTTAAAGTTTGGACATTTTGTCCCCTTTCTGATGCCGCAGCAACCAAAGTTCTCAATGGAATTTAAATCTTTGAACAAATTTGAAAGAGGACCACCGAAGGATCATTCTTGTGATGTTTTGTGGAAATTGGTCTATTGGAATGGTAGGTGTTGGTTGTCATTTGTAGCTAAAAGTTCAATTTACCCCTTTTGTGATGACGCCTGGTTGCTATGATTGTGTAACCAATCAAAACGGCTCAAACAAATTAAATAGAGGATCATTAAAGTAAGATTCGTATTATATTTTCTTAAAATCAGACAAACACTTTCATAAAAATGGAATTTTCAAATTTTGTCATTTTGCCCCTTTTCTGATGCCGCCTGACTGCCATGTTTTTCGACCAATCAGTATGGCTTGAACAATTTTTATAGAGGGTCACCCAAGGAACATTTCTACCAAATTATATTTGAATCTGACAGGCAGATTCGGAGGAGAAGATTTTTAAAGTTCGGACATTTTGTCCCCTTTCTGATGCCGCAGCAACCAAAGTTCTCAATGGAATTTAAATCTTTGAACAACTTTGAAAGAGGCCAACCAGAGGAACAGTCCTGTGATGTTTCACGGAAATTGTCCTTGGAGTTTGGGAGGAGATGATGTTTAAAGCTAAAAGTTAACGCCGGACGGACGACGGACAAAAAGTGATCAGAATAGCTCACCTTGAGCCTTCGGCTCTAGGTGATCTAAAAACCTTAACCGGACGACCACGCCAGGGTCATGACAAATATCAGATATGAGTGTTACACTCTCAAAAATTGCACAATAGAAATTATGTAGCATTGACAGAATGTTTTTGATTGATTGATAGGAGTTTAACCCTTTCCAACATACAACAAATTGGCAGCAGACAACTCTGAAAATAAACATGTCTATAACTTGTGACCATACTTGATGAAGATTGGATAAGGACTTCTCGGGCTTAGAGAGTGGATAGAGCTAATACAGATTAATGCAAATTAAGCATCCAGAGTGTGCATATCAAATTTGGCCAAGACATTATAAAGCTTGATGGACAAAGCTCTAGATAAGACGAGTATTTCACATCCCCAAATCCTTATATGACCCTCAAACCCTATGTTGTGGGTACTCAAAAGAATTGTCTCAGTGAGTACCCACAGCATAGGGTTTGGTTGAGTTATAATAGAGATACTGTTGGGAGAAGACCAGTTTACTCCTTATCGAGTCCTCTGATGAAGATTGGATAAGGAATTGTGGATTTAGAGAGTGGACAACTTTTCCCGCTTGTGGATACTTTAATGTGTCGAGTTGGAAGACAGGTTTACTTAACCCTTTCCCTCATATAGAAGCTTTCTGACGCCTCTGCTGCTGACGGCTTTTTGAAAACATAGTGACAAAAGAAGAAATTGCTCAAAACAAGCAATTTCTCCTTTTGACACAATGTTTTCCACTTTTAGTCATAGGTTTATATCTATTCAATTGTAGAGATTTTCTATTTTTTGACAAAATATGTTCAAAGTCGTCTGCTGCATAATTGTCGTATGAGGGAAAGGGTTAAAAAAGAAATTGCTGATATGATTGATATCCTTAGTTTTCAAGGATGAAAGTTTTAATCCGAAACCGAGATATGATATTAATGTACAGAAAGTCGTTCTAGATCACAGTAAAAAAGAACAAATGCATGATAATTAACCTTAAAATAAACAACCTAAAAATATATTGATATAACAGAATTGGGGATTAAATCATGGGCTTCGTGCAAAATGGTTTAACAACATTTTGTCATAAGATGTATTAACAACTCTTTAGCATGAAGCCATAAAAATTGTTCTGTTGCAGCAACTTCAACACTGGACAGTCTAAGTTCCAGACATCTAAGAATATTATTTACTTGTCAAGTACATGCATTAGTACCATTTATATAGGGAAACATGAATATTAAATATCAATCTGAATTTGTTTCTGCACAAGTTTTTTCTTCTGACATGGCAAGGATTTCAACACCTTACAGCACATAATAACCGACTGGAGTGTTCACCGATTGAGAAGAGCCAATGTTGGTTTTACGCAGCTTTAAACTTGTCATCACAACAAGACATACACTGTGTCTAGTCTCTCTGTTCAGGTTAACGCTTCCGGCTTCTTAGACTTCTGGTGACTTTTCCATGCACATCTTCTGGCGATTGCTGAAAAAGATTAATGAGCCAGTGCATGAGAAAATAGTTCATATCACCCTGTCCAATCAGGATCTATACAAGTTGAATCAAGCTTATTTATGTAATATGTGTTTGGTGTAGATCTTAATCAGACTGTGCAGAAGCAGACTTATCTGGATCTAAACTTTTCAATATGGGCTACAATGAGCATTGTTGTAAGAACCCTACTGTTCTACAGCCTGGGTCCGACACTATAAAACTCTGAAAACGTTCTCAGTGCTCAGATATGAACTCCATGCTCCAATTAAGGCTTTTGATTGGTCAATTTGGAGAACGAATTTGCTTCCGACCAATCAGATACGTGAGCACAGATTAAACTTTTATAGTTTTGGAGCCAGATCTGTGTTCTTATTCCCTACCAATGGAATATTGAACTTATGCCTGACCAGGCGGATCTGGATCTACAATGGTCGCAAATAGTTAAAGGCTAAATTTCCGGAGTTCAGGCTCATATGTAACAAGATGTTTGTCAAATATAATACCCCCTTTGTTTCTCACTGTGACCTTGACCTTTGCAAGGATAACCACACAATATACAGGAGCTATCTTCTGGTGATCCCCTACCTCCATGCTAAGTTTGAGTACTGTAGGTCCAAGCATTATCCAGTTATCAATTAGACAAGCTTTCGTCTACCAACGAAACGACATTTGCAAAGCAATACTTCGTAGTGGGGCATAATAAAGATCCGACATGCACAAATCATTGAAATGGAATTACTTCAACTTTAATTATAGCCTTGCATGCAAGCAGGTATACAATGACTGATCAGTTAGAACAATCTTGAGCTGTGCTCAGGGAAAGCCAACCCTAGGCCTTTTGTTTCTGCGCAGTCTGTTCTGAAAATCACAAATGGGTCACAAAAACCTCGTAGCTCAGTCGGTAGGGAAACATGCTTTCAATCGAAGGGTTGTGAGTTCGAATCCCATCTTGGTCAACATTTTTTCCGATGTTTGTTAAATGTCAATGAGAGAGGCGTCAATCGCCTTCAACCAATTGGCTAACAGTCTATGTGAAAAAGCAGCCAGTTGCATAGAAAGACTTGTGTGGAGTACTGGTTTGAGAAAACTAGGAAACACTTTGATAGGTGAAATGGCCGAAAAATTGTAGAAAACGGCAATCAATTAATAACTCAACCAATGGGCAACAGAAACTTTTGACATTTGCAGTAAACTTGGATTGGATAGCAAAGGTTGCATAGGCAGATCTTAACCCTAGCACTTACAGACACTTTCTGATGTCCATGCGGCAGACTTTTGAAAACATTGTGGCAATAGAAGAAACTGCTCATGATGAGCAATTTCTCCTATTGCATCAGTGTATTCAATTCTTTTGAGTAATTACCCTTTCAATTTTAGAGGTTTTCCAAAATGTTGCCCAAATATTTTCAAAGTCGTCTGCTGCAGATTTGTTGTATGTGGGAACTGATCATCCAGGTTTTCCTTGAACACAAGGCTCATTTAGACTTACAATAAAATCTCCTGTGCTTTCAAATGGTTCCGATATGTATGTGTCATCCTTGTACAGTTTATGGCGAACCCTACCACGGCTTGATTTCTTTTCTGGGACTTCAAGTGCTGGGACAGGAGTATTCTCTTTTGAAGGTTTATTCCTTTTTCTACCTTTTTGGGGTTCCTCGTCTTCACATCGTGGGGACTTGATTGGCGATTTGGTGGGTGATTTGGCGGGACTGAAGGTTTCTGCTATGTTCTCAAGCAGCTTTTTACCTATGAAATGGAACAATATACAAATTTTTTTGTTTGGTTTGTTTGAATATTGTTTTACGCCTTATTCAAAAGTATATATATGAGATTTATTACAGTGTTTTCTGTGTAATTTACCATCAGTCGTCAGTCATTATGCTATCCTTGAAACCTTGTTACCTTAAGCGCCCAGGGGGAAGCAATTACTACCATTTTTTCAGTCTGGGGACAGAACCCTGGTCTTTTGTTATCAACGCATATGCTCTAACTATTTCACCATGGACTGAAGTTTTCAATTAAACAACATAAAGACAACCTATAATTAAATATGTAAAAATCAAAGTGGATGTAAACCTGTAGTAACAAGGGTAATCTTACAATAGTCGGAAAGATTAAAAGGAAATTATTAAATAGTTTTCAACAATCAAAACCTACAACAAATCAATACAGAAACAATTGAACTTATTTCTTACTTGATTTTCCAATTGGAGACTCCCTAAATGATTGCAAAAGTCTACTTTTAGCATTTCTTTTTGAACCTCTTCTTGTACTCTCTGTGGAAGTTTCCTCAATCTACAAATATAAAGCATAATATTAGCAATGTCAGATTAATAGGGTTTTGCTGCATCTCTGTTTTAGTAGAACTTGATGGGGGTTATTGGAGTGAACCCTTTTTAAGACATAAAACAAATCTGCAGCAGACGACTTTTGAAACACCATGGCAAAATTATGGAAAATCTCTACATATGAACGTATAATTTCTGAAAAGCATGGGTATATAGGTCATTTTGACAATCTCTCCTTTTGCAAGAATGTTTTCAAATGTCCTCTGCATATGGAAAAGGGTTCAACCAGTTGAGCTACAATTTAGAGTTTATTCTAAGAATTCCTTGTATGGTTCACTTTCAAGATTTTTTTGACAATAATAGATAAGTTTGATTGGATGGCATACATGCCAGGGTTGTCAAAATGTTTTGTTGTAACATATCAATTGAGAAAAGTAACCGATCAGGCTTGGGTCAGCTCAAGGGCAAATCCCTGGTAGGGAGCCCAGAGGAGCAAAACTAACAGATCAAATAGTGATTTTAACAGATAGTTTTCAATCAGTTAATTTTGAAAACCCTGCATGTATAGGCAGCTTTTGTTTACACTTGACACAAACAACCCAAGTTTGGTAATCCTGAAGCATGGCTTATTTTATGTTCACAAACAACAGTTGAAGCATGGAAAACACAAGAGTGGTTGAAGGGACGCATGTATTACCTGCCAAAAGGTCAGTAAATGAAAGATGATTGACATTTGTCAGAAAAGCATTCCTTTATGTCACCATGCTGTTATTTCTAATTTGAAAAGGGACGTTTCTGCATAATTATTAAAGCCAGAGTTATGCGACATTATTTTTTTTAGTTATGAGGTAAGGTTAAAGTTTTGTGACGATGCAGACGACGCCAAGGGTATCACAATAGCCAGATTATTTTTCTTCGAAAAACAGACAAGCTAAAATTTGAAACCAGCATCCATACCGGTGTTTCTTCCACTGATCCCGTCCTTTTTCTCATTCTCTTCAAACTTTTTGCAGCAGCCTTTGGTGTGGCATCTATCTGGAGATGGGAGGAGTAATCTTCACTCGTCTCTGACAAGATAGATGTTTCAGCTAAAGGTTCACGGCTCGACTTCTTTGGCAACGGAGGCTAGAAACAAAGAATGATTAAATGTTTTTGTAATCAATATATCATTCAATAATACATTAACAGTTCTCTCTTCTACTGTAAAATATGAAGACAATGTAGTAATATCTATAAGCGAGAAAAAGCCAGATGTGTCTGACACCTACAAAAAGTAAGATAACAGTCAGAAAATAAAATGTTTGTCGTATTGCTCTATTCCCTCCAAACACAAGGTAATTTGCAAGCTTAAACAAAATATGAACTAGAATGGAGTGCTCCCCGGAGCATGTGTGTCACCTGCCTTTGAAATAAAAATATTTGGATTATCCCCCTTTTGTGAACCCATCACACACATTGATATAAACATTTGTCAGAAGTTTCAATGTAATCCTTTGAGTAGAAAAAAAGTTATTTGAAAACGTGACGAAAAAGTGTGACGACAGACAGACGGATGGACAGACAGACGTGGGACAAAAAAAAAAGTAATCCCCAAGTGCCTACCATGCTACGCGGGTGACACAAAAAGGGAGATTCTCAAAAAATAGCCATTCTACAAGGTATTTAGTGTTGCAACGTTATGGCTCATTAACCCTTTCCCACATACAACAAATCTGCAGCAGACAACTGAAAAATCTCCATAAAAGATAGTTTAATTGTTAAATAACGTTGAAAACATTGTGGCCGAAGGAGAAATTTCTCATTATGAGCAATTTCACCTTTGGCCACAATGTTTTCAAAAGTCGTCTGCTGCTATTGCGTCAAAGGTGTCTGCAGGTGGGAAAGATGCAAAAGGTGACAGATAGACAACCGAGAAGTGATTCCTAATATTGGAAATTGGAATTTACTTTTATGAAGAGCCGAAATCATTAAGGAAAATGTTTTTATTGCATATCCCTTTTTCCAAGAATGTGGTCTGCTTGAAACACAATAGATAAATTAATGTCTAAATAAATGAGAAGGCATTATATTCCAAGGATGACATGCAAATCATTTTTTGCGAAATCGTCTGTTGCAGAGGTCTGCGTCGGATAAAGGATTAACCTTTTCCCACATACAGACACCATTATACCCCTCTGCAGCAGACAACTTTTGAAAACATTGTGGCAAAACAAGAAATGGCTCATATTAAGCAATTTTTCGTTTTGTCTAAATGTTTTCAACTCTATTCAATAATAAAACTTTCATTTATAGATATTTTAAACAAGATGTTTTCAAAGTCGGCTGCTCAAGATTTTATGTATGTGGAAAAGGATCAAGTCCTTCATATAACACAAACAAAGACCAAACATTCATTTCTAATCACTATCTCACTTTAGGCAGTCACTAATAAAGCTACACAGAACTTAAGTCCTACCAAATCATCAGACCCAGGAAGGCTGCGCCGTTTCCTGCCTCTCCTTGCCGATCCCTTTCTAGCTGAACCTGGGGATTCCTCTAATTTTGTTATCATCGTCGACATGTCGCTTTCTGGAACACTTGGGGGAGCTGGACGCGGTGGGCGGGATTTAGAGGTCTTTGACGAGGATGACGGGCAGCTGGGTGGCTTGCTGAAAATGTCCTCATTGACCTGGAAATATACAAAATATGAAATTCATTCTAGGCTCATTTTTCCAGGGATCCAGTTAAGGAAGGGTTTAGAGCTCTTTTTCCCCCCCCACAATATCTATCTCATTATCCAACCAAACCTTATGATTAAGATTTTTTTTGAGTACCCACACCATAGGGTTTAAGGGTCATATTTGGATTTAAGAACATGCAAAATGCCTTTCATCTAAAGCTTGTAAAGTAAGAGGGGTTGTTCAAAGATTTGTTGTGAATGCAAATGTCATTCCTGCTCTGAAGAACTATGCAGGTACAGAATGATATGAATGACAGCCTTATCAAACCGTTCTCTTTATTCACAATCCAGTTATACATCCTGAAAGCCTGATATGCTCATATGATCATTTCTATTTTCCACGATACATAAGACGCCTTTGCAAACATTATGAGAAAAGGATTTTTTTTTTGTGGAAGACAGTGGTGCAGAGGTAGAGCGTCGGCCTCTCGTATCAAAGGTCCCTGGTTCGAGTCCTGTGATGAGCGGGTCCTGACTTTGGGATTTTTCCACACAAACGGCGCGAGTACTGGTGAAGTCTCCAGGAAGCAGACATCGAGCGTGATTAATCTAAGCCCAAGGCTTGTTTCGCAATCGATGTAAAATAAATAAGTTTAAACTAAGCAATTTCTATTTTCCAAAATTATTTTCAACTATGTTACTAAATTATCTGTCCAATTATTTCAAATGATACATTTTTCCAACAATGTTTTCAAAACAGATGATAGTCAAAACATATCCGATAAAATAATTTCAAAATAGTGAACGTCAGTTTTCATGTAATGTGCATTTACCGTCTTATCCTCCTGAATGGTATCTGTTGAAGATAGCACATCTTCATCTTCCTCAGGACTCACTACTTCCTCTTTAACAAACTGGCGATGCTGAAGGTGCTGCAAGCCTGTGGCAATCTTTTCTCTCTCCTCATGCCAGTTCTTTAATATAATAGATTCATTAGACTCTAGATAAGGGGGAGTAAACGGTTCCAAAGGCAAGAATTTTCAGTGAAGAGAAAACAGAAGTTGAATTACAATGACATGTCATAAAAGTGAAGAAACCGATTATCTGTGATTTATTATTCTCCTTCCAGATCCAGACAAAGAACAAGATGTGTTTGTGAAACACTGATGCCCCCGAATGGCAACATCTAGGTCAAAGGTCAAGGTCGCAAGGTCAAAAAATTTGGTACTGACAGAAAGGTCATGTCACAAGGAATACACATGTGAAATATGGTAGCCGTACCTGTTATGGTTCAAAAGAAGTGGTCAAGGTTAAAGTTTTTTCGACAGACAGACACCGAATCGGTGATTCCTGGGGCATAAAAATAAAACCCGGTAACAGAGTGTACATATGAAATACATATCAATTGTCTGGAAGCCCAAAGGGTATTTGTTTTTTCAACTGTGAATTAGTCCAGATTAAACTGATTGGGTAAATCTTGCTGCCTGTCATCGCTTTCTATTATATCAATTTGTTTTAAAATGTAATTAGGCCATTCATAATCAGATCTGCTATCACGTGTCATTGAAAAAATTCTCATTTTACCACAATGTTTTCAAAATACCTCTGCTGCAGATGTGTCAATATGCATAGATCTACAAGTGTGGAAAGGATTAAACATAAAAGGAATGTGTTTAACTACAAGAACAGATAACCTACCTGCGCAGTTTGAATTTCTTTATCTTTCAGCTGTTTGATGACAACCTTCAGCTGTTTTATTTCTGTGTCCTTTTTCTTTAGACAAGCTTCAAGAGCAGATACAAGTTTGTCTCTCTCATCTCGGAATCTCTGTAGAAATGTATATGTTTGAGTTAATGATTTAACATTTTTTTTAATCATACAGGCCACATCACACAAGACTAATTTACCCGTATGCTGTTGGTACTCAAAAGAGTAAGTGTCAAATAATGATTTTGGAATCATATCATGAGCTCTTATTAACCATGATACCAATTTTATAGCAATCAACAATCATTTCAAAACCTATAGGAAGGTTTTAACCCTTTCCCTCATACGACAATTCTGCAGCTGACGACTTTGAACATATTTTGTCAAAACATAGAAAATCTCCATAATTGAATGGATAACCTATGACAAAAAGTGGAAAACATTGTGGCGAAAGGAGAAATTGCACGTTTTGTGCAATTTCTTCTTTTGTCACTATGTTTTCAAAAAGCCGTCTGCTGCAGAGGCGTCAGAAAGGGGGAAAGGTTTATTTTCAAATAAAGGTTTCCTTATCATTATTACCCTATTCTGTAACATTAATCTTTAGATTGTAATGCGCAAAATGCTTTGGGAAAGGTACTAGTCGGCTTTTGTGAACAGTGTAGAACCAGATCAGACATTACAATGAAATTGGAATAATTTACTGCTTTCAACAAACAGTAATTCAGTAACATCACAGCATGGCATAAGCCATTTGTCTAGTACTTCTTGTAAGTTTATCCAGAGGCCCGCAAATCAGTTCCATTGCTAGCCTATAGACCTTTCCCAAAACTAGGTTATTTCCCTTGGCGAGTTATCGTTATTTGCTGTTAATGCGCATGCGCAAAAATATTGTTAACTTCCGAGGACTATCTTTTAAAATCTTCACACTCGATTGACTACTTGATCTGGATGACAATGAACAAGAAGCAGACACATACTAAGATGACACTGGTTTCCAAGATAAACCATTCATCGCTACACAGTTGGATGTTCCTGAACATTATTTCACACTAGCAACATATTTGGAAGATCATCAGAACAGTGATGAGACATCTTTTAATCACGAACACCAACTATCCAATATATATGTTTCCTTGAATTTCCATGACTTCTCAATGAGGTGTCGGCTCGAATTTGGCCATAAGGTGTTGTATTCCTGTATAGATTGACAATGGATATTCATGACTATGGAGTTAAAGTATCCATATTCAATCATTATCTATACAAGAATACATGAGTACATTACATACTAAGGTGTTGTATTCCTATATAGATTGACTATGGATATTCATGACTATGGAGTTAGAGTATGCATAGTCAATCTTTACAAGAATACATCAGTACATTAAATACTAAGTTATTTTCTGTTCTGTTCTGTTATTGTAAATATGTTAAACGTGTTGTGTGTATATGTTTGTATAAATTGTTTGTTTCTTTGAATGTTTCTTGTAAATTTAGAGGTGAAAAACGCCCGACAACTATTTTTTTCATATACATAATTGCAAGTCAAAATGTTTTGTATTATTTACCATTTTAACTTAAGACGAATAACAGTCAAATCGTATATATCGTCGAATTGATAAAACAGAACAGCGATTGCCTTTATCATACAACACAAAGTATTTTTAACACCTTCTTAATTGAATAGCAATGTGTGAAGTGTGGTTAATTGACGGCACAACATTCTTTAAACAAATATAATTGACCCCCGTTTTGTTCTCAAATCAATTTGACGATTTATACCTCCGACGATTTGACTAAGACCTGTTTATGACAATTTGATTCTTATGAAAATAATAAATTGAATTAATATTTTAAATATTGTGGTGTTCTTTCTTCTCGAAATAGACCCTTTGACACCATAACACCTGAACAATAAAAGTTATCATATATTTATAGTCGAATTGATAAAACAGAACAGCGATTGCCTTTACCATATAATACAATGTATTTTTAACACCTTCTTAATTAAACAGCAATGTGTGAAGTGTGGTTAATTGACGGCACAATGATTCTTAAAACAACTATAATTGACCCCTGATTTGTTCTGTTAAAGAGTACTAAAATGCTGGTTAAAGATTATGAACAATGACAACTCTATTATGTTTAATATATTTAATGAACAATGCAATAGTAACAATGACAAATGCTGGGCTATGAAAGTAAAATCCCTATTAGATGATCTTAGTTTAGGTAATGTTTGGAATCAGTTTGACAAAAATGTAAATTATCTACCTTTATTTTAACAGCGATTTAAAGATTAATTCATTCAAAGTTTGAATACTTCCTTGCATACTTCTTCGAAATTGGATTACTATTAGGAAATTTAAAACAATATTTGGTTTTGAAAAATACATTGATCTTATTCAAAATGACACTCTAAGAAAACAATTAAGTTCTTTTAGATTATGTTCGCATTTATTAAATATTGAAATGGGGAGATATTCTAGTATTGACAGATATGTTCACTGTTTAATTTTATATTGGCAAAAGGCGTGTAAATGCTGAATTTGCCGAATAAAATTGAATTGAATTGAATTAATTTGACGATTTATACCTCCGACGATTTGACCAAGACCCGTTTAAGACAATTTCATTCTTATAATCCTTAAACGCATCAGAGACATATAACATGTCTCTGCACACATCAATAATTCTATTGTCATCCGCCATTGGTTTGTTTTTTGTAGTCCCCGGAAGTGGATTATTCATAATCAGGGGACGTAACCGATGATTTACTACGATACGTAACCTAGTTTTTGGATACGTCTATGCCAATGAATTTAATTTTCTTGATTTTCAAAGTTGTTAAAATGACTTGTTATCCAGATATCAAACCCACAACCTCACATTCTAAAAGTACAGTCGGACCTGTGCTAAAGACCACCTTGGAATAGCAATTCCCTGTCTATAGGGACCATTCTTTTAGTTTCCCACATACTCATTTTCTGTATAAATGACACTGCAATTAAAGACCACCTGTGACAAAGACCATATTGTTAACTTCCCACAGGTGGTCTTTAAACACAGGTTTGACTGTATATGATGTAATCATCAGTACACCTTAATCCTCTCCAACCTAAAGACGCATTTTGACACATCTGCAGCAGATGTTTTTGAAAACAACAAGACAAAAGAAGAAATTGCTCAAAACGAGCAATTTCTCCTTTTATCACAATGTTTCCAACTTTGTTCAGTAATTATACCTACAATTATAGAGATTTCCATATTTTTGAGAAGACATTTAGTCGTCTGCTGCAGATTTACTGTATGTGTGAAAGAGTTAACTATTAGTTTTTTATGCACATTCATTTAGGCAAACAACATGTACTGTGCTTTCTCACCATTTCCACAAAAATTAATCTGCAGCAGATGACTTTAACAAGAGGCCCATGAGGGCCTATGCTCTACTGGTATGGTTCTTTGGTCATTTTCAATCCAGAGCATGTATGTATGGTGAAGATCGGATAGTAAATGGAGGCTCTTTTGTGTTCACAAGCTGTATTATAGCAATTTTTACAATTTCATGGGCCATAATCCAGTCTTGCATGGGCGGATCTAGCTGGTTTTCAAAAGGAACCAAGCTCTCATCAATATTTAACTACTATCTAAGTTTGGTGAAGATCAGATAGTAAATGGAGCCTCTATTGTGTTCACATGCTCAATTATAGCAATTTGGACAATTTCAAGGGCCATAATCCAGTCTTGCATGGGCGGATCTGGCTGGTTTAGGAAAGGAACCGAGCTCTCATGGATATCTTACTACTGTATAAGTTTGGTTGAGATACAATCAAAAGTGAAGACTGTATCGTGTTAACAAGCTCTTTTATAGCAATTTGACCATTTCAAGGGCCATAATCCAGTCTTGCATGGGCGGATCTGACTGGTTTTCAAAAGGAACCAAGCTCTCATAGATATCTAACTACTGTATAAGTTTAGTTGAGATACAATCAAAAGTGAAGACTGTATCGTGTTAACAAGCTCTTTTATAGCAATTTTGACCATTTCAAGGGCCATAATCCAGTCATGCATGGGCGGATCTGGCTGGTTTTCGAAAGGAACCGAGCTCTCATGGATATCTAACTACTGTATAAGTTTGGTTGAGATACAATCAAACGTGAAGACTGTATCGTGTTAACAAGCTCTTTTATAGCAATTTTGACCATTTCAAGGGCCATAATCCAGTCATGCATGGGCGGATCTGGCTGGTTTTCGAAAGGAACCGAGCTCTCATGGATATCTAACTACTGTATAAGTTAACAAGAAATTGTTTACGGACGCACGCACGCACGGACGCACGCACGGACGACGGACACATCGCCACGACATAAGCCCTTCTGGCCTTTGGCCAGTAGAGCTAAAAACTGTTCAGGCAAAACTATTAAAACATTCTAAAAACAAAAGTGTGAAAATAGTATAAATATTGAATAGACGTGAAAGCAGTATGACAAAAGAGATAATTCTCATTATGAACAATTTCTTCTTTTGCAACAATGTGCAAATTGCGTAGACCTGCATAAGGGAAATGGCTTAACCCTTTCCCACCTGCAGACCCTTTTTGAAGCAATAGCAGCAGACGACTTTTGAAAACATTGTGGCCAAAGGTGAAATTGCTCATGATGAGCAATTTCTCCTTTGGCCACAATGTTTTCAACTTTATTTAACAATTAAGCTATCTTTTACGGAGATTTTTCAGGATTTTGCAAAGAAGTATTCAAGGTTGTCTGCTGCAGATTTGCTGTATGTGGGAAAGGGCTTAACTACCTGTATCTCCTTTTCACCGCTGTGCTTTCCCTCCTCTGTCAGAGACTTCAGTTTCTCCTCTGCAGATGACAGTTTGAAGGACAACTCCTTATTCTGACACTGTAGATTCTGTGAAGACAAATAATATAACTGAAATCACAAAATGTACAACCAACAACATAGAAATGGCTTTGCTGGCGAAAAGTAATTTGCCGACCAAGTTCCCTGTTTAGCTACGATCATTTACAAGGTTTTCTGCGTAAAATACTATTAAAGGATGAAAATATGCCAACCGTTCCCCAATAACAACATTTAATAAGTATTGTTAATTTACAGGGATTTTCCATATTGTCGTTTAGATGTTGTGAAAAGGGGGCATTTCTGAATAATTATTAAAGCCCGAGTTATGTGACTTAGTACAGACATGATGTGAATTGTTCCTTGGAACATGTGTACCAAATTTCATTTGAAAATGTTAAGCACTTTTTGAGTTGCGAGGTAAGGTTAAAGTTTTGTGACAACGCAGATGGGGACGACGACGCCAATGGTATCTCAATAGCCCAACTTCTTTTCTTTGAAAAACAGACAAAGCTAAAAAGCAAACTTGGCTGTATTAAGCAAAAGACCAATTTAGTTACGAGTCAAAGAAAATACTTACCCTGACTTTAACATTGAGTTCATGCACACTTTTGTCCATATCTCGTTTAGCTTCCTCAAGGTGCATGGCAGCATTTTTGTCCGCTCCCTGACTTCTTAGTTCTTCACACTCGCGCCGAACATCTAGGAGTAATTACAGGAAAATAGACAAAGCTAAAACTAAGCCAAAAGGCCAACAAATGTATGCAAGACTTGCCATTTAACTTCTTTAAGCTCTTTAAGTAAATGAACACTTAGGGTTATGAGCAATTTCTTCTTTTACCAGAATGATTTCAAAATTTGTATTCTGTAGGTGTATCAAAAATCTTCTACAAATGGGAAAGGGTTAATTGTTGTCCTTGATTCCAGATGTTTTTATCTGAAAAGTAGCACTTTTAATTTAATACCCAATTACTTGTTTTTAGCATAAATGACCCTGTAATTAAAGGCCACCTGTAAACAAAGACCAGATTGTTCTCTACCAATGGGTGGTCTTTAAACACAGGTTGGACTGTATAACCAATATATGCACATTTTTAATTTCTTCAAGCCTTCGCCATCAACGGCACAACTTGTCATATAACTTTAATCTCAACCAGAGGTCCAGATAAAGAGGGGCATGAAGCTCTTCACCCACAGCATAGGGTAAGCGGATCACAAAAGGCTTTTGGAACATGCAAAGTACCCTTTATCTACAGCTATGATCATCATAACAATACCAGAACCAGAGTGAGTAGAAAACTTCTCCTAATTCCACCAGATAGATCAATTTGATCAAAATTCAAAATAAGAAAATAAACATATATCAGGAAAATGGTCTTGATGTGTCTTTTAGTCAGAAATGTTTCCATAATGAGTCTGCTTCAGGGTAGTTAAACGTCTATTCTAATAGGTCAGTAGTCAAAGGACAGGACAACTATGTAATCTAACAAGTGGTTATACCTGTCAAGTTTGTTTCCAATTCTTTCAGCTCTTGATTATTTTCATTCAAGGCCGATTTCAATCGGGATTTTTCATCTTCAATTTTCTTTAGACCCTTTTCCGCATCAGACCGATCCTGTTCAGCTTGACCAAGTTTATCTTCCAATTCTTTCACTCTGTCTGCTTGCAGATCTCGTTCAGCTTCAGCCCGAGCCATTTTTCTTACATCACCTTCATTTTTCTTCTTGATTGAATCTTTTGAACCAAGCAAGTGTTGGTATTTCTCCATCAGTTCTGTGTATTCTGTAAAAATCAAAAATACAATAGATGTTTACTCTAACAGCATGGACAAACTTCTGCTTTAAGGTCTACCATCAAAATAAATATATGTATATCGCAGAATGCATTAAACTTCTTTTTTTTTGTCTATTGGTATGGTGTTTTAACTCACTTTAAACTATTTTGAGTTTCATCAGTGTTTCCTGGTAACCCTTTCCCTTCATACGACAATTCTGCAGCAGACGACTTTGAACATATTTTGTGAAAAAATAGAATATCTTTATAACTGAACGGGTAACCTATGACTAAATGTGAAAAACATTGTGTCAAAAGTAGAAATTGCTCGTTTTGTAACTATGTTTTCAAAAAGCCGTCTGCTGCAGAGGCGTCAGAAAGTGTCTATATGAGGGAAAGGGTTAAGATACTGGTCCTCTTATCCTGACACTAGCGAGATGATTGTAACGCTAACATCCTAACCCAACAACCCCCGAGCACCATGGAGGGAAAGCAATTCCCATCATTTTTACATTTGGTATGACCCAGCAGGGGATTGAAACTATGACCTCCCGCACCCTTGCTACATGCTCTACCGCTACACAACTGAGGACGTCAATGATTTGTTATAAAGATGTCTTCGTGCCAGGCCAGTTGATTGCACCACAAATTCACCAACCCGTTTTTGTACATGCTTACTAAGAAGAGCCTCACAGATCAATATAACACTGGCAAGAGGCTGGCCTCTTCAGAAGGATTACAATGACTATCAAAATTGTCCTCCACAAAAATATGTGTAAATATCTTCTTTAAACCTTCATAAAGTCCATGTTTGTATGCATCTGCAGCAGACAACTTTTGAAAATGTGGTGGCAAAAGAACAAAGTTCTCATAATATGAACAATTTCTCTTTTTGCCATTTGTGCAAAAGCCATCTGCAAATGCATTGAAACGCTTTCGCAACTGGAAAAGAGTTAGAGTACTGGATTGACCTGCCTGTATAAGCATGAAAAACCCACAACAAAAACAGATAAACAATTTCCATGCCAAACTAGTTGCCAGTGATTTCAATAACCCTTCATATTTTTACCTTGTTGATTTTTTTCCAACTCCTGTTCTTTTTCACTGACCATCTGTGCTTGCTCATCCAGCATTGATTCCTGTTCTTTAAGGGTTTCCTTGAAAAGTGTAATCAACTCATCTTTCTCTTTGACATCTGGAAAAACAAAATTGAATAATTGATCTTGTATCGCATTAAAAAGATAAAATGGACCAGTAGTACTGGTAAATAACCCGGGAAATGCTAATATAACTGAAAAATAGTTTAAAGCAATGCTAGACTCAAAAGCAATCAATTCGATTTAATCTTATCATGCTTAATTTATATAATCTACTTTTTACCTAAGGGCTGTTCCAGAAAAAAATGTCTGGGGGGGGAGGAACGACAAGCTATTTAAATTCTGTGGGTGGGGGGTATTTTTTAAATAAAATTCTCTAGGTAGTGGGCAAAAGATGTATTTTAATTCTGTGGGTGGTCGGTTTTTTTACTGTATAAAAAAAACGTAATAAATTCGGCGGGAATTCAATGTCGAGCGTTTTCTAATTTTTAATTGTTGGATACGAGATCGCATAAATTAACTGTATCAGCTCGCTTATAAATATTGGTGATAATGACGCTTCAGGGATTTTTACGACACCGGACACCGGTTACAAGGTGGCTTGAAATACGGAAACGTTGAAATACATGTTCATTATTTCATCTAGTCCAAATTACATTTTGTGGATTTCTCCATACTAGACCAGTTTGCCACACTATTATTTAGCATTGGCATATCCGTTACAAACTTGGCCTCATATTTCAGCCAATTGTATTATAAATATGATTGATTCGAGTTTAACGCCGTTTATCAGTTATATCACGACAGCCAGTTACCTACTACACTGGAATGTGGATAATTCGCGCACGGGTACAACGCGATATTCAGTAGACCGCAATGGCGACTTGGCTCCCGTTGCAATCTTGAAAAAAGAGCCTATTTTCCTATTTAATTTGAAAATTGAACCCCTCAAAAATACAATTTCGAATAAAAAAAATGTCCACAAAAAAATGACATAATTCTGTAAAACATGGTACTCATTGCAAAACTGGAGAAAGAAACCATTTAGATAAATAAAGCACAAACCTGATTTTATAAATCCAAAAATAAGCAAAAACAAATAATTATTCCAAATTCAAAAAAATATTGCTCCTTAATATTTTCTTATAAAAATAAAAGCGCGAAAATCGAACAAAGGGTTTAGTGGGGTGTCGGTGTTGTTTTTCTAAACCACGTGCCAGTATCAACCATGCAATAAACCCTTGAGTCAAATTTGTCCGATTTCACACTGATGCATGCATGAAATAGGCCATTACAGTCATGTTTCTCCTTTTCTGAAAATGTTTTCAAAAGCTTTCTGCTGCAACTGAGTCAAAAGTAATTGCAGTAATTGTATTGTAGTAATAGTTCTACCGGGGTCAATGATTTACGGAAAATTGATTTAATCCTTACCAATTTGCACACGCATTTTGACGCACATGCAGCAGACTTCTTTTTATAGCATTGTGACAAAAAGAGATATTACATCATTTTGTTTGAAATTGGATAAATTAACTTTGAATTGGAAAGGATTTTAAAGGGTATGGAATTTTATTTTCCCTTGTTTAACAACTTTGAAACTAGAAAAAAAAATGTAGGGAAAGGATGCATCGCTAATAATAAGCAGTTTCTCTTTTTCTCACAATGTTTTCAAACGATGTCTGTTATATATGCATTTAAAGCTATTAATACATGGTTTGTGAATTGTTTTTTCTTTTAAATAAGAAAAAAAGAAAAAAATGTAAGGAAAGGAGACATTGCAAATGGCGGTTAGAAAGAGTTTGTTTTACATCCCTCAATATTAGCCAATTTGGAAATAAAAGTGAGGATTATATTCGTAATACAGCAAAAGTATATACACATATAATAGACACCATATTCTGGACTGCTAAAATAGATTAGATTTTGAGACATTTTTCATCGCCATTGCATGCAGTTGACGAGTGTCGGGATTTGGCAAGCTGACGCATATTACTTGATTGCTTTAATTTCTAATGGTAATTCGCGATCGGATTCCAATGCGATGCTAGGCCTTGGACCCCGAATATCGCGATATACTGGAACTCCAGTGTATAAATGTATTTCCTGGTTTTCACACACCAGTATTTCGCACAATAATCTTCCTAAAGCAACTGGCTGCTTTTCCACATAGACATAGAAGATTGGTGGAAGATGCATGTCACATTGACTCTTGTCAAACATAGGAAAGAAAAATGGCTGAGCCTGCATTGCTACCGACTGGGTTTGGGTTATCTAGGAAGGTACACTCTTGGTCATGGTCAAATATGATACTTCTGGATGTCTTTTAACACATGCATTTTAATTTGGATCTGCTTGAATGTGTTAAAAAGTATAAAACATGAATAAAATTGCTATGAATGTGATAATTTAAATTCTCTAGGTGGGGGGTAAAATTGAAATTTTATTCTATGGGGGGTGCCCAAAAAATAATTAAAATTCTATGGGGGGTACCCTCAAAATTGCTGGTCGTTCCTCCCCCCCCCCCCCCCCGACTTTTTTTTCTGGAACAGCCCTAATCTAATTTGTTATGCCTCTGCAGTATATGACTTATTAAATTTATGGAATGAGAAATGGAAAATGTGAATAATGTAGAACAAGATTAGATTGAGGGATTGTGGCTGAGGGATTGTGGTCCACATTGTACCCAATTGTAATTTAAGTTGCGCATAATATGATACAACAAGATTGTATAAAGTTTATTATATCAGGATAAGAGTTAACCCTTTCCCTCATACGGCAATTCTGCAGCAGACGACTTTAAACATATTTTGTCAAAATATAGAAAATCTCCATAATTGAACGTACAACCTATGACAAAAAGTGGAAAACATTGTGACAAAAGGAGAAATTGCGCGTTTTGTGCAATTTCTTCTTTTGTCACTATGTTTTCAAAAAGCCTTTCCCTCATACGACAATTCTGCAGCAGACGACTTTGAACCAAAAAATAGAAAATCTCCATAACTGAACGGACAACCTATGACAAAAAGTGGAAAACATTGTGGCAAAAGGAGAAATTGCATGTTTTGTGCAATTTCTTCTTTTGTCACTATGTTTTCAAAAAGCTGTCTGCTGCAGAGGCATCAGAAAGCGTCTATATGAGGGAAAGGGTTAAAAAAGAAATTCTGGGATGAGAAATATTTCAAGTTGGAACAGAATATGAGGACAGAATAAACTGCTAATCATGTGCTGATTTTTCCATGCATAATTTCAAGTATGAACCTAATGAGAAGAATGACACTGTTTAAACAGCTCATATTTAGCAATTTCTTCTTTTCTTACAATTCGAAAGGTTATATACCCTTTCCCAACTGCAAACACGTTTTGGAGCATTTGCAACAGGCAACTTTTGAAAACATTTTGGCAAAAGAAGAAAGAACACTTTCTCCTTTTGCCAAATGTTTTCCATCATATTCAATAATTAAAGATTCATTTATAGAATTTTTCCATAATTTTGCTTAAATGTTTTGAAAGTAGTCTGCTACAATTTTGTTGCTTGTGGGAAAGGTTTAAATATCTTAATACCAGAACTCTCGTGAAGGCATTTTGCATGTTCTAAAATCCTTTCTTAATCCTTTAACCCACAACAAAGGGTTTAGTCAAGTCATAAGAGAAATATTGTTGGGAAAAGACCAGTTTACTCCTCCTTATTTAGTCCTCTTGCTAGATAACTAAATACCTTTCTCTTTATTTTTCACTCCACTGTACTTATTGTCTAGTTGCCGTCTAAGATCCTCAATAAGGTTCGAGTTCTGTTCTAGATCCCCTTCTTTCCTGATAATCTGAAGTTTCAGTTCATTTGTCAGCTCCATGTACTGCTGAACCTCTTTCTCTGTGCTTCTCTCACCCTCTGAGTTTTGAGCCTATTACAAACATATTCTGATATTAACAACTGTAGATACATGACACATTTGCAGCAGACAACATTGGAAAACATTTGAGGCAAAAGGAGAAATTGCTCATGGTGTTTTCAATGTTTTCAACTCTATTCGAATCAATAATAATACTTTCATTTGTTGAAAACTCCCATGTTTTCGCATCAATAGATAAGTCGCCTGCTGCCGTTTGGTAGTATGTGGGAAAGGGTTAACTCTTTCAGCACCAAAGGCAATATTGAGGTTTTTGCAAACAATACTGATTCAGGTGAGTCAGCTCGTAACGAGCTGTCTCACCTGAAATCAGCATTGTTTGCCTTTTAAGTTATCAAAATACTTAATAGTCCACATTTTTATTACATAAGAAATGGAGACACCCGATTTTGAACATGGAAGAGTCTACTTTAAACAATTCGGCCCTGAAAGAGTTAAGTTGACTGCACATGTGTGAATTCTTCAAAGACCATTTAATCTATGCCTGATACAGGTCATATTAAATGCATACGAGGCTGACAATTTTTTAAAAACATTGTGGGTAAAAAAAGGTGTTAACATGAAGAAAATTCTGACAATATTAAATCCGGTGAATGGTTAATACAACAAGAGCTGTCCATAAGATAGGGCACACTTTTTTTAGTGCTTGCCAATTAAACAAAGCATTTTGCAGTGAATGGCAAGAAAAGGGTAAACAAAAACCTTCACAGAGTTATGTAGATTTGTCTGTTGATGGAATTAATGATGGTTAATAAGTATTGTAAGTTTCAAAGGAATATCTGTAATGGTTTTGAAAAAAAAAGGTTGTGAGTTACCTTCTCTTGTCTACTTGGATCATGAATGTAAACAAGTATCCTAAGTTTGAGAGCAATATCCAAAGTAGCTCAGTCAATAATTGGATTTCAACTAGATTCAATGTACTTTTTAACCCTTTCCCTCATACGACAATTCTGCAGCAGACGACTTTGAACGTATTTCGTCAAATAATGGAACATCTCTATAATTGAATGGATAACCTATGACTAAAAGTGGTAAACATTGTGTCAAAAGGAGAAATTGCATGTTTTGTGCAATTTCTTCTTTTGTCACACTGTTTTCAAAAAGCCGTCTGCTGCAGAGGCGTCAGAAAGCGTCTATATGAGGGACAGGGTTAAGTCGAAAAAGATCCATAATTCTGACAAAAAAATAATCGTTTTTTATTACTCTTGGCTGTTGATGGAGTGCAACGTTCTCTATTAATGAAAGCACAATTATTGGATGAAGTTGAAAATATTGTGTCATTTGTTTTCAAAAGTCAACTGCTGCAGAGGCAACAGAAAGCGTCTGTATGTGGGAAAGGTTTAAATTTCATTGTACTACAAAAAATTCGGTGCAGTCTTACCTCCAGTGTTTTGATGGTTTCCTGTGCATGTGTCAGCTCTTGTTTTTTCAGTTTTAGCTGGTTTTCAGTGTCTGTTAATTTACTGAGCCACTCTTGAATGGTATCATTTGATTTTTTCAATTGTTCCCTCAAATTCTGTTCTCTCTCACGAGTCTGAATTTTGACAAGAAAAAAAGGTGAAATGAACAAGTTAGTACAACCAAAAAATAATTGGTACAAGATGATTTTTGTGAACAGTGTAGAAACAGATCAACATGTGCAGCCGGTTTAAAAAAAGAAATAACTTATAACTTTCTCAAATGAAGATACACAGGTTTTCAATAATTTTTAATCTTTAATCTTTATCACCTAAAACATAATTGATTGAATGAACAAGTAACTGGATTGCAAGCAATACCATAGTCCCCTACCGGTTTGCACTAAGTCCAAAAAGGGGCATAAGTCATTAAAAAATTGACGAAATCCCAGGAAACGCGAACTTGATCTGTGACACATGATTACAAAGGCATATACAAAATTTCAGCTCAATACCTCAAAGCATGTAGAAAAAAAGTGCGGAAAACTGATTTGCCGGACTGACTGACGGACGGAGTGCAAACCTAAGAGTCCCCTTCGGCACGCCGGTAGGGGACTAATAATTGGGATTTAAGGCAATTTTTCAGGCAACCAGTTCACCCACTCATTTGTTCCTGGCTTTCCAAGCAACTGGCTGCTTTTCAACATAGACTGTTAGCCAATTGATGGGAGCCGGATGCTGCTTGTCAGTGATTTTTTTCAAACCTCGGAAAGAATGTTGGAAAAGTGTAACAGATGACTTTCCATGTTTTTGATCACATAAAACAAGCAACTTTTATATAGATCATTAGGAAATGTTCAAAATTGTTGAACAAAATGAATGAAAAACTTGCCTCTGCAGATGACTATTGACTATACAATAATTATTGCTCAACATGAGATATTTCTCCTTCAACAAATTTGCAGCAGACTACTTTGATTGATTGATTGATTGGGGTTTAACGCCATTTTTAACAATTTCTCAGTCATATCACGGCGGCCAGTTCACCTACTCATGTGTTTCCTGGTTTTCTCACACCAGAACTCCACAAAACAATCTTCCCAAGCAACTGCTGCTGCTTTTCCACATAGACTTAGCCCATTGGTGGAAGACGAATGACGAATGTCGCATTGACTTTTGTCAATCGTCGGAAAGAAAGTTGGCTGAGCCGGGATTCGAACTCACAACCCCTGGATTGACAGCCCGCGTCGCTACTGACTGAGCCAGACTACTTTGAAAGCCTCTGGGCAAAAATATGGAAAATATCTTTGAATGAAGCTGTAATTATTGAAAATAGTTAAAAACAATAGGGCAATTTTAGAAATTACTCATCATCAGTATTTTCTTCTTTACCCACGTTTTCCAAATTTGTCTGCTGCAGAGGCATCAGAAAGCTTATGCATGTGGAACATGGTTTAACCCATTACTTCACACAGACGACATTTGATGCCTGCTGTTGCAGATGACTTTTGAAAACATCGCAACAAAAGGTGAAATTGCTCAAAATGAGCAATTTCACCTTTTATTTCAATATTTTCCACTCTTTATCGATATATATAGTTTTTTCAGTTTTCTAGATTGGTGAAATTGTTTGTCTGATGATTGTAAAGCAGATGACCTTTGAAAAGCCATGTGAAGTAATGGGTCAATACATCAGACAAATGATTGAGAAATTTGTACTTTGCATGTCAAATAGACAACAATAACAAAACGGACCAACCTTACAAAGCTCCACCTTGGTTGAAGGACTACCAATAGATTGTCGGGGATCATTCTGCATAAACGACACTCTGGATCGGCGATGGATCTCTCTCTCCGTTGTGTCAAAATTTGATCTTTCATTGTTTAGGTCTCTTTCAAGTCTCTCTACGGTACACTGTAACTCCATGATCTCCTTACTCATTGTCACATTTTTTGTTTCAGATTCTTCAAGTTTTGTGGAAAAATAATTCAACTTTCTTTGAAGTAGGAAATCACTTGCATTTGGCGACATGACAGAGTTCACTTGTCTGTTTTCCGTACACTTGTGTTTGGTTTCGAGATCTTGCACTTTGCTCTCCAGAGAGCTGACCTTGTACTGTGCTTCAGCCAATGCATTTTCTGCATCAATTTTGGCCTTTCTAAGTTTTCGTACTCCAGTCTGCGGACTTAAACAGTTCATTTCACTTGTCTCTGTTAACAACTTTTGATATTCTTCATTTTTCTTTTTCTCACTTTCAAACAGTCTTTGTAGCTCATCTAACTTTGTAACACTAGCATTATCACATTCTAGGTTCAAGTTTTCATGTCCAACCACAACTGATTCTCGCACCTGCAATTTTTCTTCAACAATACCTTTCTCTCCTTTCACTCTACTCAATTCCTCATTTAAAAGTTTCACCTCTAACTTTAATGTTTCTATCTCGATGACCTTAAGACTCACTTTACTCTGAAGGTCATTCACAGACTCCTTCAACAGTTTAGTATCACATTTCTGTTGGTCCAAGCTGTCTCTTTCTGTACTGACCTCATCTAACTTCAGTTTCAAAGATTCAAGTTCCTTATCACAGTTTTCTTTAACACTAACCACCCTCTGTTTATATTTTTCAATTTCATTTACGTGTTCTGTATTCTCTAGAGTGATAGCATTAAGTTTCTCTCTCAAATCTGCCTCTACATTTGAATTGGCATTTTCTGTATTTATTTTACTGTCAAAAAGTTGCTTTTGCACAGCCAGTTCCTCCACCTTACCATGCAGTTTTTTGTTTACTATTTCAATTACCTCCTGGAATTCCTTTGATTGGGTTCCTAACACATTTTTCTGTTCTTTGACTTTTTCCAACTCGCAATTGGCATCTTTCAATTCAGCCTCAATTTTTTCAAATAGATCTTTATATCTTTTCACATCAGACACCAATTCTGTATGTTTAGCAAGCAAATCCCTTTCATTGTTTTGATCCACATCATCATAAGCTTGTTTCATTTCATCCTGGTTGGTTTTCGAGTCTAAAATCTGCTGAGATCTTTCCTCAACCTCATCTTCCAGTTTATAAATCTTTTCCCAAGCTTCTTCCAGTTTTTCCTGTAAGCGAGATCTCTCTATATCAAATGAGTTATTCTTCATTGCCTTTTCTTCCATCTCTTCTGCTATTCTACACAATTTCTTCTCAAGGTCTTCAATTTTCTCATCTAATGTTTCCTTCTCTTTTGATGCTTCTTCCAACTCAGAACATGACTTATCAATGAATTCTTCCTTCTCTTTCAAAACCATTTCAAGTTTTGAAAGTTGTATATTCTTCTCTTTCTCTTTACTTTCAATCTTTTCATCACACATTTTCATTCCACCTTGCAATTGTTCTATCTCCACATGGAGATTGTCTATCACAGATTTTTGCTCTGTAATAACCTTGTCCCTTTTACACAGTTCCATCTCCTTATCAACCACGGCTGCTTCTAGGTCTTTAATTTTTCCATCTAATGATTCCTTCTCTTTTGATGCTTCTTCCAACTCAGAACATGACTTATCAATGAATTCTTCCTTCTCTTTCAAAACCAATTCAAGTTTTGAAAGTTGTATAATCTTCTCTTTCTCTTTGCTTTCAATCTTTTCATCACACATTTTCATTCCACCTTGCAATTTTTCTATCTCCACATGGAGATTGTCTATCACAGATTTTTGCTCTGTAATAACTTTGTCCCTTTCACACAGTTCCATCTCCTTATCAACCACTGCTGCTTCTAGGTCGTGCATACTTTCTTCTTTATCCATTGACCCGAGTCTTTCTTCTAGGTCTTTATTCAATTCCCTTAGTTTAACAATCTCTTTTTCTTTACCGACAACTGTTGCTTTCTCTTCTTCAATACCTTTTCTTAGTTTCTTCATCCCATCCTCAATCTTTTCTTTGCCCTCAAGCTCCAAAAGCGTTGCATCCAAATTTTCTTTGAACATTTCAATTTCCTCGTCTTTTTCTAGGATACTCTCCCTTAACTTACTAATGGTATTGGTTGCATCTTTCTCTGCTTTCAGTTCATTCTGTAGGTTTGCATTCTTTTGTTCAAGCGTCGCAAGATTCTCCGACAAATCCTTACACATTTTCTCCTTGTCATTCATCAGAGACTCAAGCTTTAATATTTCCTCTTTCATGCCTTCTAAATCTTTAATTTGACCCATCAGAATTGTTTGTTTTTCATTTAAGTCTTTCAGCTGCTTATCTTGTTCTTCCTTTTCATTTTCAGTCTGCTGTAATTTAGATTTCAATGACTCAATATCCTTGTTTAATTTTCCCCGATTCAGGTCCTCTACCTGTATTTCTTTGTCCTCACATGATCTGATCTGCGCTTGTTTTATCATTGACAACTCATCCTCTTTATCTGTAATAACAACTTTTAAATGTTCAACCTTATTTTGAGCTTGCTGTAAAATCTCAGTACTTTCACGTAACTTTTCTTCAAGTGCTTTTTTCCCATTTTCCATTTCCTCCAGTTTGATTATCATTTCCTTTACATGGTTGTCTTTCTCCATCAGCTCTTTATTCACAGTGTTCACATCAGGAACACTCTGATCACTAGTATCTCCCTGCAGCCTCTCCTTCAGTGATTTCATTTCAGAAACAAGAGACTCACACTTGGCCCTATGTTCCATGACAATTCTTTTGGATTTCTCAGATTCAAGTGATGCTACGGCAAGCTCTTCTCCCGTCCTTGCAAGCTCCTCTACCTTGTTATTCAGCACCTCTTGTAACATATTCATCTGATTTCTGGCCTCGTCATATTGAGATTTGAATTCCTGGTTTTCTATTTCCTGTTCGTTTATTCTGAACTCCAGCTCCATACATTTCTCAGAAGCTTCATTGAAGAACTGATCTTTGGCCCTATAACCTTTCTTCAGTTTTGACAATTTTTCTTTCAAAATTTTCATTTCTTTATCTTTTTCAGTGATTGTAGCCTTAAACTGATCTTTGACTACATCTTCACATGCAGTACCCTCTTCCATATCTACTTTCTCTTCAAAAGTTGTCTGGATTTCCATATCATTCTTCAGTATTTTGTCCAATTTATTTGTCTTTTCTTTTAACTCACATTCCTCCGTTCCAAATACTTTCTCGTTTTGTTCCAAGGCCAGTTTAAGATCATGAAGCTCTTTTTCTAGTTCTTGAACTCTGTTTTCACAATCAATTATAGCTTTATTCTTATATTCTGCATCATCACTCAGTTTTTCCACTTTTATCTCAGCTTGTGACAGAAGTTTGGACTTACAAAAGTAATCTTTCATCAAAGGCTGCAGCTCTTTGATCTTTTTATTTGCATTGTCAAGTTCTTTAGTAAGAGTGCTTTCGAGGTCTGAGGGTTTAGCCTCATCTTCATAATTCACCTGAATGCCTTTCTCCTCCATTTTTTTCTCTTCCTTGTTTTGTTCAACAGAAGCAAGCTGCACACAATCAAATACCTTTGCAGGAGAAGGATGTTGAACGGCTGCAGATTCTCTTCCTGGAGTCTTCCTTGGCGACGGAGAAAACAGTCTGATCCTAGTTGGGTCTGGACTCCTTAAGCTGCTCCCTGGAGACTTTAACGGGGACTTCACACCATATAACTGGGATTTAAAGTTGAAAATCTGTGACTTTAGATTGGTGATTTCAGCAGTGAACCCGTGAATAAGAGCTTCCTGGTTCTTAGTATATTCTATTTGACAATTTTCGTACTTCATCTTCCAATCATTGGCTTCTTGTTCCTTCTCAACAATTTGCTCTTCAAAGAAGCGAGCTTTATTCTTGTACTTGTTTACATCCCCTAAAATTAAAGTTAATTCAACCATGCAAGAACCTGTATTGAAATTAGTCGAGCTATATGCATAGCTCTAGATAACCCTTTCCCTCATATGACAATTCTGCTCGTTTTGAGCAATTTCTTCTTTTATCACTATGTTTTCAAAAAGCTGTCTGCTGCAGAGCCATCGGAAAGCGTCTATATGAGGGAAAGGGTTAAGGTGCATTTTGCATGTTATAAAACCCTGAACTGAGATGATTCTTTTGAGCACACAACAAAGGGTATACTGGATTTATAAGAGATCTTTTTGGAAAAAGACCAGTTTACTCCTCATCTCATCCTCTAACATTTAGTTACTGATCTTGGGAGGTTAACAATTCATGTTTATTACTTGATTATATCCTTGCTTTTGATTGATTCGTTGTATTAAAGTTATATTATGCGAGATACTATTAAGATTTATAGAATGAGCAGATGATTTTGCAAAAAAAATGTATGTCTCCCCCATTTCAGTCATTGATCTGCTCATATAGCCATATCATCTTGTGAAGTTTAAAGACTATCTCAAAGAATTCTCAAGGTATTCAGCGGGAATCAATTTGAAAATGACAACCCATAAGACCTTGACCTTTGACCATATAACCCAAAAACAGAAAGGGTCATCTACTCACGGTATCCAATCAACTTGTGAAGTTTTAATACTCTGGGTCAAAGGCATCATAAGATGTTGAGCAGAAACCGATTTGACCTTCACAGCCTGTGTTAAATTGACATTTGACTCATATAAGGGTGATGTTCTCGAAGAGTATAATTATCATGTGAAGTTTGAAGACTAAAGGACAAATGGTTTAAGAGGTATCAAGCAGAAACGGATTTGATGTTTATGGTAATTGTGAGCTTGAACTTTGACCCAGTGATCTGCAAAACAGTAGAAAGTCTAATCATCCTATGAAAGATAGGATTTTTGAGTCAACACAGATTAAACTTTACAGTTCCTGTGACCTTAATGTGGGTCATCTACTCAGTAAGTCCAGTCATCCTATGAAGTTTGAAGACTGGGTGAAAGGGTTCTTGAACAGAAACGGATTTAACCTTTATGGCCCCCGTGAACTTGACATTTTACCTGGTGATCCCTAAAACAACAGGGATCATTTACTCAGTTAGTCTAGACCAATCATCCCCATGAAGTTTGAGTGCTCGAGTGAAAAGATTCTTGATCAGAAACGGATTTAACCTTTATGGCCCCTATGACATTGAACCCCGAAAACAATAGGGATAATCTACTCAATTAGCTCTTTCCCTCATATAGACGCTTTCTGATGCCTCTGCAGCAGACAGCGTTTTGAAAACATAGTGACAAAAGAAGAAATTGCCCCAAACGAGCAATTTCTCCTTTTGCCACAATGTTTTCAACTTTCTGTCATAGGTTATCATTCAATTATAGAGATTTTCTATTTTTTGGCAATATATGTTCAAAGTCGTCTGCTGCAGAATTGTCGTACGAGGGAAAGGGTTAAACCAATCATCCCATGAAGATTAAAGATTCTTGGTTCTTTATAACTACAACTGTTATTGACCGGAAATAAAGGAGAAACTGTTCATGTTTTAAATTCTTTTCTAAACATGATGATAATATTCAGTAAATGAAAACATGACAAACAGACAGACAATGAAGAAGTGATCCCTAGGCATCTCCCTGCCAATAAAACTTTATTATTCAGATTTCCCATTCCTTTCTTCAGAGGCTTTCAATTTTGAATAACCTTTTCCCACTTTCCAATGCCTCGGCAGCAGACTTTTCAAAATATTCCTAAAGGAAGAAGGATAAGTTTCCTAAATCGAGATATTTTTCTCCATTTGCCACAATCTTTTCAGCTCTATATAATTAATAAACTATCATTTATGGAGATATACCTCATTTTTACCAGGATGTTTTCAAAGTCATCTAATGCAGATTAGTTGTATGTGGGTAAGGGACTCAGGGTTAATACAAAGTTTTCTATTAGGTGGCGAGTCAATGTACAAGAATTATGCATAATTCTATGTCTTGCAATCAAACGTTCTCTAACCTTCAATACAAGTGTAAAAGCCAAAGAAAACTTGCAAGTAAAATTTTGAAGTCAACAAAAAACTAGATGGTTGTTTTTGTCACAAAAACATATATATGTCCCAAATTGCAGTTGTCAATGATTGTAATACTAAAACCTTGACCTTGAACTGGTTGTAACATCGTCGCCTCAGTATGTTGAACATTTGTGGCGAATTATTTAAAAATCCTTCAAGCGGTTTAAAAGTAATTGAGCGGCACGGAATATAGTCATATGACCTTTGACCTCTAATTGCTACATTGACCTTGAACCAAAAAGGTTGTAACATGCACTCTGCATATCATCTCGGTATGGGGTACATTTGTGGAGATTTATTCCAAAATCCTGCAATTTGTTCAAAATTTGTGGAAGACATAAAATATACTCATATGACCTTTGACCTCTAATTGGAACCTTGAACTTGAACCCAAGTGGTTGTAACATGCACTCTGCACATCGTCTCTGTATGGTTAACATTTGTGGTGAGTTCTTTCAAAAGTTCTTAAAGGGGTTTCAAAAGTTATTGAGCAGACACAAATTAGTCATATGACCTTTGACCTGTAATTACGACCTTGAACCAAAGTGGTTTTAACATGCGCTCTGCACATCATCTCTATGTTAACATTTAGAAATCCTTCAAACCGTTCAAAAGTTATTGAATGGGAACGATAGTCATATGACCTTTGACCGATACGTATTTGCTACCTTGACCTTGCACCTTAGTGGTTATAACATTGGCTCTGCACATCGTCTCAGAATTGTGAACATTTGGGCAATTTATCTTAAAATCCTTCAAGCAGTTCAAATGTTTTGTTTTTTGTTTTATTGGGGTTTTATGCCGCTTTCAACATTATTTCAGTTATATCACTTATTCATGATACCTGGGTAAACAAACCAGTAGTAGGCTAGAAAATGCACCTGGCCCAAGGGCACTCAACCATGACCGTCGTGCCTCGACTGGGGGATCAAACCCGGTTTCAAATCCCCGACTCTTAACCACTCGACCACGACGGATTCCACCAGTTCAAATGTAATTGAACAGATAAGAAATATAGTCATATGACTGTAGACCTATAATTGCCACCTTGATTTTGAACCAAAGTGTTTGTAACATGCACTCTGCACATCATCTCAGTATGGTGAACATTTGTGGCGAGTTCTTTCAAAATCCTTTGAGGGGTTCAAAAGTAATTGAGCAGACACAAGATATGGTCTTATGACCTCTATTTGCGACATTCACCTTTAACCCTTTCCCTCATATAGACGCTTTCTGACGCCTCTGCATAAGACAGCTATTTGAAAACATAGTGACAAAAGAAGAAATTGCACAAAACGTGCAATTTCTCCTTTTGCCACAATGTTTTCCCCTTTTAGTCATAGGTTATCCATTCAATTATGGAGATTTTCTATGTTTTGACAAAATACGTTCAAAGTCGTCTGCTGCAGAATTGTCGCATGAGGGAAAGGGTTAACCAAAGTGGTTGTAACATGCACTCTACACATAGTTTAACTATGGTAAACATTTGTGGCGAGTTATTTTTAAAATTCTGCAAGTTGTTCAAAATTTAATGAGCGTACACAAAATATAGTCATATGACCTTTGACCTGTAATTGCGACCTTGACCCAAAGTGGCTGTAACATGCGCTCTGCACATCGTATCAGTATGGTTAACATTTGTTGAGAGTTCTTTCCCTGGGTACCAGTTCTAGGCTAGGGAATGTTCCTTGCTCAAGGATACTCCACCATGATCAGGGATACCCAGTTCAAAAATCCCCGACACCAACCACTGGGGAATGATGGATTCCAACAGAAGATTATTCCGGTGAAGCTTGGTTGAAATTGGTCCGATCTTCAAACAGGGGTCTTTTTGAGGACTATTAGTTTTACGCCGGTTTCCTAATAAGCCAAATACTGTGAAATGTGACATACTGACTGTAATGTAGTTATTAATACTTACCCTCATAGTGACGAATGCATTTTGACGTCTCAGCAGCAAACGATTTTCAAAAATATGTTTTATTACAATGTTTTCTACTCTTTTCAACAGTTATACTTTCATTCTTGTGATTTTCGCTATATTTGTCTAGATGTTTTCAAAATCATCTGCTGCAGATATGTGGAATGTGGGAGAGGGTTAAATTGACCTGGATTCGATCCCCGATCTGGTAACAATTAGACTTAAATATCATAGTCGTGGCTTCTGTCTTTTCAGGCTACACGGATAGCAATACCACAAATGCACAGCTATCAGCACTAACTCACTGTTCAACCTAATTTTCAAAGGAAATGCCATGAGATAACTGAAATACTGTTGCAAGCAGTGTAAAGTACCTATCAGATTATTACAAAGTGATACACATGTAGCTACAAACATGAAATACTTCAAACTGTAAACCCTCCAAACAACACCATAGAGACACTCACCTGAAAAGAGAAATCAGGCGATTTATTAGTGATTATCAGTCATTACAAGATGAATATTTTCAAAACCCTGTCTCCAATACAAATAACTTTTGAAGCCTTTTGCAGCAGATGACAGATGAAAACATAGCAGAAAAGCAGAACGGGCTCAAAATAGTTTTTTCACCAAATATTAGAATTTCAATATCAAGATATAAATCATTCCAATCAATACCTGTTTACTCTTCATGTTCATATAAGAATGTTACATTTACCATGCTATTGTATATGAGCTTATAACAAGATTGAAATTGTGCCAAGTCATTCCATATTTCGGATAACTTATGCTGCTTTTCAGTTAGAATAAGATAGCACAGAAGTCACTAGGCACAATTTCCCTTTTTCATTGATCATATAAAATATGCAAGAGCAACATTGAATATACAGCACAGTGTTTAAATGCAATATCTAGGGATGCAGGGTTTACAGTTTGATAAATTAACATTGTATTTCATATTCATGTATACATTGTAATATACATATATACACAGACACACACATAGAAATGGAGAATATGATTTATTAACCCTTTCCGACGCCTCTGCAGTAGACAGCTTTTTGAAAACATAGTGACAAAAGAAGAAATTGCTCAAAACAAGCTAAACAAGCAATTTCTCCTTTTGCCACAATGTTTTCCACTTTATGTCATAGGTTATCCAAGCAAAGTCATGTAAAACTGATTCTTTGTGTGCAACAATCCAAGCTACTTGAGCAACAATGCAGGAAAATAGGTCCTCAAGAAATTGTGACAAGCATAGATTAAGACCAGTTTGTGCATATCATATCTTAACCTTTTCCCTCATACGACAATTCTGCAGCAGACGACTTTGAACGTATTTTGTCAAAAAACAGAAAATCTCCATAATTGAATGGATAACGTTTTGTGCAATTTCTTCTTTTGTCACTATCTTTTCAAAAAGCTGTCTGCTGCAGAGGCGTCCAAAAGCGTTTATATGAGGGAAAGGGTTAATCAAGATCTGCGATGTTTTCATCCATTAAAAGGATCTTTGAAGAATCCTCTAGTAGAGAGTCAGTCAGTCAACACATTGATCTGATCTAGGAAAAACTTTGACAAAATCGAGATAAAACATCAACGGTGACCTTCTGTCTAAAAGGACTTTAATACAGAAATAACACAAATGGGCCATGTCAAATAATAACCGCCCTATGGGACTTGGTGACCAGCAAAGATCTAAATCAGCCTGCATCTCCAGTCTGATCAGGATCTTTTCTGCTATTAAAGCCATTGAAGCATCCTGAGAGCCTCTGTAGAAGATAATTGGATTGTAAATGCCAATTTATTTCAAAAGTTCCAAAGGTAGAAATTCTGTTTGACATGACTCTAAAGTGACTTTAAAGTAGGGCAATAAAACATGAAACAGGCATTTTTGATTTTTGATTTTTATTTGAAATTTTATTTTATACATCATAAATATTAAGAACATTAGTCAAATACACATTTGCTTGCTATCATTTCCTACTAAACCATAAAAAGGAAATAAATAATGGAATTAAATAAAGAAAGACATAAAGCTGCATTTGACATTTTTCTTCAAGAGTCCTTTATCAATAAATGTAATGTTTGTAAACAGAGATGTATTAGGAATCCAGACATAAAGCTATTTTTTGTAAATAGAATTTCTAGCAAGTAATCAATCACTGAAAAGGATTTTCCTTTACAATTTTTTTTAAATGAAAATAAAAGTTTCCAATGGCAGAATTTACATATATAACATATGGCAAATAATTTGAAAAATAAACAATCCAACATAGAAGATTAACCCTTTCCCTCATAAAGACGCTTTCTGACGCCTCTGCAGCAGACGGCGTTTTAAAAACATAGTGACAAAAGAAGAAATTGCACAAAACGTGCAATTTCTCCTTTTGCCACAATGTTTTCCAATTTTTGTCATAGGTTATCCATTCAATTATGGAGATTTTCTATGTTTTGACAAAATACGTTCAAAGTCGTCTGCTGCAGAATTGTCATATGAGGGAAAGGGTTAAGCTTTTTGATATTTAACACCTGTAGATGGCATAATTCACCCAGATACAAAGTTATGTAGATAAGAGTCTTATTTACAACAATGAAATGTTGCATCCTGTACTCTGCTCATTATATATTTTTTAATCATTTCAAATAGGTTTCTATAATTCAAAACAGGATGGCAAAGGATTTTGGATAAGTTGATTTAACTAGACATTTTGAGTTACTTATGAAATGAACTGAGATGTTGAAGCAAAAAATAATGCGTAAGGATTAAAGATTTAAATACATGACCTAAACCGACAGTGTAAAGGAATTGATAGAAGGTCTATTGTAAATTTAATATTGGAAATAAGTATGAACTACACGATAAAACAATATAGAAGGAAAATGGATATGTATAGACATCAACACTATTTAATAGGCTATATATGGGTTTAGAATTGTCAACTCTTATCTTAGCTTTGCTGAAGGAAATCCAACCGTAAAATATTTGCAAAAATGAATAAATCGATATAGATTTAGATCAACTTGTAAAGCCTATTTTGATATCCGGACCAGGACAGGTTGCAAATTGGTTTCAAATGTTCTCAAGAATCGTGGATCAAACTGAAAGCAGTTTTTATATAAGGCAGCATTGGTGCAAACAATTCTCAGAAATATATTATTGTTCTTTTTCACAGAGCCGGACTCTATTCCTATAAATAGTCCGATCATCTACGGGTTCTCAAATTGTACTTTTGGCCACGAGAAGATTTTGACTTTGACTTTTTGACATGTACTTCAGAAATCTTTTTTCTGCGCTTGCTAGTGTTCAGTGGCGAGTTCTCATCGCTGTCGTCACATTTACGCTTATCACCTGTCTGTTTGTCATTCAGTAATGATTTGCGTGCAACAAGTTTATTCTTTAAACATTCACGACCGCGAGTTGGATCTTTCGCGGGAGAATTCTTAAGCCTCAAAAGACTCGACTTGGTGTGCTTCACTATTGTTTTCTTTTTTAACGGTGAAAGAACTACCTGAAGAACACGACTGTCATGAAGAGTCTTGTAAAATGTAAACTGACTAAACTGCTTGGCCTGCTCCTTGAAGCTTAACTCGGGAGATAATCCATTGAGAGATGTGTCAGAACCAGAGTACTGAATGGACGAGTGATTGTGGTGACCACTGTCTCGGTCTGTACAGGCCAAAGCATTCAACACTGCCAACGGTTTTTTAAAGTGCACTTCGTCGTCCGACAGGTCGTCACTCTCACAATCGGCCACAACACCCGAGCTGTCTCCGTGAAAACTGTCCTTCTTCAGACTTGACGTACTCGCCTCCGTTACACAGGCAGAAAACATATCAAACTCACTGACCGATTTCCTAAACCTATCAATATTTGATAGAGGTCTTCCATGCGAATCAATGAATGGTTTAATCGGGGATTCGGGTACGAGATCAATATTTTTAGTACCTTCTAAACCACGAATCTCTGCCTGCAATGTTGTTACACATTCCTCCTGCTTGCTCAGCGATTGGTCCGCAGTCTCCATGGCAACTTTACTATCTTTAGCAACCCTTCCCATTTTCTTTATGTCCTCTTTCTGTTATAAAAAATTGAGGATATATTTAACACATCCCTGGTATAATGCTTCTGGACAATATTGTAGAAAAAAAATATAGTCACAAGTTTTCTCACTTTCAAACACTTTTTTTCTTATTTCTTAAAAGCAACAAAACTTTCAATGCAAATATATTATTAAGGTAAGATGTTTCTGGAAAAGTAAGAGTGTTGTAAGAAACACATTTGTCACCTCCAAATAACCAATCGCTACATCCACAGGCAAATTGTTATGGGTTAAATATAAACATTGTGGCTAGCCGCTAAAATAAAAAGAGAGCAGTCGAGCGAGCCAACTCTTGTCTGTTTTTTATTATTCAAAAGGAGTATTACTGAATACTTATTTAAGCAAGAGCTATGTGATTTGGTAAAAAAGTCTGGTTTATTCCTAGGAACATGTGTACCAACTTTCATTTGAAAAATTTTAATGTTTTTTTGGAGTAATGAGGTAAGGTTAAAGTGTTTTGAAGACGTAGACATTGCTACCAAATGTAATTCAATAGCCAGACTTTGTTTCTTTAAAACAGCCTATCTAAAGTAGCTCATTAAGAGCAATTTCTTCTTTTGCTAAAATGCTTTCAAAAGTCGTCTGCTGCAAAGGTGTCAACTTAGAAAACTTAATCAAAGTACTTAAAGTCATGATAACTGGTTGCGCAAAATATTACTGGCAATAATATGGCAGCCTTGTTGGCAAAAGTTTGAGAATCAGTTATCTTGTTACTAAAAACCTGTTTACCATAGATTCAAGCTTTTTCTCATAGTCAGCATTCAGCTCCTTCAGCTGTTCAATTTCTGTTTCCCTTTGAACAAACGTTTCACCAGCCTCTGTGAGCATGTCATTTAGTTCCCCTATTTCGGTCTCCTGTAAAGTAAGTCTCCATCATTTAACAGTTAACACAATGCCAGAAACAGATGACTTTTGGTGGAAGAAGAATGACACTTGACTTTTGTCAAATGATGCATAGAATGTTTGCAGATTTGTCCCTTGGTTGACAGCCTGCATCGCTACCGGAGCTTGGCTTTCACATGTTTAACTGTTACAAGATCAATTTATAAAGAAATAAGAGCCATGCTCTTGTAAAGCAATTCAGTCCATATGCAACAAGTTTAGAACCAGATCAACCTGCCCAGATTGATTTGGTTCTGAACCCAGCCATAAAATAAGTAAAATTCTGACCAACTTTTTTTATTTAAATCAGTTTGCATAGATGCATAGAAAGATCTCTAACTACACATGTAATAAATATGATTGTTTTTCCATTTGAGCGCTTCATATCAGGGCCTCCGCTGTCAGTCGCCAATTGCGAAGAAAGAATCAAAGTGGCGCAAAACAATTTTGCGAAATCGCTTGCGAAATTCTCGGCAAGGCGCCATTTTGTTTTATAAATGCTCTAAGCGGTGAATATTTTCAACCATATAAGCATTCTATCGACTCTTTTATCTCTGTGTATGCGACTCGCAATAACCAGTCTTGATATTTCACAATGTGAAGGTCAAGTGACTTGTTTTTCACACGTTTTATTAATATATCGGATAAATTAGTGTGATAAACGATTGATCGATGTTGTTATTACCGATTAAAGAGGGACGATAGTTAACAGTTTGTTTGTACTTTGATGTTTCTGATTGGATGTACATTTTAATTTGAACAGCATGTTTGGTCCGTAATCAAGAGCGCTTATGACCAAACATTTGATGCGGATTTCAATTGATGGCCCCAGTGTTGAACATTTTGATTTTAAGAATGCCTTTAAGGTTTGGGCTGGTTTAAAGACTCCCAGCATTGTAAATATAATCGTGTTTTAAATTGAATAGAAACGAAAAATATGTGCTTTTTATACATCTTATGTTATTTTATAAATAATACATGTGCTATTGCTAAAGTCATGGATGCAATAAAAGAGAAAAAAAACAATATATTTCGTTTCGTATACCCGTATCAGTTCATATTTTTTTTTAAATTGGCCTTCAATCTTTAAAGTTGGCTCCTTTTTTTCAATTTGGCGAAAGAAAAAAAATAGCCAGGGGAGACCCTGCATATACATAGATTTATCCGATTGAATCAGAAATAAGCGATATTTTACCTTTTCCCACATTAGAAGTAGATGACGCTTGAAAACATTTTGGCCGAAGGCCTTTTCCAAAACGTTTTCAATTTGATTCAATAATTATACTTTTATTTCTAGAGATTTTCCATGGTTTTTTTTGCTTTGATATTTTCAAAGCTGTCTGCCGAAAGGGTTAGAATTCCTACAAACCTTTTCTTGGAGACATTCTCTTGACTGCTGTAATTGTTGTGTTAAATTCTCTATCAAATTGGCCTTAGAGCTGACATCTTCAGTATTCTGTTGTATAAACAGAAATATTTGTTGATTATAATTACAATACAATAACTTCTTCTTTTCTAAAACAATTTTGTGCATCAAAAGTTGATTCTACAGAAATTACAATTGCATGACAGATTTGATAGATCTCATGCTGCTCTTTATAGATACAAGTTATGATATTCCAGGTCCTACCTGTCCTAAAAGTGAATAAAAGAAACAAGCTAGAAAGTACATTTTCCCAACCCTGCTTTAAGGTAGAGCATCTGTAACAGTCAATATTTCAAATGTGACTGAACTTTTTTTCTAGTTATCCTTAACCCTTTAGGGAAATATTGGGGAAGTATTAAAAGATTTTATCGTCTAGAATAAAAATTATTGAAATTTGAAGTGTCCAATGTCCCAGACTTTGATAAGGCATTGAGAAAGCAAAATTGTAACAACTTCTTAAGTCAATTAAATAGTTTTAATAATCTTACATATTAATTATATCATTAACTAAGACCATTTTTACATCAAAATAACAATGCTGATTTAAAAAATACCAATGAGAATTACATATCTCAAAAATAAAAATAGAAAAAATCTACAAATATAACCCTACCCCCTCTTTGAGTTTTATACTTTTTTCAGAAAATATTGTTAATTGTCATGTTTAAAATTGTTCTAGTACTATAACTATATTATTAAACCACCTATGTTATATACCAATATTTTTAATAATGTTAGATGAGCAAAATACACAAAAATAAAAAACTTTTACCGTCTCGTTTGCTTTTAATAAGGTTTTATGTAAGACAGGTTGGAAAATAAAATGACGCAAAATTTAGTCAAAAAGTGACTTTTCAACATTTATAACCGTCAGTAATAATAATAATAGCTTTAATGTGGATGACATTTTGGCAAATGTTTAAAGTAAAACAATTTTACTTGATATAATTATACATATTATACTTAAATATATTGAATTTTATCAAATGATTGAAAATGATTGATATCATTACCCCACCCACCTAAACAAAAATTGCAATATATTTAAGTTACAAAATGTATTATTCTAGCAACATTCTTAAACAATGAATATCTTAAACTTGTTAATACTTGAAGGAAAAGACTATATTGTTTAAATAATTAAAATATGAAACTATA
>JASEVX010000011.1:33280802-33320714 GCA_031761405.1 Serripes groenlandicus
AGTTACAAAATGTATTATTCTAGCAACATTCTTAAACAATGAATATCTTAAACTTGTTAATACTTGAAGGAAAAGACTATATTGTTTAAATAATTAAAATATGAAACTATATATAACAAATTTATTTTTGGATCAGAAAAACAGTTCAGTCACATTTGAAATATTGACTGTTACAGATGCTCTACCTTAAATGGTCAAATCTTAATAGAGACTTATCAGAAACAAAAGCTGTAACATAGCATGTAGATTGCAACCTTCATTGTAAAACAAAACTAAAAACATTTTGCTAATGCTGCACACAATGCCATTGCCAATGACAGGCTGCAACAGGGTTAAGAACGTGAAAAATGTTTTTATCTAGAGCTCTGTTGACAAGATAACCTTAAGTGTCTCCATTTTAAACAGGCAGATGACCCAATAGAAAATAAGAATTAACCCTTACCCACCTTCAGACGCGTTTTGATAACATTGTGCTAAAAGGAGAAATTGCTCTTAATGAACACTTTCCCCTTTTGCCACCATGTTTCCAACCCCTTTCAATAATTACATGATCATTTATTGAGATATTTTTAAATTTTGCCTAGATGTTTCCAAAATCATCTACTGCAGATTTATTGCAAGTAGAAAAGAGTGGTTAACCCTTTTCCTGATATAGATGCTTTCTGACGCCTCTGCAGCAGACGGCTTTTTGAAAACGGTGACAAAAGAAGAATTTGCTGAAAACAAGAAATTTCTGCTTTTGCCACAATGTTTTCCACTTTTAGTCATTAGGTTATCCATTCAATTATAGAGATCTTTTTTATGACAAAATATGTTAAAAGTCATCTGCTGTAGAATTGTCTTATGGGGGAAAGGGTTAAGCATTTAAATTACCTGCTGTTCTGCATCACTATGATCAGCCTGGTTTAGCTTGTTCAGCTGATTTTCTAGATCATTTTTCTCCTTGAACCATTGATCTTCTTTCATCTTATAATGATCTGCATCTGACTTAAGAGCGTTTATCTCTTCCTTCAATTGTTTGATTGTTTCATTTCTCTCCTATAAAGAATTTGGAAAAACATCAAACATGATGGAAAATATAATACACAATTTCAATGAAATCATGAAAAATTCTGCTTCTTTAATTAATAATACACCAGTAACACACATTGACTATAATGTACTTATAGTTCAAATACATACCAATGGACTTAGACGGTAGAATTTTAATGTTTTTCAGCTTACTATTTATAAATTATTTACTATTGTAAATGAGCATGTGTGACCTACTAGTTAACCTTTTCCCTCATACGACAATTCTGCAGCAGACGACTTTGAACATATTTTGTCAAAAAATATAAAATCTCTATAATTGAATGGATAACCTATGACTAAAGGTGGAAAACATTGTGGCAAAAGGAGAAATTGCACGTTTTGTGCAATTTCTTCTTTTGTCACTATGTTTTCAAATAGTCGTCTGCTGCAGAGGCGTCAGAAAGCGTCTATATGAGGAAAAGAGTTAAGTAAAAAGAGCTGCATCTATTGAAAATGATACACTTGTTAACCCTTTTCCACATATAGACACATTTTGTCACATCTGAAGCAGATGACTTTGGAAAACATTGTGGCAAATGGAGAAATTGCTCATCAATAGCCTTCTCTTTTTTTTGCCACAATGTTTTCACCTCTTTTCGATAATAATCATTACTTTTACAGATATTGTCCAACGTTTTGCCCACATATTTACGAAGTTGTCTGCTGCATGCATTATTGTTAATAAGAAAAGGGTCTAACATTTAAACAGTGAATCACAAGATTTGGCATACAAACAGTCATGACTTGAGTATTTACTATCCACCCTTATGAAACTTTGCACTTAGATACACATGGTAATACCAATCAATGATGTTGACACAGCGATGCAACAAGATCACATTTCACCCTGATACAGATGAAATGTATGGCGTATACATATAAAATTAACTTACTTCAATTTTAACCTTTTCTTGGTGCAGTAACAAACTTGACACCCATTCATCCTCCCCATCCGTCATCATCTCATCCCTTTTCTTTTTCTGCTTCTCTGCATTAATGTAAATCTGAAGCCTTTTCTCCACCATCTCTTCTGCCTGTTGATCTCTTAGCCTGAACTGTTCACTGGTACAAATAAAAAATAAATACATATATACATGTAATGGGTTAACATTTATTTGTTTTAATTACTGGATCAATGATCCAGTAATTCTTTGAAAGCACTAAACCTGACATCATCTCAACTGGACTAATAAAGCAGTTGAAAAAATGCAAAATGCCAAGAACTTAGTTAATCTTCAGGCTGTAGTTCATATTTTGTTATAAACCAGCTCTTAGTTTAATAGCAGTACATCACAAGTATTTTCAACGTATTATAGACTACATAATCAAAAACAAAAACACAGCCAGTCACTTGCAACCTTAGTTAACTGTCCAATATACAAAATCCTTAGAGGCAGTCACAACAAAGTCACAGATCTCAAGCAGGTCCATTTTTGTTTGCTGGTCAACTTGACAGTGCTCAATCACTGCGTTAATAATAATAAATATAAAGACATTTTTTGGAAAACTTGAAGTCATAAAGTAAATAGTCTTTTAATAAATTAAACATTTGAACGTATTGGAAGCTACGAGTTTGCAGGCACAGCAGATATTTGTCATGATTTTTTAAACTTGTAAAATGGCTGTAAAGCCGAGTGCAAGACTTGGTGTAAACAAACCCAGTGAGGAGACGAAAATTTACTGAAGTATAAAAATACATGGTATCGTTTACCCTAGCATATTAATAAGTGCACATTTACCAAGCAAGAATTTGATGAATGGTAAAAACACATATTTTCAACACAGATGTTACGCAATTAGACAAGCTGTCTGTCCACTAGACAATGATTTTTTTTTTTTATCTAGGGTTAATGTCAAACCCTAATGCAAGTACAACAAAAATACAGCAGATAACTTTGCAAATGACTGGCCTTATTGTGGAAAATTTCTACGCATGAAATTATAATTTTTGAATAGAGTGAATAGAATAAAAGCTCATCATGAGCAATCTCCGTTTGAGTCATAAGTCTGCTTTGGAAATCATCAAAAATAGATCTGCTGGTGGGAAAGTGTAACCTGTAAATGAACTAAGAATTGTTGGGTTTATAACATGGCAAATCTGAAAGTCAACAGCTGCAGAGGCATCTAAATTTGTCTGTATCTTAAAAAGGATTAACCTATTCCCACTGCAGTAGGTTTTTTTTTTAATGATAAGCAATTTCTTCTTTTGCCAATATGTTTTCAACTCTATTCATTCGTTTAACTTTCATTTTGAATATATCTTTAACATTTCAAAGTCGTCTGCTTCAGATTTGTTGTTTGTGGGATAGGGTTAAACCAATTAATTTCCACTCTTCCTATAAATGATATTTACCTGCACTTTTCTTCTATCTTTGAGAACTGTGCCATCATTTCATCACACACCTCCTTTCTAATGGATGCTTCCAGCTTCGCCTTTGTTTTCTTCTCTTTATCCAGATCTTCTTGAAGTTGATCTATCACAGCAAGCAACTCCTACAAAAAACAGCATCTTTGGTCATACATCTCTTTCATCTAACCCAAAGTTGTATTGGTTTATTTTTATGATCATGCAGAGAGAGGAGTATTCAGGTCTTTTCTCACCTATATTTCTTGAAAGACTTGACTTAAACCCTATGTTGTGGGTATTCAAAAGAATAGTCTATCTGAGAAAATTATTTTGAGTACCACAACATAGGGTTGAGTGTCAAATAATGGTTTTGGAATTTTAAACTCACCATATTAGGGTTCTGATCTTGAAGCTTTAAATGTAAAGTCAAGTGTATGAATAAAATGGTTGCTTGGTCATGAGTAGACTGGCAACAGTCCTTATGGTTATTTTTCAATGTTACAATTGGGGAGAACTCTAATAGACAAAATATGCATGCCTCTGATTATCGTTCTTAGGGCTTGACCATAAGGACTGGTGTAATGTGGATAAAATGTTCCCAAGATTCTGGGAAGAAATCTCGTTAATATCTGTCAGTGGCATCTGGTAATGATACTGATCATCAACATTGGAATTTTATTGCCGTTACTAATTTTTATGACCCTCTGAATCGGTCAGCCACAGTTGAAGGTGTGTATAGTTTAGAAGGTCTTGGAGTTTAAAAGTAGGAATTTATACAGCTTTGTTACAATCATGTGAATATAACAAGATGAAAAAAACACTTTAAATTTGAAAGAAGAAAAACAAAAATTACTATTTAAGTAAGAGACATAGAGCGGTTGTGTTTGATCTTTTTAGCATTTGTATCAACACAAGTCCCGATTTATCTCATAATGGTTGAAATCTAAATAATGTCTTGTGTACAAAACATGGATAATATAATAAGAACTTGTCTTGAAAAGTTAGGCTATGAACACATCCGTCCGAATCAAGAAACTGTAATAAAAGAATACCTTCAAGTGCAAAGATGTGCTATTTTGCTCGCCAACTGGAAGTGGTAAAAGTTTGACTTTTGAAATTGCGCCGTATGTGTTCCGAAAATTTAACAACTTAGAAGATATGTCAGTATGTTGCGTTGTTGTTGTATCACCACTTGTGGCGCTGATGCAGAGTCAGGAAAACAACTTCCACAACAAAGGTCTGAAATCAGTGTACCTATATGAGGCTCCGTTTTACTATTTATTCCTTATTTTTTGATATCAGAAAATCATTTTTTGATATCAGAAAATGGATTTCTTGATATCAAGAAATAAACAGTATTTTCTGATATCAAAAAATAGATTTTCTGACATCAAAAATCTATTTTTTGATATCAGGAATTCGATTTTTTGATATCAGAAAATATTCAGAAAATGTATTTCTTGATATCAGAAAATCGTCAGTATTTTTTGATATCAGAAAATCGATTTTCTGATATCAAGAATTCGAATTCCTGATATCAGAATATGAATGTTTGATATCAGAAAATGTATTTCTTGATATCAGAAAATCGTCAGCATTTTCTGATATCAAGAAATCGAATTCCTGATATCAGAAAATGTATTTCTTGATATCAGAAAATTGTCAGTATTTTTTTTTATTACATACCTATCCAAATTTTGCATTGAAATTTAAGTGGCATAAAATCAATATCAATTTTTAAAAAAATGATAACTAACACTGTGACGATAACACTTTTAGTTGTTTTATATCATCACTAGTGATGATATCATTTTTGCCGGAACTACTTTTTTTAGATTTGGAACATCTTTGGAATTTAAAGTGGGTTTAATACTAGGAATTTAAAAAAAACTAAGACCGAATACTAGGAAAATGACGTCACGTCAGCAGTTTTGACGTCATAACGCTAGTCATTTGGCGCCAAATAGAAGCAGCAGTATTTGGTTACGTAACATTCATACGCCTAAGGCCAAGTCATTTTTTTTTTATAGGTTTCTTTAAAATAAAGGGGAGATTTATTCCAGATATATAATAAATAGAATAACTAACTGCATGTTTTTGATATCGAATTTATGTCACTCGGGAACAAAGGGGTAATTTGGTGTAAAATCACTCAACCTACGGTTTCGTGATTTTAACCAAATTACCCCTTTTTTCCCTTGTGACATAAATTCTATATCAAAAACATGCAGTTAGTTATTCTCTATTTATTACATACCTATCCAAATTTTGCATTGAAATTTAGTGACATAAAATCAATATCAATTTTAAAAAAATGATAACTAACACTGTGACGATAACACTTTTAGTTGTTTTATATCATCACTAGTGATGATATCATTTTTGCCGGAACTACTTTTTTTAGATTTGGAACATCTTTGGAATTTAAAGTGGGTTTAATACTAGGAATTTTAAAAAAACTGAGACCGAATACTAGGAAAATGACGTCACGTCAGCGGTTTTGACGTCATAACGCTAGTCATTTGGCGCCAAATAGAAGCAGCAGTATTTGGTTACGTAACATTCATACGCCTAAGGCCAAGTCATTTTTTTTTATATGTTTCTTTAAAATAAAGGGGAGATTTATTCCAGATATATAATAAATAGAATAACTAACTGCATGTTTTTGATATCGAATTTATGTCACTCGGGAACAAAGGGGTAATTTGGTTTAAAATCACTCAACCTACGGTTTCGTGATTTTAACCAAATTACCCCTTTTTTCCCTTGTGACATAAATTCTATATCAAAAACATACAGTTAGTTATTCTCTATATATCAAAAATTCGATTTCTTGATATCAGAAAATACTGACGATTTTCTGATATCAAGAAATACATTTCCTGATATCAAATATTCATTTTCTGATATCAAATATTCATTTTCTGATATCAGGAATTCGAATTCTTGATATCAGAAAATCGATTTTCTGATATAAAAAAATACTGACGATTTTCTGATATCAAGAAATACATTTTCTGATATCAAATATTCATTTTCTGATATCAGGAATTCGAATTCTTGATATCAGAAAATCATCTGATAAGGAAAAATAGAGCATATTTCTTAATATTTTTTTGATATCAGGAATTCGATTTTTTGATATCAGGAAATCAATTTCTTGATATCAGAAAATAATGAATATTTTCTGATATCAAAAAATCGAATTCCTGATATCAAAAAAATAGATTTTCTGATATCAAAAAATGAATTTTTGATATCAGAAAATACTGTTTATTTCTTGATATCAAGAAATCCATTTTCTGATATCAAAAAATCGAATTCCTGATATCAAAAAATAAGGAATAAATAGTAAAACGGCGCCTCATATACCTACATGACAAAGATAGTGGGATAAACGTTGAAGACTTACAAGAAGGAAAAGTCGACATCATTTTTGCAAGTCCGGAGTCAATTATATTTCTATCCAAACTTAACTTAAAAAATATTTATAAATGATATGAAAACACACTTTCCTAGAAAATTAGAACTATGTCAAAAGTAAACCCGCAAATGCGAAAACTAAATGACCAGTGAACTCCCATGTACAATGAGGTTTTATGGGTGTGCAAATTACCCTTAACAAATTGGAGGTTAGACCACACATTCATTTATAACCATTAAATTGACAGGATCACTCATTACATAGCTATTCACCAGATGTTATATCAAAAACAATGTGTATTGATAATCCAAAGTTCACCAGGCTCTATGTTTCGGACACCAGTTGAAATGCAGCCATATAATAATAAACATAGAGCCTTGTGCCAGGCTAGGTCATGAGTTGAGTATGTCATAATATTACTAGAGAGTAGAAGTGCAGACCAAATGGCAAATTGCAAGAAAGCCACTGAAGGTAAATTTCGGACACTGTCTAGTCGGGGGACAAATTTCAGTGATGCTACAGGAAAACCACTCGTAACCCGATTGTTACATATATGTGGCCCTGGGGGAAATACCCGCCTACACTTACATGCCTGCACCTGCTCATTGAAAGTGTGACAGACCGACGCCGGACAAAAAAAAAGTAATCCCTAAGTGCCTATACCATGCTATACAGGGTGACACAAAAAGGATCTTGGTATTGGTTTAAGAAAAGTAAGAAAGCCTGAATACACAGTTACTTTTACCGAAGCATTTGTGGTCTACATGCATGTTATACTGCCTTAGTTGTCAGCTTCTGACATAATTCTGTACAAGTTTAGCTAAAGCACTGTTCATCCTTTAATCAATTTTTATTTTATTTTTAATGCTTAATTTTAGTCTTAATTTTTAAAGAATGAATCAATATTATATAGCAGCAGTTCTGTTACTCCAATAAGCCCTCAGTTATCCTAAGCAGACCACATGTCTAATCCTAGGACTGGCAGTGATTTTATCTTCATGCAAGTTCACATTGATATATGTACTTGACATTTGAGAGCAAGGATGATTCATCATCGGGCATTAAAACTTTAACAACTTTATAAGACTCTGAATTTCTGTGTGTTGTATTCAGTGACCATTGCCATAAATTGTGTTAGATTTACCTATTTATTTTATCCAAAATGATTTACAAACTGTTAATAAATAATAAATTAATTACTTTGAATTTGTGTTTTTTTGCATGTGAAAACTGCTAAAGAAAAGGCGAAGCCAGAATACAGTTTCTCCTATGTATTTATTTTCCATATGCATGTTATATTGCCTTAGATCTTGTCTTCTGACAAAATGCTGTAAGTGCATAGCTATTGCGTTATAATGTGTGATGAAAACACCATTGTTAATTTCCTTTCACACTTAATCAATTTCTATTTTATTTTATTATGCTTAATTTTACAGTCCCTCCCTATTCTTGATCTTTAAAGATTGAATCATTATTGCAGCAGGTCTTTTACTTCAATAAGCCCTCAGTTATCCTAAGCAGACCACATGTCTTATCCTAGGACTGGCAGTGATTTTATCTTCATGCAAGTTCATATTGATATATGTACTTGACATTTGAGAGCAAGGATGATTCATCATCGGGCATTAAACATTTTACGACTTTTTTAGATTGATTTTTTTTTCTTCAGCCTCAACTTGTTCTTTATATGCATTAATTAAAGGGAATCATTAAATGCAATGCCAGAAAAAAATATCCATTGTAAAAAAGATTAAATATTTTCAAAGATGTTGAAACTAGAACTATCACTGAAGATGATAAATACCCCCTAAACAGCACCTTGACCTACACCATAACTTAATAAGTAAAAGGGCCATAACATAAAATAACATGCAATTGTAACCCCTTTAGGATATGCACATCTCCTCTTGGTATAGAAGCTTCATGCAAAATTGTATTGAATTCCACCCAATGGGTTTGTAAGAAATAGGCCGGACAAAATTAGCTTCGGACCGACCGACCGACAGACAGCCCGACACAGTGACTCCTATATACCCCCTCTTCTTCTAAGGGGGTATAATTACAAAGACATTACGGACAATGGTATGTGAAGGGTTATGTAAAATGGTAAGGGTCAATATGCAGTGACCATTACCATAAATAATGTTAGATTTACCCATTTATTTCATCCAACATAAATCACAAAGCCAGAATACACAGTTTCAACTACACATGTATTGTCCACATGCATGATATATTGCCTTAGTTGTTGGCTTCTGACAAAATACTGTAAGTGTGTAGATATAGTGTTCTGAAAACACGACTGAAATTTGGATTTTATTAACACTTAACCCTTTCCCTCATACAACAATTCTGCAGCAGACGACTTTGAACGTATTTTGTCAAAACACAGAAAATCTCCATAATTGAATGAACAAGCAAATTCAGAGATAGGCCTGTAGGAATTTTCTGTACGGGCCCTAATTAAGGAGGAACCCCTACCGGAAGTATAACAAGCCGAATTTGGTGTTTTTGAGTAGGTTAATACCTGCTACATATTAGGTAAGTTCTCGCATAAAAATCGCGGTCTTAGAAATACCAAAATTTTGAGAGTTTCCAAGAGGCCCGGATTTTTTTTTTTTTAAGATAAAATTTTCAATATTTTTGAAGTCGTCAATTGCGTTTAATAGATAAAGAGAAAAAAATGTAATAATGAATGTTTTTTATATATTGACGAAGCCATGATATTCAAAAATGTGTTATTTTTGTGTTTTTACGTTCATATCTTCTGCACATGCGCAAATTTAGTTATACGAGTACGGTTTAAATCGGTAAATGAGTTAATTGACACGTATATCAAGTTATACCTTTACAAAATCATTTAAACATACCTGTCTGAAGCAAGACATACATTTAGGGGTTAGTTGTGCCTTTCATCTTTTTCACCCATCCATTTATCCGTCTGTCCGTTCATTAACATTTCGATAAACACAATTTTTTTTATTTAATTTTTTTTATAATAACAATAAACACAATTTTCATGTATGCTTTTTTACCGTAACTTTGTTACTAATTATCGTTCGATATTTTGGAAATTTTCGAAATTTTTAATCTGTGCATATACTTCAGTTCTTTAATATTTCAGTCCAAACGTGTTTTTTCTGGTCCCAATTCTTTTCCTTCTTTGTCTATATGATTTTACAACGGATAAGTCAAAATTCGAGAATTTACAACATCTCCTGTGTCAAAGTTTTATTTGGTCCCTACTAGAAATTGACCTGCGTATGTGTACGATAATAGTCAAAGTAGGTCATTTTTGTTGACTTGACAGGTAAATTTATAACCACGCTTTGTTTAATTAGCCAAACACAAGCCTGTAAATTACAATTAACTTTTAATTAAATTTTGATTCGCATAATTTGCGATCATTTAAAAACAATAATCATCGTGAACGAAAATCATTCATAATTTAAATTAAATTATCATCAATGAGTAAATGCTGACAAATCGTTTAATTATGTTGTGCTATTTGTATGTTAAATATGTGTACTTGTTATTTATTTATAAGTCAAAGTACGCTTGTGTCGAAGAAAATTTGAAGGGCCCTTCGAATTCGACACAACGAGCGTCGACTGTAATTATAATTAACACAAACCATAGTAATTTCCCTTTTATTGAAAATGACTGAATGATAAGAACAAGCATTTGGTGAGATTAGTTGGCCTAAAAGTATTTTAGGGCATATATAGGTATCGTATTTTGCGCCCATAGATATGTCAGTCCGCTTATTTGTCGGTCCCATTTGGCTTCAGCGGAACAAATATCTAAAATAAGAGTTAGTATTGCTTTCAAATTTGAAATATGATTTGTTAGCGAACTTTGTACTGCTTTTAACCTATTTAATCGTTAAGGTCATCTTCATTAACATCTGTTTCGATGAGTTTGTTATTGCATTCAGCAAAACATTTATAATTTTCAAGACAGGGTAAACCTGCTGAAAGGCACTGGCATTGCCGACTTGATCCGCACATTTTATCTGTGCAAAACATATGAGTCAAGTCTCTTACTTCTTTTGGAGCTGGGCCTTTTTCGAAATAGACGGGCTGATATGTTCCATTTTCATTTTGTGTCCAACCGTTTAATCGTCGATCAGGTAGGTCTATGACAGGCAAATGGTTATGACACCATATATAAGCCTGATAAAAAGCTCTTAACGCCAAATTTTGAGTCAGTTAAAGTTTTGTCGCACATAATGCATAAACTAGCCTTGAAAGTACTATCGTCAAAAATAGTGAAGCCATTGTTTGGTTAATAAATTAAATGTTTAACACAGATTTAGAACAACCTTGATCTCTTCAATACAAGAGCATACTAGCTAGTATAATGTTTATCTTGGAAATTTTCTTACGCAGATATTTTATAAAACTGCGCCACTGCTTACGTCAGAACAAACGACACCCATTGGCCAGTTAATAAATAACACTCTGACATTTATAAATGTATATGTTTATCCTATGTTTTTAACATGAAGGATGCAAAGGGCAATATTGTAAATACTTTTCACAAAGATATTAACAGTTTACTGGATAGTCTCGGTTTATCATATATGCACATGAAATCAGACATTACCAATTCTGACGTTGAAATTGTTATTGGGCAAATAAAAGATAGTTACATTCAAAATTGATTTTCAGATTTAGATAATTCTGCGAAATTACAATATTACAGATCTTTTAAAAGCTACTTTGAACACGAAAAATATATCGATTGTGTTAATAACAATAATTACAGAATTACAATGACAAGACTAAGATGTTCATCCCACCATTTATTAATTGAGGAAGGACGATATAATAACATCCTTAGGGAAAATAAAATATGTAAAATGTGCAACTGGAATGTTATTGAAAATGAATATCATTTTATACTTATAAGTCCTTTGTATCGTCAACTGAGAATCAATTTACTTCCAAATTAGTATCATATTTGGCCATCACTATATCAATTTAAACAACTAATGAAAAATGATAAACTAAGTATATTACGAAAACTTAGTAAATACATATACATGACCAATACTAAACGCGATTCTAAAACAGTACCATAGACTGATAGAAATCCGAAAAAGGTGCTATTTTAAATCCACAAAATAAACAATCCAAGTTTAGTCAACTTGTAAGCATTAATATTAATTACACTTTTCTCGAATATTATATATCACATGTCAACATGTAACTATACTATATGTATTGCTATACAATTGTTTATTATGTATATGTTGCAACAACATGTAAAATGTTATGCAACTAAAGAACTTGAACTTAATCTTGTAAAATAAATCAGTTGATTCAAGCTCTATATTCAACTGATAGATTAAACCACACACATATTTTTAAAAGAGTATAAAGACCGGTTAAATGTCGACTGAATGATAAATAATTTGTTAATTAGTCAATATTATGTAGATGTACTTGCTTTAAATAAAATTATCCACTAATCATTATAAATTGACACGCTGACATTTATAATTTATTACATTGATATATGAAGCAATTGATTTCAGATAAATTCATTTAATAAAAACTGTATTAAAATTGCGCATTCAGAACGATCATACTATATGTGCTTAACGATAAGTAAACTGTTAATAAGACAATGTTATGTACACATTTTAAATTGCTTTAAACGCCGATTACATAGGTTCATTTTCATGTTTACAAACACAATCATTGATAAATTCAATACGTTAAACGTCTTTAATAAAACAATAACAATAAACCTTATGAATCATATACTTTTGGAAGATATCCGAAACATACGTATTATCCGAATTACTCTTCTTTTACTTTCACTTTCCTATATAAAATAACGGAAAATTTTCCTAGTTTAAAGCGTCAATAACCTTTTCTGTAAGAGACGGATTTTTATGCGATTTTTTTTGGTAAACATGTACATCTATACCTTCCGGAAAATATCAATATCGCTTTGTTATACTTCCGGTAGAACCTTTGGAAAAAAAAAACCGTTTTCTACAGGCCTAAGAATTATGGTCCCCCGCTAGGGGTTGTCACAAGGAATACACATGTGAAATATGAAAGCAGTACCTATTACGGTTCAGAAGTTATGACCAAGGTTAAAGTTTTTGTGACAGTGTGACGGAGGGACTGACGAATGAGATTTAATGTCCCCGACGTTTTACTTCGTAAAGCGGGGGACAATAACCTATGACAAAAAGTGGAAAACATTGTGGCAAAAGGAGAAATTGCACGTTTTGTTCAATTTCTTCTTTGTCACTATGTTTTCAAAAAGCTGTCTGCTGCAGGGGCGTCGGAAAGCGTCTATATGAGGGAAAGCGTTAACCCTATCCAAAATATAGACAGTTTCTGACGCCTCTGAAGCAGGGGATTTTTGAAAACATTGTGGCAAAAGGAAAAATTGCTCATGATGAGCAATTTCTCCATTTGCCACAATGTTTTCAACCCTTTCAGTAATTACTCTTATTTCCATAATTTTGTCTAGATGTTTTCAAAGTCGTCTGCTGCAGATTTGTTGTATGTGAAGGGAGGTATACCTTTACAATCCCTCCCTATTCTTAATTTTTAAAGAGTGAATCAATATAGCAGCAGTTCTGTTACTCCAATTAGCCCTCAGTTATCCTAAGCAGACCACATGTCTAAACCTAAGACTGGCAGTGATTTTATCTTCATGCAAGTTCATATTGATATATGTACTTGACATTTGAGAGCAAGGATGGTTCATCATCAGGCATTAAACCTTTAACGACTTTATAGATTCTGAATTTCTGTGTTCCCCTAACCCCCGTCACTCTTCAAATATCTTAATCCTGATAGATTGTTGAATAGGCTATGGCTTTTATGTTGTAAAATTGATGCTCGGAAGTATTTCTTCCAATATATGCACACAGCCTTTTTAAAACATTGCAATCAATGTTATACAGGTCCTGATTTTGTGTATAACAAAACTCTTAAAGAACAATATTTCTCTTGCAGCTTCAATCTCTTTCGAAAACAGCCATTGATATAGAACATTTCTGATGCATAAAGTAACCTATAGAAAGATAACCAGAGCCCTAGATAATAAGAGTATTTCACATCCCCAATTCTTCATGTGATCCTCAACCCATATGGTATGGGTACTCGAAAGAGTCATCTCAAATATTGTTTGGAAAAGACCTGTTAACCCTTTCCCTCATACGACAATTCTGCAGCAGACGACTTTGAACGTATTTTGTCAAAAATTGGAAAATCTCTATAATTAAATGGATAACCTATGACTAAAAGTGGAAAACATTGTGGCAAAAGGAGAAATTGCACGTCTTGTGCAATTTCTTCTTTTGTCACTATGTTTTCAAAAAGCCGTCTGCTGCAGAGGCGTCAGAAAGCGTCTATATGAGGGAAAGGGTTAACTACTCCTTATCTAGTCAATTCCTTACGTCAATATTTTCCCGAGTGAAAACTTCCTGGTCTACCTCCTCAATGGATTCATCTAAATCATCATCACTTCCTTCTGGGAGAGGCAAATTGGTAGCTACTGGTAATGCTTCAACTTTCTCTTCTGAAATAATCAATTACATCTTTTTGTATAGGATGAAAAGGGATCTTGTTATACATTTATATCAGTATACCTAAAAGATTATAAGATGAACAACACTCCCCGAATGTGAAAAAAAGGGCCATATCTTAAGCAATAGTTTCATAAATTGCAAACTGTTAATATGCACAATCTCTACTCGGAACTTGTTTCCCATAAAGTTTCTCTAAATACCAGTCAGAAAAAAGTGTGAAATAACTTTGAAGGACGGATGCACACACGCAAGCACAGACATATAGACAACTCATTTAGCATTAAAATCGATCCAATTTTTTAAGGAGAGTTTAACAAATATAAAACATACTTGATGGAGTTGTTGCCCACATAATAGAGGATCGAGCGAGCATATTTTGCGATGGCATCACAACTGGAAGCCTTGGCTTCACAAAAACGGGCTTCTGTTTCACGATTACCTGCAGTTAAAAGATCAAAACATCATTCCTTTTTAATGATTTAGACAATATTTGAAAACATTTTGGACAAACTCTATGTCAAGAATTCATTTCCAATTAGTCATATTTTGAGTTATTTTACTATTCATACCAATGACACGTAAAAAAGTATATCAGTGAAAGAGGTAATGTTGCAATACTCTTACATGGCTAAGATATATTCAATAAAGAGTTTTCTTCGCAATACTGTCAATTTTGAATATCTCTGCAGCACTTTCCTCGTATTTAATAATGCTTTTCCAATTATTATCTAACTGTATTATTACCTAAGATGTTTTAAATGTAATGAAATAACTTCAACTACCATATCGGCAAAACACTTTTACAATGTATTGTTATATGAACTTCCAGTGGATCTGTACAATGTGACTGAGTCATAACATTTGTGTTAACCCTTTCCCTCATATAGACGCTTTCTGACGCCTCTGCAGCAGACAGCCTTTTGAAAACATAGTGACAAAAGAAGAAATTGCACAAAACGTGCGATTTCTCCTTTTGCCACAATGTTTTCCACTTTTTGTCATAGGTTATAAATCCATTCAATTATGGAGATTTTCTATGTTTTGACAAAATACGTTCAAAGTTGTCTGCTGCAGAAATGTCGTATGAGGGAAAGGGTTTAAATTTCACAAGATATATACAGCAGAACTTCATTTGGCTTGCAAAATTATCATAACTTAGTAAAAAGTAGTTTAATGAATTACCTGACTTGCAATGGCTGAAAACTTGAATACATGTTGGGTCTCATCATACATACTGGCTAGCTGGTTCACATTTACAATCATTGCTGCTTTACCTTGACCAACAAAAAAGTTCTGGAACAACCTGGTCAACTTTGAGTCTCTGAATGGGACTATTCTTGGATTATCTCTATGAAAAAAATTATCACATTAATCGATAATTTGACATGTCCGCAATAAGGTCAATAAATGAGGGTAGGGAGACAGGACGGAATTGTTATACCTATGTGTACCCGGACAGCAAAAGGATTCCGATCAATCCTCAGAATTAGTACAAAGGAAAACCAACCTTAAGGCAAGGCATTTAAGACAGGTGTAAATTCAGACCACCCTAACTATCCTCAGTCTGACCAGAACATGCACTATTTGCCTTTTACAGAAACTTCTAACAATCATATTGAAACTTGGTTTTGATAGCATGTATACATAGACAGGTCTTTAACTATACAAATTACTTTCATTAGTTTTCCTATGGCATTGCTAAATATATGTTTTCTGTATTTAATAAACTGTGTTGATTGAATACTAATGCATCGCTTATTACAATACTTTGTCAAACCAATTTCTACAATGCATTCGACATCTCATCAAAATCTATCAAAGAATAATGATGTAACAGTTGCTTACTTATGTGACTGGTTGAATCTCAATGTCTCGATACAGCGTCCTAGTGTCATAAGAGATGTATTGATGTTGCCCGCCTCCTTCAATCTTTCCCCAGTGTTGTTTGTCTTGGTAAGACGCTCAGACCCAGCTAAATCACACAAAGACAACCTGTAAAAGACATGAGGTCAATCGGGAAATATAGAGATGTGTAGTGTCCCCATCTTAGTAGCACGAACTCCGTCAAAGGAAATGTTAAATCAAAACAATAATGTTACAAGCTTGGAAAGTGTATACATCTCCTCTTAACACCGAACATTTCAAGTACATCCAGCAAGCATATTACGAGAAATGGCCTAAACATGATAAAAGGATGCTACATTTGAAATGCAAGGCGAGCATAAAATATTTTTCTGTTAACCCCTCTACCCCTGATTGAGGCAGAGTCTGAATCATTTCCCACATATATATGATATAACAAATCTGAAGCAAACAACTTTGAAAACTTCTTGATAAACAATATGAAAAATCGATTTAAATGAGAGTTGAATTATTAATTAAAGTTAAACATTGTCGCAAAGCAAGAGATAACTCATCATGAGCAATTTCTCCTTAGATGTCAATGTTTAAAAGGAGTTGTGTGCTGTGAAAGCATGCCTGTTGATGGGAAAGGGTTTATGTTTTAATCCTATTTATCACTCAAGCCGAGTACAGCATGTAACCGAAATAATTAATATAGATGTCTCAAAATAAATCCAAAACTTACATGCTCACTCTGGCAACATGTGGAGTGTCTTTATCCATTACCCGAAGAACTTTGATACTAAAGATACAGTGACTGAAAGAGATGTGATAAAAATAAAAATAAGTTTTACAGTTTTTCTAGAAATGATCAGTGGGCGTAACGCCGTATTACTGTAAAAGTATAAATTGAGTTGAGCTTGACAAGTTTAATGTCCATTTTCCCCACTCATACAGCAATCCTTCAAAGGAAAACATTAAAAGCATCTTGGCAAAAATGTGAAAAAGTCTTTCTGAATAAAAGAATAATAATTGAATCGAGTTGAAAACATTGTGGCAAAAGAAGAAATGGCTCATGAGCAACTTCTCCTTTTATCACAATGTTTTCAAAAGTCGACTGCTGCAGATGCGTTTGGATGATAGACAGGGTTTGAAGAGTCAAAAACAGCTAAACACTTTCAAGAATTCAAAAAACAGCAGCAGACAACTTTGAAATCAGCTAGGCAAAAATATGGAAAATTACTCTTAAAAGAAAGTACAATTACTGAAGAATAGAAAACATATTGCAAATAGAGAAATTGTTCATTATGAGTAATTTCTCCTTTTTCCAGTATTTTCTGAAGTCGTCTTCTGCAAATGCCTTGAAAAGCATCTATAATTTGGGAAAAGGTTAAGTTATACTTTCACTAGACCATAAAAGGGTTCCCAATCTGTCCCAAAACTAGAATGGAGTGCTACGTGGAGCACAGTGTGTCACCTGCACCTGCTTATTGAAAGTGTGACGAAAAAGTGTGACGGACAGACAGATGCCGGACAAAAAAAAAGTAATCCCTTAGTGTCTACCATGCTACGCAGGGTGACACAACAGCACCCTATAAAATCGACCAAATCTTCTTAAAAATTCTTTTTTTTCATGAAATATTCACAAAGGTGGAAGGGAAAATTTAGCAATGACTAAGTAGAACTAAATCTCAGGAGTTTGCATGGATCCAGCAATATCTCGATCAGCCTTCAAAACATGTGTCACATTCTGTCTTCCATTTTGGCTATGCATATTAAATCATAAATTCAATCACTTTCAGAAAGTCTACCTGTACGAGTCGGAAAACTGTACAAATCAGTAGTCATTCTTCATAAATTTATAAATAATAATCATAAAATGACAGTTTTGAAAAAAAGTCTGAAATGGTTGTTACCTTCTTGAAGAATTATGATTCAGTTTTGTACATGCAGTCTTTAAATTGCGTTGGCCGATTGTTAACAACTTGTATGCTTCATCAGCTGAGGTAACACGGATATACTTCAATCCTTAAAGTCAAAAAAGAAAAATAGTTTACTTATCTAGCTTCTAGATAAGGAGCATATAACATGTGTTTTATAATCTTTAATTCACCTCCAAAGTCTATGTTGTGTGTTTTCAAAAGAATTTTCTAAGAGAGACAATTCGTTTGAGTACAATCAACATATGTTTTAAATTGGTATTTAGAGAAATATCATGTAGAAAAGACCTGTTCACTCCTTATTTTAACCTCTGAAAGTTTGCTCCATTCTTTATTTATTTACAGGAGCCTGGTCAGATGCACTGGGTTCAGCTTTTCTTGTTGCACACATGAATAATTAAGAATGTGAAGTGTTGATCTATCCAGATCTGCTAGTAGTCTGATCAGCCTTTACACTGTTCTAATTCCAATTAACAAATCATTTGAGTCTGTGATGGCAAAAGGTACAAGTGCATTCACAGTCTGATGAAGATCTACACTGTTCACATATTACCTATACCTAAAAAAAAAATCTGTTAATTCAACAACTTGTGTAGAACATGATAATAATTAGTAGATGGACAGGCTATACTATTTAGAAATGCCAACTTAAGTCTTTTCTCATGCATTTAGGAATATTCTGGACAAGACAAAACACTCTCAGATATATAAATGCTGGAATGTGTGGGATGATTTCATATATGACCCAGTTTATGTGGTCCCTTTATCCTGACACCAGCAAGTCAGTTGTAACTAACCCCATAATCCTAAGCACCAAGGAGGTAAAGGCATTACTACTAATTTAAAAGTCTTTGGTATGATCCAGCATGGGATTGAACCTGCTGAAAGATTTTACTGATGCAATGGTACCTAAAGTTGTCTGTCTCCAGAAAATATTTATGAATTTATCCTTTCTCCAAATGTAGATCTGCGTTTTGACTCATCTGCGGAAAACTCCTTTACAACAATTCAATAATTAATATTTAAAAAAATATCCATATTTTTGCTTTGATATTTTCAAAATGGTCTGCTGTAGATTTGTTGAATGTTGGAAAAGTATTAACCCTTTCCCTCATATAGACGCTTTCTGACGCCTCTGCAGCAGACGGCTTTTTGAAAACATAGTGACAAATAAAGAAATTGCTCAAAACGAGCAATTTCTCCTTTTGCCACAATGTTTTCCACGTTTAGTCATAGGTTATCCATTAAATTTTCTATGTTTTGAGAAAATATGTTCAAAGTCGTCTGCTGTAGATTTGTTGTATGTTGGAAAGGTATAAAAGATCAAATACCTTTAACATATGGACTTCCATTCTGGTCATCACTCAGTTTCAAGCATGGTCGCCTTACATTCTTCTTCTTAGAAACCCCTTCCAGGAGGTCATAAATCTGCTCATTATAAATCTCTGCGAAGCTGACCCATACAGAATAGCGTATTTGACCTTGATCTTCCACACAGACTTTTGTATCTTCCCGAACACGGTCATTTGCTGCCTCTAGAAACTCATGCTCATCTGAAATGTATGATGGCCAATTATTAACAAGTCATCTTAAATAAGAATATATATACACTGACACTCCTCTATAAAACTCTCCGTTTTAAAGCGGATCCCGTTATAATACTGGTCTTGCTTGGCTCCCAAAATTTATTGCATGAAATATTTGGGAATAGAATTATAAATTTTCGAAAACCTAACGTTTGAAACACCAAAATACGATCCAAGTAATAGATCTCCGCTGCAGTTAATCCACATGTTTGCATAACGCTTTGTTCAACATTACAACAATAGACAGGTAAAAAGTAGATATAGCGTTATCGAGCGACTGCAGTATCACGTTAATCATAACAATAGACAGATAAAACATCGATATCGGGTGTAATTATTGTTTGGGCATTACGCTTATTGTGTTCAGTCACCTTACAAACTGATACAACTTTAATCGACCGCGGCTGTCATGGCGTGACAAACGAACAAGCTCAATTTTAAACTTCATAATGTAACAAACAAATTTCGCAAAATTTTGTCTGTATGTCATCCATTACTTTCTCATTTCTTCTTCTCCGTAGTAAATACAACTTGGGAAAACCCACAATATACACGTGACTATTCCAGCCAATCGTATTTGCGATATTTTGTAGTGACTACAACTTGGGAACCCAAAATATACACGCGACTTTTCCAGCCAATCATATTTGTGATAGATATGTAAATTAAAACTATTTAGCTCAAATGTATGCAGTAAACGTCATTGTAAACTTCCGCAAATATTGCAAAACTATAAGTATACTCCCAGCCACTCTGTAAATCTCGAAAGTTCAATGCAATTACTGCGAATTGTCCAAAAAATAAACCTGTAAAAGATCGACGATTAGAAATGCGTATTATTCGGTCCAAAAATATCTTGCAAGCTTGTTTTAGCCAAAAACACTCTCTTTGCAATTGAATTAGTGTATGCATGGGAGATGATTTTTGGAACAGCATTATCAATTTAACCCCGCTTATAGCACTGTGCACACCATGGCTCCCAAGTACAGTGTTATAGAGGAGTGCCAGTGTATATGCCAAGTCTAATCTTGCTCTGCACTGCTTTATTGTTTCAAGAATCTTCTGAATTAGTTAATATAAGGACACTACAGCATGATTTGCCAGGTAGTCTGCAACAGATTTGTTCACAGGTGTAATAATAATGTGACAGTTGGTCATACTGGAACACCACCTCTATAAAGTCAACCCGTGTTTATTCAGCAGACACTTTGGTTACGCAAGAAAAATGTCTGGATTCATGTGGCTCGACTCCGGCAACTATATATACACTTTGAAATTAACTTGAATTTACATGTGACATACAGTGTTCAATGTATCATAAACTGTTAAATGGATATAGATACCTTTCCCTATAGACATGACTGAAATCTCGGAACTAGCTGTTGTATTGGTTGCTATGGAAACATCTGAAGCATCATCTCCCAATAAGCTCATAACATCCATATCCTTAAAAATAAACATCATTCAGCAAATTAGTTTAATCTGAAATACGTCCATTCCTTAAAAATTGAAATCCTGTAGCAAATTACAGTTCATAATGAAATACATCCAGTAACAAATAGGGGTGTCACAATAAGCTGGAGGCATAGTGACATACCACGATATATTGCGATATTTTATCATCGTATTGCAATACGTACCACGATATATTGCTTCACTAACCTAAACTAAATATATCCTAATCTGTATTTCAAACCGACTGGTTAAGTGCATATTTTCTTATATCGAGTCCAAGAGAACATGCTTGCTGCATATCTATAAATAGTAGTCAGGTTTATTTACATACAAATTCATTGAATCATTCCTGACAATTTATTTACTATGAAAAATCTACTAGCTTTGACGGACATGCAGTCAAATAGGGTCACGTGAATAACTCTAATGCGCTCTCTTGATTGGCTGAAGTTATTACGTTTAATAATTACGTCTGAATAATGAGCCTGCCAAAAGGGTTGTGCATGTTGGTCAATCTCTGGTTGTGATTTGTTTACAAAAAAAATGTTAAAAATGTCTTCTTCCGAAACAATAATCGTACAGCGAGACACACCTTGTTAATTAATGAAATCATCGAGTAAAATGCGTTATTAAGGTTCATGTTATTGAAAACTCACATTGATCATCACCATTCCAGCAAAAATTTAAATGGAAAAAGTGTTTAACCGCATGTATCAAGCCTTTAACCCTTTCGCTCATACGACAATTCTGCAGCAGACGACTTTGAACTTATTTTGTCAAAACAAAGAAAATCTCTATAATTGAATGGATAACCTATGACAAAAAGTGGAAAACATTGTGGCAAAATGAGAAATTGCACGTTTTGTGCAATTTCTTCTTTTGTCACTATGTTTTCAAAAAGCTGTCTGCTGCAGAGGCGTCAGAAAGCGTCTATATGAGGGAAAGGGTTAAGTGACGTCACTTACAGACTTGATACATGCGGTATTCAAATTTGACAGGCGCCTGTGTCATACAGATAGATGAATAATTCGCCGGAACCTGTTGTAATCCAGCAAAGCATTAAAAAAGATAGGCATTTTTTTTTAACTTGTTGGAAATATCGCCAAATACCGGTACAATGATTTCATATCGCGGTACAATACAATTTAATAGCATATCACAATAAACTGGTATATCGTGACACCCCTAGTAACAAATAATAGTTATTGAAAAAGATGTTTGTTTTTGGAAAATGTGAACAGACAAACGACAACACTGTCGGATCTTGATTGATAACAATTGCTTTCACCGCACTCTGTGTTCAGGCGGGCTAAAAAGTCTAGCACTCCGTGTTCAGGCGAGCTAAAAAGTCTTAAGTCAATTTTTGCCACATGTATACAAAGATGCAAAGCAGCAGTATGACTATGTCTGATCAGAAACTTCCCCCATTGTTTCATTTTGCTTCTCATCCTGAGTACTAGATGCACTGAATTGGGGAAAAAAAAAATTCATTATAGGAATCATTGTTTTGTGAAAAACACATGAAAGGACTCATTGATAGAAATTTAAACATGAAACACTGCTCCCCTGCTTTTTACTTGGCCTACAGGGATGATGAAAGCCTCTGCAGATAGGTCAGAATTACCCAATACAAATTGTTCAATCTTTAAGTAATTGTTATTAACAATTGAATTTCAAATAATGACTCGATTTTTTTTTATGTAGAGTGATTCGTTTTATCTATCTATAACACAGATACTTACATCATCACAGCTCATCTTCATTATCCTTTCTTTCATTTTTTGTTCATAAAGCACCTGATCCTCAGATAATCTTGTTGCGCCCATGAAGAGATCAGGTTTCAAGTCCATTCCAGACCACTGACGGCCACTGATACTATTGAAAAGAACATCTAACACTCGTGGTAAAATACCCGCATCTTTGGGTTCACCTGGAATAATAAGCAGAACTTACTACTTGCAAAATTATATTTCTTTACTAAAACCTTTCCAAAACAGAGAAAGAAATACAACTCTGCGGCATATTAAAACAAGAGGCCCATGAGGCTATGCTCTACTGGCATTGATCTGGCTTGTTTCAAAAGGAACCAATATGTCATCAATATTCAGGTTTTCAAAAGGAACCGAGCTCTCATGGATATCTAACTACTGTATAAGTTTGAATGAGATACAATCAAAAGTGAAGACTGTATCGTGTTAACAAGCTCTTTTATAGCAATTTTGACCATTTCAAGGGCCATAATCCAGTCATGCATGGGCGGATCTGGCTGGTTTTCGACAGGATCCGAGCTCTCATGGATATCTAACTACTGTATAAGTTTGGTTGAGATACAATCAAAAGTGAAGACTGTATCGTGTTAACAAGCTCTTTTATAGCAATTTTGACCATTTCAAGGGCCATAATCCAGTCATGCATGGTTTTCGAAAGGAACCGAGCTCTCATGGATATCTAACAACTGTATAAGTTTGGTTGAGATACAATCAAAAGTGAAGACTGTATCGTGTTAACAAGAAATTGTTTACGGACGCACGCACGGACAAATCGCCACGACATAAGCCTTTGGCCAGTCGAGCTAAAAATCTGGACAAATCCTTTGAAAATATCTGTAAATGTTTATTCACATTAACTCCTCAATTTTGCAGTCGTTTTGGAAATAAGAGAGATATTGAGGGATAAAGAACATTCAACATCCCTCTCATCTCAACTTTTTACATACCTTGAATAGTGTATGTTTTTCCAGAGCTGGTCACACCGTATGAGAACACAAGGCAGTTCTGTCCGTCAATAAAATCTTTCACAAAATCTAACATGGTGTCGTTGAAAAATTCCTTCTGAGAAGTGTCTTCTTTGTATATGTGCGAGAATGTATATTTATTGGTTGTAATTGATTTGGAACATGCTCCCCGTGAAGCTTTCTTGTAGTAATGGGAATCTTTTGGGGCTACTGTTTTCAAAACAAAGTCACTCTCTATATCTAAGCAACCCTGAAATATTTTACAAAAGAGAGAATTACAATGTAAAAGTGGCTCAGCTCAACTGATATGAATTAAGAGGCAATCTGCTTTAAAAAAGAAAGTTAAAATTTTAAGTATGATTCAGCAAAATAATTATAACAAGAGGTTTATAAGAAAATAGTTTGTCGCTTGCCAATATGTCAGTAGGTAAAACTGACAGACAGATGACAAAGAACTGATCCCTATGTGTCTCCCTGCCAAGATTGTTTGAAGGAACCCATGTTACTTGCCAATTAACCAGGGCTGGCTCTGGCCTGGACAAAATAATAGCCAACATCAAAGCTAACATGTGAAGCATGTGAATGTGGAATGATAAAATAAACACATAACAATGCATTGTCAACATTTTGATTACATATTTATTTATTACCCCTGTATACAAACTTTTCATATGACATTATCAGTTGGTCAGAAAAAAGCAATAAGGTACATACATTTGTTAAATTGCTTAATAAGTTTAATCAGACTTGCACACACCTTCAAAAATGTTTAGTCATAAGTGATTCCTGTTCAGATTTCCCGAAAGTTTTAAAAAGAAAAGTGTCAGACATTCCGTCTGACAAAACATTAAGATATGTCAGACCGAAACAAATGAAACAAGAAAAAAGTAAAAAAAAATGTTTATAAATATCCTTCAGTAGGAATACTTTTAATCTCAACTACACATCATAAGGCTATTGAAATTTATAAGTTTTGGAAATCTAAACACTCCCTATCATGATCAATGTCTTTGTCCAGGTCTTGGAGCCAAACCTTTTCTGAGTACGAAACCGACAATTTATTTCTGTTACGAAACGTCTGGACCCCGGTGACACATTCTGCATATAATTACCAAAGTGAAAGTTAATTTCCGGAAAACCCTTCCAGCTAAACAAACAAAGTCTGTGTTTAACTAGTCCAAATCATTTAGACAAGTACTTGCTCGTATTTGTTTTGAAACCGACGTCTAAAAACAACTTCAATAATACTTGAAAATCAAATTCACATTTATAGCGATAAATTTTAATCTTCCACCATTTTGTTTACTTTCCACATGTGGTTAAATTGACTAGACGAAACAGGTAAAACAAACAAAACAAAAAATATTACCAAACTCCCTATACGTTTAGTATGAATACGACATATAATTATTTTGTTAATTATAATCCATCGAAAACAATATTGGTGAACAATGTTAAAAAATCTCTTAAGACTTAATAAACATATCGATTTTGAAATAAAAATTGGATGCATCGAAAAATATATTGGCGTTGAACTAATTTAAACCAGGTTATTTTTTTCTGAAAAAGGGGAAGGGGCCTTGGGCCTTTGAGAAGGGGAAAATTTCACGGCGTTTTAGAAAAAAAAGGGGAAAAATTGTAAACTAGAGTAATGTGCATAATGTGCATACATGTTTAACTTTTATCATTACAAGGCCATCTCTCTATTTTTCATGTTCTTGAACTCCTCCACTAGATTGTCATAATCCAGTTCACTCAAACTAGACCACTGTCAAGGGTCGAAATTAGCAATATTTTCTACTTGCATTTTTTCGCAAGTGCTATTTTTTGTTACTTGCCAAATGAGAAAACCACTTTAATTTTTGAGAACTTATTAGAACTTTAATTTTAAGCAACACAATTGATGTGAACTACAATAGTGCAATACACTGTTATGGTCAATCATGAATGTAATGTAAACATGGTCCAAAACATGCTGTGAAAAGAAGCTGCTGAGACTGTCAGACATACAGCATAGTCTATAAACTGGGTTTCAATTTCTGGCTCCATATGGCAAAGTATGGGGTCTTTTCTGTCTTAGTCCAGACAACAACCATCTTGTCACAGCAGTTTTTGGGTGATATTTACTAAGGGCAACATCAGCAACTTTAATTATCATCAAAATATCAAGTATTTCAGCACCAAGCCTACACCTCAAGTCAAATGTTATTCTGTTCATTATGGAAAGATAAATGAGATTTAAGCTGATGTTCAAAAGTTAAATATGAAAAAAAAAAAAAAAAAAAAAAGGGGGGAATTTATATTTTTATATTTTTAGGGGAAAAACTAAAGAGCCCTGAATTAACAGTAACTGAATGCAAAAGACAAACAATAATGATTAGCGAGTCTGTAGTATCACACTTCCAATCTTAATCCTTATGCTCTAAAAGCAACATATACTTAATAAGTATTTGCAAAAATGCAAGAAAAATGTAAACAATATATATACCTGCGACTCATTTCTTTCAATTTCCTCTTCTGAGAATGGTCTGATTCTGAGATAAACTTTCATATGCTCTCTTATGGGTTGATCCAATATACTAGGTCTACAAAAATCACCTAAAATTATAAATAAAAACTATATTATAGTTGTATCTTGCAAAAACGATTTCAATCATCCCATTCCCTGAAATAGATAAGCCACACTTTCCGAGGTTCATGGCATATCACTAGAAAGCTACTAAAACACATTTAAACCTTATGTATAGCATAAAACTCAACCTGAACCCTTGTTCCATTGCAGCATAAAATTTCCTGTATATGGGGCAGATGATAATTATCATTGACAAGCAATTTCAGAAGTGGTAATTTCTTTGGTTATCGCTAACAGAAGACGAGTCAAATTTGTTTCAGAATGGGAGCCAGTTAGGAATATTCCAAATGAATCACAAACTATAAGTCCAATTAATTTAGGCATTAGCTTGCTAGTCCCATCATATTTTATTTATTGGCTAACCGACGTCTAAATTAATCCCATGTTGAATTTCCCTTTCGCATTTTTCTCACCAGTTTGAGCACTGATCAACTGCGTCATGATGTTGACATCATTGACAGCTATTGCAACAATTAAACATAAATAAATAGCATCGAGTTGATCCTCAAAAATATGCAGCTTTCCTCTTTTCCACTATAAATGATATAATACATGAAAATTCAATTGACAACGACGAAACATTTATTTCCTTGCAACAATCAGTAATATTTATTAGACAAAATAAATAAACGTAATATAATTTGTGTATGAATAAGATCTATAATTATTTTATTAAATATGATATTCGGTAAACCCCGGTTCAAATCAACAAACTGATAAGTTTAGGTAAATCCATCAGACATAGCAAGTGTTTCATTTTACTGCGCATCCAGAGTCCTACTCATTCAAATGTGATAAAAACAGAGTTTTTTTACATTGTAGGAGTCAATGTTTTCTGAAAAACACATGAAAGGACTCATTGATGTAGATTTCAAAATGAAACACTGAATAGCTGGATTAAAACGGGTGACGGTCAAAACGTTGAATGACCAAAACGTCGAATTGATAAACAAGAACAAAATGGGAGTCAAAACGTCGAAAAGGAAAATATAGAGGCCATATATTAATAAACGTCGAAAAGGAAAATATATTGTCTATTTTCTATAATTATGTATATACTATGCCATAATAAACAGTGTGTATTATTTGAAGTTAATTGAAGTGATATTTGTAATATTTAATAAGAGTCGTGTAATTAAATAAAAAGAATAAAGCGAGGGCATAATGAATTTGTTTGTTGCAGTTTTAAAAAATAAATTGTTGTGGCAATTATGTATATTATATGTTAGTGTTATAAGTGGTTCTTTATATTGTCGTACTCTTTATTAAAATGTGTAATGTTTGTTGCAGCTTTGAAAATAAATTGTTTAACCTATCATGAAATTACGTTTATTTTGCCGTCCCGTCATTAAGTAGTTTATTTGAAGTAAAAAGTTGTGTTTTCAGCAGTTTGCATAGAGTACATGAATCTATAATATATAAGGGCATGTGAAACGCCAATCGTTCTTTAGGCATAGATGTGTATTTGTGTTTGAGTTGTGATTGTAGAGTAACGCCTCGGATGCATGCAATATGCTGTGACAGCTGTGGTAGATGGCAGCACAGAGTCTGCAAATCAGGTAAGAAATAAAAATTAATTTCATATATGATTTTCCACAGTACTTTTACCCTTTCTGATTTATCTGCAGAATTATCGTAGCTAGCCACAAAATATGCAACAACTCTTGACTCGATAAGCTCGCTTATTCTTTGTAAAAAGAAAAGACGGGCTATTGTTGTCAATTACAAAACTTTATTATTTGAAACCTTTCCCTTTTACAACAATTCTGCAGCAGATGACCTTATTCAACTTTATTTTCGCTTTCGCTTTAAGTGTGAGTTTTATCTCTATTTAACCGCTGCAATTACTATTTTGGTAGTTGGATTAGCCATGGGACGTATTATATGTAAATAATATTCATTTTTGACAGTTATTGATTATGTGTGAGGTTTATGTGCGAAAATGTGGTTGTACGTGCGTGTATGTGGGTGTATGAATGTTAATATTATTCTCATAACCATTGAATTGTGAATTTCTTGTATACACATGTGCTTTTGTAAATCTTCAATTTATGGAGGAAATAAAGAAATATATCCATTTAACCCTTTGCCTCATACGACAATTCTGCAGCAGACGACTTTGAACATATTTTGTCAAAAGATGGAAAATCTCTATAATTAAATGGATAACCTATGGCTAAAAGTGGAAAACATTGTGGCAAAAGGAGAAATTGCACGTTTTGTGCAATTTCTTCTTTTGTCACTATGTTTTCAAAAAGCCGTATATGACTAAACATATATTATTAAATTGTATTATTATCTAATTACATTGTGTGGTAAAACTTGATAAAACAGCATAATAACTATTCTATACACATTTTCCTATATATTTTTCTTTTTGACGTTTTGAATCCCATTTTGTTCTTGTTTATCAATTCGACGTTTTGGTCATTCGACGTTTTGACTGTAATTCGATTAAAACACACACAAACGAGAGTTAAGATAATTTGTATTGACATTCTATGCTAGATAATTTCATGAATGGTTGATTGTTAGTTGTTACCCCATATACAGTATGTGAATATTGGTGTGACATACATTGCATTAGCTAGATTTGACACTAGAAACATCACCATAAGTTCCGACTTATTTCATGGTCGAGATTTTCAAAAGCAAATTGAAGCGTCCGGTCCCTAGATTCAACGAATAGCACTTCATACCGAAATTGACTTCACACTCACTGAAATCGCCGTATAATATCATGATCTATGTTATATTCAAAACTAAACAACCATGTGCCAAACAATGATTCAGTGAAAAATAGTTATCCATTGTTTTGATCTCTTACAAGAGAAACATATATACATCTCTTATTGTGATGTCACATGTTTATAACACTTCTAGATAGCACAGTTCCGTAACGTACGACATCGTAAACTGACAGGAAGGGAGATTGTTTTTCTTCTAAAATTTCAGAAATTGCATTTATAAAACTGATCGCAAGACCTAAACATCTGAATCATGAAACAATGATATCACCTAATAATCGTCGTTTGATCTTTGGCATACCAAACTCGACATCCTCGGCCTCTTCAGTGTCGCCGTCAAGATCCATTTCCATTTTACCCAGAATTTCTTTCGTTATTCGCCTGTCCGCCATTACATCTGATAAAGCAAAATAGAGGAACATTTTAGTTTACAATTGAATCGTGCTTTATACAAACAATACGGGCCTTTTAAATAAGAAATAAACAGGCTATGGTACTTTAATGACAGCTATCATGTTAAATTAAGAAATATACACACCATTTTACTCCAAGTTTCAGATTGAACAAGCAAGTTTACATACTTTCCTTCGCGCTGACTATCGTTTTGAAATCAACCAATGAAATTGTTCGTTTCAAATTTCTAGGTTGGAATTATGACCAACGTTATTTAGTTACCGGAAAGGAACGCAAGTACATTTTCGTTTTATTTGCCTTCAGAAAAAATCTTTGAAAAGTGCCATACAATGTTACTTTAATTTAGGTGAATGAGGCGAAGGATTTTAAATTTTATTTCCGACACACTTTAAAATGATAAGACAAACCATGAGGTTTTGGCACAGGTGTTTGTATTGATTGATAATTTTACGCCCCTATATTGTATCCTTAACAGGATAGTAATATAGTGAAGTTATCAATGCGGTACATACGGTAACCAGATGAGCCGACACCCTGATGACCCGACACCCAGATGAGCTGACACCTTTTCGGCTAAGTCGACACCTTTTTCAGCTAAGCCGACACCACAAGTAAATAATCGAGTCGAGCCGACACCTCATTTAAGAAATAGCATTATTATACTATGACAAATTGAAAAAATAAAAATCGAGGCGAGCCGACACCTCATTTATTATTATACTATGAACAATTAGAGAGGAAATAGCATACAATAAGGACAATTCTTTAGTTTCTGAGAGAAAAGGAGACAAACTGCATATACATGTTTATTATATCCAGAGAAGAAGAATAAAAGTAATACAAAGGTTGTGTGTTTAGGTTTCAAATACTTTTCCGTTTGTTTTCAATTTGGAAGATTCGTTAAATCCTTTCCCGCATACGACAATTCTGTAGAAGACGACTTTGGACATATTTTGCCAATAATTGGAAAATCTCTAAAATTGAATGGATAACCTATGACTAAAAGTGGAAAACATTGTGGTAAAAGAAAAAAAATGCTCGTTTTGAGAAATTTCTTCAGAGGCGTTGACGGAAGAAAACGTATATATGAGGGAAAGGGTTAAATTGCTATTACAGTAGGTGAGCATTTATATGTACAAAATTACAAGGAGAAACATATGATACAGGAATAATAACAAAATAGTATTCAGACACAACACAAATTAAGCGTTTAAATGCCGAGCAGTTCTAATTTAAAATATAGGACATAACAGTCTTCGATTTATACATAATAACTTATTTATATTGTTTACGATATCAAACTCACGAATAGTGATAAATAATATAGGGTCGTAGATTAGACTTGTTACAAGTCTCTCGAGTGCAATGATTTTTAAAATCGGTTAGAAAACATTGTGTTCTGGGACCAGAATTTTGTTATATGTATGTTTTAATGTTTTTTTAAGAAAGTGTACTTACCCGTTTCACAAGTTCTGTGTTGCCAGTTTGAGCAGACATCGCACGAAACTGCTTGTTGACGTTTACGCACCTCAAAACCACAATGAACACAATTATCTGCCATGGCAGGATGCACATATACAAACTAAAACTGATCATACACCTGTGGGTTTTGGGTCTAAATTAGGTCCTGGGCGAAATTGAGCAGATAACGCGAAGATCAAATGTTTCATAATTTGTCGTGAAAACCAACACTATTTCACTGAATAAAAATACCTTCCATGTATGCTGGGACAACTTATACGTATTATTCGTTCGTCCCAGATGTATGTTATGAGCAGTGAATACGTTTTACTGTCACTATATTCGTTTGAATGTATAGCGCTTTACGCCGCTTTCAGCTCTTTTCAGTTAGCCTACATCAATGCGGCTCCTGGGTAAGTTACCACACATACGTGTCCATTTTCCCAGACACCAGCGAGCTAACCCCACAACCCTGAGAGGAAATGAGGGACAGCCATAAGGCCTACTACCAATTTTAAAGTATTTGGTATGACCAAAGATCTAGCCCGCGACCAATACACATGGCTTGAAGGAATTCCATAGAGCAAGCAACATTTCTACAAATCTATTTGAAAATCGGCCGGATACTTTCGGAGAAGAATTTCACTGTTTACGAGAGGTATTCAAAAAGTTCGAGGAAAATGGCTCTCTTATTTTATGGCAGTTTTGTTGCTTGAATTTTATTAATAAAGTGTTCGATTTAATACCAATTTGATCACAAAATGACAGATTCAAAACTCACGTCACATAAATAATTATAGAGTTATCTTCACTATGGTAACGTCACACAAAAAGTACCGGCCCAACACATTTTGACGTCGACGTCAACGTACCCGTTAACTGCTTTTTTCAAAATACTCTCCATTGCATAAAATACACGTCATACAATGTTTTAGCAATGATTCTAGAAAACAGCGTCTAAACGATTCTGTCTGTATGTAATATATAGACACATGAACTGCCGAGAATGTACCTTCTGGCGACAAAACTAGGATACGAGCCCTATAACGGCGCGCAAACTAACCTAGCACATCTTGAAATACACCTACCGAGAATACAGGGTAAGTCCTTGATAAATCAGTTTTAGTAATGAATGTAAAGTATTATATATCAATTTGTGCTTTTACATTATTTGATCAAATATTTAACAGTATTAAAAATACAGCGTAATAACCAATACAAACCTGATAAAAAACGTTGTGTAGGATGTAACAGTCGGAAGCATACTTTTGATATTCATACCTTCGCATGATTTATTCGCCAGGAAAACCATGCACGAGTTTCCGGAGATAAGGTGATTTAACCTCCTTACCGAAAATATAAAAAAAAAAAATGTTTTTTTGTCAAATTCTTATTATTTATCCTACACATGCCGTGATATTATTGAAATACTGTTTTTAAGTGAGGTGACTTTTTAACATCATGTAAGCATATTGTACCGTTATGAATGTGAAACAAGATCCCATGTCACTAGACTACAGATTGTGTGACAGGTATCCTTGTGGTAGGTGGACCAGACACACAGATGGCCATGTGGAGATTCCACATGGTTGAGAATGGGGAATGATTTGTAACAGGTATCCTCGAGGTAGGTGGACCTGACACACACATGGTCATGTGGAGATTTCACATCGTGGAGAATGGGGAACGATTTGTTACAGGTATCCTTGAGGTAGGTGAACCAGACACACACATGTATAAGGCGCCGTTTTACTATTTATTCCTTATTTTTTGATATCAGGAATTCGATTTTTTGATATCAGAAAATCTTTTTTTGACGTCAGAAAATGGATTTCTTGATATCAAGAAATAAAGAGTATTTTCTGATATCAAAAAATAGATTTTATGATATCAAAAATTCATTTTTTGAAAAATCTATTTTTGGATATCAGGATTTCGAATTTTTGATATCAGAAAATATTCATTATTTTCTGATATCAAGAAATTGATTTCCTGATATAAAAAAAATCGAATTCCTGATATCAAAAAATATCAAGAAATATGCTCTATTTTTCCTTATCAGATGATTTTCTGATATCAAGAATTCGAATTCCTTATATCAGAAAATGAATATTTGATATCAGAAAATGTATTTCTTGATGTCAGATTTATCAAGAACTTACCCTGTCTTCTCGGTTTTCCTTATCAGATGATTTTCTGATAACAAGAATTCGAATTCCTGATATCAGAAAATGAATTTTTGATATAAAAAAAATACTGACGATTTTCTGATATCAAGAAATACATTTTCTGATATCAAAAATTAATTTTTCTGATATCAGGAATTCGAATTCTTGTTATCAGAAAATCATCTGATTAGGAAAAATAGAGCATATTTCTTGATATTTTTTGATATCAGGAATTAGATTTTTTGATATCAGGAAATCAATTTAGAGGCAAATTTGAATACCAGCTTTCGCGTCCAAGATTGCTTGAAAAGGAGCTGGAAACATGGTATGTCTGACTGCATCCACATATTGCCTATTGTTTTGAGCTAAGCAGCTCTTCAATTTTACACTAACCTCCTGCGTTGTTTTTTTGTGATTTTTGGAGTAAAGGGTAAAATTGCTATTTTTTTCATCCTGTTTCAGACCACTTTTGTGGCCAATTCTTTCCATAATATTGACCGAGAGTGTGAATTCCAGTCATTTTCTTATAATTCGTGCACTCCTTGATACAGGAAAATCCTTTTAATAATACCAGAATGGATATTATGAGAAATATAGAGAGAATAAAAGTTGGGGTGTCCCCGGGAAACAGAACATCAGCTTTCAACTGTGTATCGCCACCTGACGAAAAGGTTAATCTGAGATGACCTTAGATTCATTAGATCTATTTATGAGCGTAGTTTAGGTCTGGTTTTAATGAGATTGGGTTCCAGTCGTCAAACCGTTAATGCTTACCATTAACAATATCAACAATTCATATGGTAAAAGAGAGAAACCTCTAACTGTGTTAAATAGCCTTTGTGATTTAAGAGTTATTTCCCTTAGGTTTTAAATAACATGCTAATCCTTTTCCGGTCGATTTGATCGTTAAAGGCCAGGTCACACTGTGGCGATTTGGGGCTACGAGTTACCACGAGTTATAACTCTTCGGTTGTCGTGTAGGATTCGGACACTTATCTGTACATGCCGTGTAGATGTCTTTTTGTGTCTCCTCATGTCGCCAGTACTCGGCAAAAAGCGGCGAGTATTTTAAACGGTTTAAAGTTGTCGTGCCAATTTTCATGTCGTACAGATGTCGAAGACATGTTGATGGGATGTCGTCCAATCTTGTACACGTGTGGAGGACATGTCGTCACTTGTCTTCGCTTCTCGCCGTGTAAAAAGTCGTTCGACATGCTACGAGTACAGTTGCGAGTTAGAAAGACATGAATACGATCCCTGCTCAACATGCGCCCAACACGTAGCGAGTTTGTATGACTTCTTTTCAACATTTTGGGTGCGCATATTTTCATTCGTTCTCCTGTAGACTTCGGTCACTCCACAATCATGCCCCAAAAGAGGAAAGGTAAAATGCTAGTAAAAAAGAAGGTGTCCGTGGATCTAGAAGTTGAGCCACAGTCACCACCCCCTCCACCAACACCACATCTGAAAGATCTGTCAGAGACAGAGGGAGAGAACGAGATAAACCGACCATGGAATTTGATGATGGAGTGATCCAATGTATCAATTCGAAAGGGAAACGAGTTTATAATAACTTTATGGACAGGCAAGAGGAGCTATTGGTAGAGTGGTTACAGGACAATCCTATCTTGTACAACAGGTGCCTGAAAGATTATAAAAAAACAAGGGGGAAAAGTCTGCTATGTGGACAGAGATTGCTATGAATTGGCTATTACATGTGCTAAAACTGTTTAATGTGCTATAAATTAGCGGCTTCACACAGACTGGAGACTGTTTTTTTTTAGATCACCTAAGCCGAACTTATATGACCGCATACAGTTGTTTTGCTATCGGGAAATGGCAAAATGTACTTTTCTTGCCTATCTGTAATTAAATTGTTAACAGCTAGCATTCGTCTTTGGTCCGACGTCGTAGGTAAATTTGGCATCATACTTTATCACCTTCTTCACTTATATTTTCAGAAGCCCTACTTCATAAATGGTATAAGACAATGAGGACTCAGTTTGGAAGGCTTATCCAGAAGAAGTCTGGTGATGGTGCCCGTGATTACACTGACAGGGAGAGGTGGGTTCTATGTAAATTGGCTTTCCTATAGAGCCATATCGTCCGGGTTGCCAGCAGACAGGCTGGGTTCGCGAAAGGCAAGCTGGGATGCATCACCTCAACAACAACACCGCCATCTGATGAATCTGCCATGGAGGACGACGGCATTCCTATCGAACAAGAGGGTGGCGGTCGCACACAGTCTACCGCTGGTCCATCTTCCGCTGTTCCATCTACCGTGGTCCATCTTCCGCTGGTCCATCCACCGCTTCTGCTCCTGCTCCCCAAGGAAGAAGAAAAAGAAGACTACATCCACAGACACAGAGTTACAGGATCTGATAAACAAGCGAACTGAAAGGGCTGAGGGCAGCCGGGAGATGCGTGAGAAGGTGACCGAGTTGATCAAGGCCGTGGAGAACCCACATAGAGCTTATGCAAACTATCTTGCCTCCATGCATCCATCAATACATCCAGACCTGTGGGGGGTGGGGGACTACCTGAAGAAGAGCCATGATAATCTCATTTGCTTTGTAACATAGTCTAAGCGCCTGTGGAAACTCGAGGTACCGCACTGGATGCCACAGGTTCAGCAGTATGCGCCAAGTTATAGCCAGTTACAAACCATGGTTTCACAGCAGTATGGGCCAAGTTATAGCCAGTTACAAACCATGGTTTCACAGCAGTATGGGCCAAGTTATAGCCAGTTACAAACCATGGTTTCACAGCAGTATGGGCCAAGTTATAGCCAGTTACAAACCATGGTTTCACAGCAGTATGGGCCAAGTTATAGCCAGTTACAAACCATGGTTTCACAGCAGTATGGGCCAAGTTATAGCCAGTTACAAACCATGGTTTCACAGCAGTATGGGCCAAGTTATAGCCAGTTACAAACCATGGTTTCACAGCAGTATGGGCCAAGTTATAGCCAGTTACAAACCATGGTTTTACAGCAGTATGGGCCAAGTTATAGCCAGTTACAAACCATGGTTTCACAGCAGTATGGGCCAAGTTATAGCCAGTTACAAACCATGGTTTCACAGCAGTATGGGCCAAGTTATAGCCAGTTACAAACCATGGTTTCACAGCAGTATGGGCCAAGTTATAGCCAGTTACAAACCATGGTTTCACAGCAGTATGGGCCAAGTTATAGCCAGTTACAAACCATGGTTTCACAGCAGTATGGGCCAAGTTATAGCCGGCTACAACCCATGGTTTCACAGCAGTATGGGCCAAGTTATAGCCGGCTACAACCCATGGTTTCACAGCAGTATAGTCTTGGTCATGGTAGTCGCACTCAATATGATCAGATTTGGGACACAGCTGAACCCACGTATGGCAAGACAATGGCGTCTACTCCAACCCCCGTTAACTTGTATAGGGGCTCCCTTGGGTCTTTGGTGAGACAGCTAGAGGATATAGACGACCCGTCACATAACACATCATCTATTGACTGTTGAACTGTTTAACATTGTTTGTACTTTCTTTATGTTACATGTGGCATAAATAATGTGTTGTTGTGGCATTTGTCTGAGAGGATTTTTTTTATACTCGTGTGATATAACTTGAACATTTCAATGTTAATTGCTTTTGTTACATTGTTTGTGACATAAATAATGTCTTGTGGTATCTGTTATTAAAAGAGTGTGTATCATACTGATATATTTGTTTTCGCAAATAAAAACAGAGAATAAAGATAAAATAAACAAAAATCAATCAGAAGGTCAAAACTAGAAAAGGCAATCAGAAAGTTGAAAGTTTCAACTTTAAACCTTCAGAGTGTTTTTCTAGTTTATTTGCCTATTTATATGTTCAAGTTTTTATTCTTTGTATAAATCAGAGCCGAGCTCAGTCGTTCATCAAAGGACTAAAAGTATAAGTGGAAAAGCAGCCAGTTGCTCGGAAATACTTTTGTGAGAAGTACTGGTGTGAGAAATATGGGTAGATGAACTGTTCTCCGTTATATGACTGCAAAAGTGTTGAAAACGGCGATATACCTCAATCAATTGTACAATTCAAAGTAAAATGTTATGCAATATACAACAACAATTAATTAGATGGTATATATGCAACATTTTAATGTACACACTAACTGTTTATTACAAAATATGTGTTAACTCAGATTCAGTGCATAGTAGATCACGCACATCAAACGAAGTTCATGGAAGTTTACAAAATGTTCGCCTGCCAAGGAACCGCGCCGATTGAGTTGGTGTAGTACATCATAAGGTAATCTCTCTGCTGCTGGGCCACCCTGGTTCCGAAATTCCCTCTCTGGTTGGAGAAATTTATCCCTGTATTAGTTTAAACTTATTTAATTTACATCGATTGCGAAAAAAGATTTCAGCTTATATTCATCACGTTCGATGTCTGCTTCCCAAAGTCAAAACCCGCTCATCACGAGACTTTTCGTACGAGAGGTCGACGCTCTACCTCTGAACCATCGTCTTCCACGTCCTTTAGTTTTTGGGGATTCCGTCTCCATGTTTTGCTGATCAGAACGGCAGACCGGGGTTTGATTCCATATTGGTTCATACTAAAAGGGTCGTTATGGATTCCCTTAGAGCAATTCCAGTGTTCTGTTGAAAACTGCATACAGCAATTGCATTTGAATCAAAATGTGCAGTGGTTAATTAACCCTTTCCCTCATATAGACACTTTTTGATGCCTCTGCAGCAGGCGGATTTTTGAAAACTGACAAAAGAAGAAATTGCTCAAAACGAGAAATTCCTCCTTTTGCCACAATGTTTTCCACTTTTAGTCATAGGTCATCAATTAAATTTTAGAGATTTTCTAGTTTTTGACAAAAATATGCTCAAAGTCGTCTGCTGCAGAATTGTCGTATGAGGGAAAGGGCTAAAGAAAACTACCTTACCGTATGTATTACATGTATTGATAAATATTCTATCTACATGTAAGTATCTAAATGGATTTTTCGTGAAATCTTCTGGGTCTACTCGTCGAACAGTGCTGAGCCAGATGCACTGGTCGCAAAATAATGCCGTAGGTTTGATTTTCGCCGAGCAAACTTTAAAACAAGAAGTCGAACTCTAGATCCGATAGCTCTTTTCCTGTTTTGTTGATATACTTCATCTATGTGTTTGGTCTGTCAAAGGTTGGGGTAACTGACACCGGGAATGAAGATACTCTGCGAAAACCAACCTTAACCCTTTCCCACATGCAGACGCACATTGACGCAATAGCAGCCGACGCGTTTTGAAAACATTGTGGCCAAAGGTGAAATTGCTCATGAGCAATTTCACCTTTGGCCACAATGTTTTCAACTTTATTTAACGATTAAGCTATCTTTTTGAGCACTTTCAGGTTTTTATCACTATGTTTTCAAAGTCGTCTGCTAAGTTTCTAGAAGCATTCTGTGACTTATTGGCGAACAGGATAGAGCCAGTTCAGACTGCGCAGATGTCCTGGCAAAAACTGGATCTTCACTGGTCATAAATGTAGCACGGTTGGTTTTCTCAGAGCAAACATGAACAAAGAAAGTCGTTAACTCTGAGAACTCCTTTTCTGTTGAATTCACTTTTCATAGGCCCGTATTATGGGAACACCTAATGCGGGGAGCGTTCACATTCTAAGTTTTCAACAAACTTGTTTAACATGTTGTCCGCATAAGTTTTCAACAAACTTGTTTAACATGTTGTCCGCATAAGTTTTCAACAAACTTGTTTAACATATTGTCCGTATAAGTTTTCAACAAACTTATTTAACATGTTGTCCGCATAAGTTTTCAACAAACTTGTTTAACATATTGTCCGCATAAGTTTTCAACAAACTTGTTTAACATGTTGTCCGCATAAGTTTTCAACAAACTTGTTTAACTAGTTGTCCGCATAAGTTTTCAACAAACTTGTTTAACATGTCCGCATAAGTTTTCAACAAACTTGTTTAATATATTTGTGCGCATAAGTTTTCAACAAACCTATTGAACATGTCCTCCGCATAAGTTTTCAACAAACTTGTTGTCCGCATAAGGTTTCAACAAACTTGTTTAACATGTTGTCCGCATAAGTTTTCAACAAACTTGTTTAACATGTTGTCCGCATAAGTTTTCAACAAACTTGTTTAACATGTTGTCAGCATAAGTTTTTCAACAAACTTGTTTAACTAGTTGTCCGCATAAGTTTTCAACAAACTTGTTTAACATGTTGTCCGCATAAGTTTTCAACAAACTTGTTTAACATGTTGTCCGCATAAGTTTTCAACAAACTTGTTTAACATGTTGTCCGTATAAGTTTTCAACAAACTTGGTTAACATGTTGTCCGCATAAGTTTTCAACAAACTTGGTTAACATGTTGTCCGCATAAGTATTTAACAAACTTGGTTAACATGTTGTCCGCATAAGTATTTAACAAACTTGGTTAACATGTTGTCCATGTTGTGCGCATAAGTTTTCAACAACCTTGTTTAACATGTTGTCCGCATAAGTATTTAACAAACTTGGTTAACATGTTGTCCATGTTGTGCG